>OU342740.1:20567868-21167868 GCA_910589775.1 Avena eriantha
CCCCCTGCCCACCACACGTGTCCACTCGAGGACTACGAACAGTCTGGTGTTTATAACCCCCCTTGACCTTCTTCTTCCATGAGCTCGTGTCATTTCCCCCAGTCTGTCTAGTCCCAAGACCCCAATATACACCTGGCGCGCGCGCCGAAGCTCCCTCATTTGCACTACCTCCTTCCCTTGGTGCGCCATGAAGCGTACGCGTGGAGACGATCCGGAGGTGAAGCCAGTTGAAGGCACAGCAGCAGATGGCTCGGTCGTCACCAAGCAGGCGGAGGCGTCTTCTCCGGGCACGAACGCCGCTTGTCGCCGCGTCGTCGAGGGTGCGAGCTCATCCGTCCAGCCAATAGTTATTGCCGCCGAGCAGCAGGTGGTAGTCGTCGCCGCCGAGCAGTAGGTGGTAGCCGTCGCCGCCGAGCAGCAGGTGGTAGCCGTCGCCACCGAGCAGCAGGTGGTATCCATCGCTGCCAAGCAGCAGGTGGCCGACAACGTCGTGGCCGACAACATCATGGCTGACAACGTCGTGGTGCCAGCGGCAGGCGGAGGCAATCCGGTGATGTACATCTATGACACCATCGCCGTTCAAGAAATCTTCGACGCAATCGCGGAGAATGATGAGTTCGAGGAGGAGGTCCCTGATGAGGAGTCTGAGGTACTACATTGCTAGCTTCTCTAGTCGCAGCCGCAGTTTTCACTGTTCATACATAGGATTTGCTCAATCGTGAACATATTCTTTTGCTCTTGAAGTAGGGTAGTATATATATGATTCGATCGGTTGATTGATGCATCTGCCATCTAGTCATAAAACCCCAATCCTTCTAGTCACAAAACCCCAATCTTCTCATATGCCATCTAGTTGAGTGTTGATTTCGATACACAGCAGACCTATAACATTACATTTCTATTCCTTACTGAGCCCAATGATTCAATTTTGCCCCAAAATAGTGCAAGGGCATCTGATGGTGTCGTTTTCTTAGGGATGGTTAGTGAACCTGAGGCAGCAATGCACATAAACAATATAGGTTGTGCTGTTGGTATTTTGGTTCTCCGACTCCAGCGCTGAAAAAATGAGGCCCTAATTTTTCTCTCATATGGAACCTAAATTTATAATCTTTGTATTGTTTCTGATCTATGAATGCGTTGTATGATGCATTTGTATATCCCTGAATATTGTTTTGTACGATTACATTTCAATTTCTTATTGTGGCCAATGATTCAAATTTGCCCCAAAGAGAGGCAGACACATTGCTGTCAAATTTTTTCAGAGATGAGTGAGCGAACATGGGGCCATGTACAAGATCAATATAAGCTATGCAATTGTTACTTGGTTCGCTTACGCCAACTCTGTAAAAATTTATGAGGCTGCAATCTTTATTCTACATTCATAGAACTATGATATTTGAATTATCTATTCCATGCATTCATAGTGTATAAGAATTACATTTTAGTTTGTCACTGAGGCCGATGATTGAAATTTGTCCCAAAAGAGTTCAAGGGGAGACACGTATGATGGTGTCGTGTTTTAGGGATGGGTTAGTGAACCTGAGGCAGCAATGCACACAAACAATATAGGTTGTGCTATTGGTACTTTGGTTCTCCAACTCTATCTCTGAAACAAATTATGAGGCCCTTGATTTATTCTCATATGGAACTACATATATAATCCTTGAATTGTTTCTGATCTTTTAATGATTGGTATGATGCATATGTATATGAATGGTTTTGATCATAAGTATTTTTAACATGTACCTGAAGATTAATTGTTTGGTTTTTTATTTATAATTACAATATTTAGGCTTGTTTTTGTACCTGACTATGTATATCCCTGAATATTGTTTTGTTCGATTACATTTCAATTTCTTATTGTGGCCAATGATTCAAATTTGCCCCAAAGAGAGGCAGACACATTGGTGTCAGATTTTTTCACGGACGAGTTAGTGAACCTGGGGCGATGTACAAGAACAATATAGGCTGTGCAATTGTTACTTGGTTCACTTACACCGTCCCTGTAGAAACTTATGAGGCCTTAATCTTTATTCTACATTCATAGAACTATGATATTCGAATTACCTATTCCATGCATTCAGTGTATAAGAATTACATTTTAGTTTGTCACCGAGGCCGATGATTGAAATTTGCCCAAAAAGAGTTACAAGGGGAGACACATATGACAGTGTCGTGTTTTAGGGATGGGTTGGTGAACCTGAGGCAGCAATGCACACAAACAATATAGGTTGTGATGTTGGTACTTTGGTTCGCCAACTCCATCTCTGAAACAAATTATGAGGCCCTAGATTTATTCTCATATGGAACTACATATATGATCCTTGAATTGTTTCTGATATTTTAATGATTGGTATGATACATATGTATATGAATAGTTTTGATCATAAGTATTTTTAACATGCACCTGAAGATTAATTGTTTGCTTTTTTATTTATAATTACAATATTTAGGCTTGTTTTTGTACCTGACTATGTATATCCCTGAATAATGTTTTGTACGATTACATTTCAATTTCTTATTGTGGCCAATGATTCAAATTTGTCCCCAAAGAGAGGCGGGCACATTGGTGTCAGATTTTTTCAGGGATGAGTTAGTGAACCTGGGGTGATGTACAACATTAAAGGTTGTGCAATTGTTACTTGGTTCACCTACTCCATCCCTGAAGAAACTTATGAGGCCCCTACATTTATCCTACATTCACTCTGATGCAATTATTTGTCATTGTGTTGAGATGAAATGATATATGAACCAATCAAACTATTGCCGAGATGCTTTATCGACATCCACGGATATATTGTCTTACATATACATGTTTTCAATTCTTGAGTTGTAATACAATTCAATCATATGTATGAGTTCTAAGTTATGTTCTTAAAAATCAATAGGAGGATGATGATGACGTGGACAATAGCAAGGAATCTAGGGACAACAAGAGCCGCTACGTGCTGAGGCGGTTACGGTGTGGGCTAATCCGTTTCCACTGTAGGAGAGACTGTTTTGCCCATTCTGTGGCAGAGCAATCAACGTGGACCTCAACAGCATGATCCAGCATGCGGAGGGCGTTGGCAGATGCGGAGGCAGAAGGCATAGGCCGATTACCTTGGCGCGGCACGCAGCCTACGGCAAATTCCTCCGGGAGTATGTCAGGACTGGCCTGTATCCCATCGACTAGGTTGTCGTTGCCTCCTGCTGATAAACCCCTGCCCTGCTAGGCGTCTTCGTGTCCCGGCCTCCTGCTGCAGCCCCTGCTTTTATTTTGTTCTAGTTAATTATTACATGTGTGTGGCATGGAAGACAATATATCCGTGGTGTCTCTGGTGAACCTTCTATATTAATCTACTCCTTTATATGGAGTGCCTTAAAGTTTCTAGTGTTCAATTATATTTACTGATCATGCTCATGCACACTACAAAATATTTCTAGTGCTCGATTATATTATAATTGTCAAGAAATACATCAACAAGTTAAATTGGTCGAAATTTTGTATTGAAGTAACTAAATGTATCACACACATAATAAACTAGAAACTAAAGTCTAGTTCAAACACATAATGTATCACCACCACTTGTTGTCTTCCTTGACTTGCTTCCCCTTCAACCACTTGATGTCGCCACCGTCCCAAGATCCCTACTTCCTGAGACCGCTTTCTGTCCTCCTCGCGCTTCTTCTCATGGGCTAGCTTGCAACCAGGGCATAGCTCTCTCACGAAAACCCCCGCCTTAACCATCCCATCTTTCATGGCAATGAGCTTACTGTACAACTCGTACGTCATGTAGGCGTCTCTAGCTGCATACTCGAGGCGCACCTGGCTCATCGGCTTCCACTCCTAATAGTCGTGATCGAGTCGCTTCAATTTCATTAGTTTTTCATAGGATTTATAAATGATTTCCGCTGCCAGATCACCCATGCCATCCTTCACTGGGTATGATTTGATCTTGTACAGATTTTGGATGTTGATGTGGTGCCCCTCTAGGATTTTTATCAACGCATGAGAAAGCATAATTGTGTCATTTGTGATATCCACGCTAGTGAAAGTTATCCCTTTCCTACACAAGAACTCGACCAGAGCCGGACAATGCATCTCAGTTGGTTTACTCCTTCACTTAGATGGTTCTAGGGATGTAAGGGAACAAGGGATGCAGAAGTGGTGATCTCAAATTTAAATTTCACATACCTGCAGAAGTGGTAAACGAGGACCTCCTCATGTATGGCAATTTGCAAGACAGCGATCTCTTGTGTAGGATTTTTTCGCTTATTTGCACGGGTGTACTCCAACTCTAGCCCCACCAACTTGTGCTTCTCTTTCTCAAGCAATTGCTCAAACCTGGCGAGAGTTGTCTCCACAGTCACTTCATCATTTGTGTACACCACGGTCAAAGTCGTGGTGCCATGGGCAGGGACCAAGTGGGTCTCTGTTGTGCGTTTCCCATCATCTATGCCTGCAAGGAAATGGGTGAAAGGTAATGCCTGCAAGGAACTACCTGCGAGAGGAAGAAGATGATGAACCGACAGTTCCAGAACAGAGGAAGAAGAAGCGCCCAGAAAAAACTGCAGAGGAATGACTGAGGAAGAAAAATGGTAACTGCAACTTTTGGTTCGAGAACTCACCGTGGTTACATGGAGATCATGGCAGTGCTGCCGGTTCAACAAGTGGGGCCAGTTCCTGCAAGAATATGAAATTAGCTGTGCATTTTTCTATGCGAGAAATTGAGAGAAATCATTTATATTTTGTCTTTCATAATTAAACACAATGAAGTTGGTACAACCCAAGATATTTGAACAAAAGATATTTGCTAGTTTAACATACAACAACACTTACAGGCCCAATATGGCGGAACTTGGAGAGCCCCAGAACTTGAGCTACCACAGAGACCTCGGCAGAGGTGGCAGAATTGGTGCGGGTGCAACCACGGCGACGGCGAGCTCGGATTCTAGAGGAGGAAAACAGAATCGAGCATGGTCGACAAGGTGATAGATCTCACTGGGAACCAGTTCTCATCCTCGCATCGTGCCATGGGTGCGTCCATGGTGAGAGCAACCTCCGACTCGGGATGGGGAGGAGAGCGGGGCTGAGCAGCTTCGTCACGTCCCAGCTCTACGCCATGGCCGCGACCACATATTGCCGCTCTAGGGAAGAAAACGCATAATGGATGCATGCGCCAACACTGCAAGCCTACAGGGAGGAGAGCTAGGCCGAGCAGGTTCGTCCACGTCCCAGCTCCACGCCATGGCTGCGACGCCCCACAGATTGCCGCTCCGGGGAAGAAGAAGACGCGTAATGGATGCAGGCGTCAACGCTGCAAGCCTAATTGACACCTAAGCGACGGGAGCGACATGAGCGACATAACGGCGAGAACTAACAGGGGGGCCCAACTTGACGGCCGTTAGCCTGATTTATTGTATTGAAACATAAAGTTGAATTCATGCCGAAAAAGACCCTCTGAGTATTTGGCACACCAACTGTAGTCATCGCGGATGATTTCAGGGAACTTGGGTACCGCGTTGCCTAGACATCCCAACTTTCAGGCCACAAAATGATATTCTCAGTGTACCAGGCGTGGATGTGTATCCTCGATTTGCCACTTCGGTTGCCTTTGCGTTGCACAACTCCTGTATCTTCAGGAATGTTCGGTACTCTTTCATGAGGTGGTTGGATTGTCATCTGCCTGCTAAGTCAATGTAAAAATGCATATTACAGGATCCTTCCAGCATTTGCATTGCGGACATAGGTGGGTCTCTTGCTCTTGGTTGATATCGCTGTGTGGACTGGCTTCCTACGACGTCGTTTCTGTTCTAGCGATATCCGCCGTTGTGGTCGTTGCTTCTGTTGTTACCTTCACCCGAAAAACCTGCTGCAACGTAACTTGTTCCCGTATTTCCGTCGTTGTTCCATCTTCTTGTACCATTGCCACGCTTATCATTGTCTTCCTCGGGTGACCGTGCGCGCTTGTTATGTAGCGCGTCCTCTCCATCATCCCAGTGATTTGCTATCTCCATTAACTGTGATACTGTCTTTAGTTTAACCCTTCCCAGTTCTTCTATGAATTCTCGGTGACGAAGGCCGTCGTTGAAGGCATCGATGGCCCTTTCGTTGGATATGGATTCATCTGAGTTTTTGATAATATTCCACCGATGTATGAACGCTCTTATTGACTCTCTAGATTTTTGTTTGCACACTCATAACTGCTCCAAGGATGCTGGTCGTTTGAACATAGAGTGGAAATCTCGGATGAATTTATCTTCCAGATCGTTCTAGCTACCGATTGAATCTTCGGGTAACTGCTTGAGCCATGATCTTGCAGCGCCGGTGAGATGTAGTTATAGGCTTTGCATTGCGATAGTTGTGGAGCCACCCTGTAATTTGATGGTGGCCAAATAGTCTATTAACCAAGCTTCGGGTTCCTGGAGTCCATCATATTTGTGGCAATCATGTGGAAGTTTGAAGTCCTTGGGTACCGAGGCCTTGTGGATCCTCTGCGTGAAACAGCTGGCCCCGCATAGCTCGTGATCATCTTCGTCATATCCATCTTGATATCGTCGGCTGCGGCTTTCATCTCTGGGTCTGCTGCTCCTATGTTGGGTGTTGTCATTTCTTGTATTGCTTCGTGGCTCAGATCCTACAAGATGCGCCTAGTGTGGTGATCGAGATCGTCGGGTGTGTCCTACTTGCCAATGACTGTTGTGATGACGTGGAGATCTTTGTGTGCTTCCTTGTTCTGCTTCTGTGAGAGAGGCTCCTACCATGCCGAGGTTCATCAGGGCGGAGCGGTGAAGGGCCGCGTGCGAATCGTCGGGTGCGGGTTGGGTGGTGATCAGATACGTTTGTGTGGCCACAATGGCTGCCTGAGCTGTTTTTGCCTTGATGTTTCCTGCTTGATCAATTGACATGAATGATAGGTCGAGATCTCGGATGATTGCACTTCTTTTTGCTTCGGGAATATTCTGTAGTCGAGATGTTGCCCTTCTTGGTGGTGCTGCTCCTGTTACACTCCTTGATCCTCGAGTAGAGCTTACTTGTGCCCGTCGTAAGCTAGATTCGTCGGCTAGTCTCTTTCTTTCATCGAGTTGCCTTTGCATCCGAAGTAGGTCTCTCTTCTTGTGGTGGAGAAGATATTGGTATGCCAATAGATCCTCATGTGAAGCATCCGCTGTCATTGGGACTGCTCCCGAAATTGCCTCCCTTGCTTTTTGCCATGCCGATGTTGGTAGCCAGAGTCCTTGCCTTTCTCCTGCATGTGGTTCTCCGCCTCCTCATTGGACTATGCGATTATCTGTTGTTTCTCCTCCGTTTCTGTGGTCTCCTTCATTGTCGTGGTTTCCTGCATGGTCATCTGATAAAATATCATCGGGGTTTATGATAGGATTACCGTTTTCGTCGCGTGGAGTTGAGGTATCTCCATTGATAATGCACACTTGGTGGCATTTTATGCGTGGCATAATGGCGTCATCTCCTGCTTCAAAGTGTGGGCTGATATTATTCTGTGATCGTAGTGCTAGATAGATTTTTGCCATCCTTTCTTCAAAGTCGACGTTTTCGCTACTTTCATCGGGTTCTGAGTTTGTCAGGTTAGCTTCGTGTGGTGGGGTTGGATGATGACCTTCCTTGCCTGCTTCGATCTGTGCTGTGACATTCGTGGAGGATTTGACGGAAGATGCTGGTGCCTCTGTAGGTGTAGCTTTTCCCACCGACGGTTCTGATGCTATCAGGGTCGAAAGGTGTGATTCTTGCGGGTTGTCTGTTTGGAAGTGGGGGTCTCCGATGATTAGATCGTATCTGCCGTTGAAATCGGCGGGTACCAATACAAGGGTGGGTGGGCGTGGATCTGCTTTCGTCGAGTTGATGCTTGGTGGAGAGCGTTCCGCCGAATCCGTGGTTCCAGCGTTCAAGTATCCCATAGACGGTGCCAATTGACAAGGAGTAACCTCGGCAATGCCCATGGTGATGGACTTGGGGTTTCGCGGAAAAGAGAACGCTGGGGATTTCATCGGATGTCAGGGAAACAATGGAATCAAAGTCGCCTAAATATTGAGTAATTGCTCTATTACAAGTTGTCCTCTAGATTTCAGTACCCTCGCTTGGGCTTCTCCCGTCCTATATATAATAGGTCGGGTCTCAAAGCTGTATGCGGATAGGTTTCATACACGCGTGATTACAATACCAACACAATGTTGGTTCATGGTTTCTTTCCTAATACAATCAAAGTATTTGTTGGTTGCTTCCTTAGGCTGTCATCTGGAATCTTCATGGGCCGGATGTTGGGTTCGCAGCATAGAAAACAAAAAAATTCCTACGGTGGGAACTATACGCCAAGATCTATCTACTAGATACAAGCAACGGGTGGATATACATCCATAGAGAACTTACCCTCTAAGACAGCAAAGCTTTGTTAACGAGTTGGAACTCGTGGATGATGTAGTCGTTGTAACTACCTCGGTGAATTACGCTCTTAGTTAATGCCTGGATGAACGAAAGTGGTTAAAATAGTACGGTGGGGCCCAGGGCCACTCACGGTAGACCTTTCGGCCGTCCTAACCACTTTCAAACAACGGGACAAGAACGAGCGGCGTAATCGGCAGGCGAAGGGATCAACTACATACACAAATGAGTATGTATGCAAGCCACATACAACAGTCCTCAGAGCCATTCCATCTAAAAGAAATAGAAATATAGCAACGCCATACGGCAAGATCCAAGTGTCCTAGATAGATATAATAATTTAGGATAGCTCCTCATACATCACACATCAGAGTATCAGGCGGAAGCGGAAAACAAGATCCGAGTATGGATAAGAAGCAAATTGGCATAAGATGCCCCATAAATAAACACATCCCGCCCACAGATCACACGGATCCCCGTTCCTGGAATCTCTACACCGAATGATCGTTGCCAACATCATCTGTCTCTTCCACCCAGTATCCATCTTGCGGGTACACCTGTTCATCTGAATCAAACAATTTATCGTGTGAGACCCTAGGGGTACTCAGCAAGTCTTTATGCCACTAAAGGGGACACAACCTGGGGTGACGCAATTGCAGCAAAAGATAATACCTAACAATTCTATAGAGACTCGCTAACCTTCCGCCTAACCAATGATAGACGGAAGTTCGTGGATTAAGAACAACAGTTATAACAGTATAATTAACAGATCCATCCTCCTCCTCGCTTACCAACGAGGAAGCGGACGAACAACCCCCATCATCCGTTGGCAGTTCTATTAACCATTCCATGAGTATTGCACTATTTACTAGTCAAGTACTTAGTCAAATTAAAAGTGGTACTTTAGTTATACTTGTCTATGATCGAGAAACTGTGCTCCAAGTCGTCCATAACCGCGGACACGGCTTTCAGAAAGATTTACCCTGCAGGGGTGCACGAATAGCAACACACACTCGATCAACCTCGGAAAAATCAAATCAAAACCCAACGAGGCATTCACGACAAAGCAATCACAGGATTCAGAAATATTTCAGGGAGCCACCCCATTAAGCTACCCGCAACGAAGTTGGCCGGCTCCGAGATGGACCCAAGGTTTGTGTGGACGGCGGTAAACGACTGGGAACCCGAAAATATGACTGGGCTTGTCGATACAGCGAAAACGTGTCACGATCCAAAACAGTACAGGTGCTCCTCGCACAATCTTAAATAAAGCAGTAACATGGCATACGTACTGTATAGTAATAAAGCCCCAAACTAATTGTGGCCCCAAGAAATAAGAATGAATCAAGCTCTGACTCAGGGGGGTCCATAAGGCCTCCCGGATGTGGATAGTGCGAATAGTCAAGGAACAGGAATCAAGTACTTGGGGTCCTACGGGACACAAGTGAGCATGAAAAACCAAATAGCAGATATTGCTCACCGGTGCCTCTTTCGTTAGTTATCCCATTACTACTCAGGTTATGTTGTTTAGGTACCTCATTATCCATCAGACACTCACATACCCTACTCATGCTTTTCTACGACTCGCATGGCTCAAACAACTCCTGCAGTAATGGCTCATGGGACCGGAACAAGCTTAGTGTGGTTTAAAAGTAAAGGCTATGCAGTACTTGGGATTCAATTTAATGCAATCGCGACTCAATGATGCAAGAGTAAGATAGAGGCAATAGGTACTGTATGTATGCAAGCATGTGGTAGTGCTTGCCTGGCAGCTCAGTTGAAGCGAGAGATGGATCTGGGTAATACTCCTGGGATTCCTGGTAATTCTCCTGCTGGGTGTCTATTCGAAGAAGAACCAAACAAACAAGGACCAACATAAATAAAGTGCACAAGCATATGAATTAGAATGCGACAAGCAAATAAGCATGCCATGATGAATGATGCACAATTTGCATGGCATTGAAGTAGCATGGCAAAGGTGAGGTGTGGATACAAGAAATAAAGCACTTTATTATTTATTTGCCCAAGTTTTATTGTCATAAACGGTTCAGATTTTAAATGACAACATGATGCATGCTTCAATTCAGAACAAGGATTGCATAAATAGAACGGGCTCGTCGCGCTGATCGATTTAGACATATTATTTGTCAAATTTGGAGTTATAAAACAAAAGTTATTAATTAAATAAGGAAAAGGGCAATTTTATTGTAATTTTAATCATCTCGAAATTTAAAGTGTTCAAAATATATTTTGAAGGGCATATTTGAATTCCTCACATTTTTCTGATTCCAAAACATATATTACATGTATTATTTGGATTTGTACTTTAAAAATTATTTAAATCTGATTTGGATTTGAATTTAAATCAATTTGAAAAAGATTTGATTTAAAATAGACTCAGGGAAACTTTTGTCACCCAGGCGTATTCAGACCCAGCCACTGACGGGTGGGCCTGCGCGAACTGGGCCACGCGCGCGGGAAAACGCTTGACACGCGGGCCTGACTAACCCACTGAGACTGACAGGAGGGGCCAGCGACTTCGGACCCACGCGGCAGCGGTGAGGTTGGCAGGGGCTGACAGGTGGGGCGCCAGCTGGACCGCGGTTTACGGCCAGGAAAACTGGGGGTGGTTTCTGCCAGATGGCCAGGGCGACGGACAGGTGGGGTCGCTTGGAGCGCGGGTGGAGGGAATCAAAAAGGTGGGGGGCGTTTTGTAAGATGACCACGGGCCCGGTACTGTTTATCATTTTCCTCCATCTGACGCGAATCCAGCGCGCGGCGCGGGGCGGGGGTTCGATCCTGGGACGTGGGCGTGCGCGCTGAGGGGGCGGACCAGTGCGGTAAGGCAAGGGAAGTTGATAGGGGAGGTTCTGGGGCCTAGGTAAGGTGTGGCGCGGCGCGGGGAGGCTGCAGACGCCGGCGAGCGGCGCACTGAGAGCGCTCGACAAAAACAACGGCGGCGCTAGGGCGGTACGACGAAGCGGACCATGTCAGGGAGAAGGGAAGGCTCACCGCGGGCTCGCTGGCGGGCTCGGATCGGCGCGAGGGCCGGCGGAGCGTCGGGGATGCAGGCGCTCCGGCGGCTAGGGTTTCGGAGGACGGCGGGGATCTGGCGGTGCTGGGGAGCTTCTCCTCCACATAGGCGTGGTCGGGGTGGTGCAGGGGGTTCCTCTCGGTCGCCCAGGACACCTCCACGTCGAGCTGCTCGGCTGGATCGTCGGGGCGGGGTGGTACTGGCGGCTACCGGCGTCGGGTGGTAGTCGTCGGGGAGGAAGAAGGAGAAGAGGAGGGGCAGCTCGAGGCAGATCTGGAGAGGCCAGAGGAGGCGTGTGAGAGGGGGAAAAGGAGGGAGAGGGGAAGGAGGGTTGGCGTGGCACGGCAGAGAAAATGTGGCCTCGTGCCACCTTTTTCTTCTCCTCCTCGAGCACGTGGGGTAGCTGGGGGCTTGTCCCGGGGGCTGGACGGCGGCAGGAGGGGCTGCAGGTGGTCCTGGGTGGCGAGAGGCTGCGGGGTGGGGCCATCATGGCGGTAGAGATAGAAAGAGAGAGGGGAGGGTTAGCTAGGCTAGGGTTAGTTGTCATGGCTCGGGTTAGGGCATGGGTTAGGGTTAGCTAGGGTGTTGCTCAGTAGGTTAGAGAGAGAGGGAGGGCAAGTGAGAGAGATGGGAGAAGGTGAGGGTTGGGGTTTAGAGAATTAGGGTTAGGAAAAATTAGAAGTAGAAAACTAGGTGTAGGGTTGTTTAGGGTTTAGATTTTTAAGGCTTGAGCAAAGGATCACCCCCAAGTGGAATATGATGATAGCTAGAAGTCACAAGAGATGATGTGGAAGAGAATAGCAAGAAAAGAAAAAGAAAGAAAATGAGGGACTAGGCCTCATATGGTGCATACATGGAGAAAATAAAAAGAAGAGGAAAAGAGGTGGATAGGAGTATGGGGATGGTGGAATGGTGGTAGATGGCCTCCCAAGATAGTTTCTACTAAACCCAAAAGAAAAACCAAAGGAGAGAAAGGTAGTGAAGACTAGTGCATGGCCCATGCAAAATAATAATGCCATTGATTATTTGTGAAAACAATATGAATATTATGGCATTACTCTATGCATATCCAAGAAGTGGAGATAAAACCAAGCACAAGAATTTAGAGGATTTAATCCACCCCAAACTACATGAGCTAGAATTAAAATATCAAAGAAAAAGAAAGACAAGCTCATTGTTAATGGGATGGTGGAATTATAAAGTGGTGAGAGAGAAAGGTGGTGTAATGGAAAATAAAAGATATGCCCCCAATTCAACTTGGGCATTGAACAATATACCAATAGCCAAATACAATATCAAGAGGCAAATACAATTAATAATGCATGTGAGAGAAGAGCCAAAAGAAAAGGGTTTTATATGATGCTCAAATGCAAGGTGGCATGATGACATGAGCATGATATAATTATGATGCAATAATAATATATATGAAGTAGCCAATATCTTACTAGGACAAGTAGCATTACAATTGTTAGACAATTGGGATGCTACAGTCGTACACTTGCCGATCTCAAGATCGTGATGAAGTCCAGCAGGTCCGGCTCCAGCATGTCCATCAGATCCAGCTCCAGCAAGTCCAGCACCACCAAGTCCAGCACCGCAAAGCAACGGTGCATCCGTGATCGCACACACGTCCGGTACCCCAACAACCTCCGTCCCTCGCTCCAGCAAAGCAGCGGAAGCAGCAACTCCTTTCTAGATAAAGCCACCGGGAACATGTATCTCACTAATCCGAGACCATGGGGGAATAATACTAGAGGGGGAGAGAGATCCTTCATGAGGAGGTGTGAGTGAGAAGTGTGGAGAGGGGGCCTTTTATAGGAGGAGGGGAGGGTGCCACTTCCATGGCCGGTGCCCCATGGAGGTGACCCTTCACCTCCCCCATTCATGTGGTGGTAACTCCCTCCACATAAATTTGCCTCTTCACATTCTCCATTAAAGTCTCCACTTTAAATGCATTAAATTTGTCCAAATTTAATGCTCTCTCATTTAATAAAACTCTTTTATTAGTTTTATTCAGAATTTTGTTAATTACTTTAATTATCAAACATTCACATAAAACCCCCTGTAACATTTCACTATTACATGCAGAACCAATTTCAGCAATTTCACCCGAAACAGTTTCGGTGTCTATTGAAATAATTCCAACGCTTTCTTAAATCTTTATCTGAAACATATTTGCTCCAAATGGTGTCGGTATCCCTTAAGTGTGTCACCCTACGGTTCGCGAATAATGCAGACATGATCGAGACCCCTCTCAGATCAATAATCAGAAGCGGGACCTGGAGATCCATACTGACTCCTACACATTCAACGATGACTTCTGTGATCATGAGAACCTTTAACGCTAGTAACTAAATCCCTTTGTCTCATGATATAATACATGTCCGGGATTTGATCATCGGTATCCAAATACCTAGTTTGATCTCATTACCAACATGCACTCTTTTCTCGTTCCCGTGATATAACATTCTAGTGATCACATCACTTGCTTGCAAGCTATCTTAATGTGATATCACCGAGAGGGCCCAGAGTATATCTATCCGTCATCGGGATTGACAAATTCCACTCTTGATCCATGAGCCTCAACATAACACCTTCCTAGTACTGAACCCACCTTTATACTCACCCTGTTACGGTGTGACGTTTGGTGTTATCAAGATACTCTTCTGGTGTTAGCAATTAACATGATCTCATGGTCTAAGGACTAAGATTACTTCGTATGATGTTATAGCAATATAAACATAATGACTTTGATCGTAATGCTATACTTCGGATGAATGTTCATCACATCATTCCACCAATGTTGTGACCTCGTTATTAACAACATCCATTGTCCATGATCAGGAAACCTTGATCATCTTGTTAATCAACGAGCTAGTTTATATGAGAGGCATTACTAGGAACTTTGTATTTTGTTTATTAAACACACATGTATTAACGTTTCCAATTAATACAATTATAGGATGCAAAATAAACATTTATCATAAACATGGAATAATATAATAACCACTTTATTATTGCCTCTCGGGCATATTCCCTTCACCGGAAACCCTTTTACCCAGTATAGGGTAGTAAATCATAAGCATCCGAGTAATCATACCCATGTCAGATACTTTGCCATGATGATATTAAAACTGAATATGAATGCCTTGAAATAAAAGAAAAGGAGGGATAAAATCAAAAGGCTGAAATTCCTGTTATGCCTAGTTACTAAGCTCAAATACTTTACATGAAGTATGATTTGTTTGTGCCTATAAATTGTACCCTTTGCTCATGTATACCTATGTTCAACCATAAGAAGCAAGGTGAGAAAGTAAATGTTGGCATTATGAACTAGGCGGCACACTCTTTAGATCTCCTTTCGCTAAGCCTTCACAACGCAAGCTAAGACTTGTTCCAAATCCCCTAAACTAGACTAGGCACATCCACCTATTTGTGGCCAAAGCTACTTCCAAGTACAATATGTATGCTAATCCTCCAAACACTCTTAAAGCATCTTTTTCATGTATTTTAAAGCTCATAAGAAAGTAAGGTTTGGGGTGATACCACTATGGAACTTTATGTGCTTCACATATTATAAGTTGTTTGTTAGCCAAACCATGTTGTCATGGCACAAGCCTTCAATATAGAGTGAAGATAATCATGTTAGTTCTGCCTGTGGATTGCATCGATGTGAAATAAAGTGTGCATAGTGGAGTAGGCATGTTTAGAGAAAACTCACCTGAAATTCTAGTCAAAGCCATGCGCCATGTGGGACTCACGGTGGAAACATACAACATGATGATCCTTGTTGAGATGATTCATATGTCAGTTTTTCTTGTTCTTCTCTAGTAGCGATATTGCCCCTTATAAACATGGCCACGGAATTATATTAACTCCTAATCTAAATAAACATAAGGGGGAAAGAGGCACCTCAGTGATGCGGTTTCAATAATAAATATGTATCCTACAATGACGGGCCTAAGTTGAGTAGCATGAGGAGTGCAAGATCATAAGTGTGGTGCGGGATACAATCAACTTGTAAGATGTTCAACACATAAACCATATACAACTTTTGAAACAAAAGCTACTTGGAACCCTGTCCTTATTAGTACTGTTGACATGAATTACATAGCTCAAACTTTATTTTACATTTTTTTATAGAGGATTAACATATGTATTCAAAACTTACTTTTGGTATGAGATGAAAAACATCTCAAGGGAAGACATGAAACTAAGAAGTGATTCTTCTAGTCGGGCATTAAACTAAGAAGTAGCCCAAAAATAAAAGTAGAGGCATAAAACACCAATGCCAATTATAGGAAGATTATCTTATTCTATAGGTTCATCAAAGTGTTCTTTAAGGTTTGTTTTGTCCCTCATTTGTTTTATCACACCATTACTTATTATTTGACATGTTTATAGATCTGCAAAAGATACATATTGATAGTACACTTGCATATTATGCTTCGTTAAAAGGATTTGAACCTATGAACTTTACATGATAATGAAAGAAGCAAAAGTAACAAACTCCAAAGTCCATGTTTATTTTTTATCACCTTTATGCTCGAGGACGAGCATAGGTTAAGCTTGGGGATGTTGATGCATGTAAAATGCATACATGAACTTTGTAGTTTTTTACATGATTTCCCACATATTTGCAATATATGTGATTTTGGATCCATGTTTTACATAGATTTCGGGGATTTTCTAAACAATCCCATCTCTTTTGGTTTTAAATTTTTCTGGCAGAAAAACCTTTTGTTAGTGTTTTTGATTTTCCAGGAGCTGCGCAACTACAGACTGAGCTAGGTTAACGGGATCTATTAGATAATTTTCATACAAATCCAACAATCTAAAGTAGAGCCCAAGGGGCCCAACAATCTGAAAATGAGAGCCCATATACTATAGGGCACGCCACCTGTATGATCTCAGTTGTCGAAACTCCGATGTTGTTGATTCCACCGCCATTCGCTTTGTTTTGACCTAAAAACATCTATATATACCCCCTGGTGGTCTTTCTCGAGACGAACAGAGGCAGAGTCGAAAACGAAGTAATAGAGAGCCAGCAAGCCATCGCTCGGAGGAAGATTTGAGGGGGAACCGTTGCTGGAATCGCATCTGACCATGTCTCCTCCTTCACCAATGCCTCCACATCACTCTCCATGATGAGAGGGGAGTAGTCCACGCCCTGGACTTTGGTTTTATGATGGTAACATGATCTAATCTCTCCATGTATGATCATTGTTGAAGTCCATATGATGTGCCTTGCATGAGTATGGATCTATCTATGTAATTCATATGGTGGATATTGTGTTATGAGATAGTACTTGTTATTCATTTACCATTGTGTTGGATCTTATATGGTTTGTCATACTTTAGGAATATTCTATGATGCATGTAATGGTTTAGATCTATACATAATGCCTTGTTTATCCATATCATGAGGTGATTGACACCACCAAGTGGGGGTAGATGAGAGAGATGTGATAATACTCACAACATATCACAACATATGAATCATTGCACTAGTGTTTAGAATGTTTTCCATTAAGAAGTGTGATGTATGTAGGTAATGGGTGGCCGAGTGATGGCGACATATGTATTGAGTGTCAGCAATGCAGCCCAACATCCTTTATCTAGGGGTAAAAAGGGAGAAGTATGATGTGAGGTGTGACACAAACCAAATGCTAGCCTTATTGCAGGGGTGACCTAGTAACACAAAGGAGTACTTCTTTCACCTATGTATTTTATGACATGTAGCCACCATAAAAGTACCATTAAAACATGACAATTGTGTGTACCTTTACTATCTATAACATGATAATCATCATAGATGGAGAAGAGAAGATTAAGTGAACCCATGAACCCATGTCCATTTTTCCTATAAAAGAAAACCCTTGTCTTGTCCTCTTGCATTGAATAGGATTGGGACGCTTTTATATTCTTGTTTTGTTACACTAAACTCCCAACCATTAAAACAACCATCTTATTCCTTAAAACTTGTCTAGTGCATAATCAACTAAAACTTGTGATACTTTAGTTGTAGAGAATAGATAACTTTTCCTTCTTACTCCTGCAGATCGATACCCTACTTCCACATTGAGAGGTACTACGGTGATCCCCTGCACTTGGGGGTTATCACCACCCTATCCAATATGATCAACACCGTCTTAATGATAGAGGGAGTAGTCCACCTTTGGACTATGGGGTTGTGGAAGTAACTTGATCTATCTCTCATGCTATCGTTGTTTAGTACGATATGAGCTGCCCAACATTATTATGGTCATCTATGTAATTTCTATGTGGTGGATCTTTGTTTTATGAGATGATATTTGAGATTGGAATACTATCATGTGTAAGATGTATTGGTAGATGCATATTATGTGCCCCGTTCTTAAGTACTTTTTTTGATAATACTTGTATGTGGTGGTGATTGGATAGTGACAATTTTTTTGAGATCAACTATGGTTTTTACCTTTTTTTACCCCACACGGGATAAAGTGAATGCATGTGTTACGTTCGTCTTATGACAACAAAGATGATCTTGTTTTCTCAAGACAGCACATTTTTTATTCAAACATCATTTCAAAGTACCTAAGGCTATACTCTATTTATTTTTAATTCTATTTTTTAGGGAAATATTTATTTTTAATTCTAAATTGCATGGAGTTTTCCCTTTCTAGAGGAGTAGAAGTGAGATATGTTGCACCATATTTATAGTAGGAAGTGATGCTCATATGAATGCTAATCCAACACATATTAAAGTTCTAAGTAATATTGTATCATATACGTGAGCAGTTTTTATGTCCACCACACTTTATGAGAGAGTAGACAAGTGAATCCATGAACCCCGACCCACTTTTTATCATAAGAAACCACTTTTACTTGATTTTAGTGTCTTTTACACTACAAGAATTAGTTTCGAAGATACAAAAATACCTTTACTTTATGCAAGCATAAACAAAACCCCAAAAGAACTTTACTTTATTATTTTTACTTTCTTGTTCTAGTTATAGCTAACTTTACTATTATTTTACTTTATTGTTTTATTTAAGTTTTACTAATACGAAAGACAACCACATGGTAGATTTAGGGACACAAGACAAAAACTTTGTTTTGCAGGTTGCTAGAAGAGGACAAAAGATAAGTTCCCATAATTCCCCAAGAGTTCGATATAAACTCTCGAGTCACCTTTGTGGGGAAAAAACGCTTGCAATAACACTCTGCACTTGGACTCCCAATGAGTTGGTACACACAAAATTTTGCCATCAGTCGTGCACCGTGTTGGGTGGCTAGTATGTACCATACAGATGAGCGGACCGTGTTTGGCAATGGGCGTTATTTCGTGCGATAGGAGGATAACCAGAGACCGACTAGATGTGGCGCGTCTATGTCGAGAACAGCTATGTCAGCTTTAAACACACATGTGCAGTTGTCCGGGCCGACGCATTGGTCTTTTGCGTGTTTTTGTGGATCCTCAATGGAGGCTATCAGCGAGAGAGCTGTTTTTTTTGCCTTATGAGTCCCTTGCTCTATTGAGACGCATTTTGTTTTTGGAATGTCACGCAATAGACTAGTCTATTTTTTAGTTGATAACTTGAGCAACAGAACAGTCTTGGTTTAGCATCATGTGTGTGCTCTTATTTACCTTGGCTTCTAAGTATATGCATGATTTGGGTTGTGTTATTATGTTGGCCAACCTTGAACAACACACCTTTGTTTGAATTGAAGATATAATTTTAGAAAGTATTTTTTTTTAAAGATCAAACGAAAAGGTTATGTAAAAATAGGGAAAACTCCAAATGATTAAAATGCAAAAGGAAACAATCAAAATAGTAAGGAAATGTATAGCTAGACACACACAATGGATATTAATGGGGTTAACATGACTATGAGAAATGAGCAATGGACAAAAGATCCTAACGAAGACTAAGCTCAATGTTGTGGCAACCCAAGGAGAGACCATATCTCGCTTGCCAAAAGTCGAGAAGAAATGGATTTGTACACTTTCCTTACTATATCTTGCGCTCTTGTTTAGAAGTTTTGAGACTCTTCTTTTTATTGAGAAGCTTTCTATTCTTTTTCTATTCTTTGATATGTTTCTCTCCTTTTATGCTATCGAGTCCACAATTTATATTGCCTATGCACTATCACTATGCAAGGGCAAGCATACAATACTTTGGCAAACACAAAATGAGCTACGCTTAATCGGTAGATAACACACGAAGGGAGAAATCAGGTTAACAAGGGTGGTACAAGCTATACCTTCGGTATATGTTGATGACAACTTGCAACCATGGGTGGAGGGTAATGTTCAAGTTGCATGGTGTCGAAGAGCGTGATTGATGGTACAGAAGTTTTTGTTAGTGCAGGGACACACACGCGAAACATGAACAACAAAGGAAAATGATCAAGAAATTAGAATAGTGCAAACCTGCGGTGAAATCGGCGACGCCAGATGGTGCGCCTAACCGTTCGTGTAAAACACCTAGAACTCAAATCTTCCGATTTGATGGGAAATTTACCACATTGGGGCTTGGAAATTTCAGGAAGCAAAGATCATAACCTAAAGCACCAGATCCATGGACAAAAACCACTTAAAACTCGGTGATTCGAGAGATCGATCCAAAAGAAATTTAAGGCTATTTTTTAGTATTTTCAAAATTTTGCAAGGAAATTTTGTGGATATAGGTGGGGTCGAATCCGTTGCAATTTGGCTCTGATACCATATGATACGCATTGATGCGGGTTCATCGAGTGGCATGGTGTTCGTGGATTCATGGGATTTAGAGGGAAATTTGAGGGGAAAATGGAAGATGCGAAAAACAGTCGAAGAACACACACACATGAAGATAAATAGTGAGGCAAACCCGTAAAATCGATCCTGGTAATAGACCCCCAACGAAGAAACCTTCAGAACTCGAAAGACAAGCCAACACCCACTCTAATTGAAACTAAATCTTTCTTACCATATGGTCCATCGATTCAATAGAACCCTAATAAGAAAGAATATCACCCAATAGAACATTGTAAGAGTAGCACAACTAAACCCATGATAGTTAAAACTGAAGGGTTCACAACATAGAAAACAAAAAAATTCCTATGATATGAACGCCTAATTACACCAAGATCTAATCTAGTAGATGCTAGTAACGAGTAAGGGGGTAACCAGAATAACTTACCCTCGAAGACCGAAAGCTTTTTGCGAAAACTGATTTCGTTATTGATGTAGTCGATCACTTGCCGATCTCAAGATCGAGTTAAAGAGAACCGCAAACCAGTAGTGCATCCGTGCTCGGGCACACATCCTGCTCCCTACAACCTCCACGCCCACGCTCCGATAGAGCAACGGAAGCAGCAAATCCTTCCGAAAAAACCAGTGAGAACATGTATTTCGCTAATCTGAAGCCATGGAGATTTTGCTAGAGGGGGAAGAGAATTTTCACGAGAAGGTGGTCCCAATGGAGATGAGGGAGTGGACTCCTTTTATAGGGGAGGGGGCAGACCAAGGGGGCATGGCCTCTGTACATGGGAGGGTCCCCCCACCTCTCTCTCATTCATGTGGTGGACACTCCACTCACATAAACTCCTCTTCCACTCACATGCACTTATTACCTACTAGTTCAAATGTATTTTTCTCTTTAAATAAAACACTTTTATTTATTTTATCAGAATTTTGCTAATTAATTTAATCAAAAAACATTTGCATAAAACCCTTTGCATTATTTCAATATCACATCTGAAACCAATTTCAGCAATTTGACCCGTAACAATTCCGGTGATCATCGAAACAATTTTAGCTCTATCAAAAACTTTCTTTGGTATCTTTTATCTGCCCATTAGTGTCGGTATGCCTTAAGTGTGTCAACATACAATTCACAAATAATGCAAACATGATAGAGACACTTCTCTGATCAATAATTAGTAGTGGAACCTAGAGATCCGTACCGACTCCTACATATTCAACGATAACTCTTGTGATCGTGTGGACCATTAATGAGTACCCAATTCCTTTTATCTCGTGATATGTTACTTGTCCGAGATCCGATCATAGGTATCAACCATACCCTAGTTCGACCTCGTTACCGATAAGTACTCTTTACTCATTCTGTGATACAATATCCTTATGACCTAGTCACATGCTTGCAAGCGGTACTGATGTGATATCACCGAGAGGGCCCAGAGTATATATCTCTGTCATTAGGATGAACAAATCCCATTCTTAATCCATGAGCCTTCTACATAACATTTTTGGAATGCCCGGACCCACCTTTATAGTCACCCCATTACGATGTGATGTTTATGTTGTCAAAGTACTCTTCCGGTGTTAATGATTGACATGATCTCACGGTCTAAGGATTAGGGTTTCTTCATATGTATTTGATGTAGTAATGTAAACTTAATGACTAGATCATATTGCTATACTTACTTTGGGTGTATGTTCATCATAACATTCTTCTAATGATATGATCTTGTTATTAACAACATCTAATGTTCATGATCAGGAAACCTTGATCATCTGTTAATCAACGAGCTGGTTGAATGAGAGGCATTACTAGGAACTTTGGTTTGTTTATTAAACATACATGTATTAACGTTTCCTATTAATACAATTCTAGCATGAAAAATAAACATTTATCATAAACATGAAATAAGATAATAATCATTTTATTATTGCCTCTCAAGCATATTCCCTTCAAAATCTGGCGTATGCATACTAGAATCCACATGGAGAAAGAGTAGCTGCGCGAAGAACTCGAATCATCTCAAAGAGAGTTTCACACAAGGGGAAAGGAGCATAGCTCTCTCTAATTCATCATCATCTATAAATCTTAGATCTGACCTATAAGGTGCTATTTATAATACTAGGGGCGAAGTGGTAGGTGGAGAGAATATTTCAGAACATCAAACCCGAATCTGTGCACAGACAGGAGATTTGGCGGTAAGTTCGGTGGCATCGGGGCCTGAGTCAGACGGTCCGACGCGAGAACCGACGTGCCGGACTGGGCGTCGTTTTTCACTTCAGTGTAGGTGTTCGGCAAGCTCCGATCGGTTCGGAGGGTGGTTCAGCGGCTGGACCGGTGGGCCAGGGCATGAGACAGTCTATCCAGCGGTGGGTTCGGCTGGCCGGTTCTAGCGCCGATTTACTTGCAGCTTCTTCCGTCTTTTCTTCCATACTTCTTGCTTGAATGTCTTAGCTCCTTGGCCTTTCTTTGCATCGCTTCCTGACATCATCATCATGGTTATGGACCTAGTCATAAGATGGACATTTCGTTCAAGTAGAATCTCATTCAAGTGAGGACCAGAGAAGAACAAGTGATGGAAGGAATGCACCTTAGGTTCATTTGTTAGAGTAACATGACTTGGTTCAATGAGTAGCATAGTGATCGCCATATGATGGGCTGCATCAAAACCAAAAACAAAACATGAGTATACTACACATTAACATTATCATATCACCGTCATACACTAAGAACTAAGCAAAACCTGCCATATGGCAACAAAAATTTCGATCTATCACTACAACATGCACATCGTTCATCGACAAGCAATATGAGCCATACGACCACGATTCTACCGCATCCTCTACTCATATCTACCAGATTCTCAAAGATCTTAGCTACCAGCTCTAGTGTTTATAATATCACTGCCAAGGGAGGAGCAGAGAAAGCAGCAAAGAACTCGGTGAAGAGGAGGAAGACCACTTGATGGCACCATCATACAACGACCGAGGTAGATGGCACCGCTTACCTACTCGTCGAGAAGCTCCTCACCAGAACGGAGAGCTCGAGAACGAGGTGGAGAATGGCAGCGCGACATTGAGGGGTGAGCCGAGTAGTGATATATAGCGGCCAGAGAATTTCCTCCAACTTTTTAGGTTTGGGCGAGCTCGTGCCATTTCCGCTTTGCACGAACATCGGAGAATTTATTTATTTTTGGCTGGGCGAAGTTTAGGCTCGCTGGCCGAGATTTTTATGCGCGAGGCAACGAGACCCGAGATTTGGCGCACTAGAGCCGAGAAACCACTCCGCCGAGGTGAGCAGCCAAACACGCCCAAGGCCTTCCGGGCTTCTTCCCCGACTACGACTCCTCCGCTGTTCTCCCCTCCATCTCGCACCGCTATGGCTCGTCTTCTCCTGGCTGTCCTAGCGCTCCACCTTGCCGCCGCCGGGGTCTCCGCCGCGTCGAGCGTCCCCGGTACCGGCGCCTTTGACCCCTCCCGCGTCGTGCAGCTCTCGTGGCGACCCAGGTAGCGATCTGATCTCCCTCCTCCCTTCACATCCCCCAGGGCCATAGGCTACGTACGACCCTGACGGCTGTTTCCCTCTTACGCGCGGCGGTTAGGGCGTTCCTCCACAAGGGGTTCCTGTCGGACGCGGAATGCGACCACATGATCGAGCTGGTGAGTGTGGCCGCCGCTCGATCTCTTTGTCTTGAGGAGGATTTTTTGGGGGTTGCTTGATTCAATTGTTCTTGGATGGTATGTAGGCGAAGGATAAGCTTGAGAAGTCTATGGTGGCGGACAATGAATCCGGTAAGAGCGTCCAGAGCGAAGTGCGAACCAGCTCTGGCATGTTCCTCGAGAAGAGGCAGGTCAGCACGAACGCACCCTGTAATTTAATTTTGTTTTTGATAATGTGCTTGAATGGTGCCTACTTCGATCCACTGCTCATAACCTACAAACCTAGGTAGGAATGCTTCTGTATCTACCGTGATGTTGATAAGGAGAGGGGAATTAGTACCTGTTACAGAACACTAGGAGGATTAGTATCTACCGTGGAACAATGACAATGGTTGCAATGTATACATGATAGTAGTATTAAGAAGCGGTGGCACTGGGAAGGCGCACATGGATTAACCACTCAGTACTTATACATCTTCCCGCAGGATTACATAGTTGGTAGGATTGCATCACACAAGAAGATTAGCTAGTGGCACTAATTTACAATGATACTTAACTACCAAGTACCCCAGTACATTACTGGTAGATTATCTAGTAGTACTAATACACATTTACTACTTAATTACTCAGCGGATAACATGGTAAGACAGGTGCTGCGTGTGTCTGTCTGTATCCTTCTCTCTTTGAGCTAGGACATGGAATCCTGCAGGACTTAGACTGGAAGAAGATAGTAGAAGCATATCAATGACAACTATGAAAGATAATTAGAAAAAATTAAATGTCCCAACTCTGTCTATCTAAGCTAAGATTTTTGAAACCTTAGACATATGTAGTGTGCCCTGTAGCTTAAAAAAAATTAAGTATAGGATAATAGCAACTAAACAGAATAGTTCTCATATTGGCACCTCTGGTTCCGCCTTCTCTTCAATAAACCCAGAGAACCGCGAACCTGGAAATGACAGCAAGCTACTAATTCTTAAAAATAAACATCTGCACATACTCTTCAGCTGACCAAAGAGCTAAGAGGAATCCACTTAATATTAAGACCGCGGAGACATCCATAGGAGAACTTCGAGCAAAAGAAATATTGAATCTCCAAATAAAATACGACGGAAACATAAATGTAGAAGATAGTAGAGAATGATACTTTTCTTGTATCAATACAATCACAATCCTCTAAACATGTGATTTGTGTATCTGTAAAGATGGAGCTGTCGCGACGGTTAGATCATTTGATGCAAAAATCAGAAAGTGGGTAAATCATTTGAAATAAATCAGAAAGCGAGGTATCTTACTCGGATACAAATGTCAACTAAAACCAGTGTAAGAGAGGCAATTGTGAAGTTATATCAGAAATTCAATACCCACTAAGTTGGACCATTTGTTCTTCAGCAAAAAAAATCACGCAACAGCATGATCAGAAAACAAAGCAATGATGATGCACATGAAGACTTCCCTTTTCTACACATAAACAGAAGAGCTCATGTCCCTCCAGAAAAAAGAAAGCAGGAAGGCAAGAAAAAAATTACGGTAGTTACGACTTACACCAATTAACTTAACCATGAAAAAAAAAGTACACATTGTGGTTTCTTAAGGATACTTGTTCATGTATACCTGAACACTGAACAGTGGCAAGTGTTCTGTCCAGTGACAGATTACATATACACTTGTACGCCAAGAGTTTATGTTCCCACAAATAGAGTTTCAAGAATGTTTGAAATTTGTTTGTTCTCAGTGTGTCAGGCGCCTCATATGACACGGACTACAACAATTAGCAAAGTCATGTATGGTAGTACTCAACCAGCAAAATCAAGTATAAGAAATTTAACAATGCAGAACAAAAACATGTGATATGGACATCCTGATAAGTCATCGTGAATGGTGTGATACCTCAGTAACTGTTGCATACATCCTTCTTCTGATGCTGTGTAGAACTGCTCTTCCATTTCTGAAATTGAAGGAATGGAGACACACACCATACTTCAAGATAGATTCACCTGTTCCCTGCAAATGGCTTGGTAGAGTGTAAACCTGTATGAGAACAACTACAACAGAAACCTGCTGTACAGAAATAGGCCAGGTTGATCTCTCAACGTATAGTACATGTCTCGAGTATTTTTTACCTCTGAACTTCTTGTTGATCTCCCAAGCTCCAAAATATTCAATTCCTCATGTCAAAATACAACACAAATGATGGAAAACACTCAGTTACAGCCAGAGAGAGCCAATTAGAAAATCCGCA
The DNA here is from genome assembly GCA_910589775.1 of Avena eriantha. Lineage (NCBI taxonomy): Eukaryota > Viridiplantae > Streptophyta > Magnoliopsida > Poales > Poaceae > Avena > Avena eriantha. Next base: position 20,593,910 of record OU342740.1, read on the forward strand.
ATGGAACAAAAGCTGGATTTTCCATGTGATCAAGGATATGAACCAACCACATCAAAACAAATATTGGTTACTCTTAATCGGCAATAACTAGCATGTAACTGAGTTACATATCTTTGTCCAGACAAAGATGAACCATCCAGCACATTTACCTTGCTCTAGCAGACCAGACATTTGAAGCAGATCTGTGCCATTATAAGTGGCGATTTTTTCTGAACAATTCCAACCCGAGAGCAGTTTGCTTGTTATTAATTTAACTAGATACTAATTTCGTAATTACCAACTCCAAATAGCAAAGAGCATATCATTTCTCCTTCTACGGGTTTTTTCTAGAGAGAACTAAAAATAGCATAAGCATTAGCCCAGTTAATTTGTAGACAAAAGCTATCGATTAGCACCCCAGGTGATTAATTCTTTAGACTTCCTGTATATTTGTGTTGTATAAATTTGTAAAGCCTTCTAGCTCGTACTCAAGATTTAAGAGATCCCCAGATTGCATCATCTTCTTTTACTTATCAATAATTGTAGTTGTTGCTTGAAATTTTTGTGGTGCTGGTGATAGTGCAGAAGAGATATACTGCAAGTTTAACTTCGTTCTCACGATTGAACTTCAGCTAACAATCACCAATCTAAAAGAAGTTACCACTGAAGGGAGCAATGTCAGCTACCTGAATGATTCATCCAAGAGACAGAGTGGCTGGCAGGTTGTCCGTCATCACCCTGCTGCACAACACACAAAAACGTTCGATCAACAAACATGGAATTAATCTAAAAAAAATGGAGTTAACAACCAAGACGAAGGAGATACGGTGTCCCCAAGCACGATCGATGACCATCACAGGAAGCTCGCACGTTCGCACCAGCTCCGGCATCGCACGGCAGCGGTGGTGGCATCGTTAGCGGAGGCGGTTGCGACGTGTTCCTTGGTGACCTGACATTGGGATTTCTAGAGATGACTAATGGTTTCCAGACTAGGACTCAACCTATTCTATCTTCTAAACTGACCCAAACCTGGACTTCTCTGTCTCGTGGTTTCCTTGTGCTCCAGGGGTCACAGCAGACCATTCCTTCTGTGATTTGCCTTGATAGGGTGTCCCCAGTGATAAGGACTAGCCTCTAGGGTTGGTTCGATTTTCATGGATCTCGGGATAGAATTGTGGGAATAGCGTGGAAAAAGGGGGAGAGGTAGCGGAAGCGAACACACACTACGCGAGGAACACGATGAACTCTACACAAAACACAACACAATATTTGACCAATTGCTCCCGCCGCTGGCCACCAGTCTAATAGAATCCTTGCAAGGAAAGATTGGGCAACGTGCCCCCTCGGATCCCAATTGGAGAGGGAAGAACACCAACTCACGATCACGCAAGGTTGGGCCTTGTACAACTCAAAGATACAAATCTATTGAGGTCTTGTAGATAAGAGGCTCCCTTGGAAAGGGAGATGAGACACAACTAGAAATATCCAAATTAGGGTTTCTAGTGTTATCTATGTTTATGTCTAAGGAATAAGGGAGAGCTGTAGGGGCTATTTATAGTGCAAATGCATAAGGATAAGATACAAGGCACATGTTCCTTCTCAGCACACAGGTCGTGTCAGGGGCGGTAGTACCGCTGGACCTAGCGATTATACCGCTCAGTGCATTCTTCAGGCGGCTGATGCGGTGGCAGTAGCACTGCTAGCTTGGAGGCGGTAGTACCGCTACTGTGGTGGCGCCTTGCCGTTGACCTGGTGGCGTGGCAGTAGTAACACTGGGGTGGGCAGTAGTACCGCTTCAGGGGCAACAGGCAACCGAAGGGGGTTCGAAGTGGTAGTAGCGGCAGTAGTGGTGGTGATAGCTGTAGCGGTAGTGGTGGCGGTACCTGTAGCTATAGTACCGGCGTTAGAGGAGTCAGCGGTAGTACCACTGGTGGGGAGTGGTAGTACCACACCTATAGGTTTCTTCCTCCTCTTCCAAGCTTTCCGTCTTGTCGGGCTTCCTCCCTTGCCTCTGTACTTGTTGCGAACCTAGCATGGTCATAGGATGGAGTATGAAGTAGCATACCATTCAATAGGGTAGGAAGTGGACTCTCATAGAGGATATGATTTACCTTTGAAGTCCATGGCAACTTGGCATAGGTTGAAGTGTTTGATATGGCATCGACAGTAGGTCAGGCTGTATCACCCAGTGCGGGTCCACAACATCTCTGTACACCCATTTGCAAATTTTCCGTGCTTGTTTCTGGATCTTTAAAATGGGTGATAAACTTCAATTTTAATTGTATGGCAGATGCTCCCTGTCTGTGTTCTTTGATGGGTTTCAGCACAGTTTGTGCCCCTTAAGCTATTTCACATTATGGTTTTCATTAGACGTGTCCCCTCAACAAGTTGTATTAAGCCATACTTGGATCATGCCATTACCGATTAGCAGAGTTATTTGCTGATGTTTACCAGCATCGTGCTTTGTTTAGGTGATACGTGTATACTTTTCAGTTTTAATTGGATGGGAGATGCTCCTTGTAGAGGTGCTTGTTTGTTTGCATTGTCAATTTTAATTGGATAGGAGATGCTCCTTATTGAGGTGCTTGTTTGTTTGCATTGGCTTTACGGGGTTACAGTCCAATATCTGAATCATCACCTTATTTTTCTGTTTGTGTTTGTTTAGGACTTGCTCTGCTTCTTTCCTGCATATGTGCAACATGCTCATCTTGTTAACAATTTCATCTGTCTGTTGCTATCTTGTAGAATACTCTTGGTTTTGACAGTGCCAACTACCAAAGCATAGTTACTAGACTTGTGAGCTTTAGTGCTGGCCATTCTCAAGCATGCAATTGGGATTGTTTTGGACTTAACAGATGAACCTGAGTTATTGAGTGCTGTGATGTTGATTCATGCCCCTTCATGGTCAGTACCAAATACGTGTGTGCACAAACAGATACGATGGAGATTCCTTGATTCCTTTCTGGACCAAAGACCATGTTAAGCTAGTTTGGTTTTAAGTCAATTGAACTATAATAAGTTGTCTTGCTTGGTAGCATATATTTACATCTGTGTGTGCCATGGCACATATGGAATTAGTATTAACACTGCCTAAGGCATATCTTCTGGTAATTACCTCAGTACAATGTACAACGTGTAATATCAGTATATTAACTAAACTAATCATTTGGCAGGATGAAGTAGTAGCAAGGATAGAGGAGAGAATTGCTGCTTGGACTTTCCTTCCATCAGGTAGCTTAATTTAATCTATTCATTACATGTTACCTTTTTGTGTTTTTTTCCATAGTTCAATAATAGTATTTCAATTATGCCCCTGCACAGAGAATGGCGAGTCCATTCAAATATTACATTATAAGAATGGCGAGAAGTATGAGCCACACTATGATTACTTCCATGACAAAAATAACCAAGCCCTGGGCGGTCACCGAATTGCGACTGTGCTCATGTACCTATCTAATATTGAGAAGGGTGGAGAAACCATCTTTCCCAATGCAGAGGTAACTTGCCGGCACTCCCTTCAACTGTTATAGGTCTCCCATGCACTAAGTCACATATTGTGCAGGGGAAGGTAACACAACACAAGGATGAGACGGCATCTGAATGTGCTAAAAATGGATATGCAGGTAAACTACTTTTGAGTCCCTTTTCACTTGATATCGGAACATTGGCCCCGTGTCCTTTTTTTTGGCGTGATAGCTTCAATGCTCAGTAGAATTCGGTTCTTTCATAGCCTTATTAGTTTTGCATATCTTACTGGCATCCTATAGAATAACCGTTCACCTCATTGTGAAACTTAAATGTTGGCTGTCCTCTGCAGTAAAGCCCATAAAAGGTGATGCCCTGCTGTTCTTCAGCCTCCACCCAGATGCAACGACAGATCCTGATAGCTTGCACGGGAGCTGCCCCGTCATCGAAGGCCAGAAGTGGTCTGCGACGAAATGGATCCATGTGAGGTCGTTCGAGAACCCCGGCAAGCAGGGAGGTTCCGGTGATGGGTGCGAGGACGAGAACGTCCTGTGTGCACAGTGGGCGGCAGTGGGGGAGTGCGCCAAGAATCCCAACTATATGGTGGGCACGAAGGAAGCACCTGGCTTCTGCAGGAAGAGCTGCAACGTATGCGCACAGTAAGTTAATTAAACCATCCATCCACCGTCCTGATACGCAGCTAGGTCGAGGGTTTGTACATCAGTCATAGATACCATGTGTGACCTGGAATGAATTGAAATTCAAGACCTGTCATCTGCTGTTTTTTTTAACATCTGTTGCCTGTAGAGGGAGAAAAAACACTTGTGCTCCTGTCCAAACTTTCGGCTAATTAGTAATTTACCCGTTATAGCTGAGCCATCAAATTAATGAGAACGGACCGAGCAATCTTTTTTCTATTCAGTTAGTGACGTGGACTTGTCGCCTTGGAACTGAACGTCGTACTACTGGAGTGACAAGAAAACAAAATTGTAGCGCAAAAGGGAAAAGAAAATGATCTGATCTGATCTTGGTGGTCTTCAAAATATAAGATGTTTTAGTTTTGTGAAAGAATATATTTATACCCTTTTTAGTGTGTAGTTGTTTTAGCTTTGTGAAAAGGTGAATCTAGACCTCTTTTAGTGTGTAGTTTTGGAGTGAACCTACACACTAAAAAGGGTATAGATATATTTCTTTGATAAAACTAAAACATCATATATTTTGAAAGGGAGGGAGTACTTCGTAGAGTATCTCCAGCCGCGTCCTCCAATTATATTGGATGCGCTGGACAGAAAGCTGCGTCCAGTCGTGTGACCCAAGGGACCGTTTCTCTCCAGCGCGGCCCAATACCTTGTCGGGGCCATCCCTACCCCCTACCCCAGTGGGCTCCTTGTGGGTGCGTCGTACACAAGCTGCTGAAGATGTGACGCAAAATACTGTAAATAAGCTACTCCCTCCGATCCATATTAGTTGACTTGGATTTATCTAGATTCGGATGTATCTAGTACTAAAACATGTCTAGATACATTCGAATCTAGACAAATTCGAGTCAACTAATATGGGTCGGAGGGAGTACAGTTAAATCATGTACACAGCAAATTAAGCTACAATTCAATCAGGTATGGGTCCGGCTGAAATTAATTCGGTTTGGTCTACACTATGGAAGTTGAAGATCCCTGCAAAGATTAAGATTTTTAACTGGAAGGCTCTGCACGGCGCTTTGCCATGCCGAGCGATCTTGGCTAATAGACACATCAAGGTTGCCGCTCAGTGTCCAATTTGCTCGCAAGGGGCCGAGGATGTGAGACACGTTTTTTTAACCTACAAGCGCACAAAGGAAGTATGAAGTATGGAAAGCTCTCGGACTGGAAAACTCCATCGATGAAGCACTGCGGTTTGACAAAGCGGGACAAGCTTCCCTTGAATATCTAATATGCTTGCCACATAGGAACTCACCGATTCTTGGGCAACCGGAATTGCAGATCATGTTTAGAGTGGCTGCATGGTATATATGGTGGGAAGTGGGAACGAAGACAAGCAATTAAAGGAGGGCGAGTTCAATTACCACAGCGATCCGCTATGTCCATAACAGTTATTGCCTCAAATTATGCAGCAGCGTCCTTGAGAAGAAATGACGGAGTAAGAAGACATGGATGGGAAAGACCAACGCATGATATCATTGAACTGAACGATGATGCGTCTTACGATGAGCACGTCTTACGATGAGCAGTCAAGAACTGGCGCGACCGGGGCAATCCTATGTGACTCACAAGGGTCTTCTGTTGGAGCTAATAGTCATTTTGTAGCCCAGGTTGATGATGTTGACACTGCTGAGGTGATGTCGTTGTATACTGCATGGTATGGACTTGGCCCTACACTTGGGGTGCAACCGCATTGTTGTAAATTCAGACAGTTTGGCGGTCGTCCAAGCAATGAATAAGGAGATCCAATATCTTGGGCCAACAGCTGCTATCCTTACTGATTGCACCCAGTTAGCAAAAGATTTTGCAGTAGTAACTTTTGTCCATTGTCTGAGAGAGTCAAATGAGCCAGCGGATGAGCTAGCAAGGCAGGCTAGGTCCTCACCAGGTCTCTGGCTAAATGAACCTCCAGATTTTCTAAGGCCTACACTTGTAAAGGACAAAGATTACTTTTGCTGTAAAAAAACACAATTCAATCAGGTACATAACAAATTAAGCTAGGTTTTTTTACCTTAGTCGAGGCAGGCTTGCTTTGCCGACGATGGAGTCGTCTACGGCCCGGCGATGCAGCCACCAGCCTCCACCGGTGTCGCCGCCTCTACACCTTGGCCCTCACAAGGAACCTCGTGGGCGAGCATAGAGAGGGCAAGGGTGGCCTGAAGGTTGGCCTGGAAGACTGCATCCTCGGCTGTGCTCCACGGCGGAGACGTGGAAGGCCGCATCTAGCTCCATTTGAGCCTGATTACAGCGTAACTCCTTCTCGGAGAGGGAGAGCCCGCGCGCAACCTCAAGATCCCGTTCTTCGTTTTCCTCCTCCGAGGACGAGGAGGAGGACAGAGGAGGCGGCGGACCAGCCACAGTGTGGTGCACCGCGATACGCGACGAGCCTTTCGTGGACCATGTTGGCCCAAAGATCTTGCCGGTTCTGGTCCCGCAGGACCAGCTGCCGCTGATGCTTCATGTACTAGTGGGTGCTGACGCGGCAGACGGTCCCACCGTGGTCTAAGCCACGGCAAGTGCCGCTTCTAGAAGATTCAATCGGGGAGGCCATCATGCGAATAGATCTAGGAGAAAGTGATAATGAGAGTGGGATCTATGGCTAGGGTTGGGACTTGGGATATAGACTAACGGGAGTGCTTAGAGTCTATATGCGCTAGCTCTTGGGCCTCTCTGGGCTGCCCACAATGGCAACATATTAGGCGTTGCGACCTGTTTCTGATGAGACCTCATCGGCAACATACAAAGTAAAATAATCGTTACTGAGTCTACTGAAAACGAGTTCTACAGATCACCATTGCCATTGTTGTCGGCCCATTGGCGGCCTAGTCCTGGAAGCCCTCTATGGAAACACGTAAATTATTTCAACCATGGGCTATGGTCATTCCGTTGCCATTGGGGGTATCCATAGTATCGCTTTGTACTAGTGGAGGTGGGCATCTCCGCAGACGCCCCACATATCGATCTCACCTTCTAATCGTGCACTTCGGGCTCGGGCTGATCTAGGATGCTCTTTACCTAGAAGGAATCCTACATCCCACGGTGCAAGGACTCGCTCGAGCTCAGGTCCGAGTTGGATCACCTAGGACATTGTCTGTGTTCATAAACCGTGTCGATCTGGTTAGTAGACATTCTATTGAACTCCCATGTTCGCCTCCCTCTTCGATAGGGAAACAACACTTTGGACTCGCCCAGGTGGAAAGAATCAGGGAGTTAGCATCCCAGGTAGCCGAGTTGGTTTCCCAGGGAACCCAGTGACTGGATCGCCCACCCCCTCGAATGAAGAGCCCCACTTGGACGTCTCCTGGAGTCTTGTTTTGGTTTCGCCAAATGGGTCCCAGTCGAGTACCTTGCGTCCTAAAGGGGACCTCCCAGAAACACGTGGCATTTAACACAAAGCAAAGGGGGACTCATCATGGGAAGGGATAACCACCACTTCAAAAGAAACACGATGAGGCTTGAGAAAAATCAAGGCTCCAAGTTGGGAACATGCAACAGTAGAGTTATAGTGTTTTTTATGTGCGGGGTATAATACAGGAGAATCCAAGGGCACCAAACAAGTGGAAAGAAGTCTAAGGACCAACCCTACCGAGGCCGCAAGGGGCTTCCTGGGGTCCCATCGCATTGGCAATCATGGTGACAAACGAGGCCATCGCCGCCTCAGCCTCGTCGACACGTAGTTGCGGCTCGATCGGGGAGAAGACGGTGTTGATAGGGAAGTGAAGGGAATATGCCCCGAGAGGCAATAATAAAGTTTTTATTATCGTATTCCAAGTATATGATAGCTGTTTATTTTGCATGCTATAATTGTATTAATTGGAAACATTAATACATGTGTGTTTGATAAACAAAATACGAAGTTCCTAGTAATGCCTCTCATATAAACTAGCTCATTGATTAACAAGATGATCAAGGTTTCCTGATCATGGACATTAGATGTTGTTAATAACGAGGTCACGACATTGGTGGAATGATGTGATGAACATTCATCCGAAGTATAGCAATACGATCAAAGTCATTGTGTTTAATTGATATAACATCATACGAAGTAATTCTAGTCCTTAGACCATGAGATCATGTCAATCACTAACACTGGAAGAGTAACTTGATAACATCAAACGTCACACCGTAACAGGGTGACAATAAAGGTGGGTTCAGATACTCCGAAGGTGTTATGTAGAGGCTCATGGATTAAGAGTGGGATTTGTCCATCCCGATGACCGATAGATATACTCTGGGTCCTCTCGGTGATATCATATTGAGATAGCTTGCAAGCAAGTGATGTGATCACTAGAATGTTATCTCACGAGAACGAGAAAAGAGTGCATGTCGGTAACGAGATCAAACTAAGTATGGTTGAATCTCGGACAGGTAATATATCGTGAGACAAAGGGATTTAGTTACTGACGTTAAAGGTTCTCACGATCACAGAAGTCATCATTGAATGTGTAAGAGTCAGTACGGATCTCTAGGTCCCGCTGCTGACTATTGATCGGAGAAGGGTCTCGACCATGTCTACATTATTCACGAACCGTAGGATGACACACTTAAGGGATATCGACACCATTTAGAGCAAATATATTTCAGAAAAAAGAATTACAAAGCGTTGGAATTATTTCAATGAACACCAGAATTGTTTCGGGTGAAATTGGTTCTGTATGTGATATTGAAATTTTCTAGGGGTTTTATGTGAATGTTTGTTAATTAAAGAATTCCGAATAAAATAAATAAAAGAGTCTAATTAAATAAGAGTTTGCATTAAATTTGGTGGGAATTTAATAGGGATGAGTGGAATTTTGAGTGGAGGCTAAATTGATGTGAGTGGGAGCTCCACCACATGAATGAGGGAAGAGGTGGGGGAACCTCCATGGCCGCTGACCATGGGAGGGGGCTGCCCCCTCTCCCTATACAAGGCCCTCCACTCCCTCCTCTCATCTCACACCTTCTCGTGAAGTATCTCTCTTCTCCTCTAGAATTATTTACCCATTGTCTCGGATTAGCGAGATACATGTTCCCGGTGGCTTTTCGTATGGAAGAAGTTGTTGCTTCTGCTGCATCACTAGAGCGAGGTGGCGGAGGTTGTTCGGTGGACCAGACGTGTGTGCGATCACATATGTACTACTGATTTATGGCGCTGGACTTCCTCTCGATCTTGAGATCAGCAAGCGTACGACTACATCATCCATGAGTTCGACCTCGTAACACTTTGTCAGTCTTTAAGGGTATGTTCTCTATGGATGTATATCCACCCGTTGTTTGTATCTAGATAGATAGATCTTGGTGCTTAGTAGTTCCCATCATAGAACCTTTTTGTTTTCTATGATACAAACCCAACAGTGATATCAAGGCCTGATCTATATGTAGATGCTTTGCATGGGTAGAACCCATAAGTGTATGTGGGTAATGATGATCATGTTATTGCATCTTATATATATTTTGGATATTGGTGGCACAGTGGGATGAAGTGGTCCGGAATAAATTTACATGTCCTCGCACATGAGACCCGTTTCACGCTTGACATGTAACTAGTTTTGCATAAGTGGCTAGCGGGTGTCTGTCTCTCCTACTATAGTCAATATCTGATCTATAACGAGCTGCTAATAATTTGGTTATCATCTTTATGGTTCCATGTTCATAGGTAAGACCGGTTCTATCTTTGAAAGCTCTAAGCCACGTAAAACTTGCAATTCATAAATTAGAAGCGTCTAGTTTAGATTGTTGCTGGGCTAGTGTCATGATATGGTAATGTTATAATTTGAAGTATGGTTGATACTCTTGGAAATTATAGCATACCCAACGTGTAAGTTCCATAGACCTTGACCTTACACTTAAAGAAATGATAAAGATTATACCACGATGCACATGATAGTGATCAAGTGCAAGAACCATATCATTTCACTTTATGCATATGATGTTTGTTTGCAACTTATATTGCTTGTATGGCGCTTTAGTAGCATTATAAGATGATCCCTCATTTAGATATCAAGATAAAAATGTGTTCTTCCTTAAGTATGCACCGTTAAGAAAGTTCGTCGTTTCGAGACACCACGTGATGATCGGGTATGATAGACTCTATGTTTGCATATAACGGGTGTAAGACAGTTTTACACACGCGAGTACTAAGGTTCTTACTTGGCGAGCCTAGCATATACAAAAATAGCCTCAGAACACGGACCGAAAGGTTAAGCATGAGTCATATGGTTAATATGATGCCCATATAGATGCTCGCCTTTGAAGCTATACCGACTCATGTGATGATTGGACTTGGTGTAGTGGATCTGGTTCATGTAATCACAAAAAGACACGAGGGATGTTGTTTTTGAGTGGGAGTTCATTTGTAATTTGGATTAGTTGAACTCAATCTATCATAAACTTAGTCTAAATAAACTTTACAAATTCTGTTATAGATGGCACCACCTGCTTTTAATTTCAATATGTTCATGGAGAAAGAGAAACTTGTGATGAATGGTAGCAACTTTACCAACTAGGCGCTGCATCTGAGGATTCTCCTCACTACTGCACAAAAGCAATATGTGCTAGAAGCACCGCTAGGCCCCCACCAGCTCCTGATGCCCCTGACGAGGAAAAGACTGTCTCTTTGACTCGTTAGGAGGACCACAACTTAGTTCATTGCGACATACTGTATGGGCTAGAGCCAGAACTTTGAAAGCGTTTCGAGAATGGCAATGCCTTTGATACCATGGGAAAATTGAAAATGATTTCCGATACCCATGCTGCCATAGAGAGTTATGATGCTTCTGAAAAGTTCTTTAGCTACATGATGGAGGAGAACATCTACGTTAGTGAGCACGTACTCAAAATGTCTGGGTACGCTGATAAGCTTGTGTCCTTGAGAATAACGATTCCCATTGACTTAGGCATACATCGTGTTCTCCAATCTCCGATGTCTAGCTACAAGAGTTTTGCGATGAACTATAACATGCAGGGCATGAAGAAGACTCTCCCCGAGCTTCTGTCTATGCTTAAGACTCCTGAAGTGGAGATTAGGAAAGAACATCAAGTGTTGATGATCAATAAGATCACTGGTTCCAAGAAAGACAAGAAGGGTAAACAGAAGGAAAAGAAGGGTGGCAAATATGTTGTTGCGCCTAAAAAGAAAACCCGAGATGGCCCTAAGTTTGATACCTGAGATGGCCCTAAGTTTTGAATTTGTATTATGGGCTAACAAGCCAGCACAACACTAAATTCCAACAATCTCCCACAAAGTCTCATTGGCATATCACATCACTTTTGTTCTAGAATATTGTTTTATATACCGGTGCGTAGTGGAGAATATTAATTTGAACTTTCACATTAAACTCCATGCTGCACTAGTTAGCAACTTGAATAATAGACTGTGGGGAACTATAAGTTTTCGGCACACTAGTTTCACACAAAGTCTAGACCGATATTGGGCTGCCACAGGGCTACCCCGCGGTTTGGAGCTTATGCATCATACTTCAAGGTCTTTCATTAGTTTATTAGAGAGAGCCCAACTCTCACGGATTGTGACTTTTGACAGCCAGGCTCATATAGGTGTGTTCTTCAAGAGATGTTCTACATGACAACATCTCTGCTTAGACAACCACTTAGAACATATTAAGATATATATCAACCTGCCATGCAGAATACGAGAATATACATCTTCACAGAGAGGTAAATTCAGTATAGAGATACTCTCCTCCCAGTTATCCAACAACTTGTCTCCCAACTCCAATTCACTGGATGTTCGATCACATAGAGTGGTTTACCACTGTGGACAACTCATACCATGGGTCACAAACCTATATCCCTCGATGCATTATCTATCACATTACGTGCTAAACTCTTTGTAAAGAGATCTGCCAAATTCTTAGATGTTTGGATATAATTCAACGCAATAACTCTAGAATTTCTTATTTTTTTGATAGATTTTAATCTCATCTTCACATGTCTTGATGAGTTATTATTATATTTAGAACTATTTACTTTGACGATCACAATTTGATTACACAGTTCACCGGATGGCGGGTATTGGTTTTTCAACCATAGGTAAGTTTCTCAAGAGCTCAGGAAGCCACTCTGCTTCAAAAGTGGTTGTGTCTAGTGCTATGAGTTTTGCTTCCATTGATGACTTTGTTAAGACGGTCTACATGTAAGACTTCTAGGAAACAACACCACCACCAAGTGTAAAAAAGTAACCACTCGTGTCTTTTATCTCATCAACATCAGATATCCAGTTTGAGTCACTATAACCAAGTACCTGTGGATACCCAGTATAATGAATACCATAACTCGCGTTGTCTTTCAAGTAACACAAGACTCTCTTGAGAGCATGCCAATGATCATCTCTAGGATTTGACACAAATTAACTCAGTTTGCTTACAGGAAAAGAGATGTCAAACCTCGTAGTGCTGGCTAAATACATGAACAGGCCAATGATTTTAGAATATCTCAATTGATCTTTAACATTCTTTTGATTCTTTTGAAATATCACACTTAGATCATAAGGCGTTGGAGAAGGCTTGTAGTCGCTATACCCGAAGCGACTCAATATCTTCTCCACATAGTGGGACTGAAGCAGTGTAATCCCACAATTGTCATCTTTCAATACCTTCATGTTTATGATTACATCAATGATACATTGCAAATGTATCTATAATTTTTGATGTTCCATGCTTGGTTTTATCTACTTTCTTATGTTTTGTCCATACTTTGGAGTACTTTTCGTATGATTTCTTGGACTAACTATTAACAAGAGCCACAGTGCCAGCTGCCTGTTTCCTGCTGTTTTTGGTTTCAGGAAAGTCAGAAAATGAATATTCTCGGAATTGGACGGGACAAAAGCCAAAGTGCCTATTTTTCCGGAAGACATCTGATGCCAGAATACGAGACGGAGAAGGGTTGGGAGCCGGCCACACCACCTAGCCGTGCGACCAGGCTTGGCCCGCGCCAGGGGGTGGTCTGGCCGACCCCAGCACCCCCTCGGCCTCTCCTTCCGCCTATATATTACCCTCGGGACCAAAACCCTAAGTATCCGATCAAAAATCCACGAAAGAGTCTGTAGCCGCCGTCATCTCCATCCCTAGATCGGGAGGGATCTGAAGCTCTTCCCGGCACCCTGTCGGAGAGGGGAATTCACCCTGGAGGCCTTCTTCATCATCATGCAAGCCTCTGGTGTGATGCGTGAGTAGTTCATCTCTGGACTACGGGTCCATGTAATAGCTAGATGGCTGGTTTTCCTCCTTTGTGCTTTCATGTCTAGATCTTGTGAGCTCCGTTCATGATCAAGATCATCTATTTGTAATTCTGCATGTTGTGTTTGCGGGGATCCGATGGATATTGAGATGCTATTTTAGATTGATTATTGATTCTATCATGTCTTTGTAATTTGTGATCTTGCATGCTTTCCGTTGTTAGTAGCTATCTTGGCCAAGTAGATGCTAGCAACTCCAAGAGTTAGTATTTATGCTCGATAGTGGGTTCATGCCTCTGGTAATCTGGGGAAGTGACATAAATCTCTAAGGTACTAGATATGCAGTTGCTACTAGGGAGAAAACAACAATCCTTTATTCATAGAACAATCGTATTGTTTACTTTACACGCAATTCGTAAAACAATAATCTTTTGCTTGCAACTCAGTACTAGAGGGAGTTCGGATGATAACCTGAAGGTGGATTATTAGTCATAGATGCAGTTGGATGGCGGTCTATGTATAATGTTGTAATGCCCAATCAAGTTCCAAAGGAGTCAAAATGATTAGTATATGCTTGTATGCTTTCTTGATGTTTGTCAATTGCCCCGCTGTAATTTGTTCACCTAGCATGCTATCTATCTTAAGGAGAGCCACCTCTAGTGAACTATGGACCCCGGTCCTTTCTTTTACATACAATCTACAAACTATTTACTGCTTTGTGTTTACTTTCTGCAAACTATTACTTCCTTCCATTTGATACATTTAATCCTTTGTTTTCAGCAAAACCGGTGAGATTGACAACCTCATTGCATGTTGGGGGTAAAGTTTTGGGGTTGTGTTGTGCAGGTCTCCATGTTGCTGCTGGCACCGGTAGTGCGCTCTGCCAACATTCAGCTAGCTACATCTTTGGGGTGTTTCCTTGCTCCTACTGGATTAATAACCTTGGTTTCTTACTGAGGGAAAACTTGCTGCTGTGCTCATCATACCTTCCTCTTGGGGTTCCCCAACGAGCTCGATATATTTGGGCCATCAATAACTTTTTCTGGCGCCGTTGCCGGGGAGTCAAGGACATCTTCACAAGGGGAGTCCCTCATAACCAATCTCTTTACTTTGTTATTTTTGTTTTGCTTAGTTTCTTTTTGCTTTGTTTGCTTGTTTTGTTATCAAAAACACAGAAAAAATAGTTTTACAAGTTTTGCTTTCTTTATTGAAAACACAAAAAATTTGTTCCTATCTTAAGTTACTATTATGTCTAGCCTTGCTCCAATCACTATGACATCCGAGGAAATGATTTTCACTTTTAAACAAGGAATTGAGAAAAGCTTCAAGAAAGCTTGGTCTAGAATCTCTGATCTACATGAAAAAATTGAGCCAAAAATGACTCAAAGCTTGTTCCTTAGCAGTTTTTACCTTGGAATTGCTCTTTGCTATAGATATGCTTTAGATGCTAGTGTGGGAGGAGATTTCCTCTAATGTAATGAGGATGATGCTATTAATGCTATAAAGAAATTGATCCTTACTTACAACTTGCCTAGCCAAACTGATATTTCTTTCGCAAGCATATTTGCTAAATTGAACACTCTTGAGACTGGCACTGCTAGATTAAAAGATTGCTATAATATGCTTAGGGAGCATCATAATTATGTTACAATAAATTCTGAACCATCAAAGTGGCTCCCCACAGTAAAGATTGATATAAATACTGAAACTCTTCAAGCCCGCTGTGATATCATGTCTAAATTTTGTCTTATGTCCAAAGATATTTATGAATCTTTGAATCTTTGGGGCTTACTGAAGGAGGAAAAGAAATATCTCTTGATAATAATGCTACCATATTACCTATTGGAATAGCTTAAGGATTATTTACAAAGATCCTTGGGAAAATGATTTCCACTAATTATCTTGTTATTGAATGTGCGGGAAAAGGACAAATTACACTTGGAAGGTCCCTATTAGAACTCCTTGGAGCAATAATAGATGTGGGAAAAGGGACCAAGCACCTTTTTTCTCCACCAAACAATCATATTTTCCCCAAGGTTAAGAATAAAAGTAAGAGAGGTAAGGGCAAGAAATTTGGTCTTAATGCTTCTTCATTTGAGAACACTTGATTCTTTCTTGCTTCTTATGCCTAACTTAAAGGCGTTAAAGAAAAGTACTTATTGGGAGATAACCCAAAAGTTTTAGATGAGTCTTGGAAGTTATTACTTCAGTAATAACCACTCCTTATCCTTTTTATTTGCTTTTTGTGCCAAGAGTAACCTCTAATGAGAGAGAAGTAATGATTGGGAAAGTTGTTGTCCCGAAACAGATTTCTGTGCTTCACTAAACATTTGTGTAAAATCTATGTATGTCATTTTGAGGCGTGAATTTTTGTGCTTCTTCCCCAGGTTGTTATCTAACTTTCGTTAGTCCAACACTTTTTGATTTGAGCAATAGAAGGTCTGCGAAAAAATTCGTCTTTACCTGCTGGTCTGTTTTGACAGATTTCTGCCATTTTCTGCATTTGCTTCTTGTTGGTTCCTTTTTGAGTTCTTTTGGGGAATTGAGCTTTTTGAGGGAAGTGCTACAGTAGCTAGTGTTTTAATGGAAGTTTATTGGTGTTAGAACTGAACCTAAAGACTTATTATCTTGAGTGCACTAATGTTGCTAATAAAGATTGTGTGAAGTTTTGTATGAAGGAAAAATTTCAGGTGTATGGAAGGAATGAGTAATGAGATGAAGGATGGACTAAAGCTCAAGATTGGGGATGCCACACGTGTCACCTCAAGAAATATCCAAGAATTAGAAGTGTCAAAGCTTGGGGATGCCCAAGGCATCCCCTTCTTCATCAATAAAAATCTCAGGTTTCTTCCAAACGCTTCATTTTTATTGTTTCATGCACAGTTGTGTTGTTCTTGGAGCGTCTTCTTTTTCATTTTTGTTTTGTTTTTTTGTTTGTTGAATAAATTGGTTGGACCCCCTCTTTCATACATTGGTTTTCAAATAGTTTGGTTTGGTTTGGAAAAGAGGAGGAAAGTTCATGCTTAAGTGGTAAAAAGAGCTTATTTTTGACTGTGGCCTATGCTTTGTCATGCCATGCTTGATATTGTTTTGGCTTTATGCTTAGTATTCTTTGTTGTAGCATGACTTGTTATAAACAATTGAGATTTCTTAATGTGCCTTGGATGAATCATGCGTTGTTTTAGCATATTAAAGCATAGTATTATGGTATTCTCCTTTGATGCTTTATTTGGTTGACTTGGTGCATGTTCACACCATGTTATGACTATCTCAAGTCACCATAAGCCTTTATGATCCTTTAGTTTTCAACTTGTAGTATCACTTTATGCTTTGATCAATGATGCTTTGTCGCTCTGCATGATTATAGCCATTATTGCTCTCTTAGTTTGTCGCTCCCAGTCTTTTACTAGCCTCCACAACCAAGTATGAGTTCCACTCATGCATCCAACTCCCTAAACCAAGTTATTCCAAAGAATCCACCATACCTACCTATTAGCATATGCTATTCCAAGTATATTCATGCTTTTGTTTACCTTCCAAATTAAACATGTTATGAGAAAACTAGTGATTAAAGCTCTCACGAACTTGATGGCACACTTTACTTTTCTTACCCTTAATAAACTTGAACCATTGTGTCGTCTATGTTGTATATGCTTGCACTTATTTGTTGGGGATTAGCAGAACCATGCTGTCATGGAGAACGCTTTCAACATTGCACTTGGTACTTTGTACCTAGTTGATATCATGCTCTTTTGTCTATGGATGTCGTCGGTGTGAAATGAAAGGGAAGCTTGTAAGTCCATGGAGTTATGTATATGTGTTAGAGAAACGCCTGGGCCGCTGGTCTAATCCATGCTGACATGGTGGAAATCTGCAGCGTAACCATAATGAGCTGTCTATGAAGCATTCTTCTTATAAAAAAAGAGTCCTATATTGAAAAAAAAGAGAAAAAAGAAAAAAAAGATTATAAAAAGAGGAAAGAGAGAAAAAAGCACCATATTCCCATGGTAAATAAGAAGATTGATGAGATGCTCGTTGTCTGCTTGCCTTTTCATTTTGATATGAGGATTCTTCTGTATCATCGGGCAAGGGGTACCCCGTTGGCGGTTCTCTATGATACACATGTACTTACGATGACAAGAACTTACCGGTGACTAAACTTGAGTAGCATGAGGAGCGGCCCTCATATTCAAGGGACATGAGATTTCTAAATTATACTTCGTCAAGCATATACACCATAGTTTGTTCACTTTAACTTTAATCACCTTCAAGATGCTTATGATAGGGGCAATGAGAGCTGAAAACTATAAGTACCATAATTTTTGGAAGCTCTTTATAAAACTTGAATCTCTGCTTCCTTCTATGAAGGTCTTTCTTCCACCATTATATTGAGTCTCCACCTTCTACCTTTATGCACCTACTTTGAGAGCATAGTGGCCATTCGTAGTTCTATGTGCATTGTCCTAAGACTATTTGATTGATGCATCACTTGATATTGCTTGTTCTAAACTATTTGTATCTAGTCACTCTTATGAACTTTGAAGGTGTCCTATGCATTTATATTTGCTACTCTATGAGGGACAAGCTGAATACTATTATGCTATGTTTTCTTTATGTGAAACAAACAAACGTCTTGCAAAGCATTGTTATTCATGAATCTTTTGTTTGTGCATTTTCATGTTGCATCATAGTTTCTTTGTCTTATTGCTAGAACTTTGTCTTTCATGTTATGATTGAAGTACTATGATCCCAGCCTTGAATGTTTTACAAATACTTTGATCAAGTCTTTGATGGTGCATGTCACCACAAAAATTATTCTTTCTTTTTATCACTTACCTACTCGAGGACGAGCAGGAGTTAAGCTTGGGGATGTTGATACATTGCAAATGTATCTATAATTTTTGATGTTCCTTGCTTGGTTTTATCTACTTTCTTGTGTTTTTTCCACACTTTGGAGTACTTTTCGTATGATTTCTTGGACTAACCTATTAACAAGAGCTACAGTGCCAGCTGCCTGTTTTCTGCTGTTTTTGGTTCCAGGAAAGTCAGAAAATGAATATTCTCGGAATTGGACGAGACACAAGCCAAAGTGCCTATTTTTCTGGAAGACATCTGATGCCAGAATACGAGACGGAGAAGGGCTGGGGGCCGGCCACACCACCTGGTCACGCGGCCAGGCTTGGCCCGCGCCAGGGGGTGGTCTGGCCGACCCCAGCACCCCCTCCGCCTCTCCGTCCGCCTATATATTACCCTCGGGACCAAACCCCTAAGTACCCGATCAAAAATCCACGAAAGAGTTTGTAGCCACTATCATCTCCATCCCTAGATCGGGAGGGATCTGAAGCTCTTCCCGGCACCCTGTCGGAGAGGGGAATTCACCCTGGAGGCCTTCTTCATCATCATGCAAGCCTCTGGTGTGATGCGTGAGTAGTTCATCTCTGGACTACGGGTCCATGTAATAGCTAGATGGCTGGTTTTCCTCCTTTGTGCTTTCATGTCTAGATCTTGTGAGCTCCGTTCATGATCAAGATCATCTATTTGTAATTCTGCATGTTGTGTTTGCGGGGATCCGATGGATATTGAGATGCTATTTTAGATTGATTATTGATTCTATCATGTCTTTGTAATTTGTGATCTTGCATGCTTTCCGTTGTTAGTAGCTATCTTGGCCAAGTAGATGCTAGCAACTCCAAGAGTTAGTATTTATGCTCGATAGTGAGTTCATGCCTCTGGTAATCTGGGGAAGTGACAGAAATCTCTAAGGTACTAGATGTGCAGTTGCTACTAGGGAGAAAACAACAATCCTTTGTTCATAGAACAATCGTATTGTTTACTTTACACGCAATTTGTAAAGCAACAATCTGTTGCTTGCAACTTAATACTGGAGGGGGTTCGGATGATAACCTGAAGGTGGATTATTAGTCATAGATGCAGTTGGATGGCGGTCTATGTATAATGTTGTAATGCCCAATCAAGTTCCAAAGGAGTCAAGATGATTAGTATATGCTTGTATGCTTTCTTGATGTTTGTCAATTGCCCCGCTGTAATTTGTTCACCCAACATGCTATCTATCTTAAGGAGAGCCACCTCTATTGAACTATGGACCCTGGTCCTTTTTTCTTTTACATACAATCTACAAACTGTTTACTGCTTTGTGTTTACTTTCTACAAACTATTACTTCCTTTCATTTGATACGTTTAATCCTTTGTTTTCAGGAAAACCGGTGAGATTGACAACCTCATCGCAATTGGGGGCAAAGTTCTGTGGTTGTGTTGTGCAGGTCTCCATGTTGCTGCTGGCACCGGTAGTGCGCCCTGCCAACGTTCAACTAGCTACACCTTTGGGATGTTTCCTTGCTCCTACTGGATTGATAACCTAGTTTCTTACTAAGGAAAAACTTGCTATTGTTCTCATCATACCTTCCTCTTGAGGTTTCCCAACGAGCTCGATATATTTGGGCCATCAATCAACTAAACTCAAGTCCTACATCTCAAAGAATCAAGATAGGAACTCTTTGACCTCCTCAATAACAGTGAGGTTGGTCCCAAATATCAATATGTCATCGACATAGAGATAGATGATAACTCCCTTGCCCCCACCATGGCGATAGTACACACATTTATCACCTTCATTTAAAACAAATCCTTCAACAGTTAAAGTTCTTTCAAACTTCATATGCCATTGCTTAGGAGCTTGCTTAAAATAAGACCATATAAAAACTTTACTAACTTAAACATCTTTGCTTTTTGACCATCTACTACAAATCTATCAGTTTGCTCCATACATCTAGCTCTCCATTTGGAAAATCTATCTTAACGTGCATTTTATGAACAAGAAGACCGTGTGAAGCAACCAAGGATAGTAGTACTCGAATAGTGGTCAGTATTGCTACATGTGAGGAGGTATCGAAGAAGTATTCACCTTCTTTCTGGGTATAACCCTTGGCCACAAGACGTGCCTTGTACTTTTCAATAGTACCATAAGGTATAAGCTTTTTCTTGAACACCCACTTACATCCTATAGGGTTACACCCATAAGGATGATCAGTGACCTCCCAAGTTTGATTAGCTAAGATGGAGTGCATATCGCTTCGTACAACTTCGTTCTAGTACGTAGTAAGCATCTTGAGATGTATAGGCTTTTAAAACATAAGTAGGAGTTTTCCACAAGGTACACAATTAAATCATCACCAAATGACTTTGTAGTCCTTTGTCTATTGCTCCTTTTGGAAGCTTCATTGTCGTCCTCCATAGGATCATCATAATGTTCTATCGGTATAGTGGGTTTAAGAATTATAGCAAATTCCTAACTAGACGAATTAGTCATCTTTTGATTTGATGAGCTAGACATACCTTCATGGGAAAGATGTCCTCATAGAAAGCTGCAACATTCGAATCCA
The DNA here is from genome assembly GCA_910589775.1 of Avena eriantha. Lineage (NCBI taxonomy): Eukaryota > Viridiplantae > Streptophyta > Magnoliopsida > Poales > Poaceae > Avena > Avena eriantha. Next base: position 20,614,624 of record OU342740.1, read on the forward strand.
TAATTGTACCGACATGCATGTCGGATACCTCAGATTTCACTATTAAAAAAAACTACAACCAATGATATGAAATACATATCTTAGAAAAACACAATCTACAGTTTTTGATCCAAGCTTGCGCTTCTCGGATATTGTAATATTAATTTTTGCCAAATAACCCCAAGTTTATAAGTAAGTGAGTTTAACCCTTTTCTTCTCCCATTCCTCAAATGGAGTCATCGTTTTATCCTTTATGGGAACACGGCTTAGGACATAACACGAATTCATTAGCACCTCCCCTACCATTCCTTGGAAAGACCCAATATGTCTAATATGACGTTAACCAAATTAGTTAGTGTACGGTTCTTCTTTTAGCCACACCATTTGATTGAGGTGAGTAGGGATGCGTCCTCTCATATATAATGCCATGTCTCATACAGAATAAATCAAATTTATTTGAAAAGTACTCGTCACCACGATCCAACCTTAGCCGCTTGATTTTAAGATCAAGTTGGTTTTCTACTTCTGCTTTATAGACTTTGAAGTAGTTCAAATATTCATATTTAGATTTCAGAAGATAAACATGGCAGTATCTAGTGGAGTCATCAATCAAAGTCATGAAGTATCTTTTTCCACCTTTTTTTCAAAACACCATTCATCTCACAGAGATCCGAATGTATAAGTTCTAGTAGTGCTAAGTTTCTCGGTTCCACGGTCGTATGAGACTTATGGGGGTTGCTTTGATTGTACGCTAACTTGGCAGTTAAGACCTTTGAAAGTAGTGAATTTCGGAAATAAACCCATATTAACTAGCCGCGTCATGCAACCAAGGTTAATATGACAAAGTGGTGAATGATAAATATTGAACTCATTATCATTACAAACATGATTAATAACTTTAGTACGTAAGTTTGACAAAGATAAGAGGAACAAGCCTCCGCACTCATAACCTTTACCGACAAATTTTCCATACTTAGATATTAGAACTTTATTGGACTCGAAAACCAACTTAAAACCTTCTCGACATAAAAGAGACCCACTAATGATATTCTTATTGATGGAGGGAACATGCTGCATATTCTTCAGCTGTATGATATTTTCTGAAGTAAACCTCAGATTCACCGTACAACACCATGAATAGAAGCACATGAACCGTTTACCATTAGCACAGAAGAAGTCCTTGTGAAAAAAACCTGATAATAAGAGAACATGAAAATATCAGAATATACAAGTGTATTAGCACCCGTGTGTATCCACTATTCAGGGGATTGACATACTAAAAGGATTGTAGGGAAAATATCGTACCCTGCGTCCTTCATCTTAGTATCACCAATAACAACACTAGAGGACTTGTCGTTGTTCTCATGTTGGCGCTTGTCAAAGCGATTGGGGCAGCTAGGAGCCCAATGATCAGGATCACCACAAAAGTGTCAAGAGCCTTTCTTCTTACTATTTTTCATTTTGAAATTGGTTGAGTGCGTGGTCTTATTCTTGCCATCAAACTTTTCTTTGCCTTCAGATTTGATCTTATTCTTGAACTTATGGGATGTGAAGGTTTTCTTCTGTACCAAGTTGGCACTATAACCTCCCTCAAATTTTTGAGCACGTGTGTGCTTTGCTCTCGCCTTCTCTTCCACCCAATGAGATCCGTAATAGAAAAAATCTTTTCTCTTATGTTTTAGAGAAGTAGCAAACTTCTTCCATGTGGGAGAAAACTTGGCAATAATATCTCTGGCAATGAACTTGTACGGTAACACACATTGAGCTACTCAAGTTATTTGGCAAGTGACTGTATCGCATAATTTTGCTCAACGATGGAACGCTCATCAGCCATCTTATAGTTATAGAATTACTCCATGACATACAACTCAGTGCCAGCATCCGAGACCCCAAGCTTGGCCTAGAGCGCTTCCCAGATGTCCGTGCCATTATCAAATGACATATATGGGTTAACAATGTTGTGCCCAAGGTATTGAAAAGAGCCGTCGTAAACATGACATCATCTTTCTTAAAAGCCTCCCCCTAAGCAGCAGAAAGCTCTCCATCAGGTTTTCCAAGAGTGGCGCTATAGTTGTTCAGGTTTCGAAACAAGAAAACTGCTCTCCTACGCCATATCTTATAATGCATACCATCAAAAGGAGGTGGTCTAGTAGCCGCGACTATACCTGTGGAATTCAGTTGCCTATCATTAGGTTTTTGTATTGTTGAAAATATAAGCAATAATACATATAATTTAATTCGAATAATAAATTGATATAGCATGATTATAGAAACAATAATCAAACTACATGCATGCTAATAAAGTAGATAAACAGATTGCATCTGAACATGATAAACCTATCACATCTACTCTAGATGCTAGAACTAGAAATTCTAGCAAAATAAGAAAGATAAAGTTCAGGGTCACACATGGTTTAGATTGAGCAGCGGCGGCGGCAGTAGCAGTAGCCGCAACGATTGTAGCATCATTATTGTTGTTGCCCATGTTGATGTTATCGAAGAGGTCGCTGATATTCGAAAAGAAGTCATCAAACTTGTCGTGGTTGCTAGTTCGCGCTAGAGCGCTCCCTAATAATCTTATCGTCCCTCATCCGTACAGGTTCACGAGAGACGGGATTTCGAACGCCTACTGCTCCGATTTATGGTGCATGCCGCAAGTTGGGATGAGGAAGACAGACGGTGTCGCAAGATTCTAGAAGTAGGTGTGTGTGATGGATCCCGATTAGGTTTGGCCTATACGTTTACATAGTGCAGCTCAGGGAGGTCATGGGACACAACCCACGTTCGAGTCAGTAACAACCCACAATCCAGAAAATCTAAAATGGCTGATTAACGCGTCCGTTAATGACTCGTATAATTAATTTTTTCAAACAACGAAATATAAACATCACGCAAACACATGAGTTCGGCTCGACTCATTTCCGCAACCCACGACACGCACGCGTCGTGACGAGGCAGACGGTATCAGAGGAGGAGTGCGTGGAAGCTGCTCTTTTCCGCACGCCTTAGTGAGTGGTAGAACAACCTAGTATATTATAAAAAGTACAACTCTCACTAAACTAGCAGTTTGAATCTAAACTTTAGCTCCACTAACGTAACCGTATGATGTGATGTATAAATAACTCAATTTTTTCTTCAGAATGTGTATTATGGCCACAATCGTATTAGCAACAAAAGTCGGTGTCGACCTCGAGGCGTCTGTTCTGTTGGAACGAATGGACACCCAACGCTCGCTGAATAGCTGCAACCTGAGATCGAGGGGCTGCGGCCTCCGGAGGAGCGTACTCCGGTGGTTGAAGTTCCGCGGTGCATATGGAAGATGACCAGTAAGATGCTGGCCTTGCACTCCTCGTGTACCCTTCGTCTTCTTCCACTTGATCCTCGAGGCAGGAGCACCCACATTGAACTGGTTAGACATCCCACCTTGCTGCATGGGCCGTGGATGTTGAGCAACCTGCATATGCAGTTGTACCGCACCGCCTCCATGGTGCCGACCGGATGCGGTAGTAGGAATACACTAGGCCGAGCAGGCCCGGCCGATCCTTGGGTCCGTAAAGTCCTCGCCACCACATTGTTGCACGTAGTCCACTGTTGCCGTTACCCTCTTGTTTGACGCGATAGGACGGACCGGACCCAGACATGTCCATATGAAGCTCCCTCCGCCACGCCGTAGTAGGCGCAGCGTTGTCACCGCCACTCTCTTCACGATACGCTCGTCAGTCCAACCGGAAGCAGCGAGCCTGAGCCTGATACAGCCTGTCCTGACCCAGATCTGACCGGAGGGCCTAGATCTAGGCCTACAAGGCTCCTCCGGCCAAGGTTCCCTGCCGCCGTCATCACCAATTGGTCGTGCCTTCGCCGTGCTGTCACCTGACTGTGCCGGAGCGCCAACGGCCTCGCTGCACCGCCGCCAGGACGTGCCCTCCCAAGCCAGGCCTCCTGCACCAGGGAGTGGAAGGAGCCGCCACCTCCGGCCCCGCAACAGCACTGTGCGGGCAATGTCCGGAGGACGCCTGCCGGCAGCGGCCGTAGGGGAGAGGAGGGGGGCTGAGCTTAGGGAGGGACGGGGAGGATCGTTTGGGCAACGTTCTCTCAACAATCGTAAAGTGCATCCCGTTACAGTTAGTTCATTTGATTTGTTGCAGTTCTGTTGTGCCGCGGTAGTATTTGGTAATAATATGCAGCCTTGCGGCTTACGTAGTAACGTTCGACCTCTGATATGTTTCTTTCTTCCATGTCAGTTCAGATTTTGGTACTGTATCTCAGTTTGGCGGTCAGTTTGTTTTGCGTCAGCTATAGCATCGCCAGAGCGGTGGCCCGAACACTCCGGCATGCACGCGGCTAGTATGCGGCCAATTTGACACCCACGCCTCACGCGTCGCCCGCGAAGCTCTCACGGCCTCGCACCGTCTTCCCGCTCACTCTTCCCTATATAGAGCAACCACGCCTACCGCAACGCAAAGCGATCTCCATCATCTACACAGCGTCATCATCATCTAAACCACTCGAGAGGTTGATCAGAGAATGGCTCAGAGCATGAACGCGGTTGTCGCGCTGTGCCTCGTGGCCTTGGTGGTTGCGGCGGCGTCGCTGCCGGCAGCAACCGCCGTCGGCTGCTACGACGACTGCAACGAGCGCTGCTCCAACGGCAAGCAGGACCCCGATTGTAAGAAGATGTGCACCCAGGCATGCGGCGCCGACGCGGCAGCCAAGGCGGCCCCTGCCGGCGCCTCTGCGTGAGCGGCTCCCTGGACATGTAGGAACCGCCTGGCTGGCTGACACATGTGCACACGCGCGCATGTTCGACAACCGGATAGCAGTATCTAGCAGCGGCGATGTTCCATATACTGATTTCATTCTTGTGCATGTGTGCGTGCTTTATTTATTATTTTCCGCTCAGTTAACTCGTGTTTTACATCCGACGTCAGTCAACGACCAATGATTTTCCATTGATCTACTTCCGCATTGTTCACTGAAACTAGTTTGGTTTCTCTGGTGTTTCGACAGAGAGTGCTCCGTGTTTTTGTCGAGTTATGTGATGTTCAATTACTGTGAGAGACATTATGACATTCAAGCCATATTTAGTTGCAATTTTTTTTCTACGCCGTCCGTGATTTTCTTTTAAATGGAAATCACCCGGATGTACAATGTTGTACATTCACTCTCCTAATCGAGTTAGCCTGCCTTGGTTGTTTTGAGACATGCATTGTCCCGCGAGATATACAAACTGGATTAGATCATTACAATAAGCGTCTGTATTTGTACCGTGTTTCTTAAAAAAAAAAGAACATGCAAATTTGACCAACCAAATTACAACAGATAAATTCCAAACCTTTATATTTCGAGGTACTAGGCAATCCCCTGGATGTACATGCTGCCACGTGCCCCAAAAATACCCAAATTTCCTTTTTCATGCAAAAACATCTTTTTTCACAAACGATCCGTCTTTACTACAAACGTCATGTCTTTGCTGTATCGTAGAAAAAAATGGTTTGCTCACAAAATAAAAGAGAAAAAGGCTAACCTCATCGGAGACCTCGTATAAAAAATTCTATTGTAGCAAAACCGACATCGCCGGAGTCTCTTGCCCTATTGTAGCAAAACTATAGAACGATTGTAGCGAAAAAAATGTGCTATTATAGCATAAAACCATCTTCAAGGGAGACATCGCTGATGACTCTCGTCAGAAACCTCGTAGCAACACTTTTATACTATTGTAGCAAAATAACAAAACTTTTGTAGCAAATACTTCTTGTTATTGTAGCATCATAGCCTCGCACATATCACCTTTGCCGGCCGCATGTAGCAAAGCTCGATGCCGCACGTAGCAAACCTCGACGCCACTTGTAGCACCACCATCTGTCGCATGTAGTAAAATCCATATCCAGATCTTGCGTCAATGTGAACGACGCACTGTCGGCAACCCTGTCAGAGCTAGGCTCACGTCGTCGAGGTGCACCAACAGTGACCACCGCCCATGGCTTGTAGCAAAAACGCGACCACCACTAGAGGCTATAGCATGCCGACGAAAAGGTTCCCCGTGGTAGGGGTGAGGTGATGGGGGAGCCGCCGCATGTTGGGATACACTTTCCGGATATACCCACTGTTACTTACTAACTAGGGTGGTCCACTTTCGGGTTAGAGATTTACTTCACGGGTGGCCCAGTCAGGGAAATAAGACGGAGACCCATCCGGCTACGGGAATGGCTAGAAGAATTATCGTTTAGGCATGTAGTTAGACTTGTAATCCATGTTGTACTCTGTACTGACTTTGTATCGTAGCTGGATAGATTTCTCTTGTAAACTCTAGGTTAGATAACTATGTAAGATGACCTAGGGGTCAGGCTTAAGGGCAAACAATCATGACGACTCACACAGGAGATACTGATCCTTATAATCTATAATCCTCTGTAAACTTCCGGCTCTGCCGTTATAGTGGATTCTAGCAAGAAGTAGGCTCTCGCCACTACAGTCGGATTGAACCTGGGTAAACATGTATGCTCACTGGGTCCTGAATAATCGTACGTCTCAAACCCCACATTTTCCCACACCTCGAGGATCCCCTCATGGCGTACTTGTCATCAATCTGATGATAGTTGGCGTCCACTGTGGGGCAAGTGACCTTCAGATCTGCGTTTCGGGCGGAATCTACGCGTGACTAGGAAGGTCGTGACAAGCTACCACTACAAAAATACCCCCATACACGGCAAATTTTTGGGACGCCATAAGAGAAAAGAACCGGAAAAAGTTGGATACACGGCGTATGTGCTATTTGCGGCGAGAAGTAGCATGACGGTCGATTTTTTGCCGTGGCAACTTTATGTACGACGTTTAATTACGCCACGCTAGCTTTCCATCGATACCGACGTTCCGAGACGCCTCAAACGCGAACCGGGTAGTAATGATACCATTGCGGAAAAGACGTGACGTTGACTATGGGTCTCGCATGTGTGACTTGTCGTGTTTGTCTCACTAATAGGTGAGCCCCACCAAAGTCCAGCCGTTTCCATCTGAATATTATAAGGAAAGAAATCTCCTCCCCACGCCACAATTTCTCTTCCACGTCGCACACTTAGTCGTTTTTTCAACCTCTGCCTCTGCCTTTCTCTCCCCACGAAGCTTCGGGCGCCAGCGCGAATCGAAGGCGGTGTCAAGCGTACCGCTATTGTTCCATTAGACAAGGACGATGTTGGTACATGCAATTGTCATTTTTCGATTTCATTGCCATTGAATTTCTCTTTTGCTTTTTTTGTTCATGTATTCATCACCAATATTTCTTGATTTTTCGATCTCACCAATGCGCATTGCTGTTTTTCTCTCAAGTTCAACGTTCCTGGAGTACCGGAGCACATCCTTGACCATCAATGGTACGGGGAACATGAAAATTTCGTGTTATGTCAGTGCCCTGACCATGTAATCGCCCACCATTACGTGGCCTACGACAGGAACTACGCAGAGCACACCGGCCGCAAGTTCCTCTCGTGCCATTGTCAGGGCGCAGCTTCATGCCGTTGGATGCAATGGGTTGATTTAGAGCACCCAGTCCACCTCCAACAATCTTTGTGCGAGCTCTAGTGGGGTGATATGGAGGAGAACGAACGAAGAAGGGAGGACGCATACGAACCAACACATGGAACCTACACTTAGAGAATTACAGAATCAGACGAATGATTGTGTTGCAGCGCTGAGGGAGGAGTGGTGCGCTAGATTGGCTAGCACGGTGCAAGCCACTATAGATAGGCTGGACAATCTTGCTGCTAGATGTAATTAGAGTTAGAGTTAATTATGTTGCTAGTATTAGTTCTTGGTACTAATTAATCATGTAGTAGATGGAGTAATTTGTAGTGTTATTTTGGTGGCTTCTTCATTTTGGACAGTGCAATGCCACGACTCGTGCACAACTATTCCCCCTTTTTAGCTTGTTCTTTTGTTGGTTTACTAATCAATACGAATGTTAGTCAAATAGAATATTGGGGAATATGCGACACGTTTGACTTGCCAAAAAATCGGTAAGGCAAAGGTTGGTGCAGTTAAGAATCATTCTTGTTCTTTCCCTTCGGCCCACACAGGTCGCTCTCATCCTTATCGAAAAAAATCCCCCACCCCACCAACCCTAACCCTAGCCCGAGCTCCACGGCGGCGCTGACCCCTGTCGCACTGACCTCTATGACGTGCGGGACCGCACCATCCTCCGCGGCGGCGCCTGGCCGCGCTCACCGCTTGCGCCATGCCGGACCGCACCGTCCTCCGCGGAGACGTTGTCCCTCACCGTGCTCACCTCTTGTGCCACGTCGGACCGTACTGTCCTCCACGGTGGAGCTGTCCCTGGCCATGCTCACCTCCTGCGCCACACCGGATGGCACTGTGCTCCGTGGCGGTCCCCAGCTGCATATTCGTATTTCCCCAATCCTTGGAACTATCATTGTTTATATTCGAGCATTGTGATTTGTTAGTATATCATTGTTTTATGGTTCGATGTGCTTTGGGATCTGAAAACTAACATTGCTAGGTAGTAAGCAGTGTTGTCAAACGGTCTTAAACTATCTTAATTTCCATGGCGAAAAACAACAACGTTTAACAACAGTAACAAAGTTCCAAGGTCTCAACAGCCTGTGGCCTCTACCATGAGAGGTAAACTTGCTCTCAGTATACATCTCTATCAATATAAGGCACATATAACATAGGGTTGGCAATGAAGTTAACATGACCAATATTCTTTCAATTAGTGTTTCAGGTCCCAATATTCTATCACTAGAGAAGTACTCCCTTTGATATAGGTTTGCAAATGAAGTGGACATGACCAGCTCAAGAAGGAAGAATCTGAAGCAAATTGTTAGAAGTTATAGGCTAGAAATTCCTTACTATGTTTGCACCCTCAAGAACATCACAGACTGCAAAAGAAATATGGTAATTCTTTTCCTTGTGTAGTATTGCAATTCTCTTGAACCCCAACCATGCCTAGTACTGTAACAATCTAAACTGTTCTTGTCTTCCTTGCGTAGTGCTTCTCATCCAGTTTTGCTAGGAAGTATATTATGCCTATCTAGAGAAACCGTTCAAGCGAAGTTGTGTGATTATGAAACTACTGCCAGTTTCAGATCAAACTAGGAAGAATACGTTCGCCAACACAATCTTCAGGAAGATGATGTTTTTGCCTTCCAGTTTGCATTCAAAGCGGGTTATCTGATCGTGACGGTGCATCTTGTGTAGTGGTATAAACTTGTTGGAATTAGTTGCATCTTTTGTAGTGGTTTGAACTTGTTGGGTTGAGATATAATGTATGTATGTAATGAATGCGCATGTTAATTCAGCTGAAGTTGCATTCTGTACGTTATGAGTTCTTTGTTATGCTGTTTGTTGAGTTGAGATGTAATATAGACATTAGATATTTAATGCAGGCCGAGTTGCAAATTGCCATATAGCATGCGCCGATAGAGACATTACGAGGCATTGTAGTTATGCCCCGTCTCACAGCTGCCACGGCATGTATGCAGTGCCTCCCTACATGGGCCGCGACATAAACACTTTGCTGCCGCGGAAGCACTAGCTCGGTGGCTCATGTTGTGCCGCGCCAAAAAATCCGCCACCGTTGCAGAATCTCCAACGTAGTTATCCGTGACGGCTTTTCCTTTGCCGCGCTAGCGCGAGCGCGGCGACTAAGGCTATGCCTCGGTGTTTATAAGCGCTAGCGCCCGAGATCCATGTTGTAGTGTACACCACCATTCCTATCGGCAAGATCGACATCTACCTCGGTTTCACTGAATCTTCCCAAACCACCCTAGCGATGATGATAGAGAAGTGGTGGTATGATGTCGAGCATGCATGTGAATATGGGGGGTGGCCTGCACAAGAGTTGGAGTGGGCAGAGGAGGTGAGGGTCGGAGATGGAGAGGGCATAGGTGGTAGGGGTGAGGTGATGGGGAGCGGACGCATAGTGGTGGGGTGATGTTGAGCACATAGGCGAATATGGGGGACATCCAGTGCAGGAGTTGGAGTAGGCAAAGGAGGGGATGGCCAGAGATGGAGAGGACGGAGATGAGGAGGAACGGAGATGGAGAGGGCGGAGGTGGCACAACAGATTTGGCAGCCGATGATAGCGGCACTGTTGGAGCTAGATGCATCATGACGTGAGTCACGCTATAGGATTCAATGGTGATGGAGGAGTTGAACGGGAGGATAAGGAAGGAGGGTAAGTGGATGGGACCCACTTGCGACGTGCGGGCATGGTTGAAGATGACGACGACCTGCCGGAGATGACATAGACGAGAGGGTAACAGAGGTGAAGAGGACAAGCCGACACTAGTAGAAAAAAGACTCATTGGCAGGGATGCAAAATCATGGCGTTACTGGTAAGCGTTACTAGCCCCGTGCGAGAAGGACGCTGCCGATAACGGACGTGCCAACAATGTGCGGCACAAACACGCTACCAATTAGATGACTAATGTCGTTTCGGCTCCACTCCGCTAGCAAGTCGCACCAATGGTGGCATGCGATATTGGTACACCGCAGATTATTATCTATGACTCAGCATCGGCATCGTTCATCTTTCTTTTTCTCATTCAAACATACCGGCGACTTCCTTCTCTCATTCAAATGTATTGGTGACTTTCATTCTAATCTTAGAAAACTTCATTCAAATTTATGATATGTTACTTAGTATGAGACGAAATTTAAATAAAACCTAATCTTAAGACTAGATCTACTACGACCAGATTGGTTGTTGCTGCTACGAGCACGTCGATGGCTCCCCCGTAGGTCATGACGGACCCTCCAATGACGCGGATGCGGAGGCCGGAGCGCTCGTCGCCGGAGCGTAGACGTCCGATGTCTCCCTCGTATAGGAGATATATTGTACTACCTTTCAATATAGATAAGGTTGCCACACCCACGAGAAGTTGGAAGTATTATTTAACGAGTTCAATAGCTAAAACAGTAAAAGATGCAAAAGTTTTATGTTTTAGGTTTATGATTTGTAGAAAAGTAAATTGTTATAATATAATTTATAAAAGGTAAATGCTATTTCAGATAAAGTCAGTGCAACAATGGGACAAACCCAAGTGCATGTTCTTATATGTGACAAGTTTCTGAGCGCGGCATGGATTTACATACCATAAATGTTTATAAATAGTATGGTAAATAACTTGTCAAGTTTTACCTTCGTTGGACAAAATCTCTAAAATAGGTGCAACCATATACATGTGCAAGTACACCCTAATGAATGGTCCTAAAGTCATTTTCATGTGCAATTAAAGAATTCATTAAGACAAATATTTAACCATTGCTTAAAGTTTTAAGGTTCTTGATCAAAGAACCCCTAATGCAAGTCAAAGTTTCAGGACACGGTTTTGTCATTCAGTCTCTCCCTACTCTCTTCACTACAGTAAGGTGCAGCTCTATGAGCCCATAAAGGTGAATTAACATGAAATTGATGGTTGCATATGTAACACCCCAGCATTTAGGAACCAACAAAGGGTAGAAATAGGAATCTGCGCATATGCATGCATTCATTTGTAAAATCTGGGTAAATTTTTTCGCCAAACAAAAGCTTAAAGAGATCAAAGTTTCTTTCACTAACAAGAGGTAGGAATAGCTCTTTCTGGTGATTGCTATAAACTTTTGACACGACCTTTAGGAATTAATGAGTTTTGGGGGAAAATTATTTGAATTCAAATTTGAAATCTAAATCATTTGAAAAATAGAAGTTAGTAATATTACATTGTTTTCCAAAATAATTTAGTAATATTGCTTGATTATAATAAAGGTATATTGAACCATAGTAGGAACTTAAGACAAGGAAACTCAAATAAGAAATGAATTCTTATTTATTTTTCTTTATTCCGTAATAATATTACAATTGAGATCAATACACCAAAACAGAATATTACAAGGAATAGAATATAATGAAATAAAACTTTATTAACTTATAAGAATGTCTTTACAAGATTCTTTACAAAAGGATAATAAGAAGATTACAATGAAAATCTACACTACCTATCTATTCCTATAGTACATTCTGAGCATCCAGATCTTGTTCCTACAAAATAAGATAAACCACTCACATAGAAATAAAAGATTAGTTGATTATTTTTACTCTCAGTGGTGAACAGTGAAGTGCACTTTTCTTATTACATCCTTGAGTATAGAGAAAGGGGCAAGTTTCACTAGGACAGTAACTAGTAAAAGGATAGGAAGTGAAAGTCAATTCACTTGATCTGATCCACAAACAGCCAGGCAGCAAGGCAGCTTAGTCATCTAACTGCATGTTGTGTGCTGTCGACATAGCAACAGCAGACCAAGCAGTCAAAACAGAACACTCAGTCGTGACACAACTACTAGGGAGCTCATTTCCTTTTCTCAAGCACACTGCAAGAACCCAGTGAGCCTGTCCACTTCCCAAACAAATCCACCAGATAATTATCAAAATCAACCATCAAATCACCACAGGATGGTGACATAAGGAGGGGGTGGTGCAGGAGGATAGCAAGGACAAGTACAAGGTCACATGAGCAAGGAGGAGAAGAACCAGAACCTGGGGTGTGCAAAACAGGCTCCAGGGAGTGATCAAGTCACCAAGATGAAGCCATCAACATCAAGCAACACCACAACATCACCAACAAGCAAGTTGTGTGGTGAGTCTATACAAAGCCATCACATGTAAAGTTTATCTAAGCATGTGTTGTTTCATATAAGATCTTCTCAGAAAAACATGCAAGTGGGGTGTATCCATCACAGAAGAAATAAAATAAGCCCAAACAATCAATCTTTGCAAGCCACACTAAGATCTCAGCCTGTGCATCACTAATCTTGGATAATAACACATGTTTCCACAGCTAATAAGGCAGTAGCCTTAAGTGGGGATTTCTGGGCACATCCAATGGATGGTAGCACCTCAGAAGTTATTATAGCTTCTAGATCCAACTTAAAAAGTAAGGATATATCATATTAACTTTACCAAGGCCTATCAAATTAATTTCCCAAAGCACTGTAGGAATGATATCTTGAGGTTATCCATCCAAGATCAATTAAGAAGAGAAGCAGCAAGTGAAAACAACTATTGTTTTCCATAGCTTTGCTTGAGACCAGCATCACAGGCTTGATAAGATTAATGAGTACCACATGCTAATTTATCCAATAGAGTTTTTCAACTCTTAGACACTCTAGAGTACAGATAGAAATAACCCAGTATCAGGATAAATCTTGTGTACTATTCAAATGAAGGTTTCACAAGGATTCATCCTAACCAAGCTGATTCTACCAGGGATTTTATAATCCAATTCTTTCAGAAAGATACTCAATCATTCTCCTAATATAATACTTAGGAATCATTCTACTTTACATAAGAAGCTATCAACAAGAATGCATCAGTAGTATTTGAATAGGAGGCCAACTATATGTTCCAGTATGGGAACAAATCCACTCACAGTATAGATCGGAGTCACAACATTCAAAGTTTACTAGTGACAGTAATCCAATATTATAGAAGAATGCATATAAGAGAGCCACTGTCATCAAATTCAAATTCCACCAATATACAGCACTTCTGCATAGACTAATCACCACTAATTCCTCCTAAATCGTTCATTGCCTTAGTAATCACAACACTAGTGGGGCAAACCCCAACACAGGGGATGAACCCTAATTAGGGATTCCTCACCATAAGCACCCATAGAGTTGCAAGGGAGGACCAGAGGGAGAGAGAGAGGTAGACTTACCTATAGTCTTTGCTGAAGATTAGAAGAGGAAGCAGAATCACCGGCGAGCGCACACGGTGGCACGGGGAGCACCCGAGTGTGCTGCAACCCGCACCGAGCCATGAGGCGGCGGCCACAGCCACACGAGCAGCAGCGGCGGCACCACAGGGCCACCAAAGTCGTGGTTCAGCATCGTAAGGGCGGCAGAACACCACATCATCGGCAACCACCAAACCCTAGGGTTCGGGAAGGAGTCAACCTGGGTGAGAGAAGGGTCCAAAGGCGAATTGAATAGGACCAATCGACGGAGCGGTGCCGACTACCTTGCCATGCAGCACGGCAGCTGCCGGGGAGTCCCAGGGAGGTGGTAATCAAGCGGCAACGACGCTGGCGATACCATGCCACAACGGGGCGAGGGTGAACACGAGAGAGCGAGAGAGGTGAGGGGTGCGTACTGGGCCGATGTGGTCTAGTACCCCTCAGTGGAGAGGGTTTGACCAGCCCAAGTGGGCTGAGTCAGGGCTAGGCCAGCCCAATGGGCTAGGTCCGGATATTTAAAAGAAAAGTCTAAATAATTTATCAAAAGACCAAAATACCCCTAGGACTTAAAAGGTTCTAAGAAATAAAATAAAAATCCTAAAAATATAAATAAAATACCAATCAACTCACAAAAGTATCCTCCATTCAAAAATAATAATAGAGAGAATTTTAGTTAATTAATTTTAGAACTGTTATTATGGATGTATATACTCCTTTTGGAATTTTATAAAAATATAAAAAACACTTAAAATGAATAAAATTCATTTTTAAGATCCTAAAAGGAAGTGCTATTATAGAAAAATACTAGTTTGTACTTTTGAGAAGTAAATCAAGTGTGATAAAAATAAAGTCTTATATCCTTAAAGGAATTCTAGTTAAACATTTAAAAGAGTTAAAAATTAAATAAATTCATTTTTAAACTCTTAGAATAATACTAGTTATCATAAGAATATTAAATATAAAAATTATATGAATTTAATGGTTCTTGAGTAATACTTTTCTTTTATTAATTAAAAGAAACATAAAACCTTTATAGGGTGGGTAAAACACACAAATAAGGAAGAAAATAAATCATTGCATGACATTACTATGCATTGCATATTGCTTCTTTAAATATTTTCCTTACCGGGCAATAATGGTCTTCTGTAGAAACCAAAGCTCAAGGTCAAGTGGAAGTATCCGACTTCACTACCTTGCAGTCACAAGGCAAGTTCATCACTTGCTCATGTCCTTTGAGAGTCTTTATGAAAGTATTTAAAAACTATGTGTTATCACCTATGTTCTATAAGAGACAGAAAATAAGTATTTTTCCCAAACAAATGAAATGCTATTATCATCCTAAGTGATGATAAATACTAAGAATTGCAGAGGAATCTAAAATTCCAATTTCAAAACAAATAGGACTTAATAACCCATGACATCAGTGATTCTAGCGTCGTATATTACGCGTTAACCATGAGATATGAAATGGGATGGAGAAGTCAGCTGGATCTTCTTCCTTTTGCATGGACGGATGACCTTATCGTGAGGCTGTAGCTTCCTTGGAGGGACTCACAGATGGGTGGGACTCCTAGTTCCCCATGATATTGGTGTCTAGACTTTCTATGAGGGGATGTCAGAGGTATATCTACCTGTATGAGGGTTTCTAGGGACATGATCTGCTCACTAGAGTCTCCAAGGGTTGCCAGGGTTATATCTGCCTATATGGGGGTTAACTAAGGTATATCTGCTTGGGGAGGTCATGTCTTCATGCGGGGTCGCGGAGAGGGGCAGTGATTGGCTTGGATCATCTATTGGGCCTCACATCACAGAATTGTGGACGGGAAAGTACGCCCGGTTGTGCAACAAGGATTTGGTCTCTTATGGGTAAAGCAACGCACCTCTGCTGAGTGTAAGAATTGTGACATGTTACTCCTTGTTCCGGGAAGGAGCTACGAACGTGGTAGGAAAGGAACTCCATGAAGTTCTGGTCAACCTTTGAAGGCTAATGGGCATAGTTTTTGATAATAAAATCAACCTTTGAAGAAATGTTTACTAAAATTGCATAGTACCAAGGACTTATAGTCCGAGGTGGTAGTTAGAGCATCAAACTTCCCACCTTGTATATAGTGAACTTGCTGGGTAATGTTGTTACTCACTCTTTCCTTTGACCCCTTGCTAGACTTTGAGGGCCAGAAGGATGACCAGGTGTATGCTACGGAAGTCCAGAGCGATGTCTACTATGAAGAGTTGGACCTGTCCGGTGGAATTGAAGGGGTGGACTACGGGATACACTATGGAGCTGAAGACAATGAGTCAGAGTAGTTGTCAGGCCAGAGCATAGTTACCTAGGTTGAGCTGAGCTGCACGAACCCTATAGAATAAGCTGTTGAGCTCACGTTTTTCTTATAGTTGTTTCGTTCGTTCTTCCGCTGAACTTATTAAATAAGTTATATGGTTTGTAAGTTTGAATCACTTGAAGTCTCGAACTTCTGGTATTGTAATACTACTGAAGTGTGTATGTTTGTAATATGGACCCGCAATGTTTATGTTGTACCACTCTAACGGATGTGATATTTATAGAATGGTGTTCTGTGGATGTCATGTCAACGACTATAGTATACTACACATGAACGGACTTTGGCAAGGAAAGAAGAGACTCTCGATGATTATCAGGGGACTTTAACTGAATAGCTTCGAGAACTTCTGAGGGTTTTTGGTTGCATAACTACTATTCCAGTTAGTACCTTGACATACCATGATGGGCGAATGTTAGCCAAATACCGTGTTAGCATCCAATTACCAGAAAATCTTGGTTTATATTACGATTTACCTATGGGTGAAGGTAGAAGTCACCTAGCAGCATACCATGTTACTATTTTGGAGGCGATATCCAATGTTCGGGAGCACAAAGCACAAGAGTTAGCTGGAAGCACGTATTATGTGATTCCTCATGACTGTATAGCATGGAGCCAGTTCCGAACCATCGTACTTTAGTAAAGAAGCATCCAAAATTAACTTCCAAGCTTATGGATCAGTATCGACTGATAGTGGGGTATTTGTATAAGACACATCAGGTTATTGTGGAGGATCAGATTGATATGCTAGAGGATTTAACTAATCCTAAATGAAGGAAGAAGTTAGCATCTCAACTAGAGAACAAAGCAGTGGGTAGGGTTAGCCCAACTTTTAAGGATATACCAATAGATCTAGCATCTTTCACACCATATCCTTATTCACCTATGCCAGAACCCACCAGATATCCTAATGAAGGTACTAGCCATCCAGTACCACATAATTCTTGGGGAACCGAGGACTCGGAACTACCTATTTGAAACTCTGAAGGATGGAGGTACGAATCAATGGATGGATCTACTGGGAATCCTATTCATGTGTAAGATTCTGTTGGGGATACCAGGCAAACTAGTCGGATGGGAGTGAGGTGTTATTCCGTTGATGGAAGGGATGTCCACATGGAGGATGTAGAGTCCGATGAGGAAGATCCTGAAGAAAGGGTGTTTCAGTCACCGGAACATTATCCTACCCCAAATAACATGCACTATCCAATTAAAGCTGAGGACTATCATACCCAGCAGAGTACTTGGGGAGCACCGGAAGCGGAATATTCTGTTGATTAATCTAGAGTCGGGATGCTGGAGGCGCTTGAAGAAGATAGTGAGGAGGATGTTTCTGAAGACACCTCGGATGAGTTGGAAGGTATGGACGCACTTTAGTTGGATGATGTGTCGAGTCCAGATACTTCTGATACTCAGTATCGTCCACCGAAGAGACAAGTCGTTCCACAGACGGTGCATTGTACTTCACGTCAGCACGGTTGTACTCCGAGTATGTACGATGAACGTTGCAGCTTCTAGGGAGCGTGACCTTGAGGAGGAGTATCCTAGTGGTGATACGGAAGTTAGAGTCTGAGCACTTGATGTAACTAAATAAGTGGGATAGCATCCACATGAGTTTGTAATACCTAAATGGTATGGGCTTGTAATGATGGTGTACTAACTATATTGTTTGTAATGTATAATATGTGAAATGCATATTTGGTTCTTATTTGGATTTTTTCCATTGTGTGACTAGTTTTGTACATGAAGTTAAGCTCAGAACACATATGCATGATGTAATTATGAGTGTTCCCTTTATGTTACAGAACTAGGGGGTATGGAAACTTGTGTAGAGGAGGAGACCGAACAACAGCTCATGGAGCACGAAGCTAAGGAAAAGGCGGTTGAACACACCAGAATGCAGGAAAATTTACCACCACCATTAATGAGGCCATTGATGGAGTAGAACTTTATGCAGTACATGCAAATGATGCAAGAGTCCCAGAACAAGTTTATGGAGGGGCTAGTGGATCGAGTGGGACATCATAGGGAACCTGAAGGACGTGGTGTGAGTCTTTCTGATTTTCAGAATGCAAGGCCTTTACCTTTTGCATCAGCCCCTGAACCAATAGATGCAGAGGATTGGTTAGCAGATATAGAGAGAAAGTTAAAAACTGTAGGATGCAATGATGAAGAAAAGTTGAGGTATGCAACACATCTTTTAACCGGACCTACAGCATCATGGTGGGAGAATCAGTTGGCAATGCAACCTCCGGGTAGGGAGTATACCTGGGAGGAGTTTAAGCAGAGATTCCGTGAATATCATATTCTGGAAAGTGTTTTTGAACTCAAGCATAGGGAGTTTGAAGAACTTCAGCAGGGATATACCAGTGTCATGAAGTACATCCAGGAGTTCATCAACTATCTCGTTATGCTAAGGATGAAGTGAACACTAAGGAAAAGAGGAAGAAACATTTTCTGTGTGGTTTAAACCCATTTGTGAAGATGCAACTGAGGCTGGCCAATAAGGCAGCTTTTCAATAGGTACTTGATGCAGCCATCACATTTGAGGATGATCACAAGAATGTCCAAGAGGACCGAAGGAAGAGAGCAAAGAAGGAAACCAAGAGGATCCAAGCAAGTAAACCTAAACCCAATTGGAGTTCAAACCAAGGAATCAACCCTTCAATAACAACAACAACCCCAATCGAGGTGCAAATCCAACCGGAAGGAATGTTATCTGCCACAATTGCGGGTTACTCGAGCATTTTCAAAGTGATTGTCGAAAGCCAGTAATCATATGCTAACGTTGTGGTCAGAAGGGGCCCATCAAGCCCAATTGTCCCAAGAAACCACCAGGTGGTTATCCTACATTAGGCGGTGGTCAAGCAAGAGGCAGAGGTGGACAGCCTAATAGAGGTGGAAGTTATGGAAAAACGACAATGGCAAGAGAGGCAGACCTACTAGAAAACTGAACTGTGCAACGTTGGAGGAGGTGGATAACTCAGATCAAGCAGTGATAGGTATGCTCAATATTCTCACAAACCACGGAAAAGTTCTATTTTATACTTGTGCAACCACTTCATTCATATCTGAACAATTTTGTGATAAGTTCGGGATTAGAAGGGCGCCATTAGAAAAACCTATGACCGTAGTTACCACTAGAGGAATCATGGTAGTTAGAAACATTAAATTAAACCAAGTTATCTCAATCTATGGTCAAACCTATTATGTGGATCTTTATGTGATTCTAATAAGGGGAATAGCAGTAGTGTTGGGAATGGATTGGATGACTGAGTATGGAGCCCAGATCAATTGTGAGGATAAAACTATTCCAAGTGGAGGGAGGATAGTCTATCAAGCAGATAAACATAGTCATATCATGGTAGATCTGCAATTGAACTCAATGAAGGATGTCAAATTGGAAGATATTCCTGTAGTAAAAGAATTTCAAGATGTTTTTTCAGCAGAATTACCAGGAATGCCACCTGATCGAGAAATAGAATTCACCATTGATTTAATACCGGGTACAACACCAATAGCCCAAGCACCGTACAATATGGGACCAAAAAAATTAAAAGATCTTAAGGAGCAAATTGATGAGCTAGCCAGAAAAGGATTTATTCAGGAAAGTGTATCCCCATGGGGAACTCTGATAATTTTTGTGGATAAAAGAGATGGAGGACGAAGAATGTGTGGTGATTACAGAAACCTCAACAATGTCACCATCAAGAACAAATACCCATTGCCAAGAAATCAAGATCCATTTGATCAAGTCAAAGGAGATGGAATATTTTCCAAGATTGATCTAAGATCAGGGTACCATGAGATAAAAATCAAACCTGAATATGTTCCAAAAACAACATTTGTGTCAAGATATGGTCATCATGAGTGTCTCGTCGTACCTTTTGGATTGACCAATGCGCCAGCAATCTTCATGAATTTGATGAACAAAATCTTCATGACTTATCTGGATAAGTTTGTCATAGTGTTTATTGATGATATTTTGATATACTCGAAGGATAAAGAAGAGCATGCAGATCATTTGAGGATAGCATTGTAAATCTTGAGAGAACATAAACTATATGCTAAATTCAACAAGTGTGAATTTTGGTTGGACAAGGTAGAATTTCTTGGTCATGTGATCAGTAAGGATGGAATTGCAGTAAACCTGTCAAAAGTTCAATCAGTGTTGGAATGGAATGCACCAATTAATGTGAAACAAATCCGAGGTTTTTAGGCATGGCCAGCTATTATAGGATATTCATTGAAGTTGTTTCCAAAATAGCTGGACCAATGACCAAATTGCTAAGAAAGAATACACCATTCATATGGGATGAGAAGTGCGAAGCAAGTTTTCAGGAATTGAAAACCAGATTAACCACCGCACCAATCTTAGTAGTTCCCGAAACAGGAAAAGTTTACACAGTATATTGTGACGCATCCAAAGAAGGACTAGGATGTGTGCTAATGCAAGATCAAGGCAATTTCTTATGGGTCTAGACAACTCAAACCGCATGAAGTCAATTACCCAACACATGATTTGGAGTTAGTAGCAGTGGTCTTTACTTTAAAAGGATGGATGCATTTTCTCTATGGAGCAAGACGTGAACTATACACGGATCATAAAAGTCTCAAATATTTCTTCACTCAGAAGGAGCTAAATATGAGGCAGAAAAGGTGGCTAGAGTTGATTAAGGATTATGACCTTACAATTAACTATACTCCAGGAAAGGCCAATGTAGTAGCAAATGCTTTAAGTCAGAAGAGTATGGATACTCAACCCATCAATAGAGAATTACCAAAAGAGTTACAAATGGATTTGGAAAGGTTAGAAATGCAATTAATAAAGACAAAAGTTCGTGTAGGCTTAGCTACCATGAGGGTTATGGAAGAGCAGAGTAGTGATCTTCGTCACGAGATCTATCAACATCAACTTGATGATCCATTCATTGCTGAAGAAATCAGAAAAATTTCTGAAGGACAAAAATCAGTTTTTCACCTAGGAGATTATGGATCTTTATGGTTCCAAAACCGTCTTTGTGTACCAGATGTACCGGAAATTTGAGAGGTGATACTCCGAGAAGCACATGAGACACCATATTCAATTCATCTAGGGAGTACGAAGATGTACATGGATCTTAAGGAATTATTCTGGTGGAATAACATGAAAAGGGATATTGCAAAGTATGTATCTAAATGCCATACTTGCCAAAGGGTAAAAGCAGAACATCAAAGTCCAGCAGGACCATTACAACCTTTGGAAATTCCGAAGTGGAAATGGGAAGAAATTGGTATGGATTTTATCACATGATTATCCATTACACCGAAAAGGAAGGATATGATATGGGTGATTGTGGATAGATTCACGAAGAGTGCACATTTTATTCCGGTAAATCAAAAAGATAATTCTGAGAAGTTAGTGGAAATCTATGCCAAAGAGATAGTAAGTAAGCACAGAGTACCCAAGAAAATTGTATCAGATAGAGGATCTATGTTTACTTCAGCATTTTGGAAACAATTACATGAAGCACTTGGCTCAAAATTGGATTTTAGCACAGCCTATCATCTTGAAACTGCAAACTATCACTAACAAGTAAGGTAGTTCTAGTAAGAATGCTAAGTTCTAAGTTTATTTGTAAAGTTAAGTTTGAAACCTAAGTTGAGTTCAGAAACAAAGAGAGATAAAATAAAGTTTGAAAACACCTAAGTCGGAACTTAGTTATCATAGTCACAACTATGTTGTGGTCAAGTCATGTCACGATTCATTTCATAAGTTATTTGGAAAACATCTGACAACGGAACAGTATGGCCACTCCAACTGTCCATAACCACGGACGTGGCCATTCAAATAGTTTGACACTCTGTAGAGGTGGTACACTTTCACCACGAGATTCGATACATCTGTCAGGGATAACCCTGAATCATCATACTTAGTATGCAGATAATCAAATATAACCTTTCCTTTACACACTCTAGTATAAGCACCTCTCCTATGAGTATGGCCTCCCAGCCATCACCATCGGTCATCCTGGGCACTGCATAGGTGGAAAACATTGAGAGGTAGCCTCAGCTCAAACCTCTCCCGCGAGGGAACTAATACTAATGCATATAAACTTCCGGCTAAGCCTTACCCAATTCAGGTATTGTGGTTGTACGGTAAAATTGGAATGGTATCGCATCCGAACCCAACCATCAGTTTTTTATAAAAGGGTTAAGGCTCATGCCTCAACATTTTCATCATCATAAACCATTTGTGTTTCTCAACACATGTCAAAACATCTCAATAGAATGACTCATCATTCCAAGGTTTTCACAAGTCATTTTCACCAAGTATTCCCATCTAAAGTTATCAAGTTTGTTAGTTTAGCTCTAAACTACTAGGATAAGAGTGTTCACTAATATGGGATGCTAATCTCAATCTCATGCCATGGAATGACATACAAGTCTACTAGATAGGTCAAGTTTTATACTCTTTATGCTACCTTTAAACAAAGTAAAGGACTTTGGTAAAGTAAAGAAAGTAAAGCTTGTAAATAAAACTTGGAGTAGGTATAAGTCAAAGGGGTAAACCAAGCATGCCTATTGCATCTTGCTTAAGTTATCTAGCTTGCAAGGTTTAGCTTGCATTGTTAATGATGGCTTGCAAGATTTAGCTTGCCAATAATAGCTTGCTCAGTTTACTTGAAGTGCTAGGCTTTCCTTGAGTAGTGAAGTGGTTGAAATTCTCTTCCCCCTCCTCTTAGTAGAACTCCTCCTCCTCGAACACTTGGTCGGTACTATCGTCTATAAATACATACGGAATACATAATCACCAATAAATACTTAACTAGTCTACTTAGCATACTAAGGTACACATTTGATGATCTAGTATCATCACCAACATCACAAGGTTTAATGAACTAGTTTCATTTCTTTTATTTGAGAAAAGTAATTTCTACTCATTGAAATTAACTAAGATTTAATATTCTCCAATTAAAATATGGGATCATGTGGACACATGTCATCACCACATATTCTACTATATGGGAATGTGATTTAAAGGTTTGATCACATTTTAATAAGTTTAAGTTTAATATTTAATGATTTAAAGTGACTAGAAATGCCTATATAGCATTCTTTTGGTACTAGTCCAAATTCACTGCATGCAATCCTTAATATTATTACATATTCAGATAGGTATGGTTAAATGTGATTTTTGAGAGTCAGAATCAACTCTAAAGCTATTAGGGTTGATTTTAGAAAAATGTTTAAATGTGCAAAAGCTTTTGTCTTGTTATTTTTACTAGGAGAGATCTATAAGTCTAAATGATTTAAATCCAATGGGCTTGGATAGAGATTTTCATTACCTTTCGAACAAAATTGGAATCACTCAATTTGGATTTGTAAAAATCCCTCTAAATTGATTTTTAAACTAAGGGAAAGAACTAAGTCTAAGTCTAAAAAGAAAAATCCTAATTTGAATTAACTGGGTCGCGCGGGAAACTAATTGGGCCGGCCCAGATTCACTCCGCGGCACAGAGGACAGCTGATCGGGGGGTCCGCCTGTCAGTGGCTCATTACACGTGAAGCGGTACGGGGCGATACGGACCGCATGATTAGAACGAGATCGACGACTCACGGTCATCGTCAACGACGGACTCGTCGCCGGCGAGACTGAACCCTAACGGCTCGGTGGGGGTGTAGTGGGGATGTACCGGGGCTCCAGCTAGTGCGGAGAGGTGGGAAAATGAACAAGACGACGACGGGCTCAAGCGAAGTCGCGACAGGGGCTGAGGTGGACGAAATCAACGACAACGTCTTCTCCTCTGCTACGGCTGCCTTCGGTGAAATTCTGGCGACCTGCTGCTCGAGCTGCTCAGGCGGGAGGTGGGAAAGGACAGGTGGAGAGAGGGGAGCGGAATGGTGTGGCGATTGAGGTTGGGGTAGACTTCCTTATATAGGCTCGAGGAGGGGACCAAAGGGACGACAGCGAGGTCGTCGGTGACGACGATACAGGATGCTATCAGCATTTGCAGCATAGGTGGACGATGCCCTGCCTCCTGGCGGTCCTCTACGGCTTTATGGCGTAGCTAGGGGCGGTGGCAATCGGTCGGGAGCGTCGCGTGCTCTGGGAGACAGGGGCCATTGTGTCGAGCGTCGCGTGCTCGACGGGGTGCTTGGCGACTGTGGGTCGCGCGGCGGTGCACGACCGTGTCTGGCGAGGTGAGGTAGTCAAGGCAGAGCGGCGCGCGCGGTCTGCGGTCGAGGCATGGTCTATGGCGTGCTAGCGGTGAAGGCGCTCTGGCGTGCTCTGGCGCGGCGCAGAGAGGAAAGTGCGGCGCTGCTCTGGGGTGGTCTAGGGGCTGGCAGTGATCGTGGGGTGGACCGTGGACGGCGGTGAAGTGGCACCTTGCTTCCTGGAGCGGCGGAGAGGGGCTGGCGGTCTGCTGCAGCTTGGGCATGATCGATCGATGATCATGGCCTCGGTGCGGTGTTGCACTGGCGCCAGGGGCTAGGAGATGGGCTAGTTTTGGTCTGGTTGGGTCTGGGGGAGACCAAGATGATTAATGTGGCTCAAATGGCTCAACAATTTTTGATCCAAAACAGTATTAGTTAGGCCAGTTTGATTCTGCTCACAAGGTGCTCGACACAATGGCCACATGAAGGAAACTTTTGAATTTTTGAAAGATTTTGGTGGAGTTGTTTGTCAGATGCTTAAACATCTGTGGTTGCTAGGATTTGTCAAATGGAATTCATTTGAGTGGTTTTTTGAAAAAGTGTGATCTATACATATGAACTAGATTCCATTTTCAATTGTCATTTAAAATTAGAGTTTGAATGTTTTTGGGAGATCATAAAGTGGGCCTTGGCACATCACTGCTTGTATTAGCAAGGGGTGCAAAGATCCACAATTTTCTCTATTGGAAATTGAGTGCTAGGAATACCCAAAGTGGGCTAGTTGATTAAAATGGCAAAAGTGACCATTTCCTTTATTTAATTCTTTTTGATTTCTTTTTCTCTAGGATTGGCTTGAGGATGATCTAGATGATATGTAATTTACCTTAGAGTCATTTTACAACCAATAGATCACTCAATGATGGCAATTCAAATCAATTCCTATTTAATGCAACACTCATATGCATGCTTAAAGATTTTAAATGGAAAAAGGTTTTGTTAACCCTAAATTGGGTAGATTTGATCTTGATTAACCTTGATTAAAGTTTTGGGATGTTACAAACCTTCCCCCTTAAACAAAATCTCGTCCCGAGATTTAAGAAAGAAAACTAGGAACTAAAGAGATCTGGGAACTCAGTCCTAATGTAACCTTCTCGCTCCCAAGTGGCTTCTTCTTTGGTATGGTTGCTCCATTGAATCTTGGGAAATTTGATACTTCGGGTCCTGGTGGTTCTGTAGGCTTCTTCCAAGATACGGATGGGCACTTCATGATATGCCAGATCCTTGTTGATATCAATAGCTCGGTGATCAATGTTCTTGAACACTTCGGTCTTCTCTGGCACTTCTAAGAATTTGCGAAGTAACAAGATATGGAACACATTGTGGATGGCTGACATCTCTTCTGGCAGTTCCAGTTGATACGATACTTCTCCTCGACGATTCAGAATCTTGAAGGGTCTGATATATCTAGGGCTAACTTTCCTTTCGGACTAAAACGTTGTGTTCCCTTCAATGGTGAAACCTTGAGATACACGAAATCTCTGACATTGAAAGTCAGGTCTCTCCTTCTCTTGTCAGCATAACTCTTCTGTCTGGATTGGGCGGTCTTGAGGTGCTCACGGACTTTGTGAACCTTTTCTTTGGCTTCTCAGAGAATGTCGGGTCCGAAAATCTGAATCTCTCCTACTTGCGACCAATTCAAAGGGGTAGGGCACTTTCTTTCGTATAGGAATTCAAATGGTGCCATTTGCAAACTGGCTTGATAACTGTTGTTGTATGAGAATTCTGCGAAAGGCAGACAATCTTCCCATTTTGATCCATATTCTAACACACAAGCTCTCAACATATCTTCTAAGATCTGGTTGACTCTTTCAGTCTGTCCATCAGTTTGCGGGTGATAAGCGGTGCTGAAATTGAACTTGGTTCCTAATCCTTCTTGGACTTTCTGCCAAAATCTCGAGGTAAATTGGGTTCCTCGATCTGATACTATGGTCTTGGGGGTTCCATGCAGACTAACAATTCTAGCAATATACAACTCTGCTAGCTGCGAACTCTAGTAGGTTGTCTTGATAGGTATAAAATGAGCTACCTTGGACAGTCTATCAACGATGACCCAGATTGAGTCATTTCCCCTACTAGAAGTAGGCAAACCGGTGATAAAGTCCATTCCGACGGAATCCCATTTCCATTCCGGAATGTGCAATGGTTGCAACAGTCCTGTGGGTGTCTGATGTTCTGCTTTGACTCTCTGACAGATATCACACTTGGCGATGTAGCTTCCGATTTCTCTCTTCATCTCGTGCCACCAAAATTGCTCTTTTAGATCCTAATACATCTTTGTTCCTCCGGGGTGGATAGAATAAAGAGTATCATGAGCTTCTTGCATGATGACTTGCTTCAGCTCTGAATCTGCTGGCACACAAATACGTCCTTTGTACGACATAACTCCTTCTTCGTCTTCGGTGAATCCAGGTACCTTTCCTATACCAATACGATGTTTGATTCCGTCGATACTTTCATTTCCCTTCTAGGCTTCCTTGATTTGGCTAATCAAAGTGGGTTGAAGTTCAATGCTAGCTAAGAATCCTTTGCTAACTAGCTCAGTTCTAAACTTCTCCAACTCCTCATACAAACTGGGTTGTTTCTCTTTGATCATGGTGTTTAGCCTATACGGCAATCGGCTACGAGCATCGGCTACCACATTGGCTTTGCCGGGGTGATAGTGAATGTCAAGGTCATAATCCTTAATTAACTCTATCCATCTCCCTCATATTGAGCTCCTTCTGGGTGAAAATATACTTCAAGATTTTGTGATCTGAGTAAATCTCACAGCGATTACCCATAAGGTAATAATGCCATGTCTTCAATGCCAAAACTATGACTGCTAACTCAAGGTCATGGGTAGGGTAGTTTTGCTCATGCTGCTTCAGTTGTTGAGACAGATAGGCGATGACTTTGCCTTCTTGCATCAATACACATCCGAGACCAATCTTGGATGCATCACAATACACATCAAACGGCTTCTTGATATCTGGCATGATCATTATTGGGGATGAAATCAATCTCTTCTTGAGCTCTTGGAAACTGGCTTCACATTTGTCGGTCCATTCAAACTTATTGTCCTTCTTCAACAATTGGGTCATGGGTCTGGCGATGCTCGAGAATCCTTCGACGAACTTGCGGTAGTATCCCGCTAATCCGAAAAATGCACGGACTTGGGTTTGAGTGGTTGGGGCTTCCCATGCTTCAACATCTCTGATCTTGGTGGGATCAACAACGATTCCTCCGATAGACACAATATGTCCTACGAATCCTACTTCTTTCAGCCAAAACTCACATTTGCTGAACTTGGCATACAACCGATTCTAAGGGTTTCAAGGATGATTCTCAGATGTTGCTCATGCTCTTCTTCTGACTTGGAGTAGATAAGGATATCGTCGATAAACACAACGACAAACTTGTCTAGGAAATTCATAAAGATGTTATTCATGAGATTCATGAAATAAGCAGGGGCTTTGGTTAATCCAAAAGACATGACCGTATACTCGTATAATCCATAACGAGTAGTAAAGGCGGTCTTTGGAATATCCGTTGCACGAATTGTAAGTTGGTGATAACCAGTCCTAAGATCAATCTTAGAGAACACATTTGCTCCAGTCACTTGATCAAATAGATCCTCTATCTTTGGCAAAGGGTACTTGTTCTTGATGGTGACGTCATTCAGCTTCCTATAATCTGTGCACAAACGGTTGCCTCCATCCTTCTTGTCGACGAATAACACGGGCGCTCTCCATGGCGATGCGCTTGGTTGAATCAACCTTGTTTCCAACATAGCATCCAGCTGCTTCTTCAATTCCACTAACTCTGAGGGGTTCATACTATAGGGTCTCTGGGCTATGGGTCCGGTTTCGGGGGTTAGTTCAATATGAACTCAATATCCCTATCCGGGGGCATACCTGGCAATTCATCTAGGAATATGTCGGGGTATTCACAGACTACTCTGACTTGGTCTATGGTGGGTAAGGCTAGACTCTTGTTGCACTTGAATTGACGGGGCAAGGTTTCAGAGATATGCTCTACTGAGACTCCTGAGCTACTGGTCATGGTGATGGATTTTTGAGCACAGTCTATCAGTCCCTTATGCTTTGACATCCAATCCATTCCTAGTACTACTTCCAAACCTTTGGTTCCAAGTACTATTAGATTGGCATAAAAATCGATCCCATGTATTCTGATAGGCACAACTTTGCAAATTTTTCTAGCTTTTGTAGTTGAACCGGGAATTTGAACTATCATGACATGCTTCAAGTTGGTTGGGTGAATCTTACTAGTGCATGCAAATTCTTCGGTGACAAATGAGTGCGATGCTCCAGAATCAAACAACACTCTTGCTAAAACCGAGTTGATAGAAAACATACCCAGCACTACATCTGGTGCTTCTTGGGCTTCTTCGGTGTTCATGTGGAAGAGACGGCCGTTGCGGTTGTGAGGGTTCCCTGGGGAGAATCTTCTTCCTGGTTGAATACGAACGCTGTTGTTGAGCTGGGGCATTCACATTGGCAGTGGCGGCAATCTTTTGGGGACACTCAGTGGAATAGTGACCCTTCACTCTAGACTCGAAACAATTAATTTGAGACTTGTCTTTCGCTGCCATGGGCACATCATTGCTCCAAGTTCTGGATGCGGTGTTGTTTTTGCTGTTGTTGTTTTTGTTGTTGTGCTTGGGAGGTGCACGGTTGAAATTGTTGGAGTTGTCGGGGTGATTGTTGTTTCCTCCAAACTTCACATTTCCTCCGCTACAGTTGGGGTAGCTTGGGCGAGACATTGAGGGTCGATTGTTCCGCGGGGCATATCCCGCAGAAGGGTTGGGACGGTACTCCTGGTGACTGTTGGATGCAGCTTGGTGCATCATACGACGTTTGCGGTTGTCGTTTGCCTGGTTGATCTTCCCTTCCATCTGAATGGCAGAGTTGACTAGCTCTTCGAGATCCTCGAAATGGATGTTGACGAGGACAGTCTGCATGTCATCGTGCAGTCCATTCAGAAATCTCTCCTTCTTCTTGGCCTCCGTGTTGATCTCATCAGGTGCATACCTGGCAAGGGACAAGAATCTATCACGGTACTCCACTATAGTCATTCTGCCTTGCTTCAACTCTCTGAATTCATCCCTCATTCTGGTGACTA
Organism: Avena eriantha; assembly: GCA_910589775.1. NCBI lineage: Eukaryota > Viridiplantae > Streptophyta > Magnoliopsida > Poales > Poaceae > Avena > Avena eriantha. The sequence goes on from OU342740.1 coordinate 20,643,989, forward strand.
GACCCTACGGCACGTGGGTGCGTCTGAACTTGATTTTGAAGGCTTCCCATGTCATCACTTGACCATGGTTCATCGTGCGGGTGCTGTTCCACCATGCTCTTACATCTCCTGCCAAATAGTGGGTGGCAAAAAGAACTTTCTTATTGTCATCAACTCTGGCTACTTCTAAGTTGTTCTCCATTGTCTACAACCAGTCATCAGCATCTAGTGGGTTCTCCGAAGTGCTAAAGATCGGGGGATTGTATTCTGGAAGTTTTTAAGCTTGGATCCTGGATGATCCTGATTTCCATGGTTCTGATTGTTGTGAGCCATCTGGGCGATCTGCAGCAGCGTTGCTAGATTAGCTTGGCCCTCTGCCCTACTAGCTTCACGGTCTACAATGAGAGTCTGCAGAATCTGTAGCATTAGGTCTTGCGATGAGCTGCTCCCTCCTTGGTTTCCATGAGTCATCTGAAGATTGAGATAGATAAATAGGTAAGAGGGAAAGTTCTAAGGTTCATGGTTTTGATTTCAAAGTTAAAACTTTGAGTTTGACTCAGGTTTTGCAACTAACTTCTTTTCATTCGTTCAAGCAAAGCACACGATACAAACACACACACCACAACATCAAAGGAATACAGATGGTTGTAAGAACCATTCTGCAAGCTACGATACAATGGGACCGATACTCCTCACTATACGATAGTGCATCTACTCATCATTGATGAAATCAGAGTCATCATCGTCGGTGTAGAAGTCCATAGCATCCTCCTCTAGATAGTCATCATCATTGTTGAGGTAGGAGTCAATATCCCCTTGGATATCTTCACCTTCCTCTTCTTCTACCTTTGCTACAAGCTGAGCTTCTTGCTCCTTGATGGTCTTCTCGAGGTATGCCACCTTCTTGCGAAGACGGTCGATGGTGCGATCCTTGTTTGTGCGTTGACAGCGAAGAGACTGACGATCCTTGACTAGCAGTGAGAAAGTCGGGGCCTTCTAGGCGGCAAGGGCGAGGTTGTGGTTGGTGACTTCTCTAGCATTGTCTAACTCCTTCTGTTTGTCGTATAGTAGGAAGTCGAGGTTCTCCACTTGACGCTTCAATATTGGGTGACTTGGCATCTCTAGCAGCATTCCCATGGAATCTAGTCTTCATAGTGAACAAAGCGGGTTCCTTAGATTAGGTTGACACTCTGGGCACACCGCCGAGCGAGAGCTTCATGCATTGGCCTGGCTAATCCATCTAGCCAGTTGTTCTCTCTCACTGAGAACTGAATCCTCCCAGATACTGGTGCTTCTAGCTTGCCTCGAAGATCAGCAGTTACTAGCCATTGTAAATCTCCTCCAGGTGGACCCGGGAGTTGAGCTCTAAGAAATTCCGGATGCGGACGCTCCAAGAACTTAGACAATGAATCCATATCCCTCTCAAAGATCAGTTGGCCTCCATTGCCCAACTGGTAGAACTTGCTATATTGGGCTTCCATCTATAAGAATTTAGGATGAGAAAGTTAGTGAAGTGATCAAGTGTGTCAAATTTTTAGTAGTAAATGTAAGAATTTGGAGGAACATGAATTTTTTTGAGAGAAAGAATCCCAAGGGTAAGAGAGGAAATAGTTTTCATACATACTCACTTTGGTTCTTGAAACTAAGTTTTTGTTCGGACGTCCATTCTAACTAGGGTCTCCTATGGTCAGGATGGCTCTGATACCAACTTGTCAACACCCGGATTTTTAATCCTAGAATTTTGAAACTAAGTTTTTGTTCGGACGTCCATTATAACTAGGGTCTCCTATGGTCAGGATGGCTCTGATACCAACTTGTCAACACCCAGATTTTTAATCCCAGATGCCTGTTATGCCATACATCGCAATCCCAGGATTACCATTTTTGTGAGACATAACAGATTGGATATCACAGTACATCATCCATTACAAAACCATAATAAGGTCTTACACAAATAAAGGATCTCATGATCCAGTCTTAGTACAATAAAGTAGCGGAATAAATAGCGTAGCGGTGGGGTCCATCTTCAGAGTCATAGGAAATGCTGACGATGGGAGATGGCCCTAGTTGTCATAGCCATCCTGCTGTCCTCCTTCAAGGTAGTCCTCCTCATAGTCTGGCCATAGGAATAGCCAGGGACAAAGCCATGAGTACTCTTTAAGTACTCGCAAACTATCACTAACAAGTAAGGTAGTTCCAGTAAGAATGCTAAGTTCTAAGTTTATTTGTAAAGTTAAGTTTGAAACCTAAGCTGAGTTCAGAAACAAAGAAAGATAAAATAAAGTTTGAAAACACCTAAGTGGGAACTTAGTTATCATAGTCACAACTTTGTTGTGGTCAAATCATGTCACGATTTGTTTCATAAGTTATTTGGAAAACATCTGACAACGGAACAGTATGGCCACTCCAACTGTCCATAACCGCGGACGCGGCTATTCAAATAGTTTGACACTCTGTAGAGGTGGTACACTTTCACCACAAGATTCGATACATCTATCAGGGATAACCCTGAATCATCATACTTAGTATGCATATAATCAAACATACCCTTTCTTTACACACTCTAGTATAAGCACCTCTCCTATGAGTATGGCCTCCCAGCCATGACCATCTGTCATCCTGGGCACTGCATAGGTGGAAAACATTGAGAGGTAGCCTCAGCTCAAACCTCTCCTGTAAGGGAACTAATACTAATGCATATAAACTTCCAGCTAAGCCTTACCCAATTCAGGTATTGTGGTTGTATGGTAAAATTGGAATGGTATCGCATCCGAACCCAACCATCAGTTTTTTTATAAAAGGGTTATGGCTCATGCCTCAACATTTTCATCATCATAAACCATTTGTGTTTCTCAACACATGTCAAAACATCTCAATAGAATGACTCATCATTCCAAGGTTTTCACAAGTCATTTTCACCAAGTATTCCCATCTAAAGTTATCTAGTTTTTTAGTTTAGCTCTAAACTACTAGGTTAAGAGTGTTCACTAATATGGGATGATAATCTCAATCTCATGCCATGGAATGACATCTAAGTCTACTATATATGTCAAGGTTTATAATTTTTATGCTACCTTTAAACAAAGTAAAGAACTTTGGTAAAGTAAAGAAAGTAAAGCTTGTAAATAAAACTTGGAGTAGGTATAAGTCAAAGGGGTAAACCAAGCATGCCTATTGCATCTTGCTTAAGTTATCTAGCTTGCAAGGTTTAGCTTGCATTGTTAATGATGGCTTGCAAGATTTAGCTTGCCAATAATAGCTTGCTCAGTTTACTTGAAGTGCTAGGCTTTCCTTGAGTAGTGAAGTGGTTGAAATTCTCTTCCCCCTCCTCTTAGTAGAACTCCTCCTCCTCGAACACTTGGTCGGTACTATCGTCTATAAATACATACGGAATACATAATCACCAATCAATACTTAACTAGTCTACTTAGCATACTAAGGTACACATTTGATGATCTAGTATCATCACCAACATCACAAGGTTTAATGAACTAGTTTCATTTCTTTTATTTGAGAAAAGTAATTTCTACTCATTGAAATTAACTAAGATTTAATATTCTCCAATTAAAATATGGGATCATGTGGACACATGTCATCACCACATATTCTACTATATGGGAATGTGATTTAAAGGTTTGATCACATTTTAATAAGTTTAAGTTTAATATTTAATGATTTAAAGTGACTAGAAATGCCTATATAGCATTCATTTGGTACTAGTCCAAAGTCACTACATGCAATCCTTGATATTATTACATATTCAGATAGGTATGGTTAAATGTGATTTTTGAGAGTCAGAATCAACTCTAAAGCTATTAGGGTTGATTTTATAAAAATGTTTAAATGTGCAAATGCTTCTGTCTTGTTATTTTTACTAGGAGAGATCTATAAGTCTAAATGATTTTTATCCAACGGGCTTGGATATATATTTTCATTACCTTTCCAACAAAATTAGAATCACTCAATTTGGATTTGTAAAACTCTGTGAATTGATTTTTAAACTAAGGGTTAGAACTAAGTCTAAGTCTAAAAAGAAAAATCCTAATTTGAATTAACTGGGTCGCGCGGGAAACTAATTGGGCCGACCGAGATTCACTCCGCGGCGCAGAGGACAGCTGACAGGGGGGTCCGCCTGCCAGTGGCTCATTACACGCGAAGCGGTACAGGCGATACGGACCGCAGGATTAGAACGAGATCGACGGCTCACGGTCGTCGTCGACGACGGACTCGTCGCCGACGAGACTGAACCCTAGCGACTCGGTGGGGGTGTAGTGGGGACGTACCGGGGCTCCAGCTAGTGTGGCGAGGCGGGAAAATGAACAAGATGATGACGACGGGCTCAGGCGGGGTCGCGGCAGGGGCTGAGGTGGACGAAATCAACGGCAATGTCTCCTCCTCTGCTGCGGCTGCCTCCGGTGAAATTTCGGCGACCTGCTGCTCGAGCTGCTCCATCGAGAGGAGGGAAAGGATTGGTGGAGAGAGGGGAGTGGAATGGTTTGGCGATTATGGCTGGGGAAGGCTTCCTTATATAGGCTCGAGGATGGGACCGAAGGGGCGACGACGAGCTCGGCGGTGACGACGATACATGGTGCTATCAACATGGGAGGCATAGGCGGACGGTGGCCTGCCTCCTGGCGGTCCTCTATGGATTTATGGTGCAGCTAGGGGCGGTGGCAATCGGTCGGGAGCGTCGCACGCTCTGGGAGACAGGGGCGGTGCTCGAGGAGGTGCTTGGCGACTATAGGTCGCGCGGCGGTGCACGGCCGTGTCTGGCAGGGTGAGGTGGGGGATATGGTATATCTCAAAGTAAGTCCAATGAAGGGAGTTAAGAGATTTGGAGTCAAAGGAAAACTAAGTCCAAGATATATCGGACCATTCAAGATACTGAGTCAGAATAGAACAATAGCTTATTCTCTTGAGTTACCAAAAAGACTGGCTCAAGTTCATAATGTTTTCCATGTGTCGCAACTACAGAAATGTCTGAAAGTTCCCTATGATGCAATTACACATCAAGAAATTGGGTTACAAGAAGATTTGACTTATGTTGAGAAACCCTATAAAATTCTGGAAAAGAACTGGAAAAGGTTGAGGAACAGGGCAATCAAATACTACAAGGTACAATGGGAACATCACCCGGAGCGGGAAGCCACATGGGAGAACGAGGATAACTTAAAAGAAGCATATCCAGAACTATTCAGGTACACATCAGCAAACTTTGAGACGATGTTTAATTTAAGGGGGGAAGTCTGTAACACCCCAGCATTTAGGAACCAACGAAGGGTAGAAATAGGAATCTGCGCTTATGCATGCATTCATCTATAAAATCTGGACAATTTTTTTGGCCAAACAAAAGCCTAAAGAGATCAAAGTTTCTTTCACTAACAAGAGGTAGGAATAGCTCTTTCTGGTGATTGCTATAAACTTTTGGCATGACCTTTAGGAATTAATGAGTTTTGGGGGGAAATATTTGAATATAATTTTGAAATTTAAATCATTTGGAAAATAGAAGTTAGTAATATTACATTGTTTTCCAAAATGATTTAGTCATATTGCTTGATTATAATAAAGGTATATTGAACCATAGTAGGAACTTAAGACAAGGAAACTCAAATAAGAAATGAATTCTTATTTCTTTTCTTTATTCCATAATAATATTACAATTGAGATCAATACACCAAAATAGAATATTACAAGGAATAGAATCTAATGAAATAAAACTTTATTAACTTATAAGAATGTCTTTACAAGATTCTTTAAAAAAGGATAAGAAGAAGATTACAATGAAAATCTATACTACCTATCTATTCCTATACTACATTCTAAGCATCCAGATCTTGTTCCTGCAAAATAAGATAAACAACTCACATAGAAATAAAATGTTAGTTGATTATTAATACTCTCAGTGGTGTGGTGAACAGTGAAGTGCACTTTTCTTATTACATCATTGTGTATAGAGAAAGGGGCAAGTTTCACCAGGACAGTAACCAGTAAAAGGATAGGAAGTGAAAGTCAATTCACTTGATCGGATCCACAAATAGCTAGGCAGCAAGGCAGCTTAGTCATCTAACTGCATGTTGTGTGTTGTCGACATAGCAACAACAGACCAAGCAGTCAAAACAGAACACTCAGCCGTGGCACAGCTACTAGGGAGCTTGATGTCTACGCACTTCTATTCTTGTAGACAGTTGTTGGGCCTCCAAGTGCAGAGGTTTGTAGAACAGCAACAAGTTTTCCCTTAAGGGGATTACCCAAGGTTTATCGAACTCAGGGAGGAAGTGGTCAAAGGTATCCCCTCTCAAGCAACCCTACAATCAAGATACAAGAAGTCTCTTGTGTCCCCAGCACACCCAATACAATTGTCAGGTGTATAGGTGCACTAGTTCGGTGAAGAGATAGTGAAATACAAGTGGTATGGATATAATACAACGGTGATAGAAAATAGCTTGATGGCGTGGAAGATACTAAAGGCATACTGAAATAAAGATAGAAGCAAGAAAACATGTAATACATCTAATAGAAAACGGTGTTTTAGTGATTAGAAACAAGGCCTAGGGATCATACTTTCACTAGTGAACACTCTCATATAAATATATTCTTATTTATGATACTACGCTGAACTACTTTCCGGTTGGACACTCTAATCGATGGTAGGGCTATAACAGCACACCTCAAAGTAAGTCTTTCCCATCTAGAAAACCCCACACTGTCACCTTGAGCACTAGATGGTTCCAACAAACACCACAATTTCAAAAAGACATCCAACTCCAAATATAACTCACAACAAGTATTTGTAATCTCTAGCCTAAGTGCCACCATGGTGAGCACGCTGTCACTTTCACACACATGGGGAGAGCAGGGATTCATTAAAGCACTTGAGTAGCAAGGTAGATCTACTTGATTACAATGCTCATGATCACAATATGATCATGCATAGAGAGAGAGATGAACACATAGCTACCGGTAGAACCCTTAGCCTCGAGAGAGAACTACTCCCTCCTCATCATGGGAATCAGCAACGGCGATGGAGATGGTAGTGGAGATCGATGGAGATGGCTCTAGGGGTCCTTCCCCGTCCTGGCAGGGTGCCGGAACAGAGACTTTCTGTCCCCCGAATCTCCCGTTCAGTGGCGATGGCACTACAAAACTTTTCGTGTCTAGAGGCTTGATTATTTAGGGTTTATGCATCAGGAGGCTTCTTATAGACGAAGAGGCAAGGTCGGTGGGCGGCCAGGGGGCCCACACCACCTGGTGGCGTGGCCAGGGCTAGCCCGCGCCACCACATGGTGTGGCTGCCCTGTGGTCCCTCTCCGTCTCGTCTTCTGGCTCCGTGAGTCTTTCGGTAAAATATCAAATTTGGCTTTTGTCTCGTCCAATTCCGAGAATATTCATTTTCTGACTTTCTGGAACCAAAAACAGCAGAAAACATGCAACTGGCACTGTGGCTCTTGTTAATAGGTTAGTCCAAGAAATCATATGAAAAGTACTCCAAAGTGTGGACAAAACATAAGAAAGTAGATAAAACAAAGCATGGAACATCAAAAATTATAGATACATTTGCAATGTATCAACATCCCCAAGCTTAACTCCTGCTCGTCCTCGAGTAGGTAAGTGATAAAAAGAAAGAATAATTTTTGAGGTGACATGCACCATCATAAACTTGATCAAAGTGTTTGTAAAACATGAAAGATGGGATCAAAGTACTCTAAACATGAAGCTTTTAGCTTTTAGCTCTCATTGCCCCTATCATAAGCATCTTGAAGTGATTAAGGTTAAAGTGAACAAACTATGGTGTACATGCTTGATGAAGTATAAGTTAGAAATCTCATGTCCCTTGAATACGAGGGCCGCTCCTCATGCTACTCAAGTTTAGTCACCGGCAAGTTCTTGTCATCGTAAGTACATGTGTATCATAGAGAACCGCCAACGGGGTACCCCTTGCCCGATGATATGGAAGAATCCCCATATCAAAATTACAAGGCAAGCAGACAACGGGCATCTCGGCAATCTTCTTATTTACCATGGGAATATGGTGTTTTTTTCTCTCTTTCCTCTTTTCATAACCTCTTTTTTCTCTCTTTTTTCTCAATATAGGACTCTCTTTTTTATAAGAAGAATGCTTGTTGGGGGGATTCCCCGGGTAGGGTCACGCCGAGGTACGGCTAGGTCAAAGCAAGTGCTGGCCGAGTCACCTCAAGGCAGGCCGAATCACGGAGTAACCCGGACCGGAGGATGTCCGCCTAACTGAGTCCAGACCGACATATGTCGTATGCCGGCAGGATTGATGTAACTTGTATGCAGGTACCCGCGTGGCCGGATTAACCAGGCATGATCCGGGTTATATCAGGCTTGCGAGAGAAGGAAGGTATCTCGCTGGTCAAAAGGTGGTCACTGTACACTGGAGCATGAGCAAAGCGGATAGAGAGAAGGACCACCGAGGCGTGGCCGACAAGGGTGATGCGCCCTGTGTTGGATGACGCTGGCGCCGCAGAGGCTTACGTAGCCTCTGCATGGCTTATGATGGAGAAAAGTGATCCGGTCAGTTTGCTATTTTAGGAAGAGGCATATTCCCTGGAATATGCCTCCACGTATGCCCTAATTGGAGACCTAGCCACCCCTATATAAGGAGGGCTAGGGCATCTGTAGAAGGGGTTGATCTCTTGTTGGTGGGCATTTGAGTAGTTGGTTCCTTGGAGCTAGCTAGTGGTGAGAGTAAGAGAGATCCTTCTTCCTCCTCTCCCCAATACAGCTCAAGGAGCATTGTAAACCTTGTGAACCTAGTGAATACAAAGCATCTGTGTGTGGAATCACCACACTATCCCTCCATGGATTTCTCTAGTGCATATTGGCCCCACCTTTAGCCTATCCATGGCATCTGCCGTGACACCACCACGACAGTTGGCGCCCACCGTGGGGCAAGCGGCGCTAGCAGGAGTGAAGATCCGTACGGGAAACCTCATCGGCAACGGCGAACGCATCGTCTCAGGGCTCGTTCAGCGCTTCGAAGCGCTGGACTACGTCAGCGACAATGCTGGCTGTTTCGGCAAGCGACCTCCACCACGCAATGGCGTCTTCGTCAGGCTTGGCGCTCACAAGATCTACGTCAACGTCGGTGTGTCATGCGTTCACCCGCGACACGTCGTCGAAGGAGGAGAGCCACCCCTTAGAGCGGTTTACGGACGGTGTATCACTCGCTCCCCTAACCGCGCCGAGGTGATGATGACAGCGCCTGACGCTGGCGCGAGCAAGGATCTGGCACCAGACCCGAAGGTAACACCCAAGGCACCGAGGAAAAGTGGAGGTCCTCCGCTAGAGAGGCCAGAGAATGTGCTGCAGCAAGCAATAGATAGCTTGGCAAGTCCCATAGCACCTGTGGTAGATCCGGCTCAGGCACATGCCGAGTTAGAAGAAACTAGGAAGAAAATACTAGACGGTGCAAAAAAGATAGCCGCGTCTCAACAGTCGTTGAACATGACAATGCGCGAGTACGCTAAAGAAAATAAGGTAGATGTTGTAAAAGTGAAGGGGAGAAACCTCATCAGTGAAATGAACAAAGAGGGTGATACTAGAGTTGAGGAATCAGAGAACGTTCTGTCCGTGGGGCTGCCAAAGTACAGTACCCCGGCAAAGAACCTCAGAGCAGCAGATGCAACTGCATCCGAGTTAGAGGGTTTGACGGGTGAAGCCCGGCAAAGACAGCAGGATAGGGTCAATGAGTTAGTTCGGATCGCTAACAGATAGAATGAGGAGTTGCTCAGGGCTAACCCGGAAAGAGTTGGGGCTTCCAAGGTCGTTTATTCAGCAGTGGGAAACCCGGAGAAATCCGCTGGAGCTGCGTCATCCCCACATGATGGCCCTAGGAGAGAGGAGGTGGTAACCTCGGCAAGGAGAAACAAGCAGATAGTCCCGTATGACCTGGCAAGGGCAGGGAAAGGAAAGACATTGCAAGGAAATGAGGATCAATGAAGTGTCAACCGAGGTGAAGCTGGCCGAGGTAACCGCGACCAAGGCAGTGCTGGTCAGAGAAACGTCGTCAACGGCAATGCCGGACAGCGTAACTATGCGGGTGCAGGGCAAAACTTACCTCAGCAACAGCAGCAGCGGAGTGCACCTCGGCAAGAGCAAAATGCCGGCCAAGGTATGCGGCAAAATTGTGCTCAACAAGGGCAAGACAGATACAATGATGGTAATTCGGAAATGGTGAACGCAAGATACCCTAGGCCGGACTATCATGTGATAGGGTCAAGGTTGGGAAGCAGGAACTTGATGCCTGATGACGCCATGTTAAAACTGGATCGGCTTTATAGGTCGGAGCAAATTGAATGTTAAGGTCCTCCCGATCCAGCGTGCTTTGGGCCTCGGATCATGAAAGAACCTCCGGTACCTAACTTCCAGTTACCCAGAGGCACGAAGACATATGACGATAGCACCAAGCCGGAGGATTGGTTGATCAACTACGCAACGACGGTGAAAATTGCTACAGGCAACCTGAGATGGGTTGTGAGATATGTACCTCAGATGCTGGAAGGGCCAGCGAGGGTATGGCTAAACAATTTACCACCTGGTAGTATCAACTGTTGGATCGATTTTGAGGAAATGTTTTTCAGTAACTTTTCAAGCACGTATTAGAGGCCCAATAGGCCACAGACCCTAGCAATGTGCAAGCAGAGACCAAATGAGACATACCGGGAATTCCTAACCCATTGGTGCACAGTGCGAAACTCATGCGAGGGCGTGATCGAATCACATGCCATAGCTTGGTTTGTGCAAGGGTGTAGATATGCAAGCATGCTATGGCAAAGTTTACAAAGGGATATGCTGACTACACTGGCAGAGACGATCCGGATTGCTAATTCATATGCCTTGGGTGATCCGACTCAACCTAGGCTTGTATCAAACGAGCCAAGTGAGGAGTACTACCAGCGAGATGGATCCGGATCATCCCGGCGAAATGATTACCGGGGTAAGAGAAGAGATGATAGACCGGATTACCATTACAGTTTGCAACAAGTTGCTACGGTAAATCAAGATCAACCCGGAACAGGGAGTAGTCAGCGTCAGAAAACTAGAGGGCAACAATGGACTCCGAGAAATGATGGCAAGAAAACCTGGACGCCCGAACAAAAGAAACAGTGGCAAGGAAAGAAAGACCAGCCAAGGTATACATATGAGGCAATGCTGGATCAGCGTGCAAATTTCACACGCCAAATCCAAGTAACCCGACGGGTCATACGACTCGACAATGTGAGTGGATGAGGAAGATAGAACAAAGTGGTTCGGGGAATGCTCAGGCACCTTGGAACGATCAGCCTCAGCAGGAGTTACCCGGCAGCAATTGCTCTCCGGAGCGAACACGCAACAGTTAATGTTGCCACCACCTCCGTCGAGGTATGAAAACCATGAGAGAAGGGATGCAGTGCATCAGGTGGAAAACCAGCATCATCCTGATCAAAGATATCCCGGCAATGAGGGAATAAATGAATACAGAGAGCATCACCAAAGTTACTGCGTGTTTACCATGGAGGAAATGGATAGAAAGAGCTTGCAGCGCCGATATATGGAGGTGAATGCAGTTATGCCAGCGGTGACGAGGTATATGCCTTGGTCAGATTAGGAAATTACATGGAGTATCAAAGACCATCCCAAGCTCATGCCAAGTCCTGGTTCATATGCGCTAGTGCTGGACCCAACATTCATTGGGCCAAATATCAATGTGAGATTCTCAAAGGTACTGATCGATAATGGCAGCAGCATTAATATCATGTACGTGGACACAATGCGCAAGTTGGGTATCTCGGAGAACATGCTCCAGGCCACAAGGACAACTTTCCATGGCATTGTGCCAGGCATTTCCTGTGAACCCATTGGCAAGGTCCGGGTAGACGTGTTATTTGGCACAAGAGATAACTGTTGAACTGAAAATTTGGAGTTTGAGGTGGTGAACCTAGAAAGCGCATATAACGCGTTACTCGGTAGGCCTGCCCTGAACAAATTCATGGCAAGTTGTCACGTCAGCTACCTGAAGATGAAGTTGCCCGGGCCAAATGGAGTAATTACCATAGTAGGAGATTTCCGATGTTCCATTGAGTGTGCGTCACCCGGGTCTAACCTGGCCGAGTCACTCGTGATCGCACAAGAAAAGAGAAAGATCTAGGAAGTGGCGGCATTGGCTCAGTCTGCGCAACAGTATATGTCGGCGCTGAGTAACCCGCATGGAAGTGTCTCATTTCAAGCAACGAAGGATACAAAGCAAGTGCCAGTAGATGATCTGTTCCGAGAACGCACCGTAATGATTGGTGCCGGGTTAAATAACAAATAGGAAAGCAAGCTCGTCAACTTCCTCTGTGAGAATCGGGATATCTTTGCTTGGTCCACACAGGACTTGCAAGGTGTTCCGAGGGAGTTGGCCGAGCACTCTTTGAATGTGAGACCCGGAGCAAAGCCGGTGAAGCAACCTCTCCACCACTTCGCCGAAGATATGAGAAAAGTCATTGGAGATGAGATAGCTCGGCTCCTAGCAGCTGGGTTTATCATGGAAGTGCTTTACCCGGATTGACTATCTAATCCGGTGCTGGTGGAAAAGAAGAAAGATGATCCGAATGTGGTAGAGGTTTGGTGTATGTGCATCGATTACACGAACCTAAATAAGGCGTGCCCAAAAGATCCATTCCCACTGCCAAGGATAGATCAGGTCATAGATTCTACTGCTGGGTGTGAACTGTTGTCATTCATAGACGCATATTCTGGGTCCACCAGATACCTCTGAACCCAAATGATCAAATAAAGACTGCATTTATTACCCCGTACGGGGCTTATTGCTATCGCACCATGCCTTTTGGTTTACGTAATGCAGGGGCAACGTACCAAAGATGTATGCAAAAATGTTTACATGATCAAATTGGTCAGAATGTGCAAGTGTATGTAGATGATGTGGTAATAAAAACCAAGGAAAGCAAAATGCTCCTTGATGATATCCGGCAAAAGTTTGCAAACTTAAGGAGGTTCTGAATGAAGCTTAACCTAGAGAAATGCACCTTCGGTGTCCCGGCTGGAAAATTACTCAGATTTCTTGTCTCCAGCCGAGGTATCGAAGTTAACCCAACTAAAATCCGGGCCATAGAGCGAATGGAATTGCCAAAGTGCCTTAACGATGTCCAAAAGTTCACTGGTTACCTATCATCTTTAAGTCGGTTTGTATGTCGGTTGGGAGAAAAGGCACTGCCTCTCTATCAACTAATGAAAAAGTCGGACAAGTTCATTTGGACGCCACAGGCCAATGAAGTCTTTATCCAGTTAAAGAAAATGTTAGCTACTACACCAGTGTTAGCCTCTCCACTATCAAAAGAGCCAATGTTGCTCTACATAGATGCAACCAATCGAGTTGTAAGTGCAGTAATTGTGGTAGAGCACGACGAGGAGGGTAGTCAGTGCAAAGGCTAGTATATTATCTGAGAGAAGTATTATCATCTTCAAAGCAAAACTATCCTTACTATCAGAAGATGGCATATGGTGTGTATATGGTGGCCAAGAAGCTAAGGCACTATTTTGAAGAGCATCCCATCAAAGTAATATGTGAAGCCCCCATATCTGAGATAATGAGCAATAAGGATGCAAGTGACCGGATTGAAAAATGGGCAATTGAGCTAGCCTCGTATGATCCACAATATGACAGGAGAGAAGCGATCAAGTCTTAGGCTGTGGCCGACTTTTTTGTGGATTGGGCCGAGGTGCAATATGAGCCGCCATTGCTAGATCCGAACTACTGGAAGATGCACTTTGACGGATCGAAAATAAAAACTGGGTTAGGCGCCGGAGTTGTGCTTACCTCGCCCAAGAAGGACCAGCTGAAGTACATGCTGCAGATCCACTTCGCAGCATCAAACAATGTTGCAGAATATGAAGCGCTTGTGCATGGGCTCAAAGTGGCAAAAGAAATTGGAATACGCCAGATCCAATGCTTTGGTGACTCCGATCTGGTAGTCTAGCAAGTCTTAGGGCATTGGGATGCGTTGGATGCAAATATGGCATTGTACAGATTTCATGTGCAGAAGGTATCAGGATACTTTGAGGGATGCGAATTTCACCACATACCCCGGCTAGAAAATGAGGCTGCCGACATACTGTCTAAACTCGGATCAACCCGACAAGCAATCCTGCCAGGGGTAGCACTAGAGCACCTCAGAAAACAATCTATCAGGCCGTCCCCAGAGTCTGAGTCAATCTATATCCTGGCAAATCCGGAATCGGAAGCTGTGCCCATGGACATTGATGTGGGAGGTGGTTCACGAAACCCGGGGACTGCTTCGGCAAACCCAGGGACTGCTTCGCAAGACCCAGGGACTGCGCAGCGTAATCCGGCTGAGGTTATGCCGGTGGATCAAATGGAAATTGACGAGGAAGTGTTCCCGGTGCGAGCTATACCAGCTTGGGCACTGCCCATATTCCAATTCCTAAAGGATGGAACTTTGCCCAGCGAAGAAGTGCTTTCAAGGCAAACTCAGAGGAGGGCAAAGGCATACACGATTATCAATTCTAAGCTATACAAGAGAAATGTCACAAACGTTCTCCAATGATGTGTTGACCCGGAAGAAGGGCTTGACATCCTCCGAGATATACATCAAGGGGAATGTGGGCATCACGCCTCATCTAGAGCTTTAGTGGCAAAAGCTTTCCGGCATGGGTTCTACTGGCCAAGTGCCTTGGAACAAGCAGAGGATCTAGTAAGAAAATGCAATGGTTGTCAAAAGTATGCTACCAAGACACACATGCCAATGTCGGAGCTCAAGACCATACCAAATACCTGGCCATTTGCCGTATGGTGTTTGGATATGGTTGGCCCGTTTAAACTGGCAAGAGGAAATATGACCCATATGTTGGTTATGGTTGATAAATTTACAAAATGGATTGAGGTAAAGCCGATAAGAAAATGTGATGGAGCTACAGCCATGACATTCCTCAAGGATATAATCCTGAGATATGGCTACCCTCATAGTATCATAACAGATAATGGCACCAATTTTGCTGAAGGAGCATTTGCACGATTCTGTCGAGATAAGAAGATCCGGCTGGACGTTGCCTCGATAGCCCACCCCGCATCGAACGGACAAGTGGAGAGATCCAACAGATTAGTGTTATCCGAGATAAAACCCCGACTCATTGAGCCGCTGCAAAGATCAGCGGGGTGCCGGATAGAAGAACTACCAGCGGTACTGTGGAGTTTAAGAACAACTCCTAATCGATCAACAGGCTATATGCCATTTTTTCTGGTATATGGGGCAGAAGATGTATTATGAGCCGACATAGAGCATGATTCGCCTAGGGTCACCCTATACACAGAAGCCGAAGTGCAAGAAGCCCGGCAAAATGATATTGATCTGCTAGAAGAAGCGAGAGAATTGGCATTGTCCAGATCCGCCATATATCAGCAAAATCTCCGACGCTATCATAGCCGGAAAGTAAACCCCGAGTTTTCTGGGAAGGTGATCTGGTACTCCGGCTGGTACAACGTACTGCTGGCATGCATAAGTTATCCCCCCATGGGAAGGGCCATTCATTGTGAGCAAAGCATTACACAATGATTCTTATTACCTCATCGATGCAAAACCACAGTAGAAGAACAAGGCGACAGGTCCGGCGAGGAATCTAAGCGTCCATGGAATGTAGCTCTACTTCGTCCATTCTACACTTAACAAAGAAGTGTCTGTATCCGAGTTTCTCATATGTCGGTATGTATGCCGTAAGTGAGTTTATCAATGAAATCTTGGCACCTCGAGCAGTAACTCGGGGACTTCCTTAGTAATATTATTCATCCTTTGTGTTAGTTATTTATTTTTATGTCGGCTGGTTTAAGTTGCTTATGCCTAAGCCGGATTAGTAGTGTGTGAGCACCAAAAACTCAACTCTTCGACTTGCTGTTGTCCAACAATATTTGGCTTGATGGCAAGCAAGAGAACAAGTTTGGAATTGCGTAGCACACGAAAAACGACTAAGGAAAAGAACGTAATCGAGCCAACATTTGTTATTTGGACTAACTTTATGTTTACCTTGTTTTTATTGCATTGGGTTATTTTGAGCTAGTCCTAAAAGTTTCCAAGTATTGTTAAGACAATTTTTGAAACTCGGACTCGTAAGTCACAAAACCGAATCAAGGTAGACACGAGTCGAGCCAGAAAATTAGAGAAACAAGAAAATGAAACTCGGGGACTACGCCCAAGTTAATCCAGCATGAGCAACTTAGTAGCAAAATATGATCTGCGTGCTTAATACATCTGCACCCGGCATACCGGGGATCTAATAAAATTCAAAGTGTTTTTTGATGCTCAAGGAGCAGCAGCAGCAGGAGGTAACTCAGCGCCAGCAGGTGGAACTCCGGCCTTAGCTTCATCATCTTCATTTTCTTCAACATCCGAAGCTTCGTCCCCTTCATTGTCTCCTGAACCATCTTCGACATATTCGTCGTCAACAGCGTCAAGGAAGCTTGGTCCCTCGTTCCATTGATGGACGGGGGCAAACTGGATGAGGTTGTGGGTGCAAGCCTTGCGCCGAGCTACCCAATCTGGGTCAGTTGACCACTTTGATCTGGTGCGCAGGCGCTCGAGAAGCTTCAGGTCTAACTTTTTGTACCATGAGAGAACAAAGTGGAGGACAGTTTCAGCTCCGGCACATGCGGTGGATTCCCTCCAGAGGTCAAGCTGGGTCTCGCACTCCATTAACTTGGTAATCAGAGCTGTGGATCCCTCCGGAACATCCTCATTAGGCCAGAGGGCACGGAAGATCCGGGCAGATGAATCTAGGAGACCCGAACCATAGTTCTTCATTATTTCAACTCGGGAGGATAGGCTGACTATCAGATCCTCTAGGTCAAGAGGAATGGAGCCAGGACCAGATGGAGTACCTCTCTGCTGGCGGAACTTGGTAACAGCATTGGATGCAATGGCATCGCCCTCTAGGAATTTATCTGCAGACAAAACAAGTAAAATAAGTAAAAGAACTTAACCCGGAGAAATTCACGTCAGCTTAAGGAAAGGAGTTTACAGGAGACGTGGCTATGGATCCGAGTCAGCTCCTTGGTGCAATTATCACATCTCTTCTAGAGCTGCTCAAGTTCAGCATTAGCCGAGCCAAGCTTGACCTCGGCCTCCTTCAGCAATTCTTGATCCTTTGCAAGTTGGAGGTTGAGACATTCCCGTTCCTCGGTGAAGTCTTGGCCAGCTTTCTCCAACTCAGTTTTGTGGAGCGCCTTGAGCTTTTGCATTCCATCCTTGAGCTTGGAAATTTCATCATCTTTGGTCCAGAGAATGGCAAGTTCATCATCCTTCTTCTTGAGCTCGGCCTGATGTTGCCCTGCTTGTTCAAGAAAATGCAGCATCATATCAGGCACGGGCACACTATCTTCAAGGGATGCTGCAACGGTCCATTAAATTGGCAGAGCCGAGGCATAAATATATGTCGAGCCAAGAAGAAAAGGAGAAAGAGCGCAGAAGGAGATTAGCCAAACCTAGTTACCTTTTATTTCATCCAAGTTCTTCCTCATGATTTTATTTTCGGCCTCCACTCCGGCTGTGCAATCCGAATGACAAATTAATCTGGTAGGGAAAGACAAAGAAAGATGGGGAAAAAGGCGAAGAGAAAACTTACCCCTTTTGCCGAACTCAGCAAGAAGTACAGAATGTTTCGAGCGCAGCCCCTTGTGTGTGTCCAAGAGGTGCTGATACTCAGCACTCCGGCGATTTGTGGTAACCTGAGAAATGCAAAGTTGACTTAGGTGTGTGCATATTCGAAGTGTACAAAATCTGGGCCAAGTGGAACTTAACCCAGCTCTAGGTGTGTGCATATTCGAAGTGTACAAAATCTGGGTCAAGTGGAACTTAACCCGGCTCTAGGTGTGTGCATATTCGAAGTGTACAAAATCCGGGCCAAGTGGAACTTAACCCGGCTCTAGGTGTGTGCATATTCGAAGTGTATAAAATCTGGGCCAAGTGGAACTTAACCCGGCTCTAGGTGTGTGCATATTCCAAGTGTACAAAATCCGGGCCAAGTGGAACTTAACCCGACTCTAGGTGTGTGCATATTCGAAGTGTACAAAATCCGGGCCAAGTGGAACTTAACCCGGCTCTAGGTGTGTGCATATTCGAAGTGTACAAAATCTAGGCCAAGTGGAACTTAACCCGGCTCTAGGTGTGTGCATGTTCGAAGTTGCTAAGGAGCTACGCTAGTTCTCTAAGGAGCATCCGGCCGAGTAACAAGTTACTCCCCCGGAGGCTCGGGGACTAATGGATATATCTATAAGCACTTGTGCATGTTAAGGAAAAGACAAAGTAGCGTACCTCCATCATCCGGACGGCGAGGTTGATAGCCTTAGCAGCTGTGTTCATTTGCGCGCTAAACTCCGCGGGCCCAACTTTCTTCGGAAGATCGTTGGTGGGATTGACGAACTCCGTGTTATTCCAGTTATTGACATATTCAATTAGGGTCAGGGGATAGCGCTCTCTGCTAAGCATATGGGGAGCAATCAAACCCTTGGCGTGGGCCTCCCTCCTTTCGACTTGGGCAGCAGCAGGGCTGGTGTGCAATGCAAGTTGCGTGCTAGCTGGACCGGGGGAGGCATCTTTCTTCGGTGGAGTGGGCTTCAAAAGCATGGACACGAGCGTGCGCTATCCAGCCTCGATAGATGCTGCCCTGGCGGCGTCAGAAGATTTCTTGGCCTTAGGCTGCTGCTGAGAGGTTGAGGTTTGAGCTGCGGATTTAGCCTTGGGTGCAGCCTTGGTACTAACTGGGCCTTCTCGCCGAGTCTTGGAAGATTCAGACGAGGCGGAGGGAGTTGGTGGTGCTGCTAATACTTGTCCTGCTGGTGCTGGTGTTGGTGCTGCTGCTGTTGGTGCTGGCGCTGGTGCTGGTCTTGGCGGGGGTGTTGTTGGTACTTCGGTGGTGGCAGGTTGCGGCTGAGCCGATGAGGAGCTGGGAGCATCTGTTGCCTCGGCAGAGCCACTTCCCTTTGCTCCAAGGTTGCCCTTCTCTGGGCGAGGTGGGCTAGAACCCGGAGCAGCCACTGAACCCTCCTGAACGGGGCTCAGCGGGCGTGCATCGTCGCCACGAGGGGGAGATGGGCCATGCCGGAAGGAGGAGGAGATGCTCGAGCCGCTCTAAGGAACCTCCATCGCAGCCCTGCCGAATCAAATGATGAATAACAAGCTATAACAAAGGAAAAGCATGTGAATAGCAAAGCATGAAGCAAAGGATTGGACAAAGAGAAAAGTGACTTACTCATTAGAAGTCAAGGGCTCCTTGGGCTTCCGAGCTCTCCGGGTCGTGACCTTAGTCGGAGGCTTGGTGGCGGCCTTGTCTGCGGACTTCTTTCGCCTCTTGGTAGTCTTAGTAGGTCCGGAAGAAGCAGCAGAAGCAGCAGCCCGTTTCTTGGACGCGACCAGGACAGGCTCACCCGTGGGGAGAGGAGGATCTTCCTGGATCTGCCTACCCAGGTTAGCTGAAGCTGGAAAGGCGTAAGAAAGGGGTACAGCGTCAAATGCTTCCATCACCTCAATGTCGGAATCATCTTCATCATCAGGACAATCTCTTAAGGAAGAGAAGTTACCAGTGTGTCGCTTGGTTGCATCAGGGAACGGCAGGAACATCTCCTGATTCGGCTCCTCCTCGTCCGAGACAAGTAGATCCTTCGCCCATTTGAGCAAAGGCTTGGTGCCATCCTCGAGGGTATGTTGAAGAAACAGCTAAGAAGGAAATACAAAAGGATCAGATAAACAACATATTCCGACATAGAATATAACTCGAAAAAACATTGAATCACGAGATTTACCGTAGGAGGAGGCTTGTCCCGGCAATAATGCTCCAATCCCCACTCCCAATCAGCGGAGAACTCCTTGTCAGTTGTAAAAAGGGCCTTAACCCGGCAGAATATCTCTATGTTGTTCAGCTCAAAGGAGGAAGTCCGGTTGGGGTCAAGTCGCCAGCTCATGTGGCAAAGCTTGTGTGTGCGCTTCTAGAGAGGGGAGATCCGGCTGCGGACGAAACTGATCATTGCGTCCTCATTGCGCAGCCTCGCATCCTTCAGCTCCTTGAACCACTTGTTGACTTGATTCGCCAAGACGTTGGGTTTCTTGGAAACCCGGTCCCACAAATCTGGATTAGGAGGACCCGGAGCATAGGGCGCAGCCAAATCAGGTCTTCATCCGTGCCATTTCTGACATAGAAGAAAGTGCGGGCCCAACCCTTGCAGGAATCTAGCCCCGTGACCCAGGGAAAGACGGATTGTTTCCGGGGACAAATAGAGGCAACACCGAATTGCGTCAGTTGTTTGTCCTCTGGGTTAAGCTGTTTATTCGGAATTACGTTCCGGCGTAGACCGAAGAACCGGATCCAGAGTTCCTTAGTGGGCCACAGACCGACATATCCTTCGATGGTGGAGGCAAAGGAAGAAAGGGATGTGATGGCATTCGCCGGGAGATGGTGTGGTCGAAGTTCATAGATATCGAGGAAGTCGTGGAAAAAATCGCTAACGGGGAGGCCGAAGCCGCGCTGGAAATAGGAGAGTAACACGACGAACTCACCTAGATTGGGTGAGGGAGCGATCTCCTCAGAGGCGAGGCGGGCAACTACACCCTTGGGGATGCGGCGCGTGCGGTGAGCCAGTCAAGGTCGTCCTGGCAGACCCAGGAACCTGCCCAGGCACCGCGTTCTGCATTCTCCGCCCCCTCCTCCATCTCCTCTTCTGCGATGGTGAGCTTCTCTTCAGTCATGTCTAAGTCGCTGTCCTCACCGGCCCTATCGGAGGTGGGGGCAGAACCTTGGACTGGCACGGACCCGTGGCGGTGGAGTTGCGCGGGAGAGGCAGCGATGCGGGTGCAAAAAGGAACGGTGTGGCGGCGGCGCTGCTGAGCAGGTGCGACGGTGGCGGCACTGTCGCTAGGAGGAAGAAGAAGAAGAAGAGGCAGAGGGGTGCGAGAAGGGGAAAATACCAAGGGGCGCGCCCCTCCCCTATTTAACCACGCCCCAGCGGGGGTAGTGGGATCGTACGGTGCGGAGAGGCCACATGGTGTGGCCGTGTATCTGCCCGGTCAGCCAATCAGAGGCGAGCCACAGGAAGGGCCACAGGGCGCAGGGGATCCCGCAATGCGACGTGATGATACAGTTAACGAGGAGACAGACGCGACGTGACGTGAGCAACAGTAACACCTGACATTAACTACAGCAGTAACTAGCGTAAGCCCTTAAAATGAGGCAAGATAATGATTACCCTCCATGTGGGATGTGGGGAAGCGTACGAGAGAAGGAAGGATAACCCGGAAAACTAAAGGGTGACCCGGCCAGCGAGTAAAAACTCGAATGTGCCAAGGGAAAATCTAGCCCATGAAATCCGGACTATGAGGTAACTCGAAGAAGGGAGCAAGAGGCTCGGTAAATTGAACCTGTCGTGGCCTTAGCAGCAGGAGCTGCT
This sequence comes from Avena eriantha, assembly GCA_910589775.1. Taxonomy (NCBI): domain Eukaryota; kingdom Viridiplantae; phylum Streptophyta; class Magnoliopsida; order Poales; family Poaceae; genus Avena; species Avena eriantha. The sequence continues at coordinate 20,665,416 of OU342740.1, forward strand.
AAGACCGCACCAGCTTCGGGTACTAATGTTGGGTGATACCCCCGGGTAGGGTCACGCCGGGGTATAAAGGCCGAATTAGCCGAGGTATGGCTAGGTCAAAGAAAGTGTTGGCCGAGTCACCTCAAGGCAGGCCAAATCACGGAGTAACCCGGATCGGAGGATGTCCGCCTAACTGAGTCTAGGCCGACGTATGTCGTATGCCGGCAGGATTGATGTAACTTGTATGCAGGTACCCGCATGGCCGGATTAACCAGGCATGATCCAGGTTATATCAGGCTTGCGAGAGAAGGAAGGTAACTCGCTGGTCAAAAGGTGGTCACTGTACACTGGAGCATGAGCGAAGCGGACAGAGAGAAGGACCACCGAGGCGTGGCCGACAAGGGTGACGCACCCTGTGTCGGATGACGCTGGTGCCGTAGAGGCTTACGTAGCCTCTGCATGGCTTACAATGGCGATAAGTGATCCGGTCGGTTTGCTATTTTAGGAAGAGGCATATTCCCTAATTGGATACCTAGCCACGTATGCCCTAATTGGATACCTAGCCACCCCTATGTAAGGAGGGCTAGGGCATCTGTAGAAGGGGTTGATCTCTTGTTGGTGGGCATTTGAGTAGTTGGTTCCTTGGAGCTAGCTAGTGGTGAGAGTAAGAGAGCTCCTTCTTCCTCCTCTCCCCAATACAGCTCAAGGAGCATTGTAAACCTTGTGAACCTAGTGAACACAAAGCATATGTGTGTGGAATCACCACACTATCCCTCCCTGGATTATTCTAGTGCATATTGGCCCCACCTTTAGCCTATCCATGGCATCTGTCGTGACACCACCACGACAATGCTTCATAGACAGCTCATTACGGTTACGCTGCAGGTTTCCACCATGTCAGCATGGATTAGACCAGCGGCCCAGGCGTTTCTCTAACACATATACATAACTCCATGGACTTACAAGCGCCCCTTTCATTTCACACCGACGACATCCATATACAAAAGAGCGTGATATCAACTAGGTACAAGTACCAAGTGTAATGTTGAAAGCGTTCCCCATGAAAGCATGGTTCTGCTAATTCCCAACAAATAAGTGCAAGCATATACAACATAGACGACACAATGGTTCAAGTTTATTAAGGGCAAGAAAAGTAAAGTGTGCCATCAAGTTCGTGAGAGCTTTAATCACTAGTTTTCTCATAACAAGTTTAATTTGGAAGGTAAACAAAAGCATGAATATACTTGGAATAGCATAAGCTAGTAGGTAGGTATGGTGTACTCTTTGGAATAACTTGGTTTAGGGAGTTGGATGCATGAGTGGAACTCATACTTGGTTGTGGAGGCTAGCAAAAGACTGGGAGCGACAAAATAAGAGAGCAATAATGGCCATAATCATGCAGAGCGACAAAACATCATTAATCAAAGCATAAAGTGATACTACAAGTTGAAAACTAAAGGATCATAAAGGCTATGGTGACTGGAGATAGTCATAACATGGTGTGAGCATGCGCCAAGACAACCCAAATAAAGCATCAAAGGAGAATACCACTATACTATGCTTCAATATGCTAAAACAACGCATGATTCATCCAAAGCACATTAAGAAATATCAATTGTTTATAACAAGTCATGCTACAGCCAAGAATACTAAGCATAAAGCCAAAACAATATCAAGCATGGCATGACAAAGCATAGGCCAAAGTCAAAAACAAGCTCTTTTTACCACTTAAGCATGAACTTTCCTACTCTTTTCCAAACCAAACCAAACTATTTGAAAACCAATGTATGAAAGAGGGGGTCCAACCAATTTATTCAGCAAACTAAGAAAACCAAAGCAAACGAAAAACCAAAATGAAAACTAAAAAGAAGACGCTCCAAGAACAACACAACTGTGCATGAAACAATAAAATGAAGCGTTTGGAAGAAACATGGGATTTTTATTGATGAAGAAGGGGATGCCTTGGGCATCCCCAAGCTTTGACGCTTGTACTTCTTGGATATTTCTTGGGGTGACATGCGTGGCATCTCCAAGCTTGAGTTTTAGTCCATCCTTCATCTCATTACTCATTCCTTCCATACACCTGGAATTTTTCCTTCATACAAAACTTCATACAATCTTTATTAGCAACATTAGTGCACTCAAGATAATAAGTCTTTAGGTTCAGTTCTAACACCAATAAAACTTCCATTAAAACACTAGCTACTGTAGCATTTCCCTCAAAAAGCTCAATTCCCAAAAGAACTCAAAAAGGAACCAACAAGAAGCAAATGCAAATAATGGCAGAAATCTGTCAAAACAGACCAGCAGGTAAAGACGAATTTGTTCGAATACCTTATGTTGCAAAAATTAAAAAGTCTTGAACTAACGAAAGTTAGATAACAACCAGGGGCGGAAGCACAAAAATTCACGCCTCAAAAGGATGTACAGAGATTTTACACGAATTTTTACAGTGAAGCACAAAAATCTGTTTCGGGACAACAACTTTCCCAATCATTACTTCTCTCTCATTAGAGGTTACTCTTGGCACAAAAAGAAAATAAAAAGGATAAGAAGCGGTTATTACAGAAGTAATAACTTCCAAGACTCATCTAAAACTTTTGGGTTATCTCCCAATAAAGACTTTTCTTTAACGCCTTTAAATTAGGCATGATAGTTTGAGAAGATGCTCACATAAGAAATATGAATTGAAGTAAAAGAGAGCATAAAGAAGCAAATTCAAAGCACATTTAAGTCTAACCACTTCCTATGCATAGGAATCTTGTAAAGAAACAAGTCATGAAAGCACAAAGCAATAAGCATATTAAAGCAAAACAAGTGCAACTTCGAAAATTTCAACATAAAGAGGGGAAACTTAATATTGTTGAGATACATAAAACCATGTTTCCCTCTCTCATAATTACTTTCAGTAGCATCATGAATAAAATTAACAATATATATATCACATAAAACATTCTTATCATGAGCCACATGCATATAATAATTATTACTCTCTACATAAGCATAGTCATTCTTATTAATTGTAGTGGGAGCAAATTCAACAAAATAGTTATCATTATTATTCTCATCACCATAATCATCAAATATAGGAGGCATATTGTAATCATAATTAATTTTCTCCTCAGTAGTAGGTGGACTGAAAATATCATATTCATCATTGTAATCATCATATATTGGAGGTTTGGTAAAGCAATAGAATAGCTATCTTCCAAAGTTGGGGAACTAAAAAGATCATTCTCATCAAAACCAGCTTCCCCAAGCTTAGACTTTTCCATAGCATTAGCAATAATTGTGTCCAAAGAATTCATACTAACAACATTGCTATTAGCATGCAAATAAAGTTCCATAGGTTTTTTAATTTTCTCTTCAAACACTTCATGTCCTAACTCAAGATAAATACTATAAAGCTCTCTAATTTTTGTTGTTGTTTTCCATTAAGCCTAACTAGTGAAAACAAGAAACAAAAAGACAAAATTGCAGAATCTAAAGGAAATAACTTCGAGCACTCACACCGGAGAATGTGAGTACCTTTTACCTTACCTCCCCGGCAACAGCGCCAGAAAATAGGCGTTTGCCGTGGGAGGTTCTTCTTCTTTAATCCTTCGGTGTGAATACCTTTTACCTTACCTCCCTGGCAACGGCGCCAGAAAATAGCTTGATGTCTACGCACTTCTATTCTTGTAGACATTTGTTGGGCCTCCAAGTGCAGAGCTTTGTAGAACAGCAGCAAGTTTTCCCTTAAGTGGATTACCCAAGGTTTATCGAACTCAAGGAGAAAGTGGTCAAAGGTATCCCCTCTCAAGCAACCCTGCAATCAAGATACCATAAGTCTCTTGTGTCCCCAACACACCCAATACACTTGTCAGGTGTATAGGTGCACAAGTTCAGCGAAGAGATGGTGAAATACAAGTGGTATGGATATAAGACAACGGTGATAGAAAATAGCTTGATGGCGTGGAAGAGACTAAAGGCAAACTGAAATAAAGATAGAAGCAAGCAAACATGTAATACATCTAATAGAAAACGGTGTTTTAGTGATTAGAAACAAGGCCTAGGGATCATACTTTCACTAGTGAACACTCTCATATAAATATATTCTTATTTATGATACTACGTTGAACTATTCTCCGGTTGGACACTCTAATCGATGGTAGGGCTATAACAGCACACCTCAAAGTAAGTCTTTCCCATGTAGAAAACCCCACACTGTCACCTTGAGCACTAGATGGTTCCAACAAACACCACAATTTCAAAAAGATATCCAACTCCAAATATAACTCATAACAAGTATTTGTAATCTCTAGCCTAAGTGCCACCATGGTGAGAACGCTGTCACTTTCACACACATGGGGAGAGCAGAGATTCATTAAAGCACTTGAGTAGCAAGGTAGATCTACTTGATTACAAAGCTCATGATCACAATATGATCATGCATAGAGAGAGATGAACACATAGCTACCGGTAGAACCCTTAGCCTCGAGAGAGAACTACTCCCTCCTCATCATGGGAATCAACAACGGCGATGGATATGGTGGTGGAGATCGATGGAGATGGCTCCGGGGGCACTTCCCCGTCCTGGCAGGGTGCCGGAACAGAGACTTTCTATCCCCCGAATCTCCCGTTCGGTGGCGGTGGCGCTGCAGAACTTTTCGTGGATGGAGGCTTGATTATTTAGGGTTTATACATTGGGAGGCTTCTTATAGGCGAAGAGGAAAGGTCGGTGGGCAGCCAGGGGGCCCACACCACCTGGTGGCGCGGCCAGGGCTAGCCCACGCCACCACATGGTGTGGCTGCCTTGTGGCCCCTCTCTGTCTCGTCTTCTGGCTCCGTGAGTCTTCCGGTAAAATATCAAATTTGGCTTTTGTCTCGTCCAATTCCAAGAATATTCATTTTCAGACTTTCTGGAACCAAAAACAGCAGAAAACAGGCAACTGGCACTATGGCTCTTGTTAATAGGTTAGTCCAAGAAATCATATGAAAAGTACTCCAAAGTGTGGACAAAACATAAGAAAGTAGATAAAACCAAGCATGGAACATCAAAAATTATAGATACATTTGCAATGTATCAGAGGTCATTTCCTTTTCTCAAGCACACTGGAACAACACAATGAGCATGTCCACTTCCCAAACAAATCCTCCATATACCTTTCCAAATCAACCATCAAATCACCACAGAATGGTGACATAAAGAGGGGGTGCTGCAGGAGGATAGCAAGGACAAGTACATGGTCACAGGAGCAAGGAGGAGCAGAACCAGAACTTGGGGTGTGCAAACCAGGCTCCAGGGAGTGATCAAGTCACCAAGATCAAGCTAGCAACATCAGGCAACACCACAACATCACCAACATGCAAGTTGTGTGGTGAGTCTATACAAAACCATCACATGTAAAGTTTATCTAAGCATGTGTTGTTTCATATAAGATCTTCTCAGAAAAACACGCAAGTGGGGTGTATCCATCACAGAAGAAATAAAATAAGCCCAAACAATCAATCTTTGCAAGCCACACTAAGATCTCAGCCTGTGCATCACTGTTCTTGGATAATAACACATGTTTCCACAGCTAATAAGGCAGCAACCTTAAGTGGAGATTTCTGGCACATCCAATGGATGGTAGCACCTCAGAAGTTATTATAACTTCTGGATCGAACTTAAACAGTAAGGATCTATCATATCAACTTTACCAAGGCCTATCAAATTAATTTACCAAAGCAATGTAGGAATGATATCTTGAGGTTATCCATCCAAGATCAATTAAGAAGAGAAGCAGTAAGTGAAAACAGCTATTTTCCATAGCTTTGCCTTAAACTAGCATCACAGGCTTGATAAAATTAATGAGTACCACAGGCTAATTTATACAATAGAGTTTTTCAACTCTCATACACTCTATAGTACAAATAGAAATAGCCTAGTATCAGGATAAAGCTTGTGTACCATTCAAATGAAAGTTTCACAAGGATTCATCTTAACCAAGCAGATTCTATCAAAGATTTCATAATCCAATTCTTTCAAAAAGATACTCAATCATTTTCCTAATATAATACTTAGGAATCATTCTGCTTTACATAAGAAGCTATCAACAAGAATGCATCAGTAGTATTTGAATAGGAGGCCAACTATATGTTCTAGTATGGGAACAAATCCACTAATAGTATAGATCATAGTCACATCATTCAAAGTTTACAAGTGACAGTAATCCAATATTATAGAATAATGCATATAACAGAGCCACTATCATCAAATTCAAAGTCCACCAATATACAGTACTTCTGCACAGACTAATCACCACTAATTACTCCTAAATCGTTCATTGCCTCAGTAATCACAACACTAGTGGGGCAAATCCCAACATAGGGGATGGACCCTAATTAGGGATTCCTCACGATAGGCACCCACAGAGTTGCAAGGGAGGACTAGAGGGGAGAGAGAGGTAGACTTACCCGTAGTCCTCGCTAAAGATTAGAAGAGGAAGCAGAATCAGCGTCGAGCGCACATGGTGGCACGGGGAGAACCCGAGGGCGCTGCAACCTGCACCGAGCCATGAGGCGGCGGCCACAGCCACACGAGCAGCAGCGGTGCCACCACAAGGCCACCGAAGTTGTGGCTCAGCATCGTAGGGGCGGCGGAACACCACATCACCGGAAAACACCAAACCCTAGGGTTCGAGAAGGAGTCAACCTAGACGGAAGAAGGGTCCAAAGACGAATCGAACAGGACCAGTCGATGGAGTGGTGCCGACTACCATGCCATGCACCACGGTAGTGGTCGGGGAGTCCTAGGGAGGCGGTAATCAAGTGGCAATGGCGCCGGTGACACCACGATGTAGCGGGGTGATACGTTGCTAACGTATCCATAATTTGTGATGTTCCATGCTTGGTTTCACCTACTTTCTTATGTTTTGTCCACACTTTGGAGTACTTTTTATATGATTTCTTGGACTAACCTATTAACAAGAGCCACAGTGCCAGTTGCATGTTTTCTGCTGTTTTTGGTTCCAGAAAGTCAGAAAATGAATATTCTCGGAATTGGACCGGACAAAAGCCAAAGTCGTTATTTTCCCGGAAGATTCACGGAGCCAGAAGGAGAGACGAAGGGGAGCCACAAGGTGGCCAAACCACCCCTAGTCATGGGTCCCCCTGGCCACGCCAGGCATGGTGTGGGCCCCTTGGCTGGCCACCGACCTTGCCCCTTCGCCTATATATTCCTCCCGATGCAAAAAACCTAGGTCGTAAATCAGAAATCCACGAAAAGTTCTGCAGCGCCGCCGCCACCGAAGGGTAGATTCTGGGGAAAGAAAGTCTCTGTTCCGGCACCCTGCCGAGACGGGGAAGTGCCCCTGGAGCCATCTCCACCACCATCTCCATCACCATTGCTGATTCCCATGATGAGTAGGGAGTAGTTCTCTCTCGAGGCTAAGGGTTCTACCGGTAGCTATGTGTTCATCTCTCTCTCTCTGTCTATGCATCATATTATTGAGATCATGAGCTTGTAATCTATAGATCTACCTTGCTACTCAAGTGCTTTAATAGATCTCTGCTCTCCCCATGTGTGTGAAGTTGACAGTGTGCACACCATGGTGGCACTTAGGCTAGAGATTACAAATACTTGTTATGAGTTATATTTGAAGTTGGATGTCTTTATGAAATTGTGGTGTTTGTTTGAACCATCTAGTGCTCAAGGCAATAGTGTGGGGTTATCTAGATGCGGAAAGCGAACTTTGAGGTGTGTTGTTATAGCCCTACCATGGATTAGAGTGTCCAACCGGAGAGTAGTTAAGAGTAGTATCATAAAGAGAAGATATTTATATGAGAGTGTTCACTAGTGAAAGTATGATCCCTAGGCCTTGTTTCTAAACATTGAAACACCATTTGCAACTAGATCTGTTACATGTTTGCTTGCTTCCATGTTTTTGCCTTTAGTCTTTCCCACGCGCCATCAAAGCTATTTTCTGGCACCGTTGTCTTATATTCATACCACTTGTATTTCACTATCTCTTTGCTGAACTAGTGCACCTATACACCTGACAAGTGTATTGGGTGTGTTAGGGACACAAGAGACTTCTTGTATCTTCATTGCATGGTTGCTTGAGAGGGATACCTTTGACCACTTTCTCCCTGAGTTCGATAAACCTTGGGTAATCCACTTAAGGGAAAACTTGCTGCTATTCTACAAACCTCTACACTTGGAGGCCCAACAACTGTCTACAAGAATAGAAGTGCGTAGACATCAAGCTATTTTCTAGCGTCGTTGCCGGGGAGCAATAGCATGTGGGTGAATATTCTTGTGTGCATTCATTTGCTTTATCTCTAAGTAGGTTTTACTTTCAGTTTTAAGTTGTTCTCTATCTTAGTATGGATAGGGAATGTGAATTACAAAAAAATTAGTTGTACTTGTTACCTAAAAATGTTTTCAAAAAGTAAAGTGAGTGGAAAGATGAGTAATGGTTAAGTGGGGGTCAACCTTGTACACTTGTTTTCATGCCTATGAAACCAAAACAAATCTTTCCATGGAACCTTTTTAGTTAAAAACTTGTAGGAATGCATGAATTAAAAGAAAGATATTTTTGGTATTGATCTTAATGCTTATTCATTCGAAAATACTTGAATCTTGCTCCTATGCCTAACTTAAAGGCGTTAAAGAAAAGTACTTATTGGGATATAACCCAAAAGTTTTAGATGTGTCTTGGAAGTTATTACCTCTGTAATAACCGCTCTTTATCCTTTTTATTTGCTTTCTGTGCCAAGAGTAACGTCTAATGAGAGAGCGGTAATGCTTGGGAAAGTTGTTGTCCCAAAACAGATTTTTGTGCCTCACTGTAAAACTTCGTGTAAAATATATATACGTAGGTTTGAGCTGTGAATTTTTGTGCTTCTGCCCCAGGTTGTTATCTAACTTTCATTAGTTCAACACTTTTCGATTTGACCAACATAAGGTCTTCTAAAAAATTGGTATTTACCTGCTGGTCTGTTTTGACATATTTCTGCCATTATTTGCATTTGCTTCTTATTGATTCCTTTTTGGGTTCTTTTTGGGGAATTGAGCTTTTTTTGAGGGAAGTGCTACAGTAGCTTGTGTTTTAATGGAAGTTTTATTGATGTTGGAACTGAACCCAAATACTTATTATCTGGAGTGCACTAATGTTGCTAATAAAGATTGTGTGAAGTTTTGTATGAAGGAAAAATTTCAGGTGTATGGAAAGAGTGATGTAATGAGATGAAGAATGGACTAAAGCTCAAGCTTGGGGATGCCAAGTGTGTCACCCCAAGAAATATCCAATAAGTACAAGCGTCAAAGCTTGGGGATGCCCAAGGCATCCCCTTCTTCATCAATAAAAATCCCATGTTTCTTCCAAACGCTTCATTTTATTGTTTCATGCACAGTTGTGTTGTTCTTGGAGCGTCTTCTTTTTCGTTTTCATTTGCTTGGTTTTCTTAGTTTGCATGAATAAATGGGTTGGACCCCCTCTTTCATACATTAGTTTTCAAATAAGTGTGGTTTGGATTGGAAAAGACTAGGAAAAGTTCATGCTTAAGTGGTAAAAGGAGCTCGTTTTTTACGGTGGCCTCTGCTTTGTTATGCCATGCTTGATATTGTTTTGGCTTTATGATTAGTGATTTTTGCTGTAGCATGACATGTTATAAACAATTGAGATTGCTTAATGTTCCTTGAAAGAATCATGCGTTGTTTTAGCATATTAAAGCATAATATTGTGGTATTCGCCTTTGATGCTTTATTTGGGTTGACTTGGCGCATGCTCACACCATGTTATGACTATCCCAAGTCACCATAGCCTTTATTATCCTTTAGTTTTTGACTTGTAATGTCACTTTATGCTTTAATTAATGATGCTTTGTCGCTTTGCATGATTCTAGCCATTATTGCTCTTTTAGTTGGTCGCTCCCAGTCTTTTGCTAGCCTCCATAACCAAGTATGAGTTCCACTCATGCATCCAACTCCAAATAAAACCAAGTTATCCCAAAGAGTCCACTACACCTACCTATTAGCATTTGCTATTCCAAGTATATTCATGCTTTTATCTACCTTCCGAATTAAACTTGTTATGTGAAAATTAGTGATTAAAGATCTCACGAACTTGATGGTACACTTTATTTTCTTGCAATTAATAAACATGAACCATTGTGTCCATCTTTGTTGTGTATATGCTTGCGCTTTATAAGTTGAAGTTAGCAGAACCATGTATCATGGGGAACGCTTTCAACATTGCACTTATATTCCGTTGATATCATGATTCTATTGCTTACGAATCCCGGCGGTGTGAAATAAAAGGGGAACTTGTAAGATCATGGATTTTGTATGTGTGTTAGAGAAACGCCTAGGCCGCTAGCCTAAGCCATGCCTAATCATGGTGGAAACTTGCAGCATAACCATAATGAGCACTCTATGAAGCATCCTCAATAAAAACCTATGCAAATAGCAAATAAAAAGATCGCTGAGATGATCATTGTCTACTTGCCTTGTCATTTTGATTATGGGATAGCTCCTGTATCATGTGCAAGGGGTACCCCGTTGGCGGTTTTCTATGATACATATGTACTTACAATGACAAGAGCTTACTTGTGACTGAAGTTGAGTAGAATGAGGTTCGGTACTCGTAAGTAAGGGGCATGAGATTTCAACTTATAACTTGTCAAGCATATCCTCTTAGTTGTGTCACTTTAACTTTAATCACCTAAAGATGCTTATGATAGGGGCAATGAGAGCTGAAAGCTAATAAGTACCATAATTTTTGGAAGCTCTTTATTAAACTTGAATCTCTGCTTCCTTCTATGAAGGCCTTTCTTTTACTTTTATGTTGAGTCTCCATCTTCTATCTTTATGCACCTATTGAGAGAGCATAGTGGCCATTCTTAGTTCTATGTGCATTGTCCCAAGACTTATTGATTGATGCATAACTTTGATATTGCTTGTTCTTAAACTATTTGTATCTAGTCACTCTTATAAACTTTGAAGGTGTCCTATGCATTTGTTTGCTACTCTACGAGGGACAGCTGAATGCTACTATGATATGTTTTCTTTATGTGAAACAAACAAACGTCTTGCAAAGCATTGTTATTCATGAATCTTTTGTTTGTGCCTTTTCATGTTACAATAGTTGCTTTGTCTTATTGCTAGAACTTTATCTTTCATGCTATGTTGAAGTACTATGATTCCATCTATCCATGTTTTACAAATACTTTTATGAAGTTTATGATGGTGCATGTCACCTCAAAAATTATTCTTTATTTTTATCACTTACCTACTCGAGGACGAGCAGGAGTTAAGATTGGGGATGTTGATATGTTGCTAACGTATCCATAATTTGTGATGTTCCATGCTTGGTTTTACCTACTTTCTTATGTTTTGTCCACACTTTGGAGTACTTTTCATATGATTTCTTGGACTAACCTATTAACAAGAGCCACAGTGCCAGTTGCCTGTTTTCTGCTGTTTTTAGTTCCAGAAAGTCAGAAAATGAATATTCTCGGAATTCGATCGGACAAAAGCCAAAGTCGTTATTTTCCCAGAAGATTCACGGAGCCAAAAGGAGAGACGAAGGGGGGCCATAGGGTGACCAAACCACCCATAGGCGCGGGTCCCCTTGGCCGCGCCAGTGCATGGTGTGGGCCCCCTGGCTGGCCACCGACCTTGCCCCTTCGCCTATATATTCCTCCCGATGCAAAAACCCTAAGTTGTAAATCAGAAATCCACGAAAAGTTCCACAGCGTCGCCACCACCTAAGGGGAGATTTGGGGGACAGAAAGTCTTTATTCCGGCACCCTGTCGGGACGGGGAAGTGCCCCCGGAGCCATCTCCATCGATCTCCACCACCATCTCCATCAACATTGCTGATTCCCATGATGAGGAGGGAGTAGTTCTCTCTCGAGGCTAAGGGTTCTACCGGTAGCTATGTGTTCATCTCTCTCTCTATGCATGATCTTATTGAGATCATGAGCTTGTAATCTACAGATCTACCTTGCCACTCAGGTGCTTTAATAGATCTCTGCTCTCCCCATGTGTGTGAAGTTGACAGTGTGCACACCATGGTGGCACTTAGGCTAGAGATTACAAATACTTGTTATGAGTTATATTTGGAGTTGGCTGTCTTTATGAAATTGTGGTGTTTGTTTGAACCATCTAGTGCTCAAGGTGATAGTGTGGGGGTTATCTAGATGCGGAAAGCGAACTTTGAGGTGTGCTGTTATAGCTCTACCATGGATTAGAGTCTCCAACCGGAGAGTAGTTAAGAGTAGTATCATAAAGAGAAGATATTTATATGAGAGTGTTCACTAGTGAACGTATGATCCCTAGGCCTTGTTTCTAAACATTGAAACACAATTTGCAACTAGATCTGTTACATGTTTGCTTGCTTCCATGTTTTTAGTCTTTTCCACGCGCCATCAAAGCTATTTTCTGGCACCGTTGTCTTATATTCATACCACTTGTATTTCACTATCTCTTCGCCGAACTAGTGCACCTATACACCTGACAAGTGTATTGGGTGTGTTGGGGACACAAGAGACTTCTTGTATCTTGATTGCAGGGTTGCTTGAGAGGGATACCTTTGACCACTTCCTCCCTGAGTTCGATAAACCTTGGGTAATCCACTTAAGGGAAAACTTGTTGTTGTTCTAAAAACCTCTGCACTTGGAGGCCCAACAATTGTGTACAAGAATAGTAGTGCGTAGACATCACGGGGCGAGGAAGAACATGAGAGAGAGAGAGGTGAGGTGTGAGTACTGGGGTGGTGTGGTCCAGTACCCCTCAATGGAGAGGGTTTGACCAGCCCAAGTGGGCCGAGTCGGGGATGGGTCGGCCCAATGGGCTAGGTCCATATATTTAAGAGAAAAGTCTAAATAATTTATCAAAATACCAAAATACCCCTAGGACTTAAAAGGTTCTAAGAAATAAAATAAAAATCCTAAAAATATAAATAAAATACTAGTGAACTCACAAAAGTATCCTCTATTCAAAAATAATAATAGAGAGAATTTTAGGTAATTAATTTTAGAACTATTATTATGGATGTATATACTCCTTTTGGAATTTTATAAAAATATACAAAACACTTAAAATTTAATAAAATTCATTTTTAAGATTCTAAAGGAAGTACTATTATAGAAAAATATTATTTTGTATTTTTGAAAAGTAAATCTGGTGTGATAAAAACAAAGTCTTATTTCCTTAAAGGAATTTTAGTTAAACATTTAAAATAGTCAAAAATTAAATAAACTCATTTTTAAACTCTTAGAATAATACTAGTTATCATAAGAATACTAAATATAAAAATTATATGAATATAATGGTTCTTGAGTAATACTTTTCTTTTATTAATTAAAAGAAACATAAAATCTTTATAGGGTGGGTAAAACACGCAAACAAGGAAGATAATAAATCATTGCATGACATTACTATGCATTGCATATTGCTTCTTTAAATATTTTCCTTATCGGGGCAATAATGGTCTTGTATAGAAACCGGAGCTCAAGGTCAAGTGGAAGTATCCGACTTCACTACCTTGCAGTCACAAGGCAAGTTCATCACTTTCTCATGTCCTTTGAGAGTCTTTATGAAAGTTTTTCAAAACTGTGTGTTATCACCTATGTTCTATAAGAGATAAAAAATAAGTATTTTTCCCAAACAAATGAAATGCTATTATCATCATAAGTGATGATAAATACTAAGAATTACAGAGGAATCTAAGTCCAGTTGCAAAATAAATAGGACTTAATAACCCATGACATCAGTGATTCTAGCGCCATATATTATGTGTTAACCATGAGATTTGGAATGGGATAGAGAAGTCAGCTGGATCTTCTTCCTTTCGCATGGATGGATGACCTTATCATGAGGCTGTAGCTTCCTTGCGGGGACTCAGCAGATGGGTGGGACTTCTAGTTCCCCGCGATATTGGTGTCCAGACTTTTCGTGAGGGGCTAACGGAGGTATATCTCCCTATATGGGGGTTGCCAGGGACATGATCTGCTCACTGGAGTCTCCAAGGGGTTGCCAGGGTTATATCTTCCTATATGGGGGTTAACTGAGGTATATCTGCTTGGGGAGGTCGTGTCTTCATGCGGGGTCGCGGAGAGGGGCAGTGATTGGCTTGGATCATCTACTGGGCCCCACATCACGGAATTGTGGACGGGAAAGTACGCCCGGTTGTGCAACAAGGATTTGGTCTCTTAAGTGTAAAACAACGCACCTTTGCAGAGTGTAAGAATTGTGACATGTTACTCCCTATTCCGGGAAAGAGCTACGAACGCGGCAGGAAAGGAGCTCCATGAAGTTCTGGTCAACCTGTAAAGGTTGATGGACAAAGTTTTTGATAATAAAATCAACCTTTGAAGAAATATTTACTAAAACTGCATATTACCAAGGACTTATAGTCCGAGGTGGTAGTTAGAGCATCAAACTTCCCACCTTGCATATAGTGAACTTGCTGGGTAACACTGCTACTCACTATTTCCTTTGACCCCTTGCTAGACTTTGAGGGCCAGAAGGATGACCAGGTGTATTGCGGTGACCCAGCATACCACTGCATGATGTAGTACACTATAGTCGTTGACATAACACCAATGAAACACCATTCACTAGTATTACATCCCTCAGAGTGGTACAACAGAAACACAGCAGGTCCAAGACATGACTATAGATTACAATTCAACTCTTTACATAAGATCTAGAGAACACTCTAGGTTAAAGAGAGAGAAAGAACTTCTTTACAAAGAAGAACCAAAAATAATAACTCAGAACTATCTAGTAACTAAGACTAGTATCTAAACTATTTGGCTTGCCATTGCTGCTATTACAATGCTCTACAGAAGTAGGTTTTATGGCTAGAGAATATACTCCTATCTACTTAAGAACTTTGTCTTCCCTTCGGTTGGTGTATATGTTGACTTCATTGACTCTGTTAACGAACTGGAGCTGTCGATGATGGTTTCTTCAGCAGAAATTGATGTTGGCATCGTCTTCAACAGCTTGAAACCTAGCAAGGGTTAAGAAGGTACGATTGAGTACGGGCGTACTCAGCAAGTTCACTAAAAAGGAGTGTATGATGCACTATCTCTACAGCCACAGACCATAGGTCGTAGGCAATGCAGGTTTTCATAAACATTTCTTCAAAGGTTAAAACTATGTCTGACAGCCTTCACAGGTTGACCAGAACCTTCATGGGGTTCCTTTCCTGCCGCGTTCGTAGCTCCTTCCTAGAACAGGGAGTAACATATCACAATTCTTACACTCTACAGAGGTGCGTCACTTTTTTCCTATAAGAGACCTTAGCCTTGTTGCACAACCAAGCCATGAGCTTGTCCACACTTCCTTGGTATGGGGCCCAGTCTAAGATCCAAGCCAGTACTGCCCTCTCCACGACCCCGCATGAAGACACGATCCCCTGAGACAACTACCACGGTTACTCTTTGGGTAGCCTCTCGGAGAGTCCGTACGCAGCTCTGTCTGGTGGTCACCATCAGCTATGGTGAACTCAAACCCAAACGGAGATGCACAGATAATCTAGACACCAAGATCGCGAGGAACTAAGGGGTCCCACCCATGTGCTGGATTCTCCATGAGAAATCAACAGCTTCACGATAAGGTCATCCGTCCATGCGAAAGGGAGAAGATACAACTGGCTTTCCCGTCCCATTCCAAGTCTTATGGTTGACGCGTAATATATGGCGCTAGACTCACTGGCGACATTGGTTGTTAAGTCCTAGATATTATGTTCCTTTACCACTCGAACTGTATCAGTAGATTATTACCTCTTGGTAAATAATCCATAATCATATTATTATTAAAATAGTATTTTCTGACCTTTTTGAAATGTAGGTGATGACAACATTTGAGTTACAAGCATTTGATAGAAAATAATCAAAGGACATGAGCAAGTTGTGAACTTGCCATTTGTGATTGCAAGATTATGCACTCACAATCTTCGAGATACTAGAAGATCCAAATTCTGTAAATAGAAGACCTCTGTTAACTTCATTTAAACATCAATTGAACTTGTTGTTACACCTTTAGACTTTAGATAAGTAATGCTAAAAGCAATAGTATAGATTTATTTATTTTTAATGAATTAAAATAAAAGAAAATAGTTTAAATAAGATTTATTAGACCTTTACCTTTTATTTCACTTCAATTATGAAAGAGGATATTTTAAGGTGTAGATTATATTTTTCTGATCATTTTGGTATATTATAAATATTTTTATGACTTATAAATAATAAGATATGATTTTTATAAGTTTTATTACTTAATAACACTTAATAAATAATAAATAATAGTTAAGTGATATAAAAAGGTATAAAATAACTTTATAAGTCTTTATTTTGTTTTTCTAAGATTTTTGATATATTATATTTATTTTTATGAATTTTAAATAATAGAATATATTTATTAGGATTTATCCCTAATAGATTATTTATTAATATATACTAATGATTTTATTTAAGTTGGAAAATAAAGTATGGTAATAGATGTATATTATATAATTAATTTTTCTAAGCATTTTGATATATTATATGTATTTTTTCTGAATTACAAAACAAAAGTTATTCAATTTATAAGATTTAATCATTTTCCTAAATTCCTGAAATGTATTTATAATCGAATTTATATTGTTTATATGTTTTTTTAATTGAACTTTAAACCTAAGAGTACTTTTTATACCGCCATAAATCTACCCTAGGTCACTGACTGGTGGGGTCAGTGGCCACGTCATTACCAGAACTAAAAATAATGAATAAAACGGCCTTATGACATCGAGGGTGTGCTCAGAACTTCCAGGGGAGCTACGGAGCGATGGCGTTGAGCGGCTCCGGCGAGGTAGGGTTTCAGCACAGAGAGAGAAAGAGAGCGAGCGAGGGGGAATTAGGATGAGGATAAGCAAGAGTGTTGTAGTGGCGTTCTTATCCCCTCCTGGTGACGGCAGCACGAAACTAGACGAGGTCTACGTCATGGCGCAGCGTTGAACGGCGGAGCTCTGGCTAGCGAGCTGCCTGTGTGCATAACGGTGATGATGACGACCTTTTTGCAAGAAACCCCCTGGCCAAATCTCTGTCTCAACCCGTGGTCCTTCCTTCGGTCTCACTTGTCATCCAGAGGAACATTACTGGGCTGGTACTGGTGTTGGGTTGCGGCTGTTGGGCCGGTGTGGGCGGTAGATAGAGGGGTGAGGAAGTGGGCTTCGGGCCAGATTTGGTCTACTCTGTATTTTTTCTGTTTCTAATTCTTTTCTTTATTCTGTTATATATTTTCTGTTTTCTCTTCTTATTACAAAACCTTTTTAAATTTGAATTTTTCAAGGGTTTAAATTTCTAGAGATTTTGTAGGTTATAAATATCATTGTATAAAGGAATTATAACTATTTCCCCGGCATTTCTTATTGTGTATAAGATATTCATAATTATATGAAGGGTTCTTTTATTTAGTGAAGTAAATATAATTTAGGGTTTTAGGGATTTACTTCCTATAAGTAAATCTTACAAAAATGATTTGTATTACCACTAAAAGAATATAATAGTAGTGGTTTAAGAGGCTAATGATTTATGTGTATAAAATCTTATTAATACTCAACCGCATAAAGGAATTATATATATAATATATAAGGTATTAATCCTTTTGGTTCATAATATGATGATTTTATTTTCATGGTTCTCCATATTTGGTGATTTGCCAAATCCACTTCTACTTGATTTGTAGAGTTTAGAATTACCATGTGTTTTAGGAAGGTTCATTTGACTCATATTCTATTATGAATATGGATAAGGATAAAGGTTTAGGGACACTACTTCTAATCCTATGAGTAGATTTGATATCTCCACTTAGAGTGAGATATTGGAATTACTTATTAATGTGATCCTGATAGTTTTATCATTCTAGGTTTCTATTAGGGTTTAAGACAATCAGGTGGACAAGGCTTCCATCAATACACTCTCAACTAGTATTCTACTTATCTCTTAGACATTTCATTTGGCTAAGAGATACTATCCATTGGTTGCCTAAAAATAGGAATTGGTTTAACTACCCTCTTTATTCTAGGGTTTTAAACAAAGAGGTAGACATGGGTCTTGTCCTGGTTTAATATGATCTTGGTTAAGGATATCTCCAGAACTCTTATCCTTAATACCTCACTAAGCTTAGATCATAGTTATGGAATTCCTTTCCTAAATATACTCTATATATCTCTCTTATCTTATTCACAAAGATCACACCTTCCTGACTAAGTCAATCATCTGACTCCACCATATCCATCATCATATGATGACATGGTCATGCCACTTCAACATTACTCCTTCATTTTTACCTTGCATCTACTTCTAAGGCTTACAAGATTACAATCCTCACTGTAGATAACAAGGAATATCAATCTTCTAGAATAGGTATGGTATTGCTCTCCACAATACAAGTTTGTTCTTGTATTACCTTGGTTAAACTATTATACTTCCATCTACTCCTACAACTTCGATTATATACTTCATTATACTCTAGCTTGACTTCTCCTAATCAAGCTAGATGATTCTTCTTACTAGGGCTTCACTTAATTTGGTATACTCACAACTCTTCTTCAACACCTAGTCATCTATTCTCAAGTGACTTGAGAATAATGACCACCATCATATAATCATACTAATCTTAGGCTTCTAATTGTCTGATCAAGATCTATACTCAACTAAGTAGTAGGCTTGTACTAGTCTCTCTACAGGCTTATCTTGTTAAGCAAGCTTACTCTAAGTTTATAACTACTTGGCTTAACAGGATTATCATTGGATACTCTAATACTACTAACTTTCTCATAGTTTCATAATTACTACATAAACTCTTGGGTTTAAATACTTCTTCTAGTTAACTTATGAATGCATTAACTCCTCCAACATCAAATGGTTTGATCTCCACTAAGGATCACATTCCATTGATGATGGCATACTTCATCATAGCTAGTTCATCTTCCTTACTAATTTACTTAAGGTCTTTGGAAGGTTAATATAATAGGTCAAATGCTATGAGTCAATAAGTTCTAGGTCAAGAATTGATCACACGCATTGATGATCAATAGACACTAGGACTTGGTTAAATAGGATTGTCATCTATTAACATGACACTAAAGATATGTGATGGATGGTCTTAGCTTGACTCCTATTTCTACTCTATTTGTGATAAGAGTTAGTGTTTAGAAACTACCATGATTCTCATGGTAGGAATAACTATCGCAAGCAAGTATATCAAGGTTTAGTTATGGGTTTCTTTACTTAAGTTATATACTTAACTTGTTATTCAGGGTTTGTTGTAGGTAATACCTTGATATCATTTTTAGAAGATTAAGTATTCATCCTTGAGTTGTGATATGGAATACCATGCCATGATCTCTAAGAGATTTAGTACTCATTGTTAAGTAGTGTGTTGTGACTTAGTTTTATTACATTTGATCTACCCTTAGATCAAATTATATTACCCAAAGATAAGGTTTTAACAAAGGTCATATTGAAACTTATCGCAGGCAACTTGATGATCTACTTCAGTTCTACCAAGTTAAGAGAAGATTCAATCACTTTGACAAGTTTTATTTAAAAGCACGAAAATTATCCAGATTTTCTATGCATGAATGCAATGCACACACCTTATCTTAGCTTATTTCTAAACTCTAATGATGGGGTATTACATGTATGCTACGAAAGTCCAGAGTGGCGTCTACTATGAAGAGCCAAACCTGTCCGGTGGAATCGAAGGGGTGGAATATGGGATACACTATGGAGCTGAAGACAACGAGTCAGAGTAGTTGTCAGGCCGGAGCGTAGTTACCTAGGTTGATCCGAGCAGCACGAACCCTATAGAATAAGCTGTTGAGCCCACGTCTTTCTTATCGGTGTGTCTTTCGTTCTTCCGCTGAACTTATTAAATAAGTTATATGGTCTGTAAGTTTGAATCACTTGAAGTCTCAAACTTCTAGTATTGTAATAATAATGAAGTATGTATGTTTTTAATATGGATCCGCAATGTTTCTGTTGTAGCATCCTGAGGGACGTGATATTTACAGAATGGTGTTCTGTGGATGTCATGTTAACGACTATAATATACTACATATGCAGCGGTAGGCTGGATCACCACAACATATTATCACCATAGAACCATATAAAATATTAAAACTTAACCAAATACTCATTGCATACTATATAAAAATCATAGCCAATTCATTCGGTGCCCTCAAGAACATGGAGATCTACTCACACTGGTGAAACATGGCACGAACCAGTAGCATATGGACTACAACACAATTTGATAGTATAACTTCACTATAAAATAAAGTCAAGTTACCAAGCACAATCATGCACACACCACTTAAACAATATTCCAAGGTTTAATCTACCACAAACTATGAGATGGATAATGTCGATATCGAGATGAAGATGATGCTGATGTTGGGAGAGATGGAGATGGTGATGGAGAGACCCTCCCATATGCTAAGGAGGAGTGGTGATGACGATAACGTCGATTTTCCCCTCATGAGCAGCATGATTTGCTATCCTCCAAATAGGACAAGATTTTCGTTTTAACCACCGTCTCTATAATAAATCTTGAAAAAATATAGCCTATGCCACTCGAGAGCCGAACGCACCAATGTGGCGCAGCTTAGGTTGTGGGGCTAAAAAGAAGTTGTTTTTCTAGTTTCGCGACCAATCAAACACCCCAAATCTACAGAACACGTGTCGGCTAGGAGATCGAGGTTGCCGTTCATCACCGGATAAGAGTACGATACGGGTTGTGGTACTATCTGCTGCCGTGGCGATAGCGAAACGCAGCTAGAGGCGTAGAATAGCACGCAGGCCGCCTCCCTCTTCGTCTTCTCCAATAGAACCAAATCCTGCAAAATCCAATCCGTACTCGAGCACGCAATCCCGCGGAACCCCTGCCCGTCGGTCTGTCCCCTTGGTTTGTCCCGCCAGATTCTCTCAAGCACGACCGCGTTCCCCGCCTCTGTACATCTTGCATTCTTCCACCAGATTAGGGAGTTCCAGGTAGTGTTGCCGCAAGATCGGGGAGTTCCAGTGTGAATTCCCTGATTCCTTAAATGCATATACGAAACATATTATACAACTAATAATGTCTTGACTTACCACTTTCTTCATTGCGGTTGACTAGAGTCATGGTCTCAAACTTCTGCTTCCTTGAAGATGTACCTTCTTCAATTACACCCTCCTTTGAAGATAATCCAGTGGATGTTTGGTTTCCTCCTACGGATGTTCCATATTTCTCCCGATGTTCTAGACAACATGATTTCTTGTGTCCAATAATTCCACACTAGTTACACTTTCCTATTAATGTTGTTGCATTTCTCTTCATTGGAGTAGGATGGATGTTTGGGCTAGATGGTAGCCCCATTATTGGTCCTATTCCTCCCGTTAACAACCCAGGACTTAACGGTCGGTTTAGGAAGATCATCATCATGTGTCCAGGTTCTCCACATTGGTAACATAATATCTTAGGGTTTGGGCACTCCTTAATAACGTGGCCCCTGATTCCACAATTTTGACATATCTTCTTTGTGTTGTACATCATGTGTGGATCCGGACAATTCTGCATCATATGTCCTTGTACCTCACATGTTGTGGTCTATTTTTGGACTTTATTCCTCTTCCCTTCAGGTACAACAATCTCATCACCTTCTGATATATGTGCACTATCCAATAATTCCTGGAACTCCTTTGTACGCACAATCCTAAGCTGCATCCTCATAACTGCTTGTAGTCCCTTCATGAACTTCCTTTGTCATTTCGCCTCCATGTTTACTTCCGCACTAATGTACTTGGATAAACGAAACTCCCGTACATGTTTCATAACTGGAAGATTCTTCATTTCTAAAGTTTCATCCTCCTTCCTTTTCCCATTGTTCCGATGAACAAATTCTTCACGAAACCTCTTTTTGAACTCAGCCCAGGTACTAACACCTTCTCCCAATGTGGTGAACCTTGACTTCTCCCAATACGTGGATGCGGTTCCGGTCAATAGATAAGTTGCATATCGCACCTTTTCTTCATCCTTACATCCCACACTTTTAAGCTTCCGAGATATATCCATTAACCAATTTTCCGCCTCCAAAGGTTCTTCTACTATGGGAAAACTCTAGGGATTGGTTTGTACGAACTCCACTAATTTATCCCTTGGATGTAATTCCTCAGGTTGCTTCGCTTGCATTTTGTTTAAAGTCTCCTGATAGAATTGATTCTGCCTCTCTATTTCAGCCTTTCTCCCGCCTTCCATACCCTTCATATACTGAAGAACTCCTTCGTTGGTGATTAAATACGGCATTTGAATTTCTCCTTCCTTTGGAATTGGATCTCTAACCTCCTTTTGTTGTGTCAGCATCATCTCATGAGCCTTCACCTTCCCTTCATTGGAGTGATAATTCGCCTCTCCCTCACGCGAACCCATTTCCCCCTCTAGACATGTACATCAAGTAAGAACTCCATGAAACAGCATGCATATGCCCATAAAGTTCCACTTCATGCATAGACCTAGTCAATCAAGAAGATCCAAGGAAAAACCAAGAAATCCAAATGTGGTATATATAACACACATCATTCTAAGCCTAGAATATAGTAATTGAGTATAATACCTCTAGAATTCAGGCTTAGCTATGTAATATATGACACCTCCTGATATAGGTTTACCTCATGATACTTAGCACTTAGAAGCCAAACTACTCTTTGTCTCCATATTTACCCAAATTCCCAATTGCAATTGGATAATTTTGAGCAAAGTGGTCTCAATTTGGTTTTGATAAGCCACTTACCTTACTTTTGGGACTACTAAACTACCAACTTCCACTCTATTGTAAACTATCCTCACATGATCTCTCAAAACTATTAACAAAATTGTAGTTACTACCTTAATCCAAAAATTATCGTAATATTATAATACATATGACTTCTATCATAGGCCTACACTGTTCTTTACTTACTGTTATTACAAGATTTTTTACTAAGTACTTGTCCTAATTACAGACTTATCATGGTCTCAGAGCTATTTTCACCATGAACTTGTTACGATCTACCTAGTCATCATGATTGAAGAGCTACCCTCACCATGACGACTCTTCTTCTTAGCTTACTATTAATGATTCTTAACAAAATACTACTGCATCACATGGAATTCTAAAGTGAATGCCACATGATTTACTTCCAATTGTATCAATACACACTCTACTGGTCTACCATGTATGGTATAGTGGTATCAACTAGTGGTTAGATTCTGCTACTTCATAGGGATTCTAAATATAGACTCCATCACTAATACTACTCCACATGCCTAATCTTAGTCCTAATCTTCTTTGATATTTTATCTTACTTAAGATGTCTTAATGGTGTTATACCTATTTAGAGCTACACTGAAATGGCATTTTTCTAGAGAAGACATATAACTAATCCTTAAGAAAGATGATAAGAACATCCAACTTAAATGTGACAAAATTTATCCTCAAATGGATATCCATCACAAGTCTTGGTTTAGATAAGATGGCTCATATAGTCACTATCCAACCTACAGATCTCCTAAAAGGGTTTTAATCCTAAGGTCAAAGCATATGCTCTGATACCAGCTGCGGTGACCCAACATACCACTGCATGATGTAGTACACTATAGTCATTGACATAACACCAATGAAACACCGTTCACTAGTATTACATCCCTCAGAGTGGTACAACAGAAACACAACATATCCAAGACATGACTATAGATTACAACTCAACTCTTTACATAAGATCCAGAGAACAATCTAGGTTAAAGAGAGAGAAAGAACTTCTTTACAAAGAAGAACCAAAAATAATAACTCAGAACTATCTAGCAACCAAGACTAGTATCTAAACTATTTGGCTTGCCATTGCTGCTATTGCAATGCTCTACAGAAGTAGGTTTTATGGCTAGAGAATCTACTCATATCTACTTAAGAACTTTGTCTTCCCTTTGGTTGGTGTACATGTTAACTTCATTGACTCTGTTGACGAACTTGAGCTGTTGATGATGGTTTCTTGAGCAGAAATTGATGTTGGTGATAACCCACAAGTATAGGGGATCGTGTGTAGCCTTTTCGATAAGTAAGAGTGTCGAACCCAACGAGGAGCTAAAGGTAGGATAAATATTCTCTCAAGTTCTATCAACCACTGATACAACTCTATGCACACTAAACGTTTGCATTATCTAGGAAATAAAACTAGAGCAACAATACGAGTACTAGAAATAGTTTTGCATGATAATAAATAACAAGAAAGTAAAGCTAGTTGTTGCAGCAATAAAATACACTAAACTAACAGAACCATGAGTGTGGAATAGTGGTGGTAATTGTGGTGGCTTTGTCCAAGCTTAAATAGCGAATAAATCGGGTTCATTGTCTTCGATGCGGTTTTCTATGTGGGACGGGCTAAATATACATGCGCTTCACTAATTGCAATTACATGTACTATATGATTGGATTGTTAGCAAACATCCGCAAGTACTAACAATACATTAAGGTTTCCCCAACCATAGCCTTAAGTTTAATGGTCCTCTTACTCGCATACATGCAACGTTCCGGTTCGCGTCCTCGGGTTTCTGTCACTCCGGCAGAACTCCCTCTTCCTTTTACACATACTACAAACCCTATGATGTTTAATCCATACGCGCACAAATATAATGGACACCAAAGGACTGTACCATATCAACATACAACTCCAATGAACCAAAGACGTTCAACCATTCAATCTAAGAACAAAGAAACTACACAAGCATGACATAGATTATAGGATTATAACTTATAGCATCAAACACCATGTTTGCATAGGACGGTACATAGGTGTATGGGAGGATGAACCACTGCATACTAGGAGGATTAGGTGATGGATATGGCCGTGAGGATGGTGAAGAGAGCGGCGGCGGCGCCGGCGGCGGCGCGGGGGACTCCTTCCCTGCCACCGGTATCATGGGGGAGCATCGTCCTTAGCCCCCTTCCTTCATGGCTTCTTGGGAGCCCTCCCCCATGGAGATGGGATCCATGGGGGAGGAAAAACATGACTTTGGCGGCTGCAAATTCATGGGTGGATGTGCCCTGGGCGAATTAGGTTTCCTCCCTTTATATAGCTTCTTGGATTCCCGTCCCATCTTGGGCGGCAGTAAATCGGTCCTCGCGGGCTCATCTGGACTCGTAATCAGTTAAATTTTATGTCCAGAATGTTTGTCGCAAAATTTCTAACAACTTTGTAGTTGAAGAGTTTTCCGTTTGACGCTGTATTCGACCTGAAACATGACCCTCTTCAAAAAGAGTTCTGAAACAGATTTCTGGAATAATCCCAATTTGACTCCAACAAGTTTCCACTTGTATTCTTGGTAATTCCTACACATCAAAGTGTAAAACAAGAACATTGTGCACTTTTGCAACTATTAGTAGGTTAGTCCAAATAAATCATAAACTTTATATAAAAAGGAGTGTCAAAAGCATATTATTAGCATAAAACCATCAAAAATTATAGATACGTTATGGACGTATTAACATCCCCAAGCTTAGTTCCTTCTCGTCCTCGAGTAGATAAACGATAAAAACAATATAATTTTTGAGGTGACATGCAGACAACACAAACTTGATCATCATTATTGTAAAAGCGTTGATAGTTGGGATCAAGGTACTCTAAACATGAAAATGAAAGATAGAGTTCTAACAATAAGACATAGCAACTATGTTGTAACATGAAAAGGTACAAACAAAAGATCATGAATAACAATGCTTTAAAATACATTTGTTTGTTTCACATAAAAAACATAATGAGAATGGTATCCAGCTTGTCCCTCATAGTGTAGCAAAACATAAATGCATAGGACACCTTCAAAGTTCATAAGGGTGACTAGTTACAAATAGTTTAAGAACAAGCAATATCAAAGTTATGCATCAATCAACAAGTCTTGGAACAATGCACATTAAACTAAAAATGGCCACTATGCTTTCTTAATAGGTGCATAGAGATACAAGATGAAGACTCAATATAAAAGTAAAAGAAAGGCCTTCATAGAAGGAAGCAGGGATTCAAGTCTCATAAAGAGCTTCCAAAAATTATGGTACTTATTAGCTTTTCAGCTCTCATTGTCCCTATAATAAGCATCTTGAAGTGATTAAGGTTAAAGTGAACAAACTATGGAGTATATGCTTGACAAAGTATAAGTTAGCAATCTCATGTCCCTTGAATACGAGGGCCGCTCCTCATGCTACTCAAGTTTAGTTACCGGTAAGTTCTTGTCATAGTAAGTACATGTGTATCATAGAGAACCACCAACGGGGTACCCCTTGCCCGATGATACGGAAAAATCCCCATATCAAAATGACAAGGCAAGCAGACAACGAGCATCTCAGCAATCTTCTTATTTACCATGGGAAAATGGTGCTTTTTTCTCTCTTTCCTCTTTTCTCCATCTTTTTTTTCTTTTTCTCAATCTCTATCTGTTTTATAAGAAGAATGCTTCATAGATTGCTCATTATGGTTACGTTGCAGGTTTCCACCATGATTAGGCATGGATTAGACCAGCGGCCCAGGTGTTTCTCTAACACACATACATAACTCTATGGACTTACAAGCTCCCCTTTCATTTCACACCGACGATGTCCATAAACAAAAGAGCATGATATCAACTGTGTACAATGTACAAGTGCAATGTTGAAAGCGTTCTCCATGACAGCATGGTTCTGCTAATCCCCAACATATAAGTGCAAGCATATACAACATAGATGACACAATGGTTCAAGTTTATTAGGGGCTAGAAAAGTAAAGTGTGCCATAAAGTTCGTGAGAGATTTAATCACTAGTTTTTTTATAACAAGTTTAATTAGGAAGGTAGATAAAAACATGAATAGACTTGGAATAGCAAATGCTAATAGGTAGGTATGGTGGACCCTTTGGAATAACTTGGTTTTATTTGGAGTTGGATGCATGAATGGAACTCATACTTGGTTATGAAGGCTAGCAAAAGACTGGGAGTAACCAACTAAGGGAGCAATAATGTCCATAATTGTAACATCCCAAAACTTTAATCAAGATTATCAAGATCCAAATCACCCAATTTAGGGTTAACAAAAACTTTTTATCATTAAAAACAATTATGAATGCGTGTGTGTTTGCATGAATATGGAATTGTTTGAAAATGCCATGTTTGATTGTTCTAATGGTTGTAAAATGATTCAAAGCCGAATGCCACATCATCTAGATCATTCAAAAACAAAATCCAAATAAAAGGAAATCAAATAAGAATAAAAAGACCAAATGGTCACTTTGGCCATTTTAATCCACTAGGTCACTTTAGGTGTTCCTAGAAGTCAATTTCAAACAGAAACATTCTCAACTCTTTGCACCCCTTGCTAGTACAAGTAAAGATCTACCAAGGCCCACTTTGAAATCTTACAAAAACATTACCACTAATTTTAAATGACATTTGAAAATTGAATCCTTTACATATGCATAGATCCCACTTTTTAAAAAACCACCCAAATGAGTTCACCTTGACAATCCCAAGCAACCATAGATGATCAAGCTTATGACTAACACACCCACCAAAAATATTTTCAAAATTCAAATAAAATTACCTTGCGGCCATTGTGTCTAACATTTGGTTAGCACAAATTAAATTGCCTAACTAATACTGTTGCTAATCAAAGTCTTGTCCCCCATTTGACCCTCTCATCTCTCCTCTGTCCCCTCTTATCCTAACCTAGCCCCAGACAACACTCCCCCTTCACCGCAGCGCCAGTACCGCGCCGCCCAAGAATGGTCATCGCCGTCCAACCATGCCCAAGCCACAGGAGACCGCCCCGCCCTCTTCCGCCGTGTCTAGGAGGTAGGCGTGATCACACCGCCACCCACTGTCCCTGCCCCAAGCCCTTCCAAGCACTGGACCACCGCAGAACGCCCGCGCTCTCCGCCTCTGCACCATGCACGGACCGCTCCAGTGCGCCGCCCCCCGACAACCTCACACAGACCCCACCTCACCCTCAGCTCGCACACGCGCACTCGCCTTAACACCAACACGCCCCTAGACATCCCCGCTCGCCGCCGTTTGACCCACAGCCACCGCACGCCGCATCGAACGCCACCTCTGCCGCTCAGAGCACAAGTCGCACCCGACCAATTGCCACTGCCCCTAGCAGCACCATTACGTCGTAGAGGACCTCCAAGAGACATCGCATCGATCTCCGCTCGCAGCCACGCCTCTAGCCGCCCGTAGCCATGTCGCCACCATCGCTTGGCCATGCCGTGATGTCCCGTCGTCGAGCCTATAAAAGGAGGCCACCCCAGCCTCATTCTGCACACCACTCACCTCCCCTCTCACCACTGAGCTTTCCCCACTTCTCCCTGGAGCCAATCGAGCTCGCAGTCGCTGGAATTCCACCAGAGCTGGCCGCCACTAGAGGAGAAGGGCCCCACTGATTGTGACCACCCAAGAAGCCGCCGCGGCCACGCCTGGAACCGCCGTTGTCCACCAGTTGGATCGCCCCCATCGCCATGTTAGCTGGAGCCCTGCTAAGCCCCCAATCGACCCCCACCGAGTCGCTAGGGTTCGTTCTCGCTGGCGACCTGTTCGCGTGGACGATGAACCGCGATCGTTGATCTCTGTTCAAATCGTAGCGCCCAGATTACCCCATACCGTTTCGGGTTTTAAGTGTCGTTGACATGCGGGACCAGCCTGTCAGTCGCCCTCTGCGCCACGGAGCGCCACTGGGCCGGCCCGTTTAGTTTCCCGCGCTAGCCCACCAATTCAAATAGATGTTTTTCTATTTAGACTTAAACTAGATTCTATCCACTTGTTTAAAAATCATTTCAGAGAGATCCACTTAACCAAAATGCATGATTCAAATTTTGCTAGAAAGATAATTAAAATCTCTATACAAGCCTGTTGGATTTAAATCAATTAGAATTATAGATCACATATAGCAAAAATAACAAGACAAAGACTTTTATCCACTCAAACTTTTTTCAAAAATCAACCATAATAGCTTTTGAGTTGATTCCAACTCTCAAAAATCACATTTGATAATACCTATCTGAATATGTAATAATATTTAGGTTTGCATGCAGTGACTTTGGACTAGTACCAAAATAATGCTATATAGGCATTTCTAGTCACTTTAAATCATTTAAATAATAAACTTAAACTTATTGAAATATGAGCCAACATTTAAATCACATTCCCATGCATTAGAATATGTGGTGATGAGATGTGTCCACATGATCCCATATTTTAATTGGAGAATATTAAACCTTAATTAATTTCAATGAGTAGAAATTACTTTTCTCAAATAAAATAAATGAAACTAGTTATTTAAATCTTGTGATGAATGTGATGATATTAGATCACCAAGTGTGTGCCTTAGTGTGCTAAATAGACTAGTTAAGTATTGTTTGGTGATTGTGTATCCCGTATGTATTTATAGACGATAGTACCGACCAAGTTTACGAGGAGGGGGAGTTCTACCCTGAAGAAGACAAGGAGAATTTCAACCACTATACCAATCAAGGCAAGCTAACACTTGCAAGTTTCTTAACTATGCAAGCTATTATTGGCAAGCTATTGTTAGCAAGCTAAAATTATACAAGATGACCTAAGCAAGATGCATTAGGCATGCTTTGGTTATACCTTTTGATTTATACCCATCCCAAGTTTTACTTACAAGTTTTACCTTTTGCTTTACCAAAGTTTCTTTACTTTTAGTAGTGCTTTGTGAGATTTTAGAAAGTAGTATAGATAGCATAAAGAGTATAAAACTTGGCCTATACTAGATGTCATTCTATGGCATGAGATTGAGATTAGCATCCCACCTTAGTGAACACTCTTAACTTAGTAGTTAGAGCTAAACCAAAAACTTGATCACTCTAGATGGGAATACTTGGTGAAAATGCTTGTGAAAACCTTGGAATGATGAGTCATTATATTGAAATGTTTTGACATGTGTTGAGAAACACAAATGGTTTATGATGGTGAAAATTTTGAGGCATGAGCCTTAGCCCTTTATAAAAACTGATGGTTGGGTTCGGCTGCGATACCATTCCAATTTTACCGTACAACCACACTACTTGAATTGGGTAAGGCTTAGCTGGAAGTTTATATGCATTAGTATGGGTTCCCTCGTGGAGGAGGTTTGAGCTGAGGCTACCTCTTGATGTTGTCCACCTATGAAGTGCCCAGGATGGCAGATGGCCATGGCTGGGAGGCCAAGCTCATATGAGAGGTTCTTATACTAGAGTGTGTAAAGGAAAGGTTATGATTGATTATCCGCATACTAAGTATGATGATTTAGGGTTATCCCTGACGGATGTATCAAATTTTGTGGTGAAAGTGTACCATCTTCGAAGAGTGTCAAACTATTCGAATAGCCGCGTCTGCGGTCATGGACAGTTGGAGTGGCCATAATGTTCCGTCGTCAGATGTTTTCAAAATGAGTTATGAAATGAATTGTGACATGACTTGACCACAACAGGGTTGTGACTATGAAAACTAAGTTCCCACTTAGGTGATTTAGAACTTTATTTTATCTTTCTTTGTTTCTGAACTCAGCTTAGGTTTCAAACTTAGCTTTTCAAATAAACTTAGAACCTAGCATTCCTATTAGAACTGCCTCACTTGTTAGTGATAGTTTGCGAGTACTTAAAGAGTACTCATGGCTTTGTCCCTGGCTATTCCCGTGGCCAGACTATGAGGAGGACTTCAGGAAGAAGGACAGCAGGACGGCCATGACAACTAGGATCATCTCCTATCGTCAGCATTGCCTGTGACACTAAAGATGGAGCCCACCTCTACGCTTATTATTCCGCTACTTGTGTGTATTAAGACTGGATCATGAGATCCTTTATTTGTATAAGACTTGTTATGGCTTGTAATGGATGATGTACTGTGATATCCAATTTGTTATGTCTCGCAAAAATGGTAATCCTGGGATTGCGATGTATGGCATAACAGGCATCTGGGATTAAAAATCCGGGTGTTGACAATAATCATGCAAAGCGACAAAACATCATTAATTAAAGCATAAAGTGATATTACAAGTCGAAAACTAAAGGATCATAAAGGTACTCCGGCGACCAATTTCTGCGGTGGCCGACGGTAGCGCATGGCGGTAAGGCGGCTCGGAGCGCGAGAAGGAAATCGAGAAGGTGAACGAGCACCGGTAGCTCACCACGAAGCTGAAGAGCACGAAGACGAGGTCGGAGGAGCGCTATAGCAGTGGGAATCGATGACGACCAGTGAAGTCTGATGGTGGGAACAAAGCGTCGATTGGTTCGACAGAGATCTCCCAGGCTAGGAAGAACAAGGACGACTAGGCGAGTTCGGTGGTGTGCTTAGAACTTCCAGGGGAGCTATGGAGCGACGGCGTTAAGCGGTTCCGGTGAGGTCGGGTTTCGGCACAGAGAGAGAAAGAGAGAGAGCGAGGGGGAATGAGGATGAGGATAAGCGAGAGCGTTGCAGTGGCGTTCTTATCCGCTCCTGGTGATGACATCATGAATCTAGACGAGGTCTACATCACGGTGCGGCGGCGGATGGTGGAGCTCCGGCCAGCGAGCTGCCTGTGTGCGTAACGGTGATGACGACGACCTTTTTGCAAGAAACCCCATGGACAAATCTCTGTCTCAACCCGCGGTCCTTCCTTCGGTCCCACTTGTCATCCAGAGGAAGATTACTAGGCTGGTACTGGTGTTCGGCTGTGGCTGTTGGGCCGGTGTGGGCGGTAGATAGAGGGGTGAGGAAGTGGGCTTCGGGCCAGATTTGGTCTACTCTGTATTTTTTCTGTTTCTAATTCTTTTCTTTATTCTGTTTTATATTTTCTGTTTTCTCTTCTTTTTACAAAACCTTTTTAAATTTGAATTTTTTAGGGGTTTAAATTTCCAGAGATTTTGTAGGTTATAAATATCATTGTATAAATGAATTATAACTATTTCCCCGGCATTTCTTATTGTGTATAAGATATTCATAATTATATGAAGGGTTCTTTTATTTAGTGAAGTAAATATAATTTAGGGTTTTAGGGATTTACTTCCTATAAGACAAAGAATATAATAGTAGTGGTTTAAGATGCTAATGATTTATGTGTACAAAATCTTATTAATACTCAACCTCATAAAGGAATTATATATATAATATAAGGTATTAATCCTTGTGGTTAATAATATGATGATTTGATTTTCATGGTTCTCCATATTTGGTGATTTGCCAAATCCACTTCTACTTGATTTGTAGAGTTTAGAATTACCATGTGTTTTAGGAAGGTTCATTTGACTCATATTATATTATGAATATGGATAAGGATAAAGGTTTAGGGACACTACTTCTAATTCTATGAGTAGATTTGATATCTCCACTTAGAGTGAGATATTGGAATTACTTATTAATGTGATCCTGATAGTTTTATCATTCTAGGTTTCTATTAGGGTTTAAGACAATCAGGTGGACAAGGCTTCCATCAATACACTCTCAACTGGTATTCTACTTATCTCTTAGACATTTCATTTGGCTAAGAGATACTATCCATTGGTTGCCTAAAAATAGGAATTGGTTTAACTACCCTCTTTATTCTAGGGTTTTAAACAAAGAGGTAGACATGGGTCTTGTCCTGGTTTAATATGATCTTGGTTAAGGATATCTCCAGAACTCTTATCCTTAATACCTCACTAAGCTTAGATCATAGTTATGGAATTCCTTTCCTAAATATACTCTATATATCTCTCTTATCTTATTCACAAAGATCACACCTTCCTGACTAAGTCAATCATCTGACTCCACCATATCCATCATCATATGATGACATGGTCATGCCACTTCAACATTACTCCTTCATTTTTACCTTGCATCTACTTCTAAGGCTTATAAGATTACAATCCTCACTGTAGATAACAAGGAATATCAATCTTCTAGAATAGGTATGGTATTGCTCTCCACAATACAAGTTTGTTCTTGTATTACCTTGGTTAAACTATTATACTTCCAACTACTCCTACAACTTCGATTATATACTTCATTATACTCTAGCTTGACTTCTCCTAATCAAGCTAGATGATTCTTCTTACTAGGGCTTCACTTAATTTGGTATACTCACAACTCTTCTTCAACACCTAGTCATCTATTCTCAAGTGACTTGAGAATAATGACCACCATCATATAATCATACTAATCTTAGGCTTCTAATTGTCTGATCAAGATCTATACTCAACTAAGTAGTAGGCTTGTACTAGTCTCTCTACAGGCTTATCTTGTTAAGCAAGCTTACTCTAAGTTTATAACTACTTGGCTTAACAGGATTATCATTGGATACTCTAATACTACTAACTTTCTCATAGTTTCATAATTACTACATAAACTCTTGGGTTTAAATACTTCTTCTAGTTAACTTATGAATGCATTAACTCCTCCAACATCAAATGGTTTGATCTCCACTAAGGATCACATTCCATTGATGATGGCATACTTCATCATAGCTAGTTCATCTTCCTTACTAATTTACTTAAGGTCTTTGGAAGGTTAATATAATAGGTCAAATGCTATGAGTCAATAAGTTCTAGGTCAAGAATTGATCACACGCATTGATGATCAATAGACACTAGGACTTGGTTAAATAGGATTGTCATCTATTAACATGACACTAAAGATATGTGATGGATGGTCTTAGCTTGACTCCTATTTCTACTCTATTTGTGATAAGAGTTAGTGTTTAGAAACTACCATGATTCTCATGGTAGGAATAACTATCGCAAGCAAGTATATCAAGGTTTAGTTATGGGTTTCTTTACTTAAGTTATATACTTAACTTGGTATTCAGGGTTTGTTGTAGGTAATACCTTGATATCATTTTTAGAAGATTAAGTATTCATCCTTGAGTTGTGATATGGAATACCATGCCATGATCTCTAAGAGATTTAGTACTCATTGTTAAGTAGTGTGTTGTGACTTAGTTTTATTACATTTGATCTACCCTTAGATCAAATTATATTACCCAAAGATAAGGTTTTAACAAAGGTCATATTGAAACTTATCGCAGGCAACTTGATGATCTACTTCAGTTCTACCAAGTTAAGAGAAGATTCAATCACTTTGACAAGTTTTATTTAAAAGCGCGAAAATTATCCAGATTTTCTATGCATGAATGCAATGCACACACCTTATCTTAGCTTATTTCTAAACTCGAATGATGGGGTATTACATGTATGCTACGAAAGTCTAGAGTGGCGTCTACTATGAAGAGCCAAACCTGTCCGGTGGAATCGAAGGGGTGGAATATGGGATACACTATGGAGCTGAAGACAACGAGTCAGAGTAGTTGTCAGGCCGGAGCGTAGTTACCTAGGTTGATCCGAGCAGCACGAACCCTATAGAATAAGCTGTTGAGCCCACGTCTTTCTTATCGGTGTGTCTTTCGTTCTTCCGCTGAACTTATTAAATAAGTTATATGGTCTGTAAGTTTGAATCACTTGAAGTCTCAAACTTCTAGTATTGTAATAATAATGAAGTATGTATGTTTTTAATATGGATCCGCAATGTTTCTGTTGTAGCATCCTGAGGGACGTGATATTTACAGAATGGTGTTCTGTGGATGTCATGTTAACGACTATAATATACTACATATGCAGCGGTAGGCTGGATCACCACAACATATTATCACCATAGAACCATATAAAATATTAAAACTTAACCAAATACTCATTGCATACTATATAAAAATCATAGCCAATTCATTCGGTGCCCTCAAGAACATGGAGATCTACTCACAATGGTGAAACATGGCACGAACCAGTAGCATATGGACTACAACACAATTTGATAGTATAACTTCACTATAAAATAAAGTCAAGTTACCAAGCACAATCATGCACACACCACTTAAACAATATTCCAAGGTTTAATCTACCACAAACTATGAGATGGATAATGTCGATATCGAGATGAAGATGATGCTGATGTTGGGAGAATGGAGATGGTGATGGAGAGACCCTCCCATATGCTAAGGAGGAGTGGTGATGACGATAACGTCGATTTTCCCATCATGAGCAGCATGATTTGCTATCCTCCAAATAGGACAAGATTTTCGTTTTAACCACCGTCTCTATAATAAATCTTGAAAAAATATAGCCTATGCCACTCGAGAACCGAACGCACCAATGTGGCGCAGCTTAGGTTGTGGGGCTAAAAAGAAGTTGTTTTTCTAGTTTCGCGACCAATCAAACACCCCAAATCTACAGAACACGTGTCGGCTAGGAGATCGAGGTTGCCGTTCATCACCGGATAAGAGTACGATACGGGTTGTGGTACTATCTGCTGCCGTGGCGATAGCGAAACGCAGCTAGAGGCGTAGAATAGCACGCAGGCCGCCTCCCTCTTCGTCTTCTCCAATAGAACCAAATCCTGCAAAATCCAATCCGTACTCGAGCACGCAATCCCGCGGAACCCCTGCCCATCGGTCTGTCCCCTTGGTTTGTCCCGCCAGATTCTCTCAAGCGCGACCGCGTTCCCCGCCTCTGTACATCTTGCGTTCTTCCAGCAGATCGGGGAGTTCCAGGTAGTGCTGCGGCAAGATCGGATTATCTTCCTTGTTTCGTCGGTTGTTGTCGCGTGTGAAGAAGAGATGGCCGGGGGAGGGAACAGGAGGGGAGCGGGCTCGGAGGAGGTGAGGATCGGTACAGGCAACGTGTTCGCGGCTCTCGAGACGCTCAAGAAGAAGAAGAAGCCGGCGAAGAAGCAGGCGCCGGAGGCGGTGAAGCCCGAGGTGGTCTGGGCGCCCGCTCCGCTCACCTCCAAGTCCTGGGCCGACGTCGAGGACGACGACGATGACGACTACTTCGCCACCACCGCGCCGCTGCGTCCTGTGTGGGAGGCCCAGGAGGACGACGCGGCTGCCGGCCATGAGGACGACAAGGAGCACTCTGCCCTTGAACAGGTCCACCTTCCCCCCCACTGCCCCCTTGCGCCCCTTTCTATATATGTCTGTTCATATATGTGCAGCTGTCCCTGACCAAACTTCAGTGGCACCTCACCGCTGCAAGACTCTTCCTATGCCTTTTTTATCTCTGTATTGTATGCATGGCATGATGTTGTGTCGTAGGAGCAACTGGTAGGTCAGAAATTGGCCTGTAGGAGCTACTATCTGGTTGGTGCCTTCGGGGCGGCAATAAGCTTTGTTGTTGCAAGATAACGTGTTTCGCTTTTTTTCCGTTACTGGAATGTTTTGAGATCATTGCACATGGTACATTTATAGAAGCTCAAATTTGATGCTTATGCGGTAGTCAACTTAGGATGTTATTTCACTCGTGTTTGATGTTTGAGGATATGGTGAAATGTTATAACTAGGAACCGATTTATTTGCGTGGATATGATGCTCATTGGCCACATTTAATTGGTATTAGTGGCATGGGTAGCACGCTCAGTGGCCTTCTCCGTAGAAATCCATCTATTTAGTGCTTGGTGACGCAAGCTAGCGTTTGCTTATATGGAATCAGGCTGAACACAATGCAATGATTTAGTGAAAAATCTCAATGTCCTGAGAAGAGTACAATTTACTACTGGCCCATCTCGGAGAATGTTGATGTTAAACTAAGAGTCTTTGGCCAATCAGGATCAAGTTAAAGATAGATTTGGATTCTGGGCATTATTATCACGTAGTCACGTGCCTACAATCGGTACATGCCTTCAGGATACTCTTGGACATGTGTGGCTTTTTGATTACCATGAAGCTTTTTTTAATTAATTTGTTGGTGGTATATGCTCACTGGCCGCTCGTTTATAGAAATCCATCCTGGTATAAGCCATAGCTTGGTGGCCCAACTTAAATTAAGTGGGGAAATCCTATGTTGCACAGGTGTACTACTAGTGACCCATATCAAAGAATGCCGATGTCAGAGTCCTTATGCAATCAGGTTGAATCTACAGATTTTTTTGGATGCTGGCATTACTGTCACCTACCTATTTGGGTATATGCCATAGAAGGACTTTTGGGCATGTGGAGTTTTGATTGATAAAAAATACCTAGCCATAGTTATTCTTAAGTTCTAGCTCAGACTTCTGTATTTATTTTCTTTCCTGCTTTGGTCTTCTTTTATACCATTTGTGATGCTCCAGAAATCTAGCTTTTTAATAGATGTAAGAAAAACTGTAGGTGACTATTATTATAGGTAAAATCAGTACATCACTCACACCGGGGCGGGAAACACAGTGTAGGTTGTCAGGGCTGCAGCCTGGGGATGGTTCAATGTAAATTATTTTACTTAGTATTTCTTGCTAATTTTGGGTTCAAGCACTCTTAGCCCACAATGTCCCAGTGTCGACTCTGGGGCCTGCAAATTTCCTGCACTGACTAACTCACTTTGTATCATGGGACCACTTGTGCACTAATTTGACTTCTGCTGTAAAGGGAACCTTCGATCGTTATTTCAGTTTTAATTCCGCCGATGTCTAGACAACTGTATTTATTTGTACAAGATGTTATGTTGCTTCTAGAATCTTGGAGCATAAAAAAAGTGACTGTAGCGGAAATAGAGATGTAAGTGGGAAAAGAACTGTACTACATTTTCCAAAATTATGATACCATTCGAAAAGTTTGTTCACTTTTGTTGAACAAAAGAGGGTAGAGGGTGTACCTGCATGGTAACC
The DNA here is from genome assembly GCA_910589775.1 of Avena eriantha. Lineage (NCBI taxonomy): Eukaryota > Viridiplantae > Streptophyta > Magnoliopsida > Poales > Poaceae > Avena > Avena eriantha. The sequence goes on from OU342740.1 coordinate 20,703,028, forward strand.
CACTTGCATCTCTAAACGGAAAGACCAATGTGATATGTGAGCCATCCTTACTGCCTTGAAACATCAGAAGTTTTTTAATTGAGCTGTTTTATTTGCCTTTCTCCATATTTGTGATGGTAGCTTTAGTTTCCAGGTTTCATGATGAATGATATTGGGAGCGCTGCTCCTATATTCAACAAAAAAAAACTTTGGATTCTAGGTCAAATTTATTGGTATAACACAAGCAAATTCCTCTAGAGTACAATTTGATTTGTATCACACATGCTATCACTCTAAAGAAACGTTAATTATTTTACTTAGTATTTCTTGCTAATTTTGGGTCCTACCACTTATAGCCCACAATGTCCCAGTATCCAGCCTAAGGCTTGCAAATTCCCTGCACTGACTAACTCACTTTGTAACGGGACCACTTGTGCACTAATTCGACTTCTGCTTGAAGGGCTCCTTGGATCTTTATTTAAGTTTTAATTCTGCCGATGTCTAGACAATTGTTTATTTTTCATGCAAGATGTTATGTTGACTTCAGAATCACGGAGCATAAAAAAGTGACTGTAGCGGAAAGACCTGAATTTGAGGCTATGTTAAATGTAACCTGTGAGCCATTCCTACTGCCTCGAAACATCAGAAGTTTTTTAATTGAGCTGTTTTATTTGTGTTTCTCTGTATTTGTGATGTTAGCTTTAGATTCCAGGTTATTGGGAGCGCTGCTCCTGTATTCAACAAAAGAACTTAAGATTCCAGGTCAAATTGATTGGTATAACACAAGCAATTCCTCTAAAGCACAATCTGATTCGTATCACACATGCAATCACTCTAAAGTACATTTTGGTATGCCCCCTTTATATATTTTAGTATTAAGTAATAACTCTCCATATGCCTACTGCACACTGCAGGAAATTGAGAGTGATGATGATAGCCTTGATGATGAGGTTGATCCTGCTGATGAGGATGAACATGAACCTGAAGTAGAAGATTCTGTCCCTTCTGAACAGGCAGTTCAGAACGCTGTAGCTCCACTCGCACCGCCTAAAGATACTGAAAGGCAGCTCTCCAAGAAGGAGTTAAAGAAAAAGGAGTTGGAAGAGCTTGATTCTTTATTGGCTGAGATGGGAATTTCAGATAAATCAGATAATGCTACTCAAGATGAAACAAAAGGTAAAGTTAAAATATCCTCCCTTCTCCAATAAATTATGCCAGAAGAAATATTCTGTGAAAATTGAATGAAACTCGATATATTTTTATACTGGTCGTTATCGTGCCGGTCAACTTTTCTGACTTTTTGTGAGGCCCGAAGATGGTTATTTCAGAAGTAGAAGCATTTATTTCACGTGTTATGCATATTTTTCAGACAAGAAAAGCACAGGTCAAGCTGCTGATGGAGAGAAAAAGGAAGATGCTCCTGCTCTGGCAGAGAGCAAGACCTCCAAGAAGAAGAAAGCTAAGAAAGACAAGTCTTCAAAGGAGGCAAAAGAAACACAGGATCAGAATGACGTGGCCGATGATCCTGCTGGTGCAGAACCTGGTGAAGACGCCGTTGCCATGGATGTGAAGGAGCGCATTAAGAAGGTAGCATCCATGAAGAAAAAGAAGTCGAGCAAAGAGTTGGACGCAGCAGCAAAGATTGCAGCATCTGAGGCTGCAGCCAGGAGAGCAAAGCTTGCGGCAGCAAAGAAGAAAGAGAAGAGCCACTACAACCAGCAGCCCTTGCGATGAACTGCCCGGATTCTCTAGTAGTTTTATAAGATGGTGTGTGCATCACTTGGACGAGGCTGCCTTCTCTAATTGTTCATCACAGGGAACTCTTGAACGTGGTGTGGTGAGCTCAGAATTGTTCATCACAGGGAACTCTTTTGGATATATGGTAAATGTGGATATTCCGCACCAAGTTTGCTAACTGTTCTGCTCTTGCTTGTTCTATCTATTCTTTTAAGCTCATTCTATTGTTTCCATAACCACACCCTGTTTGGTACGAAGAGCCTGCACCGAATCACCGATTTCTGAGAAATCCATGTGACGTCGCGCATAACTCCAGGAGAACCCGCTACTCCGAAATGGAGCGTCGAGTACATGCTTATACTTTTATCGAGAATGACTCCGGTACTTCTTGCGCCGTCAGTATGCAGTAAAGGGTGATTCTAGCTATGTGGAATTTCTAGATCCGGTTATAGTAAAGGTTTGTGTAAGAGAGAAAATCAGGGGCTGCCTATGGTCAGCCATAAAAGTGTATGACCGGTAGGGTTGCAAAGCGGCACCCTCAATTTTGGTCAGGCTAGGTGTAGTTTTTCTTTTAAAAAAAAAAGTCAAGTTTGAACTAAATTCTATTTTTGTGGGCTACTGCAGGTTGCCGCTTGCAACACTAATGGCACCTACGAAAATTTTGACTAAAAATTTGAAGCTAAACTTTAGCAAAAGTTAGACTATGACAAATAAGTATACTGATAACAGATGTGGCAAATCAAAGTGTGTCAAAAATCAAATACATACCAACTAAAGTGTGGCTACCAAACTTTGGCTTGGAAAAGTGTCACCGTAGACTAAACAATTTTTAAGAGAAAAAATTAGGGACTGTTTAGTTTACAACCACATTTTGCCAAGTCAAAGTATGGCTAGCCATAAAAGAGTGGCTAGAAAATTTGAAGCAGAACTTTGACAAAAAATAGTAAAAAGAATGACTATGAGTAGGTCATACGGGCAATACAATGTGGCAACTCAAAGTGTGGCAAAAATCAAATACATACTAAATAGTTGTGATAAAGTTTAGATCTAATTGGTGGTGCATGACTGACTGAGTGAGGTGCAAAGCAGGTCAGCAACTTTTTTGTTGTTGAAGGGGGATTATGCATGGCAATGGGGACAATCCCCTATGGAGATCCCTAGAACATCCCCATCCCATCAATCCCTAACTTTCTCATCCCCATCCTCGTATATATGACTAGGTATAACATTCTTTCAAACCCACCCCGTAATGGGTAAATGGGCCTCGTTGGGTTCCTTATTCCCCGTAACAAAAAATAAATGGTATAATATATGGAGATGATTTTTCACTGTGTATTCTTCGTCCAGCCACCAAGTCGTGCATATGACTTTGTTATGAGGCGGCTAGGGTGGAAGCCTAGGGTTTTTTAGGGTTTTGGTGTTTTTTAAGTTTTTTGTATGAATTTTGTAGGTTTTTTAGTTATATATATGACATATATGGGCCTAAATGTCATATGTGGAAATCTAGTTCCTGGTATAACAAGGTATGGGGTATAGTATACCATCCCCATCCCCACGATACCCTATGAGAAATAAATTAGTTCGACGATTATCCGCGTGACGGATGTTTAGCCCATGCCAACCCCCTAATGGATGAAATCCCCGTGGGTCTAGCGGGTATGTGGTCCACTGCCATTCCTAAGGGGGGGTGTCCATGGGGATGCTAAACCGTGCGGCATATGATGACCAAGGTTTGTCTAGATTTATATGTATCTAGACATGTTTTAGAAGATACATACAAATCTAGATAAATTACAATCACTTATTTTCGGATAGACAGAGTAGTTTTGTTACACTCGGTGCAAGGCTGCACATGCTCTAAGAACCTATATGACTCAATACACTTTCTAAGAGAATGTATGATTCAATGAAATTTGACATAATTTGGAAATCTAGTTTGAACAACGGGTGCAGATGAACCTATTATTTAAAACCATATTTTGAAATGTAAAAAATAAAATGAATATTCACGGCGGGGCCGCGTTAGGGCGAGTCGTGCGTTGAGCGTTACGTTACGTCGCCTCGACCATTACATGCTGATAGGTGGGACCAGGATACACGGCGGACCAGCCATCCATCTCTCGCTGATTATGGGGGACGTGGTGTGGGACCTCGTGGGGCGCATTTGGTGGTTATGTGGGTTTTATTTTTTGTTATTTTTATGATTGGCCTTTTTAAGAGCCTCTCTCTCGCTAACAATTGTGTTTTTTGTCCAAAAAGGTAGCGAATCTAGAACAGCTTCTCTCATCGTTCATTGTTCCTTTTGGCCCTCGTTTTTCTCTAATCTGGCAGCAAATCTAACCAGCATCATAAATAAATTCAGTAAACAGAGAAGATGTAGGTAAAGTAGCTAATATAGGTTATATAGTAGATACTTAACGAGGTTCGATAATTAGGCTGCTCAGCAGCAGCAACGGATAAGTTCAACACATACAAGACAAAAGAAGCTGCTTTACAGCAGCAGCACAAGATCAGTGGCCCCTCATGGCCTCCGCTAGGAGGGCCTCCGCCTCCTCCCACTGGCGCCTCCTTCACTTCTTGCTGCCTAGTCCCTTGACCTTGGGCTCCTTGGGCTTAATCGAGGACATACGACCCTCCTCGATGGCCACCTTCTAGAGGTTGCGGAGGTGAAGGCCGAGCGCCTGGTGCTTGGCTCTGAAGCCGTGGACTTTCACAAACTTGCCGTAGGTCCTCACGTCCTTGGCATGCTTCACGAGGGAGTTGAAGTCGGTGGCGCAGAGCCTCCTGGTGGTGCCGAAGGGGCACTTGTAGACGTCTCTGGCGAAGTAGTTATCGTACTGGCCGGACTTCAGCCTCCTCAGCATATGACGAGTCTTGGTGTCCTTGGACTCGTCGTCGCTGCAGACGTCGCTGCTATCCTCTTGTTGGAAAAAACGGTACACTGCAATAAGGACATGATTGAGATACTTTGATTATCAGGATTGATTATTTACATAAATTAACCGATTGAGATCCCCTAATTATTCCCCAAATCTCAAACCAAATTACTGATCCCAACAACGAACAGGGGGATTCAAATACGAATATGGGGATTCATCGAAATATGAGATCTATCACAAGAGGATTAGCTACTGTAAAAATACGAACAACCGAACCCTAATAACATATGGTCTAGCATCCAACGATGGGAATGGGGGAAGAACAAGGGAAGGGGAGAAAATCCTGGTTACCTTCGACCATGGGTCGGCGATTGAAAGGATCGTATGAGCACCTAGAGGGAGGTGAATATGTGCTACTTCAAATTTTACTCTTTTTCAATTTAGGGTTTGACATGAAAGGTAAATTCTCTAGATTATGCAACTATGGTGAATTTACCTATATGTCAACCTAGCACAAAAACTAAGCAATAACTAGATAAGTAAAGTGCGGTAAAGGATAGAAGTAACCAAAGTGGAGCATGCGGAGACACAAGGATTTGTTCCCCGTAGTTCCTTCCTTTTGAGGGGAAGTACGTCTACGTTGGAGAGGGGGTGGTTTCAAACCACCAACGCCATGAGAGGCCTCCCTTGTTCTCCGATGAACCTCACCCCAACGGGTTTGATTCACCTCTTCCACTATACGGCAACCTTCGAGGTGGAAGCCGACACCTTTACAACGAGTTCGGGGCACACATCCACAACTTAATTGGAGGCTCCCGAGTACAAGCTAGCTGTCAAACAATCAAAGAGAAGCTAGTAAGAACCAAATCACAAGCTAGGGTTTCCAATGAAACACTAGAGCAAGGGGCTCTCAAGTGAATGAGGGGGAAATGAAGATCTCTCTTGGTGAAGATGTAGATCAAGGCCCCCCCCCCTTCGATTCTCCAAAGATCAATGACTTTGGATGGTTGAGTGGGGAGATCTTGTGGATTTGGTGGCTCAAATGGTGCTAGAGTTTTTGAGGTGGACGAGCAGCTTCCAAGGTAGAAGAAGGGGGGCTTTATATAGCCCCCCTGAAATTAGAGCCGTTAGAGCCACTTACCCCGGACAGTCCGGCCAACACCAGCCGGACACTCTGGCCTGGCCAAGTTTCCGGCCAGTGTCCGGACAGTGTTCGGGTAGAGTCCGAACAGGGACACAAAATGTCCATCGAAGTTGCCCACTTCCGAGGGGCGGATAGTCCGGCCGGATCCAACCAGACAGTTCGGCCGTGGGCGGACACTCCAGCTGAATTCAGCCGGACAGTCCGATTGGGACCTGTTTCCTACACAAACAAAATCCTATGGTGCTCTTTTCCTTTATCGCAATATACACGAGAGCAGCAGGAATAACCTGAAACATTTAACAGACGATTAAACTTATCCAAGTGTTGTCACCAAACATCAAAATAATAGGAAGGGCATAAATGCCCTTTAAATCTCCCTCTTTTTGGTGTTTGATGACAACACAAGGATTTGCAAAAAGGATAGCTATAAATTTTCATAAGAGGAGATATACAAAATATAGTGAGGCTCCCCCTAGATGTGTGACCAATTTTAGCTTTGCATTTGAATACAAGATCACACACCCTAGGATTACATCCTCTCTATATTTTGTAGCTAAACAACTTATGACATGATATAAAATAACAACTAGATAAATAAGCTAGGTATAGGCATAACATAGTCATTAACACAACCGAGTAAGCATGTCACAACACACAACACAGAGTTCAACACAACATAGTACTCAACAAGTAGGATAAAGACACGAAGCTTCAAAGAGGCAAATCGAAATAACGTGAAGCTCGTGTACCCATGCAAATCCCCGGTAGCAACCTAATAAAGGGGCTACTTCTCCCCCTTTGGCATCGAGATGCCAAAAAGGGAAAAGAGCACAACTAAAGCATCACAAGGCCAACTCTAGCCACTATAGTCATCATTGTCATCCTCCTCCTGATCCTCGTCCTCATCCTCATCATCCTGATCCTCCTGAGTAGAGCTCTGACCGTGAGGGAAAGAAGAAGAGGACACGTCCTCAAACATGGACCAATCCACACGTCCCTGACTCCAGTGACCATAGGAAAGTGTGCCATCAAACGCCTACTATTGAGAAGGATCAACATCCATGGGTTGGTTGATCCGCTTGAGCTCCTTCATCACATTCCTGTTTACCTTGTATGCATCATACTGGCCATGGAAAATGTCAATGTTTTGGCAAAGAAGAAGCTTCTTCCACCAGGAGGCCTTCTTCACCTTCTTGTGCACTTCCTCCTTGAAGGTGGTGAAGTGATAAGCATTGCTGGCATGCTTAATGCGAGGGCCATGGGTCACAGCCTCCGAAACCTCCTCAGAACCATCATCACTGTCAGAGGCATCTATCTCATCATCCTCAAATATGTACTGAGCAGGGGGTAGCCACGAGGTGCCTTGGAGTTGGGGACACCCTTCCTTTGTAGCTTGGCAGGAAGGTGTGCAACAAGGTCAGTGAAGAGCAGTGGAGTGACTGGAGCCTGAGCAACAATGAGCTTCATCACATATGGAGCAAATAGAGGATACTTCTTGCTAGTGATGCACTTGTACATATCCTGATAGATGAAGTCCATGACATCTATGGCACCACCTAGGTGAGCTAGACCGTGAACATACACTAAGTGGGCATGGGCCATAAGGTTGATCTCAACACCCCTCATCTCATCCTTGTTGCTCGCCTTGGGAGTGAGAGTGTGGCGAAACATGCGGAGCAATATGTTGTAGATGAGCTTGATGTTGGTGGTTTGGCCAACCACACCATTCTGAGAGTATATTGGGGCCAACAGCTGCTTGTCATACGCCTGGCCATGCACATGCATCTGGTGACCACTATGAGCATTGGGGTTGAAAGGCACACCAAGGAGATGGGCAAACTGAGCCATGCTGGAACGACACCTTGTAGTGCCAGAGATCCACTCAAGGGGAATATCAGGAGTGTCCCCAAAAACCACCGTGGCATTGAACTGCTGGACCAACTCAATATTGTAGTCTTATCTTGTTTGAAAGATGGTATGCAGCCCCATCTTCTCAGTTACCCAGAGAGCATCCTCAAAATACATGTGTGCTTGGAGCTTCGGAATATCCAACCACTGCATGGGACACACAGGAGTCATGAAAGCCGAGAACACCTCGGAAAAGAGTAGGGCCTGCTCATTCCTCCAAAAGTGATCATCCTTAGAAGTGCACTGCAAAGAATAGAATTGTTGGACACACATCTCCACAAACTCTTCGGTGCCCAAATCCGCCAAAGTGGTTAATGACTCAAACTTCATGTGCTTGGCTTCATCCCTTTTTAGTATTCTAACCTTCTCTTGCTTAGCAGCAACACGCTCACAAGCAGCTTGTCTGACCATGGAGGGATCCATATGAACCTCATTCTCTTCATCACGGTACCTGCGAGGACGAGCTTTCTAAGTGGCCCTAGAGCGACGAGGACGGGAGCCACCTGTGAATTCAGAGTAGAAAGGTAGCAACTGGGTAAGCACATTTGTCCAGGAGGTGAATGCACATAGCAGTAGTGAAAGAAATGCCAGATCAAAACTGGTTGAGGAAACTTGGACTGTCTGGCAAAATCGAGCCAGAGACTCCGCCAGGCCCGGACAGTCCGGTGCATACATGCTGGACATTCCGGCTAGGCCGGAGTGTCCAGTATGTACACACCGAACAGTCCGGTGGGAGACCTAGTGATTTTTTGGGCAATGCGAATGTACTCAACCAGAGCAGATCAGGATTGCTAGGACTACTACAATGATGCCATATGCACGTAGTGTGATGAATCCATGGATCAAGATAGGTCATTGCCTCCAAAAAATGCATCTAGAGGAAACCCTAGAGATGTAGAAGAGGGGGAGGAAAAATACTAGCATCCATGGGGCCTTCATTGGAGGGGAACAGGTCCCAGCAGCAAAAGGGGCGGTAATGGCCGGCGACAACGGTCGAATACGGGGTGGAGAGGCCCTCCCGGTGGAGATCCTGGTTAGGGGCAACGGGCTGTGGAGAGGAGAGAGTCAGGGGAAGAAGGAGGACTGAACTATCCACTTCTCCCTGACCCCCTTTGCAGGACTGAAACCGCTGGGGCTGGAGTGTCCAGGCGAAATTAGCCGGAGTGTCCGGGCTGTATCAAGCGGAGTGTCCGGCCTGGCCGGACTCTCCGGTCGGTACAGTGCGGACATTCCGGCCCCCACGACCAGAAAACTCCAGGTACAAAAGTTGGACAAATGTGTGGCAAGAGGAGCATGTTTAGGGATGAGTATAGGCCTGGGATTCAGAAGATGTACATTGAAGAAACAAGAAACCATAGATAGTCAAAAGATGACAAATTAAGACCCAAACCAAACAAGTCAAGAACCGACTCTTCAAACATGAAGAGGGCGGTGGCTGAGGCCATCATGTAAGAGTTTGTGGCATGACACCGCGAAGAATTATCTTTGGGTTCATTGCCACTACTCATCAATGAAGCTCACATATCACTAAATGATATTAAGAGAATTGAATTTCTTAATGTTGGCATTATGGGAGGAGGGATAGTCCAATGTATTAGAACCACACTCCCCCTATCTCCATGCATGCACCTACACCAAATATGAGTCAAGACATAGGTGAGTATGCAAGTTAATCAAGTCAAGCTCCTAGAATCTACAATATTTAGTTCATTCCTCAAATAAAAAAACCTTGCTTCATCAAGTGGCTTCGTGAAAATATCGGCAAGTTGGTCTTTGGTTGACACATAGGATAGCTCAATATCACTTCGAGCAACATGATCTCTAATGAAGTGATGACGAATCTCAATATGCTTTGTTCTTGTATGATCCACTGGGTTATAGGCAATCTTGATAGCACTTTCATTGTCACATAGAAGAGACACTTTGTCACAATGGACACCGTATTCCTTTAAAGTTTGCCTCATCCATAGCAATTGAGTACAAGCACTAGCAGCTGCCACATACTCGGCTTCGGCGGTGGAGATATATATGTAATTTTTCTTCTTAGAAGACCAACACACCAAGGACCTCCAAGGAATTGGCAATCCCCGGAGGTTGATTTCCTATCATCCTTGTCACCAGCCCAATCCGAATCTGTGTATCCACAAAGAGAGAAAGTTGAGCCACTAGGATACCAAATACCATAGTTTGGGGTATGAACCAAATATCGAAATATTCTCTTGACCGCCATCAAATGGATTTCTTTAGGAGCCGCTTGATATTTTGCACACACACCTACACTCAACACAATATCAGGTCTAGATGCACAAAGGTAAAGCAAAGAGCCAATCATGGACCGGTATACCTTTTGATCCACATCTTTACCATTTAGGTTTAGTTCAAGATGAGTCTTTGTTGCCATGGGAGTGGGAGCTCCATTTAGATCTTTCATGTTGAATCTTTTGAGCATATCTTGAGTATACCTGGCTTGGTTGAAGAATGTTCCTCCTCTCACTTGCGTGATCTCAAAACCAAGGAATACTCTCAATTCTCCCATCATAGACATCCTGAACCTGTCAGTCATAAGCTTCGAGAATTCACCATTAAAAGCTTTGTTAGATGAGCCAAAGATAATATCATCTACATATATTTGGCATACAAAAAGTTCCCCCTTGACCTTCATAGTAAAAAGAGTGGGATCGATTTTCCCAACCTCAAACCCACGATTTAACAACAACTCTCTAAGGTGCTCATACCACATGCGTGGGGCTTGTTTGAGCCCATAGAGTGCCTTATCAAGTTTGTATACGTGGTTTGGAAAGTTGGGATCCTCAAACCCTGGGGGTTGCTTCACATATACCAACTCATGTAATGGACCATTAAGAAATGCACTTTCTACATCCATTTGTTGTAATTTAAATTTATGATGTGCTGCATAAGCAAGAAGGATATGTATGGACTCAAGGCGAGCCACGGGTGCATAAGTCTCTCCATAATAAATGCCTTCAATTTGAGAGAATCCTTGTGCAACCAATCTTGCCTTGTTCCTCACCACAATTCCATGCTCATCTTGCTTGTTCTTGAAAATCCACTTAGTGCCTATAACATTGCGGCAATCTTTTGGCTTTTCAACTAACTTCCATACTTTGTTTCTCTCAAAGTTGTTGAGCTCTTTGTGCATTGCATCCAACCAATCCGAATCTTCAAGAGCTTCCCATGCTTTCTTTGGTTCCACCATGGAAATGTGAGCTTGGTGTTCGCCAAAGTTCTTCAGTTGAGCTCGAGTGGATATCCCTCTTCTTAGATCTCCTACCACATTCTCAAGAGTGTGGTCTCTCAATTCCAATATTCTATCCATTCTAGCTTGGAGACGAGTTTCAATCTCCTTGTTGTTTCTTGTGGGGATCACTTCATCATTCTGGTCCTCGTCTTGACCATTTACTTGACCTTGATCATCATTGGAATTATTCTCTTCTACAAGAGGCAAATATTGACCTTGGTCTTGATCAAGCATACTTCTAGACAGGCATTGAGCTTCCCTTATGACAGTTTCTATAGATCTTCCTTGTGTGATAGCCTTAGCCCCAATGGACATTCTGTCAAATGGAGACTCAAGTACCTCCTGGCTAGAGGTTTCAACTTGATCAACAGGTTGAGGGTTCACAGCTTGTCTTTGGCATGGGTCATTGTCCCCCTCGATAGGAGCTTGATGATGTTGTGAAGATGAGGGCTCCACTTGAGTAGAGCATAGTTCTTCTCGATCCGCCATAAGGGGTTCCTCAACAGGACGGATGAAACCCACACCCATTCTTCCTATGGCATCCTGAGGCATTTCATCATCTACATCACAAACATCAACACGCCCCGCTTGGGGACCATCATATTCTTCGAACACCACACTACAAGATTCTATGACAGTTCCAGAGAGCTTGTCATTGATTCTCTAAGTGTGGGATTCGAGACCATAACCAACAAAAATACCCTCTAATGCTTTGGAATCAAAGTTGGACAAACGAATACCCTTAATGCAATAGAAACACTTACAACCGAACACCCGTAAGTATGAAACATTGGGCTTGTTACCGGTAATGATTTCATATGGAGTCTTGATCAATTATTTGCAGAGGTAGAGACGGTTTGATGCATGGCATGCCGTGGAGATAGCTTCAGCCCAAAAATTGTATGGAGATTTAAATTCTGCCAACATGGTCCTTGCCATATCTATAAGAGTCCGGTTCTTCCTCTCAGCTACACCATTTTGTTGAGGGGTATATGCAATGGAATATTGATGTTTTATTCCCTCATCACTAAGAAATCCATTCAATGTGTAGTTCTTGAACTCGGTACAATTGTCACTTCTTATGGTTAATACCAGGACATTGTGTTGGCGTTGAGCCATGTTGATGAAGTCAATGAAGTTCTCTTGTGTCTCACTTTTCAGCTTGAAGAAATATACCCAAGTGTATCTTGAGTAGTCATCAACAATCACCAAGCAATATTTCTTCCCACCAAGACTTGCATGAGATGGAGGACCAAAGAGATCCACATGAAGGAGCTCCAAGATCCTCTTGGACTTGATGTAGTTCTTTGGCTTGTGGGGAGAATCATGCATCTTTCCTTCAACACATGCCCTGCAAACACGATCTTTGGCAAAGCAAACATTTTCCTTTAGTCCAACAATATGACCATCCTTGTGGAGGCTTTGCAAAGTTCTCATGTTGACATGGGCTAGACGGCGATGCCATAGCCAACCCACATCAGCCTTTCTGAATAAGCACATCGGACTTGTAGTGGTTTTCCCCGAGAAGTCCACCACATACAAGTCATTTTCGACGTACCCAACGAAAGCGACCTTGAGAGACTTTCTCCACAAGAGGATCACAATATCATTATCAATAAAGACGGCAAAACCCATCTTTCCTAGAGCACGGACTGAAAGTAAATTATATCCAAGGGTCTCAACAAGCATGACATCCACGAGAGTAATATCGTGTGCAACCACAACTTTGCCGAAACCCATTACCTTAGACTTTGACTTGTCGGCATATGTCACGGATATTTGATCAATATTTGGTCTCAACTCCTTGACACTAGATGCGCTTCCGGTCATATGACTTGTGCATCCACTATTAAGCACCCATTTTGACCCTCCGGAAGCATAGGTCTACAAAAGATCAAACTAGTTTTTAGGTACCCATTTTTCAATGGGTCCTGTTTTGTTAGCAACAAGGGTCTTGGGAACCCAAATAGACCAAGCAATATAACCATCATATGGCCCAACATATTGTGCATACACATCACCATAATAATCACGCATTAAAACATAGTGAGGGTTATCACTTCTCGCAAAATCATCATGAGACATAGTTTTGCCATTCGTGGACTTACCATCCACAATGACCTTGTCCTTTCCTTGTATGGTCTTAGCCTTCTTCTTCTTCTTCGTGCCATTAGAGACAAAACCAATGCCCCCTTTTTCACTACTTGACCTTTACTTACTCAAGAGGTCATCAATTGACTTGTTACCCTTGGGAAAGGTGGCCTTAGCTAGCTCCCCCTTCAACCTAGCATTTTCTTCAAGTATACTAGTACAACTAGAGGGAATGAAAATACTAGGTGAAGAAATATTAGTCAATTGAGTTTGAGGCTTTTCACGAGACTTTGTGAGAAACAAGAGTTCACTCTCCAAGGCCTTGTGATCCTTGTCAAGTATCCTAAAGTCCTCGGCAAGTTTTTGATGAACAACATCAAACTCAATCTTGTCCTTTTTAGCCCTTATATATTTGACAATAGCATGGTCACGTTCCTTGATGAGTTTATTAATAATGAGATCATTTGCTTCATCAAGACCTTCAAGTTTAGTTTCAAGAGATATTCTAGTTTCTTGTTCTTCTTCTAGAGCATTATTTAGAGCTTTTACCTCAATCATGTGCTCTCTTCCTAATTTACATCTCTCATCTAGAAGTTCTTGTGTGTGTGCAAGTTGATTTAAGAGGTCCACAACATGTTTCTTGTGTTCCCCTTGCAAGTTGTTCATAAACACATCAAAATCAACTAGTTCCTTTTTGACCTCAAGAGATAACTCATCATCAAAATCATCATTGATTAAGGCGGTGGAATGTGATGATGGCAATACCTCTGTTCCTCTTGTCATAAGGCAAGTGACGTTCTTGTTGGAGATATTCTCATTAGGAGAGTCAAAGAGTGAGTATGTAGGGGTAGAAGTGGTGGCTAGATCTGCCACACCACTTGATGTTTCCTCTTCTTCATCTTCATCATCATCGGAGGAGGAGAATTCTTCATGAGTGATCAAGACAATTTCACCCGACTTCTTGTTGGTTGCATTCCTTTTGATGAAGGGTTTCTTGTAAGGAGCTTTGGAGGTCTTATTCAACACAAGTTTACCCCCATGGTCTTCTCTTTTCTCATAGGGACAAGCAGCAACAAAGTGATAGCGGTCACCACAATTGAAGCAAGTTCTCAACTTGGACCCATTATCTCTTCTCCCATTGGGGTTGCTTCTTCTTCGCATTTCCATCTTGGCCTTGGCGGGATGTTTCCAAAAGTTTCTTGCATAGAAGGCCATGTATTCACCATGAGTAACCTTGACATCTTCGGGGTGGCTCATTGAAAGTCCCTCATGACTTCCTTCATCTTCATCATACTCCACAACCTTGGCCTTCCAGGCAATATTGACACCACTACTCATTCCAATGGCACGAGCACAGGCGTCTTTGGCATTCTTGGCAGCAACCTTGAAGGCGACCATCTCTTGCATAACTTCATTGGAGGTCATGAGATGGTAGTTGTGTCTTCCTTGGAGACTCTTCAAGTCAGTAGGCTCAAAGGGCATGCGAGCGCTCACATACTTCCTCTTGATCCAAGCATCATCAATGTGAGAGGCACCAACATTCCTGAAAGAGGTGGCTATGGATTTGAGTCTTTGATACATGTCTTCATGATCCTCACCATCCTTCATGAAGAAACCTTCAGCCTCATTGCTTCAGGCATCATATCTATTTCTTCTCATACTTTCATTGCCAACAAACAAGTCAATGAGAGCATCCCAAGCTTCCTTGGCGGTATTGTAGTGCTCAATGTGGGGAAAATCCTTTGGCCCCATTCCAAGTTTGATCATGTGCAAGGCAGTCGCATTGAGTTGGCTATTGACCACTTCTCTTCTAGTCAAGTTGGTTGGATCTTCAATTTTGAGTCCTTCTTCAATAATATTCCACAAATCAATGCAAGAGCTACGCACATGAGATTTCATTAAAACTTGCCATTGAGCAAAAGTATGTGCAGCTAACTTAGGTGGGTCACCTCTACTATTTATATGTGGGTGAGGGATAGGGGAGTCGAGAGAGTACCATCCGGGAACCGCATGGTGCTCTTCCTTCCCATCACCCTTTTTGGTGGTGGAGTCAGTGGAATTATGTTCATCCCCCGCACTTCCTCCAAAGGCTTAGCCAGAGCATTTGCCTTTGGGTTAGGTGATGTTTCCACATAAGAGGGAGGAGGCGAGGTTTTCTTATCCCTAACAAGTTGCTCAACGAGTTGGCGCAGCTGTTGGATTTCGTTGCCCAAGGTAGAGCTCAAGCTTGTTTCCAAATTCTTGAGATCTACCATAGTGACCGAATGGCTAGCCTTACTTTCTACCTCATCTGGGTTGCCCATAATCTCTTAGGCGGTTAAGCCCGAATAAAGATCCGAGGCTCTGATACCAATTGAAAGGATCATATGCGCACCTAGAGGGGGGGGGGTGAATAGGTGCTACTTCAAATTTTACTCTTTTTCAATTTAGGGTTTGACATGAAAGGTAAATTCTCTAGATTATGCAACTATGGTGAATTTACCTATATGTCAACCTAGCACAAAAACTAAGCAATAACTAGATAAGTAAAGTGCGGTAAAGGATAGAAGTAACCAAAGTGGAGCACGCGGAGACACAAGGATTTGTTTCCCATAGTTCCTTCCTTTTGAGGGGAAGTACGTCTACGTTTGGAGAGGGGGTGGTTTCAAACCACCAACGCCACGAGAGGCCTCCCTTGTTCTTCGATGAACCTCACCCCAACGAGTTCGATTCACCTCTTCCACTATACGACAACCTTCGAGGTGGAAGCCGGCACCTTTACAACGAGTTCGGGGCACACATCCACAACTTAATTGGAGGCTCCCAAGTACAAGCTAGCTGTCAAACAATCAAAGACAAGCTAGTAAGAACCAAATCACAAGCTAGGGTTTCCAATGAAACACTAGAGAAAGGGGACCTCAAGTGAATGAGGGGGAAATGAAGATCTCTCTTGGTGAAGATGTAGATCAAGGCCTCCTCCTTTGATTCTCCAAAGATCAATGACTTTGGATGGTTGAGTGGGGAGATCTTGTGGATTTGGTGGCTCAAATGGTGTTGGAGTTCTTGAGGTGGACGAGCAGCTTCCAAGGTAGAAGAAAGGGGTTTTATATAGGCCCCCTGGAATTAGAGCCATTGGAGCCACTTACCCAGGACAGTCCGGCCAACACCAGCCGGACAGTTCGGGCTAGCCGGACACTCCGGTCGAGACCAGCCATACACTCCGGCCTGGCCAAGTTTCCGGCCAGTGTCCGAACAGTGTCCGGGTAGAGTCCAAACAGGGACACATAATGTCCATCGAAGTTGCCCACTTCCCAGGGGTGGATAGTCCGGCCGAATCCAACCGGACAGTCTGGTCGGGGGCGAACACTCCAGCTGAATTCAGCCAGACAGTCCGGCTGGGACCTGTTTCCTGCACAAACAAAATCCTGTGGTGCTCTTTTCCTTTATCGCAATATACATGAGAGCAGCAGGAATCATCGGAAACATTTAACATACGATTAAACATATCCAAGTGTTGTCGCCAAACATCAAAATAATAGGAAGGGCATAAATGCCCTTTCAGCGATGCTGGTGTTGTAGGGGTTCTTCGGCCTTATATAATCAACCTTGTTGGGGGGATACCCCCGGGTAGGGTCACGCTGGGGTATGAAGGCTGAGTTAGCCAAGGTACGGCAAGGTCAAAGCAAATGATGGCCGGGTCACCTCAAGGCAGGCCGAATCACAGAGTAACTCGGACCGACGGATGTCCGCCTAACTGAGTCCCGGCTGACGTATGTCGTATGCCAGCAGGATTTATTTAACTTGTATGCAGGTACTCACGGGGCCGGATTAACTAGGCATGATTCGGGTTATATCAGGCTTGCAAGAGAAGGAAGGTATCTCGTTGGTCAAAAGGTGGTCACTATACGCAGGAGCATGAGCGAAGCAGACAGAGAGAAGGACCACCAAGGCATGGCTGACAAGGGTGACGCGCCCTATGTCGGATGACGCTGGCGCCGCAGAGGCTCACGTAGCCTCTGCATGGCTTGCAATGGCGAAAAGTGACCCGGTCGGTTTTCTATTTTGGGAAGAGGCATATACCTTGGAATATGCCTCCACGTATGCCCTAATTGGAGACCTAGCCACCCCTTTATAAGGAGGGCTAGGGCATCTGTAGAAGGGGTTGATTTTTGGTTGGCTGGCATTTGGTTGTTGGTTCCTGGGAGCTAGCTAGTGGTGAGAGTAAGAGATCTCCTTCTTCCTCCTCTCCCCAATACAGCTCGAGGAGCATTGTAAACCTTGTGAACCTTGTAAATACAAAGCATCTGTGTGTGGAATCACCACACTATCCCTCCCTGGATTCCTCTAGTGCATATTGGCCCCACCTTTAGCCTATCCATGGCATCTGCCGTGACACCACCACGATAGTGGGTGCCCACCGTGGGGCTCATGGCGCTAGCAGGAGTGAAGATCCGGACGGGAAACCTCATTGGCAATGGCGAACGCATCGTCTCTGGGCTCGTTCAGCACTTTGGAGCGTTGGACTACGTCAGCGACAATGTTGGTTGCTTCGGCACGCGACCTCTTCCGTGCAATGGCATCTTTGTCAAGCTTGGCGCTCACAAGATCTATGTCGGCATCGATGTGTCATGCGTTCATCCACGACACGTCGTCGAGGGACGCGAGCCACCTCTTATGTCGGCTCACGGGGCGCGTATCACTCGCTCCCCTGACCGCGCCGAAGTGATGATGACTGCGCCTAACGCTGGCGCGAGCAAGGATCCGGCACCAGATCTGGAGGTAACACCCAAGGAACCAAGGAAAAGTAGAGGTCCTCCACTAGAGAGGCCAGAAAATGTGTTGCAGCAGGCAATAGATATCTTGGCAAGTCCCATAGCGCCTGTGGTAGATCTGGCTCAGGCACAGGCCAAGTTAGAGGAAACTAGGCAGAAAATACTAGAGGGTGCGAAAAAGATAGCCGCGGCTCAGCAGTCATTGAATATGACACTACGCGAGTACGCAAAGGCAAATAAGGTAGATGCTATAAAAGTGAAGGGGAGAAACCTCATTAGTGAAATGAATAAAGAGGGTGATACTAGAATTGAGGAATCAAAGAACATTCTGTCCGTGGGGCTGCCGAAGTACAGTACCCCGGCAAAGAACCTCAGAGCAGCAGATGTAGCCGCATCCGAGCTAGAGGGTTTGACGGGTGAAGCCCGACAAAGGCAGCAAGAAAGGGTCAATGAGTTAGTTTGGATCGCTAACAGACAAAATGAAGAGTTGCTAAGGACTAACCCGGGGAGAGCTGGAGCTTCCAAGGTTGTTTACTCGACAGTAGGTAACCCGGAGAAATCCGCTGGAGCTGCATCGTCTCCTCACGGTGGTCCTAGGAGAGAAGAGGTGGTAACCTCAGCCAGGAGGAACAAACAGATAGTCCCATATGACCCGGCAAGGGCAGGGAAAGGAAAAGAAGTGTAGGGAAATGAGGATCGACGAAGTGTCAGCCGAGGTGAAGCTGGCCGAGGTAACCGCGACCAAGGCAATACCGATCAGAGAAACGTTGTAAACGGTAATGCCGGACATCGTAACTCGGCGGGAGCAGGGCAACTGCAGCAACAGAATATACCACGGCAAGAGCGAAGTGCGGCCAAGGTATGCAACAGAGGGGCGCTCCATAAGAGAAAGATGGGTACAATGATGGTGATTCGGAAATGGTGAACGCAGGATACCCTAGGCCGGATTATCATGTGATAGGGTCTAGGTTGGGAAGCAGGAACTTGATGCCTGATGACGCCATGTTAAAAATAGATCGGCTTTATAGGTCAGAGCAAATTGAGTGTCAAGGTCCTCCGGGTCCGGCGGTTTTTGGGCCCCGGATCATGAAGGAGCCTCCGGTACCTAACTTCCAGTTACCCAGAGGCACGAAGACATATGACGGTAGCACAAAGCCAGAGGATTGGTTGATTAACTACGCGACAGCGGTAAAAATTGCTACAGGCAACTTGAGATGGGCAGTGAGATATGTACCCCAGATGCTGGAGGGGCCTGCGAGGGTATGGTTAAACAATTTACCACCCAGAAGTATCAACTGCTGGATCGATTTTGAGGAAAGGTTTGTCAGTAACTTCTCGAGCACGTATCAGAGGCCCAATAGGCCACAAACCCTAGCAATGTGCAAGCAGAGACCAAATGAGACAGACCGGGAGTTCTTAACCCGTTGGTGCACGGTGCGAAACTCATGTGAGGGCGTGATCGAGTCACAAGCCATAGCTTGGTTTGCTCAGGGGTGCAGATATGCAAGCATGCTGTGGTAAAGGTTGCAAAGGGATATGCCAACTACACTGGCAGAGACAATCCGGATTGCTGATTCATATGCCTTGGGCGATCCGACTCAACCTAGGCTGATGTCAAACGAGTCAAATGAGGAGTACTACCAGCGAGATGGAGCCGGGTCATCCCGGCGGAATGATTACCGGGGTAAGAGAAGACAGGATAGACCGGATTACAGGTACAGCTCGCAACAAGTTGCTGCTGTAAATCAAGACTAACCCGGAGCAGGGAGTAGTCAGCATCAGAAAACTGGAGGGCAACAGTGGACTCCGAGGAATGATGGCAAGAAAACTTGGACGCCCAAACAAAAGAAACAGTGGCAAGAAAAGAAAGATCGGCCAAGGTATACGTATGAGGCAATGTTGGATCAGCCGTGCAAATTTCACACGCCAAATCCGAGTAACCCGGCGGGTCATACGACTCGACAATGTGAGTGGATGAGGAAGATAGAACAAAGTGGTTTGGGGAATGCGCAGGCACCTCGGAACGATCAGCCTCGGAAGGAGTTACCCCGGCAGCAATTGCTCTCCAGAGCAAACACACAACAATTAATGTTGCCACCACCTCCGCTGAGGTATGAAAACCATGAGAGAAGGGATGCAGTGCATCAGGTGGAAAACCAGCATCAACCAGATCAAAGATATCCCAGCAATGAGGGGAGAAATGAATACAGAGAGCATCACCAAAGTTACTGTGTGTTTACCACAGAGGAAATGGATAGAAAGAGCTTGCAACATCGACATATGGAGGTGAATGCAGTTATGCCAGTGGTGACGAGGTATATGCCTTGGTCGGATCAGAAAATTACCTGGAGTATCAAAGACCATCCCAAGCTCATGCCAAGTCCTGGTTCATATGCGCTCGTGCTAGACCCAACATTCATTGGGCAAATATCAATGTGAGATTCTCTAAGGTGTTGATTGACAATGGCAGCAGCATCAATATTATGTATGTGGATACAATGCGTAAGTTGGGTATCTCGGAGAACATGCTCCAAGCTACGAGGACAACTTTCCATGGCATTGTGCCAGGTATTTCCTGTGAACCCATTGGCAAAGTCCGGGTTGACGTATTGTTTGGTACGAGAGATAACTGCCGAACTGAGAATTTGGAGTTCGAGGTTGTCAATTTGGAGAGCGCATATCACGCGTTACTCGGCAGGCCAGCCCTGAACAAATTCATGGCAAGTGCCCACATCAGTTACTTGAAGATGAAGCTGCCTGGGCCAAATGGAGTAATTACTATAGTAGGAGATTTCCGACATTCCATTGAGTGTGCGTCAGCCGGATCTAACCTGGCCGAGTCACTCGTGATCGCACAAGAAAAAAGAAAGATCTAGGAGGTGGCGGCATTGGATCAGTCCGTGCAGCAGTATATGTCGGCACTAAGTAACCCGCATGGAAGTGTCTCATTTCAAGCAACGAAGGATACAAAGAAAGTTCCTGTTGATGATCTGTTCCCAGAGCGCACCATAACGATTGGTGCCGGGTTAAATGACAAATAGGAAAGCGAGCTCGTCAACTTCCTCCGTGAGAATCGGGATATCTTTGCTTGGTCCACACAGGACTTGCAAGGTGTTCCGAGGGAGTTGGCCGAGCACTCTTTGAATGTGAGACCCGGAGCAAAGTCGGTTAAGCAACCTCTCCGCCGCTTCGCCGAAGATAGGAGAAAAGTCATTGGAGATGAGATAGCTCGGCTCCTTGCAGTTGGGTTCATCATGGAAGTGCTTTACCCGGATTGGCTATCTAATCCGGTGCTGGTGGAAAAGAAGAAAGATGATCTGAATGTAGCAGTGGTTTGGCGTATGTGCATCGATTACACGAACCTGAATAAGGCGTGCCCAAAAGATCAATTCCCGCTGCCAAGGATAGATCAGGTCATAGATTCTACTGCTGGATGTGAACTGTTGTCATTCATAGATGCATATTCTGGTTTCCACCAGATACCTCTAAACCCGAATGATCAAATAAAGACTGTGTTTATTACCCTGTACGGGGCTTATTGCTATCGCACCATGCCTTTTGGTTTATGTAATGTAGGGGCAACGTACCAAAGATGTATGCAAAAATGTCTATATGATCAAATTGGTCGAAATATGCAAGTGTACGTAGATGATGTGGTTATAAAAACCAAGGAAAGCAAAATGATCCTTGACGATATCCGGCAAACATTCGCGAACTTAAGGAGGTTCTGAATGAAGCTTAACCCGGAGAAATGTACCTTCAGTGTCCCGGCTAGAAAATTACTCGGATTTCTTGTCTCTGACCGAGGTATCGAAGTTAACCCAACTAAAATCCGGGCCATTGAGTGAATGGAATTGCCGAAGTGCCTTAATGATGTCCAGAAGTTCACTGGTTGCCTGGCATCCTTAAGCCGGTTTGTATGTCGGTTGGGAGAAAAGGCACTGCCTCTCTATCAACTCATGAAAAAGTTGGACAAGTTCATTTGGATGCCGCAGGCCAATGAAGCCTTTATCCAATTAAAGAAAATGTTAGCCACTGCACCAGTGTTAGCCTCTCCACTATCAAAGGAGCCAATGTTGCTCTATACAGCCGCAACCAACCGAGTTGTAAGTGCAGTAATTGTGGTAGAGAGCGATGAGGAGGGTAAGTCAGTGCAAAGGCCAGTATAATATCTGAGTGAGGTATTATCAGCTTCGAAACAAAACTATCCCCACTATCAGAAGATGGCATATGGTGTGTATATGACGGCTAAGAAACTAAAGCACTATTTTGAAGAGCACCCCATCAAAGTAATATGTGAATCTCCCATATCTAAGATAATGAGAAATAAGGATGCAAGTGGCCGGATTGCAAAATGGGCAATTGAGCTAGCCCCTTATGCGCCACAGTACGACATGAGAGATGCGATCAAGTCTCAGGCTATGGCCGACTTTTTCGTGGATTGGGCCGAGGTGCAATATGAGCCACCGTTGCCAGATCCGAACTATTGGAGAATGCACTTTGACGGGTCAAAACCAAAACCATGTTAGGCGTCGGAGTTGTGCTTACCTGCCCAAGAAGGACTAGCTGAAATACGTGCTACAGATCCACTTCGCAGCATCAAACAATGTTGCAAAATATGAAGCGCTTGTGCACGGGCTCAAAGTGGCAAAAGAAATTGGGATACGCCGGATCTAGTGCTTTGTGACTCCGATCTGGTAGTCCAGCAAGTCTCAGGGCATTGGGATGCTTCGGATGCAAATATGGCATTGTACAGATTTCATGTGCAGAAGATATCAAAATACTTTGAGGGATGCGAATTTCACCACGTACCCCGGCTGGAAAATGAGGCTGTCGACATACTGTCAAAACTCGGATCAACCCGACAAGCAATCCCGCCAGGGGTAGCACTAGAGCACCTCAGAAAACCATCTATCAGGCCATCCCCAGAGTCCGAATCAATCTATATCCCGGCAAATCCGGAATCGGAAGCTGTGCCCATGGACATTGATGTGGGAAGTGGTTCACGAAACCTGGGGACTGCTTCGGCAAACCTAGGGACTGCTTCGCAAGACCCGGGGACTACACAGCGTGATCCGGCTGAGGTTATGCCAGTGGATCAAATGGAAATTAACGAGGAAGTGTTCCCGGTGCGAGCCATACCAGCTTGGGCACTGCCCATATTCCAATTCCTAAAAGATGGAACTTTGCCCAGCGAAGAAGTGCTTTCACGGCAAACTCAGAGGAGGGAAAAGGCATACACGATTATCAGTTCCGAGCTATACAAGAGAAGTGTTACAAATGTCCTCCAACGATGCGTTGACCCGGAGGAAGGGCTTGACATCCTCTGAGATATACATCAAGGGGAATGTGGGCATCATGCCTCGTCCAGAGCCTTGGTAGCAAAAGCTTTCCGACATGGGTTTTATGGGCCAAGTGCCTTGGAACAAGCAGAGGATCTGGTAAGAAAGTGCAATGGTTGTCAGACGTATGCCACCAAGACGCACATGCCAATGTCGGAGCTCAAGACCATACCAATTACCTGGCCATTTGCTGTATGGTGCTTGGATATGGTTAGCCCGTTTAAGCCGGCAAGAGGAAATATGACCCATATCTTGGTCATGGTTGACAAGTTTACGAAGTGGATTGAGGTGAAGCCAATAAGAAAATGTGATGGAGCTACAGCCGTGACAATCCTCAAAGATATCATTTTGAGATATGGCTATCCTCACAGTATCATAACATATAATGGCACCAATTTTGCTGAAGGAGCATTTGCGCAATTCTGCCGAGATAAGATTCGGCTGGACGTTGCCTCTGTAGCCCACCCCGCATCGAACAGACAAGTGGAGAGATCCAACGGATTAGTGTTATCCGGGATAAAACCCGGCTCATTGAGCCGCTGCAAAGATCAGCGGGGTGCTGGATAGAGAACTACCAGCGGTACTGTGGAGTTTAAGAACAACTCCTAATCAATCAACAGGCTATACGCCATTTTTTCTGGTATATGGGGCAGAAGCTGTATTACCAGCTGACATAGAGCATGATTAGCCTAGGGTCACCCTATACACAGAAGCCGAAATGCGAGAAGCCTGGCAAAATGATGTTGATCTGCTGGAAGAAGCGAGAGAATTGGCATTGTCCAGATCCACCATATATCAGCAAAATCTCCAACGCTATCATAGCCGGAAAGTAAACCCCCGATTGTTCCGGGAAGGTGATCTGGTACTCCGGCTGGTACAACGTACTACTGGCATGCATAAGTTATCCCCCCATGGGAGGGGCCATTCAATGTAAGCAAAGAATTGCACAATGATTCTTATTATCTCATCGATGCAAAACCATAGGAGAAGAACAAGGCGGACAGGTCCGGCGAGGAATCTAAACGTCCATGGAATGTAGCTCTACTTCGTCTATTCTACACTTAACAAAGAAGTGTGTGTATCCGTGTCTCTCATATGTCAGTATGTATGCCGGAAATGAGTCTATCAATGAAATCTTGGCACCTCGAGCAGTAACTCGGGGACTGCCTTAGTAATATTATTCGTCCTTTGTGTTAGTTGTTTATTTTTATGTCGGCTGGCCTAAGTTGCTTCTAACTAAGCCAGATTAGTAGTGTATGAGCACCAAAAACTCAACTCTTCGACTTGCTGATGTCCAACAAGAATTGGCTTCATGGAAAGCAAGAGAACAAGTTTGGAAATGCGCAGCACACGAAAAACGACTAAGGAAAGGAATGTAATCGAGCCGACGTTTATTGTTCGGACTAACCCCATGTTTATTTTACCTTTACCGTGTTGGATTATTTTGAGCTAATCCTAAAGTTTCCAAGTATTGTTAAGTCAATTTTTGAAACTCGGTCTCGTAAGTCACAAAACCGAATCAAGGTAGACTCGAGCCGAGCTAGGAAATTGGAGAAACAAGAAAATGAAACTCGGGGACTACGCCCAAGTTAATTGGGCATAAGCAACTTAGTAGCAAAATATGATTTGTGTACTTAATACATCTACACCCGGCATACCGGGGATCTGATAAAATTCAAAGTGTTTTTACGCTCAAGGAGCAGCAGCAGGTGGAATTCCGGCCTCAGCTTCATCGTCCTCATTTTCTTCAATATCTGAAGCTTCGTCCCCTTCATCGCGCCCGAGCCATCTTTGACATATTCGTCGTCACCAGCGTCAAGGAAGCTTGGTCCCTTGTTCCATTGATGGACGGGGGCAAACTGGATGAGGTTTTGAGCACAAGCCTTGCGCCGAGCTACCCAATCCGGGTCAGTTGACCATTTTGATCCGGTGCGCAGGCGCTCGAGAAGCTTCAGGTCTAACTTTTTGTACCATGAGAGAACAAAATGGAGGACAGTTTCAGCTCCGGCACATGCGGCGGATTCCCTCCAGAGGTCAAGCTGGGTCTCGCACTCCATTAACTTGGCAATTAGAGCTGTGGATCCCTCCGAAACATCCTCATCAGGCCAGAGGGCACAGAAGATCCGGACAGATGAATCTAGGAGACCCGAACCATAGTTCTTCATGATTTCAACTCGGGAGGATAGGCTGACTATCAGATCCTCCAGGTCAAGAGGAATGGAGCAGGGACCAGATGGAGTACCTCTCTACTGGCGGAACTTGGTAACGGCATTGGATGCAATGGCATCGCCCTCTGGGAATTTATCTGTAGACAAAACAAGTAGAATAAGTAAAAGAACTTAACTTGGAAAAATTCACGTCAGCTTAAGGAAAGGAGTTTACAGGAGACGTGACTATGGATCCGAGTCAGCTCCTTAGTGCAATTATCACGTCTCGTCCGGAGCTGCTCAAGTTCAGCATTTGGCGACTCAAGCTTGACGTCGGCCTCCTTCAGCAGTTCTTGATCCTTTGCAAGTTGGAGGCTGAGGCGCTCTTGCTCCTCAGTGAAATCTTGGCCAGCCTTGTCCATCTCAGCCTTATGGAGCGCCTTGAGCTTTTTCATTTCAGCCTTGAGTTTGGAAATTTCATCGTCTTTGGGTCAGAGTTGGGCGAGCTCATCATCCTTCTTATTGAGTTCGGCCTGATGCTGCCCTACTTGTTCGAGAAAATGCAGCATCATATCAGGCACGTGCACACTATCTGCAAGAGATGCTGAAATAGTTTGTTGACCCGACAAAGCCGAGGTATGAATATATGCCGAGCCAAGAAGAAAAGGAGAAAGAGCATAGAAGGAGATTAGCCAAACCTAGTTACCTTTTATCTCATCCAAGTTCTTCCTCATGATTTTGTTTTCGGCCTCTACCCCGGCTGCACAGTCCGAATGACAAATTAATCCGGCAGGGAAAGACAAAGAAAGATGGGAAAAAAGGCAGAGAGGAAACTTACCCCTTTTGTCGAACTCAGCGAGAAGTGCAGAATGTTTCGAGCGCAGCCCCTTGTGTGTGTCTAAGAGGCGCTGAAACTCAGTGCTCTGACGATTGGTGGTAACCTGAGAAAAGAAAAGTTGACTTAGGTGTGTGCATATTCGAAGTGTACAAAATCCGGGCCAAGTGGAACTTAACCTGGCTCTAGGTGTGTGCATATTCGAAGTGTACAAAATCCGGGCCAAGGGGAACTTAACCCGGCTCTAGGTGTGTGCATATTCGAAGTGTACAAAATCCGGGCCAAGCGGAACTTAACCCGGCTCTAGGTGTGTGCATATTCGAAGTGTACAAAATCCGGGCCAAGTAGAACTTAACCTAGCTCTAGTTGTGTGCATGTCCAAAGTTACTAAGGAGCTACGCTAGTTCTCTAAAGAGCATCTGGCTGAGTAACAAGTTACTTCCCCGGAGGCTCGGGGACTAATGGTTATATCTCTAAGTAACGTACCTCCATCATCCGCCTGACGAGGTTGATAGCCTTAGCCACTGTGTTCATTTGTGCGCTAAACTCCACAGGCCCAAATTTCTCTGGAAGATCGTCGGTGGGATTGACGAACTCCGCGTTGTTCCAGTTATTGACATATTCAATTAGGGCCAAGGGATAGCGCTCTCCGCTAAGCATATGGGGTGCAATCAAACCCTTGGCGTGGGCCTCCCTCCTTTCAACTTGGGCAGCAGCAGGGCTGGTGTGCAACGCAAGTTGCGTGCTAGCTGACTCGGAGGGCACATCCTTCTTCGGTGGAGTTTTCTTCGGAAGCATGGACGCGAGCGTGTGCTATCCAGCCTCGATGGATGCTACCCTGGCGGCGTCAGAAGTTTTCTTGGCCTTAAGCTACTGCTGAGAGGTTGAAGTTTGCGATGCGGATGTAGTCTTGGGTGCAGCCTTGGTGCTAACTGGGACTTCTCGCCGAGTCTTGGAAGACTCAGGCGAGGCGGAGGGAGTTGGTGCTGCTGCTGTTGGTACTTGTGCTACTGCTGTTGGTGCTGGCGTTGGTGCTGGTCTTGGCGGGGGTGCTGTTGGGACTTCGGTGGTGGCAGGTTGCGGCTGAGCCGATGAGGAGCTGGGAGCATCCGCTGCCTCGGCAGAGCCACTTCCCCTTGCTCCAAGGTTGCCCTCCTCTGGACGAGGTGGGCCAGAACCCGGAGCAACCACTGAACCCTCCTGAACGGGGCTCAGCGGGCGTGTATCGTCGCCACGAGAGGGAGAAGGGCTATGCCGGAAGGAAGAGGAGTTGTTGGAGCCGCTCTGAGGAACCTCTACCACAGCCCTGCCGAATCAAACGATGAATAATAAGTTACAACAGAAGAAAAGCACGAAGCAAAGGATTGGGCAAAGAGAAAGGTGACTTACTCATCAGAAGTCAAGGGCTCTTTGGGCTTCTGAGCTCTCCGGGTCGTGACCTTAGTCGGAGGCTTGGTGGCGGCCTTGTCTGCCGATTTCTTTCGCCTCTTGGTAGTCTTGGCAGGTCCGGAGGAAGCAGCAGAAGTAGCTGCCCTTTTCTTTGACGCGGTTGGGACAGGCTCACCCGTGGCGAGAGGAGGATCTTCGTGGATCTGCCCAGCTGGGTTAGCTGAAGCCGGAAAGGCGTAAGATAGAGGCACAACGTCAAACGCTTCCATCACCTCAACATCAGAATCATCTTCATCATCAGGCCAATCTCTTAAGGAAGAGAAGTTACCGATGGGTTGCTTGGTAGCATCTGGGAACGGCAGGAACATCTCCTGATCCGGCTCCTCCTTGTCCAAGACAAGACGATCCTTTGCCCACTTGAGCGAAGGCTCGTGGCCGTCTTCTAGGGTTTGCTGAAGGAACAACTAAGAAAGAAATACAAAAGGATCAGATAAACATCATACTCCGACATAGAATATAACTCGGAAAAACAATGAATCACGAGACTTACCGCAGGAGGAGGCTTGTCCCGGCAATAATGCTCGATCCCTCACTCCTAGTCAGTGGAGAAGTCATTGTCGGTCGTAAAAAGGGCCTTGACCCGGCAGAATATCTCAGTGTTGTTTAGTTCGAAGGAGGAAGTCCAGTTGGGGTCAAGACACCAACTCATATGGCAAAGCTTGTGTGTGCGCTTCTGGAGAGGGGAGATCCGGCTGCGGACGAAAGTGATCATCGCCTCCTTGTTGTGTAGCCCCAAATCCTTCAGCTCCTTGAATCGCTTGTTGACTTGGTTTGCCAAGACGGTGGGTTTCTTCGAAACCCGGTCCCACAAATCCGGATTAGGAGGACCTGGAGCATAGGGGCGCAGCCGGATCAGATCCTCATCCGTGCCATTTCTGACATAGAAGAAGGTTCGGGCCAGCCCTTGCAGGAATCGAGCCCCGTGACCCGGGGGAAGACGGATAGTTTCCAAGGTGAAATGGAGGCAGCACCGAATTGCATCAGTTGTTTGTCCTCCGGGTCAAGCTATTTATTCGGAATCACGTTCCTTCGTAGACCGAAGAAACGGATCCAGAGCTCTTTGGTGGGCCACAATCCGACATACCCTTCTATGGTGGAGGCGAAGGAAGAAAGGGATGTGATGGCATTCGTCGGGAGATGGTGTGGTTGAAGCTCATAGATATCAAGGAAATCATGGAAGAAATCGCTGACGGGGAGGCCGAAGCCGCGTTGGAAATGGGAGAGGAACACGACGAACTCACCTGGATTGGGTGAGGGAGTGAGTTCCTCAGAGGTGAGGCGGGCAACCACGCCCTCGGGGATGCAGCGCGTGCGGTAGAGCCACTCGAGGTCATCCTAGCACACCTAGGAACCATCCCAAGCGCCGTGTTCGGCGTTCTCCGCCCCCTCCTCCATCTCCTCCTCCGCGACGGTGAGCTCCTCTTTAGTCATGTCTAGGTCGCTGTCCTCACCGGCCCTATCAGAGGTGGGGACAGTGCCTTGGACTGGTGTGGACCCGTGGCGGTGGAGCTGCACGGGAGCAGCAGCGATGCAGATGCAAAAAGGCACGGTGCGGCAGTGGCGCTGCTAAGCAGATGTGGCGGTGGCTGCGATGTCGCTAGGAGGAGGAAGAAGAAGAGGCAGAGGGGCGCATGAAGGGGAAAAAGACCAAGGGGCGCGCCCTTCCCCCATTTAACCACGCCCCAGCGGGGGTAGTGGGATCGTGCGATGCGGCAAGGCCACACGGTGTGGCAATGTATTTGCCGGGTCAGCCAATCAGATGGAAGCCACATGAAGGGCCATAGGGCGCAGGTGATCCCACGACGCGACGTGGTGATACAGTTAACGAGGAGACGGACACGACGTGACGTGTGCAACAGTAACACCTGACATTAACTGCGGCAGTAACTGGCGCAGGCCCTTAAAATGAGGCAAGGTAATGATTACCCTCCACGTGGGGAAGCGTACGAGAGAAGGAAAGTTAACCCGGAAAACTGAAGGGTGGCCTGGCAAGCGAGTGAAAACTCGGAATGTGCCTAGGGAAAAGCTAGCCAATGAAATCCGGGCTATGAGGTAACGCGGAAAAGGGAGCAAAAGGCTCGGTAAATTGAACCTACTGTGGCCTTGGCAGCTGGAGCTGCTAAGACTGCACCAGCTTCGGGGACTAATGTTGGGGGATACCCCCGGGTAGGGTCACGCCGGGGTATAAAGGCCGAGTTAGCCGAGGTACGGCAAGGTCAAAGCGAATGCTGGCCGGGTCACCTCAAGGCAGGCCGAATCACGGAGTAACCTGGACCAGCGGATGTCCGCCTAACTAAGTCCCGGCTGACGTATGTTGTATGCCAGCATGATTTATGTAACTTGTATACAGGTACTCACGGGGCCGGATTAACCAGGCACGATCCGGGTTATATCAGGCTTGCAAGAGAAGGAAGGTATCTCGCTGGTCAAAAGGTGGTCACTGTACGCAAGAGCATGAGCGAAGCGGATAGAGAGAAGGACCACCGAGGCGTGGCCGACAAGGGTGACGCGCCCTGTGTCGGATGACGCTGGCGCCGCAGAGGCTCACGTAGCCTCTGCATGGCTTGCGATGGCGAAAAGTGACCCGGTCGGTTTTCTATTTTGGGAAGAGGCATATACCTTGGAATATGCCTCCACGTATGCCCTAATTGGAGACCTAGCCACCCTTTTATAAGGAGGGCTAGGGCATCTGTAAAAGGGGTTGATTTTTGGTTGGCTGGCATTTGGTAGTTGGTTCCTAGGAGCTAGCTAGTGCTGAGAGTAAGAGAGCTCCTTCTTCCTCCTCTCCCCAATACAGCTCGAGGAGCATTGTAAACCTCGTGAACCCAGTAAATACAAAGAATCTGTGTGTGGAATCACCACACTATCCCTCCCTGGATTCCTCTAGTGCATATTGGCCCCACCTTTAGCCTATCTATGGCATCTGCCGTGACACCACCACGACAAACCTCCTCGTAGGGGTCCCAGCCGAGCGGGATCTCCTCGAGACTGGCGGGCCCCTCCTCGCCGGCGACTATGGCGGATGCAGGGACGGGACGACGACTGCCTTTGATGCCTGGACGAGGTCCTCCTCGCCGGAGGCCTTGGAGGCGCCGATGGCAATCGTGCCATTCTTCTCCATCGTTGGCGTGCTTGGGGTTTTCTTGGGGGTTTGCAGAAGGTGATGGGACAATGGAGACGGTTGAGTGAGCGAGTGAGTGATGAGTGAGAGTGAGGATGCCTATTAAAGGAGAAGGGAAGCGACGTTTCGTTGCACCATCATGCACTACGTAACCGCGTACGCTACTACACCGTGCATGGCCACACGTGTCCGTTACCGCCCGTGCACCGCACACGCGTACCGTGAGTCACATTTTTTCCCTCGTGTCTAACCCTGGTGACTTAGTTGTGCTCAGTTTTTCCCTCGAGTGTAACACTGGCAGTTTGGTTGTGCTCGGTTTTGCCCTCCAGTACTAACACTGCCGTGTACAATATACTCAGTTTTACCCTCCGGTGGCTGGTCAACAGAGAGTCAACTAATGGGTTTTAGCTAGCTAATTGAGTCATTTTATGCACAAAAAATTAAAAAGATCAAAACATAGTGGCATCTACCCAGAGAGTCTTATCATGTGACCTACGACCATACGAAATGCATATAAATCAAGTTTTAACCTAAATCACCACTTCTCAAATCACCTACTCTCTATGAAGATTCATGGCTTTCTACTCAATCCTCTTCCCAAAACATCCCTCCCTAAAACATAGTTTATCTGAATGAGGCAATAATTGTCAAAATGGTGTATATTTGAATTGCAAATAGTTTGATATATGCCAATATGTATGTTATTGTACAGAAGACGCATTTTCTATTTTTTAAATCTTTTTCTATTTTTTTATTTGAATCCTTTTATCAGTCTTGCCCTTGGTATTTAAGTTCTACTCAGTTTTTCCCTTGGTTCTTAACTTCTACTCAATTTCCCCCTCTCTTGGTCACAATCTCTCACACCTATGCTCATCTTCGCTGCTACGCTCTGATTGGTTGAGACAGTTGTCACGCGGATCATGTCCACCAACCGTTGATCCTCTGTGATCTAGCAGACATGATAACCCCTATATCTGTCGGGGGCGCCTCTCTATCCATGCAAAATAATAAGTTTGCCACCGGTACTTTAACTCCGTAAACAAATGAATTTGAATATAATTTGAAGGGAACATGTTCAAAGGTGTATAATTTGTGCATTACATTTCACTCTATGAAAATGATAATCTTTCAAGATTTTCTTACCACGACATTATCATGTATTAAGTGCGATTTGAAAGAGTTCAAAGGTGTATAATTTTTGTACACGCAAGTTTGTGCATTATATTTCACTCCATGGAAATGATAATCTCTCAAGATTTTCTTAGCACAACATTATTATGTCCTAAGTGCGATTTCAAAGAGTTCAAAGGTGTATAAACTTCGTATATGCAAGTTTATGCATTACATTCCACTCTATGAAAATGGAGGAGAAAATAATAATCTCTCAAAATTTTGTTAGCACATCATTATCACGTATTAAGTGCGATTTAAAAGTGTTCAAAGATTTATAATTTTCGCATATGCAAGTTTGTGCATTACATTCCACTCTATGAGAATGATAATCTCTCAAGATTTTCTTAGCAAAACATTATCATTAAGTGCGATTTCAAACAGTTCAAGGTGTATAATTTTTGTATACGCAAGTTTATGCATTATATTTCACTCCATGGAAGTGATAATCTCTCAAGATTTTATTAGCACAACATTATCATGTCCTAAGTGTGATTTAAAAGAGTTCAAAGGTGTATACACTTCGTATATGCAAGTTTATGCATTACATTGCACTCTATGAAAATGGGAGAGAAAATAATAATCTCTCAAAAATTTGTTAGCACATCATTAGCACGTATTAAGTGCGATTTAAAAGTGTTCAAAGGTTTATAATTTTCACATATGCAAGTTTGTGCATTACATTCCACTCTATGAAAATGATAATCTCTCAAGATTTTCATAGCACAACATTATCACGTATTAAGTGTGATTTTAAAGAGTTCAAAGGTGTATAATTTTCATATACGCAAGTTTATGCATTATATTTCACTCCATGGAAATGATAATCTCTCAAGATTTTATTAGCACACATTATCATATCCTAGGTGTGATTTCAAAGAGTTCAAAGGTGCATAAACTTCTTATAATTTTCATATATGCATTACATTTCACTATATGAAATTGAAGCTAGACAAAGGGCCACTATCACCGGAGAAGAAGAAGAAAGGGGAGGCAACGATCCGGGCACGGGTGCGGGGATGGCTTGGGGTTCCATCTTGCAACGCCAACCTGGGTAAGCTGTGGGTCCGGCGCTCACGTGGATAAGCTATGGGTCTGGCGCTCATGTGGATAAGATATGCGCCCGATGCTGATCTGGATAAGTTGAGAGAGGTGTCCACTACGGGAACCGACTGAACGTGGCCCCACTTATCAGCATGTAACAACAAAGGTCCACTACGGGACCCGACAGAACGCGGCCCCACTTGTCAGCCCGTAACGGCGAGGGTCCACTACGAGACCTGACTGAACGCGGACCCACTTGTCAGCACGTAATGGCAAGGCTGACGGACGTTGAGTTTCAGACCATGTGAGAGTTTCATACAAAAAGATGGGCAAAATGGTGGAAAAACTAAGCGACTGGAGAAAACTGAGTACAACTAACGAGCCGAGGGTACGAAAATAGAAATCCCTAGAAAATAACCAAAGGACGATCATGTGTGAACTTGACTTTGTGATTACAAGATTATGCAATCACGGTCTTCAAGACAATATAAGATTCAATATCTGAAAATAGCATCATTGATACGGTAAGGACTAATGTTTAAAGTAGCAATATGATGTGATGCATAAGTAATGCTATGCATTTTGTAAAATCCTGAAGTAACTCTCCAATAATGTGAATGAGTTGAACTTAGGTGATTTCCTTAAGATTTGTTTTATCTTTAAGTTTACTTCACACACAAAGACATTTTCGAAGAATTCAATAGTTATCACAGAAGACATAAAAGTAAAGCATAACATCAATACAAGATTAATGTTGGTGGGTACCATGTAACTATTATGGAAGTCCAAGTTTTTAAGTTGTTAAGCCTTAAAAGAAATAACATAATGTGTTTATTTGAAGTGGAAAAAGGAATAACTTTTGATGATAAGGTTTAGGCAATTTACAACGCTCTTGGGATGCAACCAATATGCACTTGTATCCCTCTAATAAATTTAATTTGACGAGTTTCTAATTAGTTGAAAAGCAGACCAAAGTTAACTATAAAACATAATTGAAATTAAGACACAATATTTTATGTTGCTATTGAGTTATAAGGTTCTTCCTAGGAATGATCGAATATGAAATCGTATAGACATGAAGTATAGCTTTAAGAATCTTGATCAAACATGTTTAATGTAAATAGATTATATGGTAAGAATTGATTATGGAAAACATGTGAACTCTTTATATAGCTTATTTAGTTACTTTCAATTGTTAGAGTCATGCTAAATATGGTTATATAGGTTGAGATCATTCACTTCTAACATAAGTGAATGATATGTAAAATGAATTTTAAATCTTTAATTTATAGTTGGTGTAAGATTTTAAAGGTATATTATTTGATTAGCAACACACTTTTAAGTTTTATTATAAAACATAATTATGGTTTTAAGTTTAGTATCTAGACTTAATCTTTATTTGGGGGTTTTATCTAAACTATTAGGTAGGAAATAATTTTAATACGTGAAAACATCTTTATCTCATCTATAAATAAAATAATAGTCTTACATTTAAAACAACAA
The DNA here is from genome assembly GCA_910589775.1 of Avena eriantha. Classification (NCBI taxonomy): domain Eukaryota; kingdom Viridiplantae; phylum Streptophyta; class Magnoliopsida; order Poales; family Poaceae; genus Avena; species Avena eriantha. The sequence continues at coordinate 20,737,387 of OU342740.1, forward strand.
ATTCTATATGGATTAAGTGAAACTAAAAGGAATTTATCTTGGTTTATAAATATAAATAAAATACATTCTTTTTATTTTCTAAAGTCAAATATAACATTTATTTTTATAAATCCTAAGATAACTTAGTAGCATTTTTATAAAATAATAGATTTCATTTATACACAAAAGTAGTTTTATTTATTTTTAGTATTTTTCCTTATTTTGTTATTTCTATAAAGGAATTTAGTGGCTTTAATTTTTAGTTGTATTTTATTTAATTCAAATAAATAATGTTATATTTTTCCTTGGTAGATATTTGTTTTGTGAACTATTTGGTATATCATATGTATTTTTAGGATTTTTCTACATTTTTCTAGGGCGAAAATAATCTTAGGGGCATGTTGGTAATTTTGATTTTCCTTCATTATTTGTTTTAGTCCCTTTTTATTCTAGGCCTGACCCATGAGCCAATCTGGCCCATAGGCCGACTCGGCCCACCCTGCCCCATCTAGTTGGACTCAACCTCACCAAGTCCGAGACTGAGTCGGTCAAACGGACCCAAACTCTCGCTCTATCTCCCGAGCCTCTCCCCTCTTCTCTCTCGCAACACTATGGCGTCGCTTCCGCCGTCGCGCTGCCATGGCTGGCTCTAGCCACCTTGGCCACCGTTGTTTGTAGTAAACAACGCACCCACTCTTGCTTCACCCTCCTATCCAGATTGATTGGACTTGCCACTTCTCCTTCGCTCGCCCCTTCTACCATTAGTTCTAGGGTTTCGGACGCCGTGGCTTCGCCATGCTCCGGTGACCCTGCGGTGCTCTACTGGTGATCATGCTGGTTATCGTAGTGTGGCTAGGCGCGGGTTGAGCGCTGTAGTGCTCCTCGTGCCGTCATGCCACTATGCTGACCTCCAGCGCCTCTGCAGTCGCTACCTCTTCTTTTTCTCTGACGAGTTGTGACTCACCACCAGGTAAATGTCCCTCTCTCCTATCTCAACCTTTCTCTTCCTCCTACCTTTACTCGGTACCAATCCTAATTAGAGTTTCCCCGTGTGTGGTCCCTAGTTAGGTTTGCAGTAACACATTAGTATGAATACCAAACCTACCATGATCTATTTAGCTTAGATTAGGTGATGGACTCTGAATTTACGCTGATAGTGTGGTACTTAAATTCAAATGATTCCTAGGTGATGGACTAAGATGATTAGATTTGTTACCCTGTATATTTGCAGAGATGATGTGATCCTTTTAAGTTGAAGGAACTTGATGTAACATCTGTTAATAGCTCTATTGAGCTGACCTAGGTGATGTCGAGCCTCCATCCGGGAGTATGCACAACATCAGGTTCAGTTTAACATGATTTGATGTTGTTTGTTTGGGTGTGATAGCTGGAATCCTTTGGTTACCTAGTGGTACTTGTACAAAAATGTACATGATAAGAGAATATTCTCTACATGCCTGAGTAGACTGTTCATTTTGGTACAAGTGACCCCAAATGATCTCCTAGAATTAATATAGTGGCATATTATTTTGGATTTGGTTGCTTTAGTCGCTGGGATCCTGATACTATGATGCCTCTTTCGAGTGTAAATAGTAGTAGGCCATTGTGAATATGATGTGCTACTGTGTTTCTAGTCCGGAAAAAAGATGTGCTTGTCAGAGATGCTCAAGCTGAGACAAGGATGATTGATGAGAACAGATACTAAGGTTTGGCCTTTCGTTTGTTGTGTTCAATAACTTAGTGGCTTATGATGTCATTATATCTACTATTGTGGTGCCCCCCTTGAGGTGTGTGCACAATAGTGGATCTAATCAGCATGATCTGTTGCTATGTCCGTGCCAAGGATGCGTCAGCTGAGGCCCAATTATGCTCTATGATGATCCTAGAATATTTTTTCTATGCTATACTAAGAGCTCCCTCTCCCAAATGATTTACTTGCTTAAAATGATAAGAAAAAAGTCTATGGCTAACTTCGAGTAACCAACCTGTTGGTGGTAGACTTGTTGTTTGATCTCCTAGTCATTGTATTACTAGCTATTTATGGATATAATCCGATATAGTGATTATTAGCTCTTCCTAGTGGTATCTTGATCTACTTCACTTGTGATGCTAACTTGATCTTGTTTGTGTCCCTGACCTGCTCCTCCTGGTGACTCTAGCCTGTTCTTAATCAATTGTGATGGGTTTGTAGCATAGAAAACAAAAATTTACTACCGCAAGAACGAACAAAACCCAGATCTAATCTAGATAAAAGCCAAGATCTAATCTATTAGACATGTGCAACGAGATAGATCTGTACTAACCCTTGTAGATCCGGAAGCGTTACGAGATTGGATCTCGTGGTTGATGTAGTCGATCACTTGCCGATCTCAAGATCGTGTGGACGATCCTTCCGGTGCCGCGTTCGGGCAGCGCTTCCACAGTCGGTCACACGTGCGGAGTCGAAGCAGACCTTCCTCTCCTCGTTCCAGCGAGCAGCGGAGGTAGTAGATCTTCTCCACGGAATCTCAGCAGCACAACGGTGTGGTGGTGGTGGTGGAGTAGAGAATTCTGCAGGGCTTCGCCTAAGCCGGAGCAGAGGGAAAGAGGAGGAGAGAGGCGGCGGCTAGAGCTTGTTATGAGAGAGGGCTAGGAGGGGGCGCCCCCTCCCCTCTATTTAAAGGAGGGAGGCGCCTTGGGAGGGGGAGTCCTAGTAGGACTCCCCTCCCTCCTTGGGCCGGCGGGTTGGGAAGGGGGGAGGAGTCCTCCTCCCCCACGAATCCGTGTCTAGCCCCCACAAGGTTTCCTTGACCCTTTCTTGGTTTTCAAGCAAACACCAAGAACTCTTCTAGAACCTTCCAGAACATTCTGAAACCTTCTAGAATCCCCATACAAACACTCCGGAACATTTCCTAACTTAGAAAATGATCCCCAATATATGAATCTTATTCTCCGGACCATTCTGGATCTCCTCGTGATGTCCCGGATCCAATCCGAGACTCCGAACAACATTCGGTCTCCAATGCACATTCCATATCTACTTAAAACAACTTCGAACCTTAAGTGTGTCACCCTACGGTTCGTGAATATGTAGACATGATGGAGACACCTCTCCGACCAATAACCATCAGCGGGATCTAGAGATCCATAACGGCTCCCACATACTCAACGATGACTTTGTGATCGATAGAACCATTTACATACTAAACCAATTCCCTTTGTCTCGCGATACTATACTTATCCGAGGTTTGATCGTTGGTATCTCCATACCTAGTTCTACCTAGTTACTTATAAGTACTCTTTACTCGTTCCATGTTATGTCATCCCTTGTGACCCAGTCACATGCTTGCAAGCTAACTAGATGACATTCCATCGAGAGGGCCCAGAGCATATCTATCCGTCATATGGATGGACAAATCCCAATCTTGGTCCATGCGCTTCAACACATACTTTCAGAATACCCAATGACACCTTTATAACCACCCAGTTACGAAGCGGTGTTTGATGTCATCAAAGTACCCATCCGGTGATGGTGATTAACATAACCTCATGGTCGAAGGATTAGGTCACTATGTATTTCAAAGCTTATAGCAAACGAACTTAAATGACTTGATCTTATGCTACGCTTACTATGGGTGTGTGTCCATTACATCATTCTCCTAATGATATAACCTTGTTATTAATCACATCCAATGTCCATGATCAGGAAACCATGATCATCAATTAATCAACAAGCTAGTTCAACAAGAGGCTTACTAGGGACTCTTTTATGTTTACAAAACACACATGTATTAGTGTTTCCTAATAATACAATTATAGCATGGGATGTAAACATTTATCATAAACATAAAGATATAATAATAACCACTTTTATTATTGCCTCTTGGGCATATCTCCAACAGTCTCCCACTTGCACTAGAGTCAATAATCTAGTTAAAAACTTGTGCATTCAACACCTATGGCTTTCTGGTGTTGTATAGACACTATTGCTAGTGGTAAACATAATCTTCGGATCTGACACTTCCAGGTCCGTGTGTATTTGCATGTCCTTGCGTCTCTACGCATTACTCATTCTCCAATGAGATGGCATTGTATAAATTTGGTCCTTTGGTGAGACCTTTAGTTCCTTCGGCTCAAAATATGTTGATATTATTGTCACACAATATATCTTCATAGTATTAGCCCACTTTGAACCACACCTAGTTTGATAACAAACTACTTTAACAGAAATGCCCTCCTTTGCTGCTACTATAGCAGTTTATATACTTAGCCTTTTGTTGTAGTATCCGTCACAATGTCTCAATTTTGGAACTCATCCAAATCCATCATGGAACATCCTTTCCATTACATTGTGCTACCCATAGTCTAAATTGAGATAAATTTAATTTGTATCTTGTGACAAAACTAGTATCAATGTAACACTTTACAATGAACTACCTTTAACTATTTGCCACTTATACATGGTATATTCTTAGTTCTTCCAAAGCTCATAAGAATATCTTTACTATTGTCCAATGATCATCTTATGAATCATTCTGGTATATGCTCATAACATTTAGAGCATAGGACATATCTGGATGTGTACATCTCAAAAGAATGATTGATCAAAATATTCTTGTGATTTCACCAAGTGTCAAAACACTTGAATCTCGTGTCAAGACACTTGAATATTGATTCAGTCCTTTTCGTGCGTCAAGAACCTTTCTTGTTGTTTCCATATTGAACTCCTTCAACATCTTATCTATGTACATTTGGCAAAACCATATTAGCGCCTCAATCTATCCATATAGACATTGATGCCTAATTCTTGGGTTATGCCTAAGTCTTTCATCGAAATCTTATTTTAATGAAATTCTTAACCTGTGTCAATACAAGATACATCATTTCCAATCAACAATATGTCCTCTACATAATGTATTAGAAATATGTCTCAGCGCTCCCACTTAATTTCTTGCAAATGCAAGCATCTTCATCATCTCCGAAGATTCCAACTCCGCGATGCTCACTTCAACCATTGAAGTTTTGCATACTCTTTTAGCATCCTTTGAATTAACAAAACCCTTTGGATCGTGTCATGTACACGTCCTAGGTAACCATTCTATTAGAAGGACTTGTTTTGTTTGTTCAACTACCATATACCAAAATATATGTAGTGGTTGCTACATTAATCCGTCCATACTAAATATCGCTATGAAAGATCAAATCTTATCATAGTCAATTCCTTGAACATTGTCGTAAACTCTTTCCGACATGTCGACTGTTTCATAGATTTGAAACATCCATGTCTATTTCTTTATAGATCCAAGCACGATCGATAGGCTTCATGCCTTTCCGGAGGGTCTTCAAAGTTCAGAAACTTGATTTCTCGTGTATGGATACTATCACAGATTCTATGACTTCTAGTCATTTTATGGAGTCAGGGCCCATCATCGCTTCTTTGCATGTAGTCGGTTCATTATTTTCAAAACAATAATGACTTGCTTATCAAATCTTACTATTTGATTCTTACCGACCTACACGGTTCTATAGGAACTCTAATCTCTGAGATCACACCTTTTGTAATCACGAGAGCCATGAGCATTGTGGCCGTCACCGGGAGACTTTCCGGCGCTGCGCTACTTAGCACATATAGCTAAGGTTCAACAACCTTATCAAAGTTCTATTGTCCTCCCACGTAACTTTTCACGAAAAATTCCTTCTCAAGAAACTTGACGTTCCAAGTAACAAACTCTTTTGTCCTCGGTGTTATGGAGAAATTCCCAACAAATTCTTTGGGATAACCTACAAAGACGTGCTTATCCGACTTTGGTTGTAAACATTTTACTTATGCATAGCATACCAAAATTTAAGAAAAGACAATTCAGGTTTTATCCCAAACCATAACTCATATGGTGTCATTTCAACGGATCACGATGGTGCTCTTTTCAGTGTAAAAGCGGTAGTCACTAAAGCTTTAATCTTTAAAATATAATGGCAGTTTTATAAATGACACCCTTGATCTTACCATTTCAAACATGGTTTGATTTCATCTCTCGAATATGCCATACTCCTATGGTTTATCGGGAAACACAAATCATGCAACAATTTCTCAAGTCTTAGGTGTTTTCACTAAACATGTAACTCAAATATCTTCCTTTATGATCGAATCATAAAATCTTTATTTTCTTGTTACAATGATTTTCAACTTCATCTTGAAAGTCTTTGAACAGCTTTCAAATGTTTCATACTTCCTCCTTATTAAGTAAATATACAGATATATTCACTCAAATTTTCAGAGAAAGCATATGAAGCAAAAAGATCCATCGCATATGGCTACACATAATGGACTATGCACATCAGCATGCACAATTTCCAATAAGCTAGTCATTCGTTCCTATCTGGCCTATGGACGGAGTTTCAATTATCTCGAGGAAAGTCTCACATGCGTCAATTGATCAAAATCAAAGACTCCAAAATTCCATCAACATGGAGTTTCTTCATGTTTTCTTTCAAATATAATTTAAACAACGATGTTACTTCATAAGTGATCTTTCAATCATTTGTCTTGCGACATTTTAGCAATAATGTTTATGGATGTGATTTCTCCCACAAGACTTGTAAAAGTTCATCCATCCTTTATGGAATACGGTAATTATTTGAACAACCATTGTTCTCGTAATACCGGAACAAAATAACAATTATTAAAACAAATCTTGAAGGCTAGGTTTGATGACAACGAAAAACACAATAACACTTTATTTGTTTTCGATGAACATCATCACTCATTCTCTTGCTAGTTACTTAGGCCATTGTAGTTCATGAATTGCGTTGTCCTGTATGACACTTCATACCAACCGATTTGGTATCCAATACCGCAGAACCACATTGTTTAACAACCAAGGAATACAGCCATAACATGTATCTTCTATATACCTAAGTTGTACATCTCCAATCTTTTCTTTTCTGCCAAATATTTTATAGATTCTCTTTCAACAATCTTTTCTTTTTAAAAGAATCTATCAACATCAATAGTGGTGTCATTCACATGACACATAGTACAAAGTGTATATAGTCAACTACTAATACCTTTGGACTTGCACTTTGAGGTGGATCACCATCATCAAATGCTTGGTGTTCTTTCAAAAATCCATTCTTTAGTAATCTTTTAGTGTAGTAAACATTTTACTTACATCTTCTATTCATCCTTATCATGACAACTTTCATGATCAAGCTGCTATAGCTTATAAAGGTGAATTGCGAGTATAATGTTTCTTTTTCAAAACCTTTTGGAGGATTAGGACGACTAGCGTCTCCAACCTTCACAAATTCTCATCAAATATGAGGACGTATACTCTATCATGTTGTAACCAACACATTGTTTTAGATATCGCAATACCTTTCACATATGATGGTTTCTGAAACATTGCTTTCAGCTCTTAGATAAACTTGATATTAAAAACAATCTTTTGAGTATCAAGAATCATGGAGGCAAACATGATACATTAGATACTAACACTGGAATTGTTACTCTTGATTTAATACTATTTATTAAACTTCACAGAGTAAACGGAGTTTGCTGAAAGTTTGCAATAGGACTTATAAACTTTAAATTGACATTCAAAACAATACGATACCAGTTCGTAAAGTAAATATCCAGAATTTCTGTAGTTCCACTATCTCAACTATAACTAAGCGTAAGGTGGTGAACGGATGCCAATGACTACAACAAACTATGCAAATTCACTTTGATTGTGTTTATGATAAATTGAGTTCGACTAATTCAAATTACAAATGAACTCCCACTCAAAACAACATCCCTCGAGTTGTTTTAGTGATTACATGAACCAAATCCACTACACCAAGTCCGATCATCATGTGAGATGATGTAGCTTTAAAGGTGAACAAACAACATGTTCATCATATCATCCATATGACTCATGCTTTACCTTTCGGTATTCTGTGTTCCGAGACCATGTATGTACATGCTAGGCTCGTCAAGGTTAACCTTAGTTTCCGCATGTGCAAATCTGGCTTGCACCCGTTGTATGCACACGTAGAGTCTATCACACCCGATCATCACGAGATGCTTCGAAACGATGAGTCTTAGCAACGGTGCCAACTAAGGACGAACACTTTATTACTTGATATTTAGTGAGAGGGATCATCTTATAATGCTACCGTCGCGATCTAAGCAATACAAGATGCATAAAGGATTAACATCACAGGCAATTCATAATATGTGACATGATATGGCCTTTCTTCTTGTGCCTTTGATCTCCATCTCCAAAGCACGGGCAAGATCTCCATCATCACCAGCATGGCGTCAAGGTCCGTGGCGCCGCTTCATGGTTGTCCATCATCACTAGCAACTATTACAACTACTTGGAACAAAGCTATTACAAGATGAATAGACACGCAGGTCTTAACAGAATTGAAGACAACCATTAGGCTCCTGCCGGTTGCCATATTACAATAAGGATCATTGCATACATCAAATATAATCACAATCACATAATGGCCATATCACATCACAAAACCCCTGCAAAAACAAGTTAGACGCCTCTAATTTTCTTTGCATGTTTTACGTGGTTTGGGGCTTTTGAACAAGAACGGATCTTACCTACAAAACTGAACCACAACGTTGATACAAGTGCTATCAAGTGCAAGGTGTAGATTGGATATATACTATGGCGGGAGAGACAGACACCCGCAAAGCCACTTGTGCAAAGCAAGTTACACGTCAAGCGTGGAGCAAGTCTCATGTGCGATGACATGTAAGGTTAGCCCGAGCCGCTTCATCCCACCATGCCGCAAGATGCAAAGTACACAAAGCAAAAGACGGCACGAGAACCAACGCCCACAAAACCATTGTGTTCTACTCGTGCAACAGATCTACGCATAGACACGGCTCTGATACCACTGATGGGTTCGTAGCATGGAAAACAAAAAATTTCTACCGCAAGAACGAACAAAACCCAGATCTAATCTAGATAAAAGCCAAGATCTAATCTATTAGACATGTGCAACGAGATAGATCTGTACTAACCCTTGTAGATCCGGAAGCGTTACGAGATTGGATCTCGTGGTTGATGTAGTCGATCACTTGCCGATCTCAAGATCGTGTGGACGATCCTTCCGGTGCCGCGTTCCGGCAACGCTTCCACAGTCGGTCACACGTGCGGAGTCGAAGCAGACCTTCCTCTCCTCGTTCCAGCGAGCAGCGGAGGTAGTAGATCGTCTCCACGGAATCTCAGCAGCACAACGGTGTGGTGGTGGTGGTGGAGTAGAGAATTCTGCAGGGCTTCGCCTAAGCCGGAGCAGAGGGAAAGAGGAGGAGAGAGGCGGCGACTAGAGCTTGTTATGAGAGAGGGCTAGGAGGGGGCGCCCCCTTCCCTCTATTTAAAGGAGGGAGGCGCCTTGGGAGGGGGAGTCCTAGTAGGACTCCCCTCCCTCCTTGGGCCGGCGGGTTGGGAAGGGGGGAGGAGTCCTCCTCCCCCACGAATCCGTGTCTAGCCCCCACAAGGTTTCCTTGACCCTTTCTTGGTTTTCAAGCAAACACCAAGAACTCTTCTAGAACCTTCCAGAACATTCTGAAACCTTCTAGAATCCCCATACAAACACTCCGGAACATTTCCTAACTTAGAAAATGATCCCCAATATATGAATCTTATTCTCCGGACCATTCTGGATCTCCTCGTGATGTCCCGGATCCAATCCGAGACTCCAAACAACATTCGGTCTCCAATGCACATTCCATATCTACTTAAAACAACTTCGAACCTTAAGTGTGTCACCCTACGGTTCGTGAATATGTAGATATGATGGAGACACCTCTCCGACCAATAACCATCAGCGGGATCTGGAGATCCATAACGGCTCCCACATACTCAACGATGACTTTGTGATCGATAGAACCATTTACATACTAAACCAATTCCCTTTGTCTCGCGATACTATACTTATCCGAGGTTTGATCGTTGGTATCTCCATACCTAGTTCTACCTAGTTACTGATAAGTACTCTTTACTCGTTCCATGTTATGTCATCCCTTGTGACCCAGTCACATGCTTGCAAGCTAACTAGATGACATTCCATCGAGAGGGCCCAGAGCATATCTATCCGTCATATGGATGGACAAATCCCAATCTTGGTCCATGCGCTTCAACACATCCTTTCAGAATACCCAATGACACCTTTATAACCACCCAGTTACGAAGCGGTGTTTGATGTCATCAAAGTACCCATCCGGTGATGGTGATTAACATAACCTCATGGTCGAAGGATTAGGTCACTATGTATTTCAAAGCTTATAGCAAACGAACTTAAATGACTTGATCTTATGCTACGCTTACTATGGGTGTGTGTCCATTACATCATTCTCCTAATGATATAACCTTGTTATTAATCACATCCAATGTCCATGATCAGGAAACCATGATCATCAATTAATCAACAAGCTAGTTCAACAAGAGGCTTACTAGGGACCCTTTTATGTTTACAAAACACACATGTATTAGTGTTTCCTAATAATACAATTATAGCATGGGATGTAAACATTTATCATAAACATAAAGATATAATAATAACCACTTTATTATTGCCTCTTGGGCATATCTCCAACAAATTGGCCCTTTGTCCTCTATCCTATTCCATCTTGATTCCTGGATCTTCTCCTCCTCGAGCTCTAGATCTTATTCTTCTCATAATGGTTGTCTTGATCTGGTTCCTAGACTTCTCTAGGTACCATGGTCATTGTGAGAATGTTGGTGGTGTTCTAGGTTTTTTTGTGATGAGCTAATGGATATGGATGGAAGTGATGGGTTGGGATCTTGCTAGCTACGGTCATTCTCTTTCTATACTATGGTTTCGCTACTTCTGCCGCGGACAACACAACAGTGTGTGTATGCGTATGCTTCTTGTCTGCCTATCTGTGGGTCCTCTAGCTAAAGTTTCTAATTCTAAAAGTTATTCCTTATGGATGTGCTCGGGTGAATCTGGCTTTATTTCTGTATTGCTAAGGTGAAACTCGCCCCTAACATGCCAGTGATGCACTAAGTCCGAGGCACATTTTTTATATGATCAGATACTACTTCGTTTGGTCATTTTTAATACTCACTGAGGAGTTTAACATAGAAACACTAGGCAAATCTAAGAGTACACCTAACCACTAACCCCTTTCTCTTATATTCTTTCTTTGTTGTCTGTTGTTTTGGTTTTGCAGGAGCAAAGAATAAAAAGAATTCAAGATTATAAGATAAAGCATTAGTTAGGGTGTAGCTTAGGATTAGTTTTAGAGTTGTTTCTTTAATCATTAATGTAATTTTCTTTCATTCTTTAAATGTAAAGACATTGTAATATTGTATTTTTTGTAATAACATCATTATTTCTTCAATTGTTCCAATTTACTTTATTATCATTTATTTACTATAATATCATATTACTTATTCAAGAATTCCATTCCATTTCTTCTAAGTATTGATATATTATACAATTCAATTTGTAAATTTTCTAAATTCATTTGATTTCATGTTTGTAATTCAAATACATGTTTGAATTATTTCCCCTTAACACATAAAGATTCAATAGAGGTCATGTCGAAATCCATCGCACCCACCCTAACGTTTTTATCAGAACAAGAGAAACCTCGATCCCTCTACACTTCTTTTAGTTTTGCATGAAAATTCTCTAGATTTTTTATGCTTGAATACAATGCACACACCTGCGGTCTCTCCTTCTCTGACCTAAAACCCTAGGATGTTACATGCACGTAGTTCAAACATACCCCCGTGCTTCCTAGACACCGACGTCCCCACCCTCATATCCTCTACCTCCCTCCGCCGGAGGATGTTGGCGGACAAAGCACCTCATGCTGAACGGCGGGCCTTCGTCTCCTTGACCTAGGGACTTCTCGTGGTGAGGGACCTCCAGACTGAGTATGGTTTCTAGATCTAGATGGTGGGTGTGGGAGGCGAGATTAGATCTCTAGGGCTACGTTCTTGGAATGGTGGTGTCTAGGAGAAAGAAACTGCGAGAGTAGCGGCATGGTTCCTCGTTGCATGTGTGGCCATGGCGTCGGTCGCACATCGAAGAGGACTCCTTTGCTTTCGATGGTCCATTTTGATGGTGGCGGCATGGTTCCTTTCAACGAATCTCGGGCATATCAGATGCTCCCTTGGGGCATCGAGGTCAATGGCGGCACGGAGGAGTTGGTGGCCCAGCCGGTGACAGGTGTGAGGATATGCAATCAAAGGTGGAACATGTGGGCGTCATTTACCTTGTTGGAGGCGTTTCTCGTTCCATATGCAGGGAAATCCTAGATTTGGGGTTTTCGGATCAGATGATGGCGATGTTACTGTGTCATCACCCCAGCACGGGCATCATCTTTGGAGACATACATCGATTGGATGGACAAGTGGATGGCTTCAATGGCTAGACGTTGATCTTCGCATGATTCTTGCGTGGTGACCAAGGTGAAGCGGTGTTGCATCTATCGAGTTGATGGCGATAGGTCTCAACGGCATGGTGCAACAGGTTCTCGAAGGCGGGCCTATATGGTGGGAGCACATAAGGCGGTGGCTCTATTTGGCGTCATGGCGGCATCGACGACAGGCCTTGCATGGTCAATGCCTTTGATGCATGTCTCGAAGATGGTTCGGCAAAAGATGGCGGAGGCTAATTCTAGAGCATGTGTGCTAGTGTGTGTTAAGGGTTTACCAGAGCGGTTTGTGCTCCCGGCTGGTCTCTCTGGGCAGTTGGGTGGGGCCTCCGGTTTTATGATGATGTGAGTAGGTGTGAGGTCAGGGCAATGGCTCCGACATGGCCACCCCATCCATCAAGTTTATAGGTTTTGTGAGTCTTTGGTGAGGGTTTGAAGTTTGTATTTTATTTCTAAGACTACGTTGAATAATAAATAAAAAGTCTATATACATTATTTTGATTTAGAGGTCGGAGGTACCTCAATTTCGAAGAAAAAAAAATACAGGAAAGAGAAATGGTGAACTAAAATAATTATATCTAACACACTCATCGCCAATTTTTGCTACTTACTCTGTCTAGAAATAAATTCACTCGTATTTATCTAGATTCATATATCTACTTATTTTGGGATGAGTGAGAATTATTCAATCAATATCGTTGGTTGGAAAGGCCGTAACTTTATACACATACAAAGTACTACAGTGATGATAGGTATTATTCTATCAATATCGTTTTTTTTTGCTTGCAGTCAATTAAATGTGCAAAACATGTTACCAAATTTAAATAAATATAGCTTTAGTTTACAGTTCTGTTTTTAATTTCTCTATGCACATGTTGTCCTAGAAATGGTTAAACGTAAGTTTTTATTTTCTGTTTTCTGCTTTCAAGTGATTCAGCCGTGTTCATATTCTTCTGGCAATGCAGAAACTATTAAGGCGATGGACATATATACGTGTACTTCATCTCAAATTGACCTACATGTGCTCTAAATTTTGGACCTTTTTTTTACTATGAAGTTACGAACTTGTAATAGTATTTTTCTGTTGTGCGGAGACGGCGGAGTATATATTCTTATGCTTATCTATATACAATATACTCTCTTCATTCCAATGAATAAGCCCTATATTTTTTCTTGATAAATCAAGCTAAGTGAAGTTTGACTAACATTTTTTAAAAACTATCAATAATTATGATATTATATATATATATATCATATGAAACTATATTTTATGATGTACAAAATGGTGTTGATTTTGGATTTGTACATATCAATGATTTCTTTTAAAAACTTGGTCAAATTTTAATTAGTTCAACTTTTGGAAAACAATAAGTCTTGTTCATTGAAACTGTAGTATACGTCTTAACAAATGAATACATTATTTAGTATACTCCCTCTTCCGAAAATAAATGACTCAGACTTATCTACATTTATATGTATATAGATGCGTTTTAGTGTGTAGATATATGTTTTTTTTGGAAATGGACGCTTTATTACTTATAATAATGTTTACACCCGACTTCTGCATAGCTAGGATGCTAGGATGCACACAACCGATCAACCACACAACTAGTGACCAAAGCCAAAGTACCAATATTACAAACCAAGCTATAACATAAAACGTCATCGGGCTATGGCAGATCTATCCGTAGATCACGCTGCCATCCATATCGGGAGAAAATATATTTCGCCATGTCCTTTAATCGCATACATCCCTTCACAAATAAGTCGCGAAACTTCATACGTTAGAAAGTAGTCCATAATCGGCGGATAGACGTGGCCGGATAGATAACCCTAATAATCGAGATACATGCTAACCTAAATAAATCCGAGTCACTTATTTCTAGACGGAAGAATATAAAAGTGTAACTAATTATGCTATTTGCAGCACGACGTAGTTTATAGCCTACTAAAGTTTATCTTTGGGCTGCTGGGTATACCATCCCAGTTCGTCATAAAAAATGTCCTTTTCATATGTGCAAATGCTTTATTCATCTCACCTCATCGTATTATCTTTCCGGAAAACCAAAACCACACAGTATTTGACGTCTCTGTCTTATCACATATCACACCGTGTCCATCCCCACTATTTTCCTCGAGATTCGTGCAGATAGTTTTGTGAAAAAGAGCTCTGACTATGTGCATTTGTTATCCTGTAGTCCACCATATTTTGCAGAATACACCAACAGTTATTTCTTAACTCGTTTTCCGCCCTTCATATGAAAGGGAAACCGACGAAATTTAGAAAACATCACATATCTAGACAATCTGGTATTTAGAACGGCCATCATGCAAGAAACAAATGACGATTTCTAGGGAAACAAAATATTTAGGGTAAACTATTTCATCCAGATTCTAGGAAACTATTTAATCTCAAATTTGAAAAGAAAAAATATTGTACGGGTAGCAAATAAAATCCACCCAGCAGATTTCTAGGCAAACAAAATATTTGGGGTAATCTTTTGGATCTCGAGTACTTTTTTGTTGTGATCTTTTGAACAAAAATAGAAAAAAAATCAAAAAAGGTAACAGATTAGGAGGATCCAGATCAGGAGGATGTGGTGCTGCCTCCTTCCACACCTGATCGCCCCGCCGCCTCCTTCCTCGGTCCAAGCCATGGTCTCTCTGTGGCCTCCTCCGGCGCGCCCGTCCTTCCGCGGACATCTACGCCCCCGCGCGCGGCCGCACACACAGCTCCTCGGCGACGTATTCGTCTACGGCGAACTGCAAGATGCCGTCAGCTCCTCCATGCGGCGGTAGAGGTTGAGGCGCTCGCGCTCTCCGTGGATCCTTGGCGACGCCGTGCGAATCCTACCTCGCATCCCTCGCGCCCCGGTGGGGAGGGGACAGTGGCGTCTTGGCTGGAAGGGGCCGGGCTGGAGAGAGGATTGGGTGGGGGATTCGGGGGAGAGACAAGTTGCCCGTGTGCATCTTCGTTACTATAGGGGGAAAGAGATGTACAAGATAAAGATTGTAGATGTAAAAGCTACCACACGAATCTCAAACTGCCAATGGAGGGTGTGGATAAGACCGGAACGTCCGACAGTATGTGGAATCGCTGCGTTCATTATCTTTCATATACTTTTTCTGATACTCTTATGGAAGCACCCAAATGTATTGCATTATAACATCAGTAGTACTTTCTATGTGTGGGAATTACAACCTTAGTCATTTCTAAAGTTAACTTCGTATGAAATAGTCACATCCACCGTCCCTTTCCACTTTGAGATTGATACGTTTGTCTATTTTTTTCATATATGGATGGCGTCATGCTGAGGTCACTAATTGAAACAGAATTGAAAGCGACAAAAACATTGAAACAGTTTGTGAATAGTACAACAATGTTTCATAAGTTTCAGAAGTGAAACCGACTGAAATATTATTGAAACACAAACAGTCTATAAATAGTACAAAAATATTTCATAATAAGTTTTAAAAGTTCCACAAATGTTTCAGTTTTCTGGGCAGCTCGTGGCTGACGTCACGCTGTCGTTATGCTGATGTCAGCACTACTTAAAATGAAATTAACTTTAACAAATCCTTGTTCTATAGTACTCTAATTGCATATATGGTACATGGTCCAACCTGTTTGTCACAGAAACCTGGAAAGAACCAGAACTGGGTGACGTAGCAATCAATATACTATTAGAGCGTGATTACAAGCATGCATGCAAATAAATAAGCAATCCAGTTTTGTTTATCAACGTTCAACAACGGCATGAATTTTGCTAGTTTAGTAGTTCAGTGGTCGATCAAGATGGCTTCAAGGACCTGGACGAACTCCTTGGGCGCGGCGAGCTGCGGGAAGTGTCCGGAGGACTCGATGACTACCGTCTCCGCGCCACGGGCACCGGCGCACCCGACCATCGCGCGCTGCATGTACCGCGCGACGGCGAGCGGCGCCACGGAGTCGCGGCCGCAGTGCACGATGCTGCATGGCGCCTTGACGTCCGGGAGCACGTCCCGGACGTCGCAGGTGAGCACGGCGCGCAGGACGCGGAGCGCTGTGGCAGGGCGCATCGTGGCCAGCTGCTTGGCGAACTTGGCGACGGCGACCGGGTAGTCCGCCCCGACCACGGCCGCGGCGAATAGCGGCACCCACTCCGCGAAGTCGGCCTCTACGGCGGCGAGCATGGCGTCCACCTGGCCGCGGTCGAAGCCGCCCTCGTACCCGTCCTCGTTGATGTACCTGGTCCAAATTACGTGCAAAGCGCGCAAGAGTTCAGTGACATCGTCCTTTATTTTCTTTCTTTCGGATAAGCGTGTTATAGGGTGACGAGAGTGTGATCTTGACCTCGGTGACGCTCCAACCAGCACGAGGTGGCTGAACAGGTCCGGCCTCGCGACCGACGCAATGCAGCCGATCATGCCGGCCATGGAGTGCCCAACGTACACGGCCCCCTTCAGCTCCAGCTTGTCCATCAGCGCGACGAGTTCGTCGGCGAAGCCATGGTACGAGCATGGCCGTTCGGAGCACCCGCCATCGCTGGCCGCCGCGCCGGAGAAGCTCCAGTCGAAGACGACGACACGGAACCTCTCCGCCAGCGACGGGACGACGTCGTCCCAGACGAACCGGGTGCCCCCGTAGCCGTGCGCGAGCACCAGCGTCTCGCCGCCGTTGCCGAAAATCCTGGCGTTCATCTCGACGGCCGTACGAGAAGAGTTGGGACGATCGAGGAGTAGAAGAGAAAGGCTGCTACTACTATATTGACCTAGTTATTATGTCCCAGCGATGAGAACAGATGGCCACTTTTGGCCTCAATTTATAGGGAGAATCCGATCCGATCCGACCACACTAAGATAGAACCGACCAATCAAAAAGAAACAAGAGGGTGGCGAGAAATATAAGTTGTGCAGATCAGCAGATGTGTACAGCTGCATGATCCATTGGGGTGGCTACAAGGACACCAGACCGGCCAGACGAGAGCTTTGCATGTCTGAAAGAGTTGTCTACCTTGCGTCTACATCGACCACCGATGGTGACGAGGGCCGAAAAAGGTGTCACTTGGAGCCTTGCGTCTGTACAATGCCCAGTGATGGCGACGAAGGCAGATTCCAAGAGCTGCAGGGGCTAGGTCTCCGGATGGTCCGGTTTTGTCGCGCTTCGCCATTGGATAGTCTAATGGAATACTAGTACCTCTTAAACTGCGTACGTCGCTGCCGTTTTCCACGATATGCTGAAACTATGTCACTTGTCTGGAAACACCGGGCTTCTATATGCGGTTGTCGTTGTCGTGCCGTTATTTTCCCTGACACAAATACAGCTCTGCAGGTCTGCGTGATGAATCGATTTCTCATATTGATGATCATACGTCGTCACACGATCGACCGATCGACGAATGTTTCAACGCGGGTGTATTAGTTAATCATCACGTGATAAAGTAGCTAATCGATGTGTGTTAGTGAGAACAGTTCAGAGATGGCAAGCTATACAGTTATATAGTTCCTCATTTTCTACGTGATCAAAGGGCAATTCGATTCCCGTGCATGTATCATAATCTCGGGGTGGCTGATTTGGCTTCTCATTCGGTTAATAATTTCGACAGCGACGAGTCGTACCTTCCTCCAATTTATTCTTTTTTTTTGAAAAATTCCAATTTATTCTTCTAGGTCATGATCCCTTTTTTAGGGCCAAGCCCATAGGAGTGCAACCTTTGTAGCCGAACAGGGCCAAATAATTGGAGGGTCTAAAATTTTCCAATAGGCCTACGTAGCCGTAGAAAAGGCTTGACAAGCCATCTGCTCGCCCGCTGAAAACTTGATCCGAAGGAATATGTTATATGCCACTCTACCTGGGCCGCATGGCTCCCCTAACTCCTTGTTTTTTAATATAAGATGTTTTAGCTTTGTGAAAGAAGTGTATCTAGACCCTTTTTAATATATAGGTTCACTCTAAATCTAGATAAAACTACATACTAAAAGAAGTCCAGATACACTCATTTTACAAACTTAAAACATCTTATATTTTGAAACGGAGGGAGTATCTACTAATTTATGTAGCCGTACGTTCGTCGCGCGGCCAATTTTTCGGTGGATGCTTGCCCTTTTCGGTGGCGGCGCGTGGAGCAGGGAAGAGGAGGGGAGGGCCGGACCGCCACGCCTGGGGCTGATTGGAGAGATTGCGCGTCGATCCGAGGGAGGGGGCAGCGGCGGGTTGTGGGTGGGGACGGACGGTGACCTGAACTCGGGGGAGGCTGTTTCCCCTATGTCGTCGGCCGGCGGTTGCCCGTTGCCAATCCACAGGAATCCCATCGGAGGCTGTTGCATCCTGCTCCCGTTCCCCTGATTTCTGACCTCTTTGTTTCTGTTGATCCATGGTGTCTCTGTGCGGTTCCTCATACAGGGTGCGCGTCAATGCATCCGGAAGGGACCGACAACGCAACGGGTGGCGCGAGTACGAGGCCCCACCAGCGGCAACCGGGTGGTCCGCGTCGTATGGCCAACCTACGCGAACATATACTGCATCAGGAAGAAAAGCTGGGACATGGACAGTTCGGGCACATTATCATTGACCTCTGTGCTGGAGGCAGTTCTTCGACCGCATGGTGCCGACGGGCACTACACCGAGAGTGCCGCATTGCCACTGCGCAGCTGATCAGGGTTTAGGACAACAGCAGCGCGCCGGTGGGGTAGCATTTGCACGACTCATGAGGTGTGTCTGCCAAGGCCTTGTGCTACACTGCTACTCCAGGAGGTCAAGGTACATACGCCCAGAGAATCAAAGTTTATTCCTTCCTCCGACTGCTCTTCAAGTGCATTAAGGAGCTGATACAAGAGATAGCATGACAACGACATAGATCACAATATCATATACTCATGCCCTGCTAATGCTATAGCCTAGCAATAATCCATAGTTTTGTGTTTAGCTCGTAATATTTCGTGCTTCATGATCATAAGTCATAACCAAGAACTTTTCACCAACACAGCCAGAGTATAAACTGGTAGTGGTAGGTATATATGGCACCTCAAGGTTATATAGGTGCCAGCCTACCACCAGAAATCTATTGGACCTGAAGGTTCGTGCTGATCAAGTTGATTAAACTGGCAAAAGTACATTGAACATTTGTTTAAATGTTCCAGCTATTGCACCCGTAAGATTTATTTGGCTGTCTTATCAATGATTATTGACAATTATTATTGTTATCTGTGATTCTCGGGAGTTATTATTGCATATAATTTACTTTATATAAGAGGTATTGCTGCTATATTGACAAAGATTCTGTGTCACAATTTTTCAAGCAAGTATGAATTTTACATTCTACATTCATTCAGTTTTTACATGGTACATTTAGCTTGAATTTGGCGATATCGCAGGTACAATAAGCTACCCGTAGCAACGCACGGGTATTTGGCTAGTTTTTTATAATTGGCGTTTTATGCTCAAAATGGTCGCCCACCATCCGAGTACAAGAAGTAAAAACATAAAAAGGCAAAATAAATGAGACAATTCGCCTAAAAAGATGGAGGACCAATCTTAAATTACGATGTCATCAATGTCAGAAAAATATATCTTTTGCCATATCCTCTAAGCGTGTACAAACCTCCATAAACAGGTCTCGAAAATCCACACATTATAGAGACGACCATGTGCGGAGAGGAGCGGTGCATCGATAGATAACCTGCATAAAAGAAGATATTTTACCATTAAAAACTTTGTCATTTGCAAACGCTCCCACCTTAATCAGTATTTTGAACTTTTGCTCAATCATGTGTAACCAATTGTCAAATATGTTGGCAATAGAATGGGAGGAGACCGTTCATGTGCTACTTGGATGACTGGCCATATAGAACGAGCAATTTTTCATTGAAAGAATAAATGCTAAATGTCTTATCTTGGTGACAAAATACGCATTGTTTACTTTCTAGCCATTTCCTTTTAACAAGGTTGTCTTCTGTAAGAATCACCCCTCAATGTAAGTACCATGTGAATACTTTCGTTTTTAGTGGTACCTTCACCTTCTAATTTTTTATTACCATCGACTAGTACCTCTCCAGATGGACCAGAGCTCTTTACATGGAATCTACAGAGAATTTACCACTCTCAAGTAAATTCCAACGGAACCCATTGGATCCTTCAGCAAGTTGCACCGTGGTTAAACGTTGTAACAGTGCGTTCCACGATGCAAGTCTAGGTCTAATGAGTGCTGGAAATATGCCCTAGAGGTAATAATAAATTCGTTATTATTCATATTTTTGTTCATGATTAATGTGTATTCTCCATGCTATCATTTTATTAATTAGAATCATAATACATGTGTGGATTTATAAACAACACTGTGTCCCTAGTAAGCCTCTATTTAACTAGCTCATTGATTAAATGATGGTTCAGGATTCCTAACCATGAACATGTGATGTTGATTAATAATGAAGTCATGTCATTAGGAGAATGATGTGATGGATAGATCCAAATAAAAAATAGCAATTTGATCGTGTCACTAAGTTCTATTTGCCATACCTTAAATTGTCTTATATCCAATTCCTTGGACCATGAGATTGTGTCACTGCATCGGAGGAATACTTTGTGGACATCAAACGCCACCTCGTAACTGGGTGATTATATATGTGGCCTTCAGGTATATCCGATGGTGCTTGTTGAGTTACACGAATCAAGACTTGGATTCATCACTCTATATGATGGAGAGATATATCTGGGCCCTCTCATTGATAATATATCCAAAGTAGCTTGCAAGCATGTGATTAAGAGTTATTCATGAGATATAATATTATAGAACAAGTAAAGAGACTTGCCGGTAACAAGATTCAACTAGGTATGGACATATAGACGATTAAATCTCGGGCAAGTAAAATATCACAAGACAAAAAGAATGGAATACCGGATAGATCCTTGTAGAATTCTTGGGAACAATTATGGACATCCATGGTCCCACTGTTGGTTATTGGTTGGAGAGGTGTGATGGCCCAAGATATCTCAAGCTCATTGGGGAACCCCAAGAGGAAGGTATGATGAGCACAACAGCAAGTTTTCCCTCAGTAATGAAACCAAGGTTTAATCGAACCAATAGGAGCAAGGAAACACCCCAAAGGTGTCGCTAGTTGGACTTTGGCAGGGCGCACTACCGGCGTCAGTAGCAACGTGGAGACCTGCACAACACAACCACAGAACTCTGCCCCCAACTTACAGTGAGGTTGTCAATCTCACTGATTTTGCTGAAAACAAAGGATTAAACGTATTGTGTGGAAGAAAGTAATAGTTTGCAGAAAGTAAACAGAAAACAGTAAACAGTTGATTGTAGATTGATAGTAAAAGAAAGGACAGGGGTCCATAGTTCACTAGTGGTGACTCTCCTTAAGATAGATGATACGTTGGGTGAACAAATTACAGCGGGGCAATTGACAAACATCAAGAAAGCAATATGCATATACTACTCATCTTGACTCCTTTGAGATTTGATTGGGCATTACAACATTATACATAGACCGTAATCCAACTGCATCTATGACTAATAATCCACCTCAAGGTTATCATCCGAACCCCCTCCAGTATTAAGTTGCAAGCAACAGATAATTGCAATACGCATTGCGTGTAAAGTAAACAATA
This sequence comes from Avena eriantha, assembly GCA_910589775.1. NCBI lineage: Eukaryota > Viridiplantae > Streptophyta > Magnoliopsida > Poales > Poaceae > Avena > Avena eriantha. Next base: position 20,759,358 of record OU342740.1, read on the forward strand.
TGATTGTTCTATGAATAAAGGATTGTTGTTTTCTCCCTAGTAGCAACATCACATCTAGTACCTTAGAGATTTATGTCACTTCCCCAGATTACTAGAGGGATGAACCCACTATCGAGCATAAATACTAACTCTTGGAGTTGCTAGCATCTACTTGGCCAAGATAGCTACTAACAGCGGAAAGCATGCAAGATCACAAATAACAAAGACATGATAGAATCAATAATCAATCCGAAATAGCATCTCAATATCCATCGGATCCCCGCAAACACAACATGTAGAATTACAAATAGATAATCTTGATCATGAACGGAGCTCACAAGATCTAAACATGATAGCACAAAGGAGAAGAACGAGTGATACATTGCAAATGTATCTATAATTTTTGATGTTCCATGCTTGGTTTAATCTACTTTCTTATGTTTTGTCCACACTTTGGAGTACTTTTCATATGATTTCTTGGACTAACCTATTAACAAGATGCCACAATGCCAATTGCCTGTTTTCTGCTGTTTTTGGTTCCAGGAAAGTCAGAAAATCAATATTCTTGGAATTGGACGGGACAAAAGCCAAAGTTGATATTTTACCGGAAGACTCACGGAGCCAGAATGAGAGTCGGAGAGGGGCCACAGGGTGGCCACACCACCCCATGTCGCGGGTCCCCCAAGGCCACGCCAGGGCATGGTGTGGGCCCCCTGGCCACCCACCGACCTTGCCCTCTGGCCTATAAGAAGCCTCCTGAGGCATAAACCCTAGAAAGTCAAGCCTCCAGCCAAGAAAAGTTCCGCAGCGCTGCCGCCACCGAAGGGGAGATTCGCGGGACAGAAAGTCTCTGTTCCGGCACCCTACCGGGATGGGGAAGTGCCCCCGGAGCCATCTCCATCGATCTCCACCACCATTGCTGATTCCCATGATGAGGAGGGAGTAGTTCTTCATCGAGGCTAAGGGTTCTACCAGTAGCTATGTGTTCATCTCTCTCTCTATGCATGATTATATTGTGATCATGAGCTTGTAATCTATAGACCTACCTTGCTACTCAAGTGCTTTATTAGATCTCTGCTCTCCCCATGTGTGTGAAAGTGACAGCGTGCACACCATGGTGGCACTTAGGCTAGAGATTACAAATACTTGTTATGAGTTATATTTGGAGTTGGATGTCTTTATGAAATTGTGGTGTTTGTTGGACTCATCTAGTGCTCAAGGTGACAGTGTGGGGTTTTCTAGATGGGAAAGGCTTACTTTGAGGTGTGCTGTTATAGCCCTACCGTTGATTAGAGTGTCCAACCGGAGAGTAGCTAAAAGTAGTATCATGAAGATAATATATTTATGAGAGAGTGTTCACTAGTGAAAGTATGATCCCTAGGCCTTGTTTCTAAGCAGTGAAACACCGTTTGCTATTAGATCTATTACATGTTTGCTTGCTGCTACCTTTATTTTAGTTTGCCTTTAATCTCTTCCACGCCATTAAGCTATTTTCTAGCACCGTTACCATTATAATTATCCATACCACTTGTATTTCACTATCTCTTCGCCGAACTAGTGCACCTATACACCTGACAAGTGTATTGGGTGTGTTGGGGACCAAGAGACTTCTTGTATCTTGATTGCAGGATTGCTTGAGAGGGAATACCTTTGACCACTTCCTCCCTGAGTTCGATAAACCTTGGGTGATCCACTTAAGGGAAAACTTGATGCTGTTCTATAAAGCTCTGCACTTGGAGGCCCAACAACTGTCTACAAGAATAGAAGTGCTTAGGCATCAAGCTATTTTCTGGCGTCGTTGGCAAGGAGGTAAGGTAAAAGGTACTCACATCCTCCGGTGTGAGTGCTCAAAGTTATTTCCTTTAGATTCTGCAATTTTGTCTTTTTATTTCTTGTTTTTACTAGTTAGGCTTAATGGAAAACAACAAAGAAATTAGAGAGCTTTATAGTATTTATCTTGAGTTAGGACATGAAGTGTTTGAACAGAAAATTAAAAAACCCATGGAATTTATTTGCATGCTAATAGCAATGTTGTTAGTATGAATTCTTTGGACACCATTATTGCTAATTCTATGGAAAAGTCTAAGCTTGGGGAAGCTAGTTTTTATGGAAATGATCTTTTAAGTTCCCCAGCTTTGGAAGATAGCTATTCTATTGCTTATGATGATACCAAACCTCCAATATATGATGATTATAATGATGCATATGATATTTTCAGTCCACCTACTATTGAGGAGAAAATTAATTATGATTACAATATACCTCCTATATTTGATGATTATGGTGATGAGAATAATAACGATAGCTATGTTGTTGAATTTTCTCCCACTATGATTAATAAGAATGACTATGTTTATGAGGAGAGTATTAATTCTTTTATGCATGTGGCTCATGATAAGAATGTTTTATGTGATAGTTATATTGTTAATTTTATTCATGATGCTACTAAAAGTTATTATGAGAGAGGGAAACATGATTTTATGCATCTCAATAATATTAGGTTTCCCCTCTTTATGTTGAAAGTCTTGAAGTTGCACTTGTTTTGCTTTACTATGCTTATTGCTTTGTGCTTTCATGACTTGTTTATTTACAAGATTCATATGAATAGAAAGTGGGTTAGACTTAAATGTGCTTTAAATGTGCTTCTTGATGCTCTCTTTTACTTCAATTCATATTTCCTATGTGAGCATCTTCTCAAACTATCATGCCTAACTTAAAGGCGTTAAGAAAAAGTACTTATTGGGAGATAACCCAAAAGTTTTAGACGAGTCTTGGAAGTTATTAACTCAGTAATAACCGCTCCTTATCCTTTTTATTTGCTTTTTGTGCCAAGAGTAATCTCTAATGAGAGAGAAGTAATGATTGGAAAAGTTGCTGTCCTGAAACAGATTTTTGTGCTTAACCGTAAACATTCGTGTAAAATCTCTGTATGTCGTTTTGAGGCATGAATCTTTGTGCTTCTTACCCAGGTTGTTATCTAACTTTCGTTAGTTCAACACTTTTCGATTTGAGCAACAAAAGATCTTCGAAAAAATTGGTTTTTACCTGTTAGTCTGTTTTGACAGATTTCTGCCATTATTTGCATTTGCTTCTTGTTGGTTCCTTTTTGGGTTCTTTTTGGGGAATTGAGCTTTTTGAGGGAAGTGCTACAGTAGTTTGTGTTTTTATGGACGTTTATTTGGTGTTGGAACTGAAACTTAAGACATATTATCTTGAGTGCACTAACGTTGCTAATAAAGATTGTGTGAAGTTTTGTATGAAGGAAAAATTTCAGGTGTATGGAAGGAATGAGTAATGAGATGAAGAATGGACTAAAGCTCAAGCTTGGGGATGCCACGCGTGTCACCCCATGAAATATCCAAGAAGTACAAGCGTCAAAGCTTGGGGATACCTAAGGCACCCCCTTCTTCATCAATAAAAAGTTCTTAGTTTGCTGAATAAATTGGTTGGACCCCCTCTTTCATACATTGGTTTTCAAATAGTTTGGTTTGGATTGGAAAAGAGTAGGAAAGTTTATGCTTAAGTGGTAAAGAGAGCTTGTTTTTGACTGTGGCCTATGCTTTGTCATGCCATGCTTGATATTGTTCTGGATTTATGCTTAGTGATCTTTTCTGTAGCATGACATGTTATAAACAATTGAGATTGCTTAATGTGCCTTGGATGAATCATGCGTTGTTTTAGCATATTAAAGCATAGTATTGTGGTATTCTCCTTTGATGGTTTATTTGGGTTGACTTGGCGCATGCTCACACCATGTTATGACTATCCCAAGTCACCATAGCCTCTATGATCCTTTAGTTTTCGACTTGTAGTATCACTTTATGCTTTAATCAATGATGTTTTGTCGCTCTGCATGATTATGGCCATTATTGCTCTCTTAGTTGGTCGCTCCCTGCTTTTGCTAGCCTCCATAACCAAGTATGAGTTCCACTCATACATCCAACTCCTAAAACCAAGTTATTCCAAAGAGTCCACCATACCTACCTATTAGCATATGCTATTCCAAGTACATTCATGCTTTTGTTTACCTTATGAATTAAACTTGTTTCTTTAGAAGATTCCTATGCATAGGAAGTGGGTTAGACTTAAATGTGTTTTAAATTTTCTTCTTGATGCTCTCTTTTACTTCAATTCATATTTCTTATATGAGCATCTTCTCAAACTATCATGCCTAACTTAAAGGCGTTAAAGAAAAGTACTTATTGGGAGATAACTCAAATTTTTTAGATGAGTCTTGGAAGTTATTACTTCAGTAATAACCGCTCCTTATTCTTATTATTTGCTTTTTGTGCCAAGAGTAACCTCTAATGGGAGAGAAGTAATGATTGGGAAAGTTGTTGTCTCGAAACAGATTTTTGTGCTTCACCGTAAAAATTCATGTACAATCTCTGAACGTCTTTTTTATGCGTGAAATTTTGTGCTTCTGCCCCAGGTTGTTATCTAACTTTCGCTAGTTCAACACTTTTTTATCTGAGCAACAGAAGATCTTCAAAAAAATTCTTCTTTACCTGCTGGTATGTTTTGACAGATTTCTGCCATTTTCTGCATTTGCGTCTTGTTGGTTTCTTTTTGAGTTCTTTTGGGGAATTGAGCTTTTTGAGGGAAGTACTAAAGTAGCTTGTGTTTTAGTGGAAGTTTTATTGGTGTTAGAACTGAACCTTAAGACTTATTTATCTTGAGTGCACCAATGTTGCTAATAAAGATTGTGTGGAGTTTTGTATGATGGAAAAAATTTCAGATGTATGGAAGGAATGAGTAATGAGATGAAGGATGGACTAAAGCTCAAGCTTGGGGATGCCACGCGTGTCACCCCAAGAAATATCCAAGAAGTACAAGCGTCAAATCTTGGGGATGCCCAAGGCATCTCCCTCTTCATCAATAAAAAACCTAAGTTTCTTCCAAACGCTTCATTTTTATTGTTTCATGCACATTTGTGTTGTTCTTGGAGCATCTTCTTTTTTGTTTTCGTTTTGGTTTTTCATTTGCTTGGTTTGCTTAGTTTGCTGAATAAATTGGTTGGACCCCCTCTTTCATGCATTGGTTTTCTAATAGTTTGGTTTGGATTGGAAAAGAGTAGGAAAATTCATACTTAAGTGGTAAAGAGAGCTTGTTTTTGACTGTGGCCTATGCTTTGTTATCCCATGTTTGATATTGTTTTGGCTTTATGCTTAGTATTCTTTTATGTAGCATGACTTGTTATAAACAATTGAGATTGCTTAATGTGCCTTGGATGAATCATGCGTTGTTTTAGAATACTAAAGCATCGTATAGTGGTATTCTCCTTTGATGCTTTATTTGGGTTGACTTGCCGCATGCTCACACCATGCTATGACTATCTCAAGTCACCATAGCCTTTATGATCCTTCAGTTTTCAACTTGTAGTATCACTTTATGCTTTGATCAATGATGTTTTGTCGCTCTGCATGATTATGGCCATTATTGCTCTCTTAGTTTGTCGCTCCCAGTCTTTTGCTAGCCTCCATAACCAAGTATGAGTTCCACTCATGCATCCAACTCCCTAAACCAAGTTATTCCAAAGAGTCCACCATACCTACCTATTAGCATGTGTTATTTCAAGTATATTCATGCTTTTGTTTACCTTCCAAATTAAACTTGTTATGAGAAAACTAGTGATTAAAGCTCTCACGAACTTGATGGCACACTTTACTTTTCTTGCCCTTAATAAACTTGAACCATTATGTCATCTATTTTGTATATGCTTGCACTTATATGTTGGGGATTAGCAGAACCATGCTGTCATGGGGAACGCTTTCAACATTGCACTTGTACTTTGTACCTAGTTGATATCATGCTCTTTTGTCTATGGATGTCGTCGGTGTGAAATGAAAGGGGAGCTTGTAAGTCCATGGAGTTATGTATGTGTGTTAGAGAAACGCCAGGGCCACCGGTCTAATCCATGCCTAATAATGGTGGAAACCTGTAGTGTAACCATAATGAGCTGTCTATGAAGAATTTTTCTTAAAAAAAGAGTCAGATATTGAGAAAAAAGAGAAAAAGGAGAGATATGAGAAAAGAGGAAAGAGAGGAAAAAGCACCATATTCCCATGGTAAGTAAGAAGATTGTTGAGATGCTCGTTGTCTGCTTGCCTTGTCATTTTTATATGGGGATTCTTCCGTATCATCGGGCAAGGGGTACCCCGTTGGCGGTTCTCTATGATACACATGTACTTACGATGACAAGAACTTACCGGTAACTAAACTTGAGTAGCATGAGGAGCGGCCCTCGTATTCAAGGGACATGAGATTTCCAACTTATACTTTGTCAAGCATATGCTCCATAGTTTGTTCACTTTAACCTTAATCACTTCAAGATGCTTATGATAGGGGCAATGAGAGCTGAAAGCTAATAAGTACCATAATTTTTGGAAGCTCTTTATGAGACTTGAATCCCTACTTCCTTCTATGAAGGCCTTCCTTTTACTTTTTTGTTGAGTCTCCACCTTCCACCTTTATGCAACTACTTTGAGAGCATAGTGGCCATTCTTAGTTCTATGTGCATTGTCCCAAGACTTGTTGATTGATGCATAACTTTGATATTGCTTGTTTTAAACTATTTGTATCTAGTCACTCTTATGAACTTTGAAGGTGTCCTATGCATTTATATTTGCTACTATATGAGGGACAAGCTGAATGCCATTATGCTATGTTTTCTTTATGTGAAACAAACAAACGTCTTGCAAAGCATTGTTATTCATGAATCTTTGGTTTGTGCCTTTTCATGTTACAACATAGTTGCTATGTCTTATTGTTAGAACTTTATCCTTCATGCTATGTTGAAGTACTATGATCCCAACTATCAATGTTTTACAAATACATTGATCAAGTTTATGATGGTGCATGTCACCTCAAAAATTATTCTTTCTTTTTATCACTTACCTACTCGAGGACGAGCATGAGTTAAGCTTGGGGATGTTGATACGTTGCTAACGTATCTATAATTTTTGATGTTCCATGATTGGTTTTTATCTACTTTCTTATGTTTTGTCCACACTTTGGAGTATTTTTATACACTTTCTTGGACTAACCTATTAACAAGATGCCACAGTGCCAGTTGCCTGTTTCCTGTTGTTTTTGGTTCCAGGAAAGTCAGAAAATGAATATTCTCGGAATTGGACCGGACAAAAGCCAAAGTCGATATTTTACCGGAAGACTCACAGAGCCAGAAGACGAGACGGCGAGGGGCCAAAGGGCGGCCACACCATGTGGTGGCGCGGGTCCACCCTGGCCGCGCCACCAGGTGGTGTAGGCCCCCTGGCCGCCCACTGACCTTGCCTCTTTGCCTATAAGATGACTCTCGATGCAAAAACCCTAAATCGTTAGCCTCCAGCCACGAAAAGTTCCGTAGCGCCGCCGCCATTGAAGGGGAGATTCAGGGGGCAGAAAGTCTCTGTTCCGGCACCCTGCCGGGATGGGGAGTGCCCCCGGAACCATGTCCATCGACTCCACCAACATCTCCATAACCATTGCTGATTCCCATGATGAGGAGGGAGTAGTTCTCTCTCTCGAGGCTAAGGGTTCTACTGGTAGCTATGTGTTCATCTCTCTCTCTATGCATGATCATATTGTGATCATGAGCTTTGTAATCAAGTAGATCTACCTTGCTACTCAAGTGCTTTAATAGATCTCTGCTCTTCCCATGTGTGTGAAGTTGACAGTGTGCACACCATGGTGGCACTTAGGCTAGAGATTACAAATACTTGTTATGAGTTATATTTGGAGTTGGATGTTTCTATGAAATTGTGGTGTTTGTTGGAACCATCTAGTGCTCAAGGTAACAGTGTGGGATTATCTAGATGCGGAAAGCGAACTTTGAGGTGTGCTGTTATAGCCCTACCATCGATTAGAGTGTTCAACCGGAGAGTAGTTAAGAGTAGTATCATAAAGAGAATATATTTATATGAGAGTGCTCACTAGTGAAAGTATGATCCCTAGGCCTTGTTTCTAAGCACTGAAACATCATTTGCTATTAGATCTATTACATGTTTGCTTGCTGCTACCTTTATTTCAGTTTGCCTTTAGATCTATTCTGGCTCCGTGAGTCTTCCGGTAAAACAGGAACTTTGGCTTTTGTCCCGTCCAATTCTAAGAATATTCATTTTCTGACTTTCCTGGAACCAAAAATAGCAGAAAACAGGCAACTGGCACTGTGGCATCTTGTTGATAGGTTGGTCCAAGAAATCATATGAAAAGTACTCCAAAGTGTGGACAAAACATAAGAAATTAGATAAAACCAAGCATGGAACATCAAAAATGATAGATACATTTGCAATGTATCAACATCCCCAAGCTTAACTCCTGCTCGTCCTCGAGTAGGCAAGTGATAAAAAGAAAGAATACTTTTTGAGGTGACATGCACCATCATAAATTTGATTAAAGTATTTGTAAAACATTCAAAGCTGGGATCATGGTACTTCAATAATAATATGAAAGACAAAGTTCTAGCAATAAGACATAGAAACTATGTTGCAACATAAAAAGGCACAAACAAAAGATTCATGAATAACAATGTTTTGCAAGACGTTTGTTTGTTTCACATAAAGAAAACATAGCATAGTGGCATTCAGCTTGTCCCTCATAGAGTAGCAAACATAAATGCATAGGACACCTTCAAAGTTCATAAGAGTGACTAGATACAAATAGTTTAAAACAAGCAATATCAAAGCTATGCATCAATCAACAAGTCTTAGGACAATGCACATAGAACTAAGAATGGCCACTATGCTCTCAAAGTAGGTGCATAAAGATAGAAGGTGGAGACTCAACATAAAAGTAAAAGAAAGGCCTCCATAGAAGGAAGTAGGGATTCAACTTTCATAAAGAGCTTCCAAAAATTATGGTACTTATTAGCTTTCAGCTCTCATTGCCCCTATCATAAGCATCTTGAAGGTGATTAAGGTTAAAGTGACACAACTAAGAGGATATGCTTGACAAGTTATACGCTGAAATCTCATGCCCCTTACTTACGAAGACCGAAACTCATGCTACTCAACTTTAGTCACAAGTAAGCTCTTGTCATTGTAAGTACATATGTATCATAGAGAACCTCCAACGGGGTAACCCTTGTACATGATATAGGAGCTATCCCATAATCAAAATGACAAGGCAAGCAGACAATGAGCATCTCAGCGATATTTTTTTTGCTATTTGCATAGGTTTTTATTGAGGATGCTTCATAGAGTGCTCATTACGGTTATGCTGCAAGTTTCCACCATGATTAGGCATGGCTTAGGTGGCCCATGCGTTTCTCTAACACAAATACAAACTCCATGATCTTACAAGTTCCCCTTTTATTTCACACCACCGGGATCCATAAGCAAAAGAACATGATATCAACGAGGTACAAAGTACAAGTGCAATGTTGAAAGCGTTCCCCATGATACATGGTTCTGCTAACTTCAAATTATAAAGCGCAAGCATATACGCAATAAAGATGGACGCAATGGTTCAAGTTTATTAAATGCAAGAAATTAAAGTGTGCCATCAAGTTCGTGAGAGCTTTAATCACTAGTTTTCTCATAACAAGTTTAATTCGGAAGGTAGATAAAAACATGAATATACTTGGAATAGCATATGCTAATAGGTAGGTATGGTGGACTCTTTGGGATAACTTGGTTTTAGGAGTTGGATGAAGGAGTGGAACTCATACTTGGTTATGGAGGCTAGCAAAAGACTGGGAGCGACCAACTAAGAGAGCAATTATGGCCATAATCATGCAGAGCGACAAAACATCATTAATCAAAGCATAAAGTGATACTACAAGTTGAAAACTAAAGGATCATAAAGGCTATGGTGACTTGGGATAGTCATAACATGGTGTGAGCATGTGACAAGTCAATCCAAATAAAGCATCAAAGGAGAATACCACAATACTATGCTTTAATATGCTAAAACAACGCATGATTCTTCCAAGGCACATTAAGCAATTTCAATTGTTTATAACATGTCATGCTACAACAAATAATACTAAGCATAAAGCCAAAACAATATCGAGCATGGCATGAGAAAGCATAGGTCATAGTCAAAAACAAGCTCTCTTTACCACTTAAGCGTGAACTTTGCTACTCTTTTCCAATCCAAACCAAACTATTTGAAAACCAATGTATGAAAGAGGGGGTCCAACCAATTTATTCAGCAAACTAAGAAAACCAAGCAAAAAAAACCAAAACGAAAACGAAAAATAAGACGCTCCAAGAACAACACAATTATGTGCATGAAACAATAAAAATAAAATGTTTGGAAGAAACCTGGGATTTATATTGATGAAGAAGGGGATGCCTGGAGCATCCCCAAGCTTTGACGCTTGTACTTCTTGGATATTTCTTGGGGTGACACGCGTGTCATCCCCAAGCTTGAGCTTTAGTCCATCCTTCATCTCATTACTCATTCCTACCATACACCTGAAAAGTTTTCTTCATACAAAACTTGACACAATCTTTATTAGCAACATTAGTGCACTCAAGATAAATAAGTCTTAAGGTTCAGTTCTAACACCAATAAAACTTCCATTAAAACACAAGCTACTTTAGTACTTCCCTCAAAAAGCTAAATTCCCCAAAAGAGCTCAAAAAGAAACCAACAAGACACAAATGCAGAAAATGGCAGAAATCTGTCAAAACATACCAACAGGTAAAGACGAATTTTTTCGAAGACCTTATGTTGCTCAAATAAAAAAGTGTTGAACTAACGAAAGTTAGATAACAACCTGGGGCAGAAGCACAAAATTTCACGCATCAAAAAGACGTTCAGAGATTGCACAAAATGGTGGCAAATCAAGCATATCATAAATCCTTCTAGGCATAATAGAAATATTACTATCAAGATCACATAAAGCTTTGAAATCAAAATCATTCACTTTCATATTAATGATGGGTTCCCAACCATCTTCTTGTTTTATAGGAATAGAAGCTTTATGTTTCATCTTTTCTTCTTTAATCTTTATACGAGCATCAGTAATGTGTTTTGTAAAGGCCATATTCATAGCACTAGCATTAGGAATTTTAGCAAGCTTTTGTAGGAACTTAATAACTTCAGAGATGTTGCAACCATCAAGATCAAAATCATAGTTATCATCTAAAGTAGTAGAGCTATTACTAGCCTCAACACTAGTGGTAGTGATAGTAGAAACACTAATGTTTCTAGCAATTTCATCTTGTCTTTCCCACTTAGCATGCAATTGAGCTAATAGTCTAACATTTTCATCAATTCTAATTTGTATGGCATTAGTAGCAGCAAATGGATTATCAGTAGTTTTAGGTTTAGCAGCCATTTTATTCAAAGAAGATTGAGCTTTAGCCAAAGATGCTATATTTCTTTCAGCATTAGAGAGTTTTTCCTTAATAGTTTATTGAATGCAGTTTGTTTACTAATAAAATCTTTAAGCATAACTTCTAGTTCAGAGGGTGCACTCTTATTATTGTTGTAGGGATTTCCATAAGCATTACCATTATTGGGAGGATATGGCCTATAGTTATTACTACCAAAATTATTCTTGTAGGCATTGTTGCTAAAATTGTTGTTTCTTATAAAGTTCACATCAACTTGCTCTTCTTGAGCAACCAAAGAGGCTAAGGGAACATGATTTGGATCAATATGAGCTTTCCCATTAATAAGCATAGACATAATAACATCAATTTTATCACTCAAGGAGGAGGTTTCCTCAACAGAATTTACCTTCTTACCTTGTGGAGCTCTTTCAGTATGCCATTCAGAATAGTTAACCATCATATTAGCCAGAAGCTTTGTTGCAGCACCCAAAGTAATGGTCATAAAGGTACCTCCAGCAGCAGAATCCAATAGATTTTTTGAAGAATAGTTCAATCCTGCATAAAAGGTTTGGATAATCATCCAAGCAGTCAGTCCATGAGTTGGACAATTCTTTACCAAAGATTTCATTCTTTCCTAAGCTTGAGCAACATGTTCATTATCAGATTGTTTAAATTTCATTATTTCACTTCTCATAGATATAATCTTAGCAGGAGTATAGTATTTTCCAATGAAAGCATCTTTGCATTTAGTCCAATAATCAATACTATTCCTAGTTAAAGAATTCAACCATTCTTTAGCTTTTCCTCTCAAGGAGAAATGAAACAATTTAAGCTTAATAATATCTCCATCTATATCCCTATGCTTTTGCATCTCACATAGTTCAACAAAGTTATTTAGATGAGCAGCAACATCTTCATTACCAATACCAGAAAATTGTTCTCTCATAACAAGATTGAGTAAAGCAGGTTTTATTTCAAAGAAAGTAGCTTCAGGAAAAAGTGGAGCAATAGGTGTGCTCATGAAATCATTGTTGTTGGTGCTAGTGAAGTCACACAACTTAGTATTTTCCAGAGTAGTCATTTTTTTGTGTTTTTAATAAAGAAAGCAAACTAGTAAAACTATATTTTGTTTTCTGTTTTTGATAAAGAAACTAGCAAACAAAGCAAAAGTAAACTAAGCAAAACAAAATTAACAAAGTAAAGAGATTGTTTATGAGGGAATCCCCTTGTGAAGATGTCCTTGACTCCCCGGCAACGGCGCCAGAAAAAGCTTTGATGGCCCAAGATATCTCAAGCTCGTTGGGGAACCCCAAGAGGAATGTATGATGAGCACAACAGCAAGTTTTCCCTCAGTAATGAAACCAAGGTTTAATCGAACCAGTAGGAGCAAGGAAACACCCCAAAGGTGTTGCTAGCTGGACTTTGGCAGGGCGCACTACCGACGTCAGCAGCAACGTGGAGACCTGCACAACACAACCACACAACTCTGCCCCCAACTTATAGTGAGGTTGTCAATCTCACCGATTTTGCTGAAAACAAAGGATTAAATGTATTGTGTGGAAGAAAGTAATAGTTTGCAGAAAGTAAACAGAAAACAGTTGATTGTAGATTGATAGTAAAAGAAAGGACCGGGGTCCATAGTTCACTAGTGGTGGCTCTCCTTAAGATAGATGACACGTTGGGTGAAAAAATTACAGCGGGGCAATTGACAAACATCGAGAAAGCAATATGCATATACTACTCATCTTGACTCCTTTGAGATTTGATTGGGCATTACAACATTATACATAGACCATAATCCAACTGCATCTATGACTAATAATCCACCTTCGGGTTATCATCGAACCCCCTCCAGTATTAAGTTGCAAGCAACAGATAATTGCATTACGCATTGCATGTAAAGTAAACAATACAATTGTTCTATGAACAAAGGATTGTTGTTTTGTCCCTAGTAGGAACATCACATCTGGTACCTTAGAGATTTCTATCACTTCCCCAGATTACTAGAGGCATGAACCCACTATCGAGCATAAATACTAACTCTTGGAGTTGCTAGCATCTACTTGGCCAAGATAGCTACTAACAACGGAAAGCATGCAATATCACAAATAACAAAGACATGATAGAATCAATAATCAATCTGAAATAGCATCTCAATATCCATTGGATCCCCGCAAACACAACATGTAGAATTACAAATAGATGATCTTGATAATGAACGGAGCTCAAAAGATATAAACATGATAGCACAAAGGAGAAGAACCAGCCATCTAGCCACTACATGGACCCGTAGTCCAAGGATGAACTACTCACGCATCACACTGGAGGCTTGTATGGTGATGAAGAAGGCCTCCAGGGTGAATTCTCCCCTCTGGCAGGGTGCCGGGAAGAGCTTCAGATCCCTCCCGATCAAGGGATGGAGATGATAGCGGATACAGACTCTTTCATGGACTTTTGATCGGGTACTTAGGGTTTTTGTATCGAAGGCATCTTATAGGCAAAAGGGGAGGCCGAGGGGGTGCCGGAGGCGGCCAGACCACCCCCTGGCACGGGCCAGGCTGGGCCGCATGGCCAGGTGGTGTGGCGGCCCCCTGGCCCCTCTCCGTCTCGTATTCTGGCTCCTAGTGTCCCTCGGTGAAAAACTGACTTTGGCTTTTGTCCCGTCCAATTCCGAGAATATTCATATTCTGACTTTCCTGGAACCAAAAACAACAGAAAACAGGCAGCTGGCACTGTGGCTCTTGTTAATAGGTTAGTCCAAGAAAGTGTATAGAAAGTACTCCAAAGTGTGGAAAAAACATAAGAAAGTAGATAAAACCAAGCATGGAACATCAAAAAATATGGATATGTTAGCAACCTATCAAGGTGTCTCATCGATGTACACTTATTTACAAACCTGTCGGGTCACGCGCTTAACTTTCAATGTCCCTATGGTTTAGTGAGATAAATAGATGGTGATATAGAATTTTGATTTGGAGTCTCGGATGGGATCCTAGACATCACGAGGAGCTCCGGAATGATCTAGAGATTAAGAATCATGTATGGGAAAGTTATTTTAGGGTTCCGGGAGAATTTTGGGACTTTTCGGTATCGTATCGGGAAGCATCTAGAAGGTTCCGGTGGTACACTAGTGGGTCCCACCTTCCCGGAGGGGACACATAGGCCTGAGAGGGGGCACCCCGACCTACATGGGCTAGGGTGCCACAGCCTCAAGGGCCCATGCTGCCAACCCTATTGGGCTAGGGTTTACTTGCGGGGACCCTAACTTCGAGGAGGGGTTCCCCCTTGGCCACCGCCTCCGTTTCTTGGAGGAGGTGAGACGAATGGCTGGCCACCCCACCCCTTATATAAGGAGGGATAGGGTATGGGGCGTAGAACCCCTTCCTCCTGGCTCCGCCTCCCCTCTCGCTCTCCCATACGCTTCTCCACGAAAGTGTTCCGTCTTAGGTGAAGCCCTGCAAAAACTCCACCATAGTTCTAGGATCACGCTGTCATGTTGTCGGGATCTCACTAACCTTTCCACCCCACATTAATGGATCAAGAAGGATGATATGGTCTCGAACTGGATGTGTGGATACCGTGGAGGTGTCGTCCATGTGGTGCTAGGGTCTAGGAGGAGAAGGTCTTCATTGGTTTGAACCGATGCAAGTGAACGACTACATCATCCATGATCCCTCGATCGTTAAACACTTGTGATCTTCGAGGGTAAGTAGATTTCTATCTCGCATTACTTTCATCTCGTAGATCGGATCTTGTTGGGTTTCGTCTTGCTCTTCCGTAGGGAATTTGTTTTCCATGCAATAAGCACATTTGTGGTATCAGAACCTAGATCTATGCGTAGATGCTTTGCACGAGGAGAACACAATGAAGTTGCGGGTGCTGATGATCATGTTGTTACCTTCGCATGTGCATTATTCAATATTACGGGATAGTGGGATGAAGCGGCCTAGACCAACCTTACGCATAAGCTTACACGAGACCGGTTCCACACTCAACATGCAAGTTGTATAGCATGGTGGCTAGCGGGTGTTTATCTCTCTCACTATAGTTGATATTGCTTTTACAACAGAGGGCCCGAAAGGGTGCAGTAGAGATAACATGATTAGCATCGTTGTGGTTTATGCGTAACTAAGAATGGTTGTTTCTAGTGCAAGCCCCAAAACCACGTAAAACATGCAACAACAAAGTAGACTATTTCTAACTTGTTTTTGCAGGGACATGTGATGTGGTATGGGAAAGATGTGATGTGATATATGTGATATATGAGATGATCATGTTTTTTAGTATTTCACGACTTGCTTGGCGATGAGTTTGGCAACCGGTAGGAGCCATATGGTTGACTTAATTTATTGTATGGCATGTGTGCTAATGTTTAAACTTATATAATTGCTTTACTTTATCGCTAGTGCAACAATAATTGTGGAAGCAATAGTTGGTGGAGGCAGCCATGCTCATGGAATCTAGGAGTTTGGCACCGTGCTGGTGATGATGGTGATCATGCTGTGCTTTGGAGATGGAGATCAAGCACAATAAGAAAAGGCCATATCATGTCACATTATATCTGTATGTGATGGTTATGCTTTTATGCATCTTATTTTGGTTTGATTAGATCACGACAGTAGCATTGGATGATTCCTCATACTAATATATCAAGATAAAAGTGTTCTACATAGTAAGCACCATTGTGAAAGTTGAAGGGGTTCCGCGCATGAAAACAATAAAATTTTACCCTACGCCCCTGAACCCCTGAAGCTGCCAGGACCTATCTATTAGTAATACAGTAACGGGAGGGGCTTTTCGCGAACTTACCCTTGAAGACCGAAAAGCGTTGCCAACGCTCAGGAGAGCGTGGTTGATGTAGACGAGTCGAAGCCGACCTCAAGGTCGTGATGAAGTCCTTGCGCTCCTTCTGGCTCCAACGACTTCAGTGCCTCAAGTGCGACACCTCGCGGGGAGTTACACACGTCCGGTTCCTGACGATGACTCCCGCTTCCCCGATCCAGCAGCAGTTGTGGAAGTAGAGCCCCCGAATCCGAATCCCGCAGCGCGACGGTGCTCTGCGGTGAAGATGTCTCTCGCTCGTGCAGTCCAGACTTGGGACCACGGTCATGAGAGAGAGAGGGGAGAGAGAAAATATCAATTGGAGGTCCTCCCAAAAGTGGGGAGACCTTTATTGATTATTGGTTGTACTTTTCTAGGCCAAATACCCCACTTTATATAGAGGGAGGGGAGGTACTACCTCCCCTAAAGTCCCGGGGTGGGACTAAAGGAGAGGAGGGGGCAGGAGGTGGCCGCCGGCCACCTAGTGGGCCCCGCACGGGGGGGGGGGGGGGGCTAGGCCCAGCCGGCCTCCCCTTTGCTCCTTCTCCCTCTCTCCTTTCCCCTAATGGGCCCTCTCCCCTCCAGGAATTGGCTCATTAAGCCTTTGACCATTTAATTGATTTTTCTCTTTATTAAATAATTATGAATAAATGATTAAATCAACATTTAACATTCATTCACATATTATTCAATCTCTGTGGCCATGGAACTCCTTCCACCTCCACTCCGGACATCCTCCGGACTTACCGAAACCCTTCCGGTTTTCTCCTTTCTTTTCTTCAGCGATTCTACCGATCCTATAAACACTCTCTAAGCATAATCAATACCTTAAGCGTGATACCCCACGGTTCGGGAAAACTCCAGACATGGTCGGGACACTCCCGCACCAATGATCGACAGAGGGACCTGGATGGCCATGTGACCCCTGGGCGTTCCACGAAGATCTTTTGTCGTTTGAAACGGGACAGTCATGTCATATTCCCTTTGTCATTAGATACTTGCATTGCCTGAGATCTGATCATTGACATCACCATGTCGTGTTCAATCTCGTGACTGAACAACACTACTTGACTCGTTCTGACAAGTGATATCCCCGCGATCTAATCACATGCTGCGCAGCTATTGGATATAACTTCTCCGAGTGGGCCCTTGAGTATCTTCCCGTCACATGGACGGACAAATCCCGCTCTTGACATATATTGCCTCTACGGTTTCCTCTGAATACCTGAACAAACCTTTATAACCACCGTTTTACCAGATGGCGTTTGATGCTATCTAAGCACTCTCGGGAGACAATGATTGATATAGCCTCATGGTCTAAGGAATAGTCTACGAGGATCCATTTCTAATCATCGTAACTTGAACTTCATGACATGATCGGGTCACGATGTTTAGGTTGGGTATTGGTTCATCATCTCATTCTCCGAATGAGATGACCTCATTTCCAACTGGCATAAATGCCACATGATCAGGAAACATGATCATCTGTTGACCAATGAACCAGTGACTAGAGTTTCACTGGGAACCCCTGGTTGTTTGTATATCACACGTGTATTGATGTTTCCACTCAATACAGTTATAGCATGATATAAAACTTAATAATAAACTATATGAAATATGATAATAGTCCTTACTACTATTTGTCTCTAGGGCATATTTCCAATAGTCTCCCACTTGCACTAGAGTACAAATACACTAGCTGCATTTTGTTCTAAATCATTGGCACCATATATCCGGTACCCTGAACATGCTTGCTCATGGAAGAGCTTGAGCCTTGGGTCTGTACTTTAACCCAAATCCTTTGCAACTTACTAATGTCACCTTGATTGACATTAATACTTTATCATCACATGATAGCATCTGTGTGTATGCATCATTGTTATGGCAGCAGAACGAGGCCTGATTCCAGGAGCCTACAGTGACGTTAGATCAACCTCGAGGGCTTTCTCATGGGCACTGTGACCTGGGACACATCATTCTACGTTAAAAGAGAATTAGCCCCGCCATAACATTATACAACACTTGATGGTACCCTTATTATTATAAATGTATTCATCGAAACACTAGAGCACTCTGTGCAACTTTCGATGTTTTGTTTACCTCGCTTCCTACTTGACATAGTGGATGATGATCATCCTTTTCTTTCCTTCAACCATTGATGTTTAACTTAATACTATTCCTAATTTGAGTCATTAAGGACTAGTTCCTTAATTAACTTCTATTCCGAAACCCCTTTCAGAATCCCTTAAGGAATACAACATAATATCATAATACACCTATTATCAACTTCTACATCTTATAAATCACTATTTATAAGTATTTGCGCTTTCATTCTTAACATACTTAAGAATTACTCCGATAAGCTCCCACTCAAAATATGTTCCTACATATTTGAATTTGAGACTTATGTCACTCCCACTTAAAAATATGTCAATAACATATTGTTTCAGGAAGACTTTCATAGCTCCCACTCAATTTTATGCCAATTGCATATCCACTCACTATTTTGAATAACTTCAAAATCCTTTTGATCAAATAGCAAACTTGGAGATTTTACTATGAGATACTAGTACTTTTACTAGTTTTAAATCCACTAGACATTTAGGAAATATGAATCAAATTCATTTGAATTCATCCAATACTTGAAAAATTGTGCTTTTGTCATTCACCCCTTTTTTCTTACTATGGCTTTGCAGTCATTTGGGAAATTTCCAAGTAACTCCTTTTAATTGTGAGATTCAGCAACGAATTACTTTCTAATCTCAAGGGAATTTTACTTCTAGGATTTCTCATAATTTAGTTTACCATCATTTCCTTTGTAGTTCGTAGGTATGTCATGTTTCAAAATCATGACAAATGATTCACAAATGTCTCCATACAAGATGTGGATTTACATTTTGAATCCTATTTCATGTAGTGTAAAACAATAGTGGAGGGAAAAACACAATGATTAAAATCATTGATTCTTTCCTTTTGTGAAGAGAATCATTCAGGAATGTTGTCCATTGCACTTCTCAACACTCTGATGCAGGGTTTTGAATCATCATCATGTTTTACACTAATTTCCATTTGCTCCATAATTGAGAAACTTCACTAGAGGTGAGCTTTCTCAAGAATGCACCAAAATCCAAGCAATACGAATCTTGCTTTCCTTTTGGTTTCAGCTATGGATTCCGTATTCAAAGTTTCCAATGAATACTCTACAAGGAATTATTCGCTATTGTTTTGGTTATATCGAATAACCCCAAAACTTTCACGAATTCAAATGGTTCACCACCTTCTAATTGAGTGCTTACTATTTCTAAGCTAATGATCTCTACATCTACACTACAACGATTTATTTGGTGGCTTCTATTCAACCCCCTTTGATATCTAATGTCACATTGTGATGCTTCGCATTTTGACATTTCAAAACACTTTGCATTCCACAATTACTTTTATGCCATTCTTATAAAGTTGTATTCAAGTAATACACGGTGTTCAAGTTATTTTGTCAAACTTAGGCATGATTTATATGTGACAAGAAATCGAATGACTTTCACATATTATCACATAACTTTGAATTCAAACAATGGTTTCATTCATTAATGAAATATCATTAAGTTGGGTATTTTTAAACAAGGCATTTTTAATGTTGTACAAATGTTCATACATTATCAATTAGTTTCAAACAATAAGGATGATTCACAAGTAATCAAACAAGATATGAACACGAATAGAAATCATTCATAAAAGCAGAACAACTGTTTGTTACAAACTCATATGAATAACCGTCTCACGAAGTGTGAGACACACTAAAGAAGTTCACAATCTCTTGATTACAATAATCATCCTAAAACATAAACTAAATGATAAATGTCGAGGGAGAGTGTTGTTGGCCGTCATCATCATGGTCGCCATCAACACACAACGTCACCTCCTCTCCAGCAAGCACCTCTCATGCAGAAGGACCTGTTTTCAGTAAAACAGAACAAGTATCAGATATACTTAACACTGCAATGTGTTTGCAAGATTATAACATTTATAAAACTGTATATCAAATATATACCTTTGTCGTTGACGACATGAGCGACATCTGGTTCAACCAACACATTCCTGAGATGTGTCATGAACCGGTGGAACTCCATTTCCGTGTCGCCCCTCATTACGCAAGTCCTGACTTGTGCTTGGTAGCTTGGTGGCAGCGACCGTAGCATAGCAGCATTTGTGAAAGATCATGTAATCCAGACGTCCAGGAAGTATGTTGGCCTCATGTACACGTCATGCATGTGCTCCAAGTGGTCCTCTAGTGATGAGTTCTCCTCCATCTTAATGGAGAGGAAGTCTCCCATCAGCTCATGCTCCCAAATGCGTGTCTGCTCCATGAAATGTGTCCTAAGCTGTAGCATTACCGAACGAGGGTTGACATCACCCACGAAAGGCCATAGCTCGTCCACCATTCCAAAACGCATCACAACTGAAATATAGGAGGCCATATCATGACGGAGATAGTGGTCATTCCGCTCCTCTGGGGTCTCAAGGTCCGTGGACAGATCCAAATCCATCTCGTCGAGTATGTAGTCGACCATGTTGTTCTCGCTAAGGACAACATGGAGACTGGCAAACCAAATGGAGAAGTTCGATCCATCTAATCTGAGCTTCTCTCCTTCTAACCATTCAATTGTCAACACGAAAGGTCCCATCTACATTTATAATTGTAAGAGGAATTTAGACTAAGTTTATAATTAAATGAGTTAATAATATCTCCACTCAGAAACACCTATTCTCAAAGAGGGTTCCTAGTGATAACACGACCCCTATCAGCCACATCTCCCCCGATCATCACGGCCATCAATGTGGGTTCAAGGGTGGACGCTAAACGTCGGTCACATCATTCATGCGACTCGTGCTCGATCTTTCGACCATCCGCGTTCCGAGGCCATGTCTTTACATGCTAGGCTCGCCAACTCAACCTTAGTGTTTTCGCTGTGCAACATGGCTTGCACCCACTGTATGTGAACGTAGATATGTCTAACACCCAATCATCACGACCTGCCTCATACCGAAGAACTTTTTTGGTGGTGCACACTAAGGGGTAACACAATTATTGGTTATTTTAACAGGGTCATCTTATTAGGCTACCATCGAGTATCTAATACTAGCACACAATAAGACATACAAACAATAACATTGAATGTAAATGCTATGTGATATGGTCCTTCACGTCATGATCTCCATCCGTCGTCACCGGGTTCCGGCGCCAGGGTTCCGGCGCCGTAGACACCAGGGTACCAGTGTCATTCCAGCGTGGTAGTTCGTCACTCCCGTGACTATCTACTACTACGTAACAAAAGGTAATCACTTTACCTTTGCCACAACCATATCACAAAGCAACACCCCCTGCAAAACAAAGTTAGACGCCTCTACTTTATCTTTGCATGTTTTACGTGGCTGAATGGGCTTTCGCACAAGAACCGTTCTTACCTACGAACTTTCAGCACAACGACTGATCAAGTAGTTGTCTATACTACACCCCTTTCGGGGCCCTCCGTTGCAAATGGTATACCAACTAATGCGAGAGAGACAGACACCCCCCTAAGCCACTTTATACGGTACAAGCCGTATGTCAAGCGTGGACCAGTCTCGCAAATGAACGCGTAAAGTCGGTTGGGGGCGCTTCATCAAGCATTACTGCGGTATACACAAGTACACGTGGGAGGGTAACAACTAAAAGATCAACGCCCACACGCTACATCTCGTGCGTTCTACCCGTACTAGCATTACTACGCATAGATCTAGCTCTGATACCACTGAAGGGGTTTCGCGCATGAAAACAATAAAATTTTACCCTACGCCCCTAAACCCCTGAAGCTGCCAGGACCTATCTATTAGTAATACAGTAACGGCAGGGGCTTTTCGCAAACTTATCCTTGAAGACCGAAAAGCGCTGTCAACGCTCAGGAGAGCGTGGTTGATGTAGACGAGCCGAAGCCGACCTGAAGGTCGTGATGAAGTCCTTGCGCTCTTTCTGGCTCCAACGACTTGAGTGCCTCAAGTGCGACACCTCGCGGGGAGTTACACACGTCCGGTGCCTGACGATGACTCCCGCTTCCCCGATCTAGCAGCAGTTGTGGAAGTAGAGCTCCCGGATCCGAATCCCGTAGCGCGACGGCGCTCCGCGATGAAGATGTCTCTCGCTCGCGCAGTCCAGACTTGGGACCACGGTCACGAGAGAGAGGGGGAGAGAGAAATATCAATTGGAGGTCCTCCCAAAAGTGGGGAGACCTTTATTGATTATTGGTTGTATTTTTCTAGGCCAAATACCCCACTTTATATAGGGGAGGGGAGGTACTAGCTCCCCTAAAGTCCCGGGGTGGGACTAAAGGAGAGGAGGGGGGAGGAGGTGGCCGCCGGCCACCTAGTGGGCCCCGCGCGGGGGGGCTAGGCCCAGCCGGCCTCCCCTTTGCTCCTTCTCCCTCTCTCCTTTCCCCTAATGGGCCCTCTCCCCTCCGGGAATTGGCTCATTAAGCCTTTGACCATTTAATTGTTTTTTCTCTTTATTAAATAATTATGAATAAATGATTAAATCAACATTTAACATTCATTCACATATTATTCAATCTCTGTCGCCATGGAACTCCTTCCACCTCCACTTCGGATATCCTCCGGACTTACCGAAACCCTTCCGGTTTTCTCCCTTCTTTTCTTCGGCGATTCTACCGATCCTATAAACACTCTCTAAGCATCATCAAGCCCTTAAGCGTGATACCCCACGATTCAGGAACACTCCAAACATGGTCGGGACACTCCCGCACCAATGATCGGCAGAGGGACCTGGATGGCCATGTGACCCCTGTGCGTTCCACGAAGATCTTTCGTCGTTTGAACCGGGACAGTCGTGTCTTATTCCCTTTGTCATTAGATACTTGCATTGCCCGAGATCTGATCATTGACATCACCATGTCGTGTTCAATCTCATTACTGAACAACGCTACTTGACTCATGCTAACAAGTGATATCCCCGTGATCTAATCACATGCTGCGCAGCTATTGGATATAACTTCTCCGAGTGGGCCCTTGAGTATCTTCCCGTCACATGGACGGACAAATCCCGCTATTGACATATATTGCCTCTACGGTTTCCTCCGAATACCTGAACACACCTTTATAACCACCATTTTACTAGATGGCGTTTGATGCTATCCAAGCACTCTCGGGAGACAGTGATTGATATAGCCTCACGGTCTAAGGAATAGTCTACGAGGATCCATTTCTAATCATCGTAACTTGAACTTCATGACATGATCGGGTCACGATGTTTAGGTTGGGTATTGGTTCATCATCTCATTCTCCGAATGAGATGACCTCATTTCCAAATGGCATAAATGCCACATGATCAGGAAACATGATCATCTGTTGACCAATGAACCAATGACTAGAGTTTCACCGGGAACCCCTGGTTGTTTGTATATCACACGTGTATTGATGTTTCCACTCAATACAAATATAGCATGATATAAAACTTAATCATAAACTATATGAAATATGATAATAGTCCTTACTACTATTTGTCTCTAGGGAATATTTCCAACAAAAGTTTGTTGTTTTGAAGCATGATAACTGCAAGTGCATAGATAAATTGTAGCTAGTTTCGAAAGTAAGAGTATCAAACCACAAGGAGCTATGGTAGAGGTCTTTATGTGCCTCGTTACTATTCACTATAGAGTACTTGTAAGTTATCTCTAATTCTAAGTAATGTTGTATACAGAGTGTGTTTGAATGAGTGCTAAAGTAAACAAGAACAAAATAATTTACTAAAGTAAACAAGAACATGCGAGTGTGGTTGTGGTGGTGAAAGTGGTTAAGGAGTTCTCGGGGAGTGTAGGATACACCACTAGCATGGGACAATTTATGAGTAGGATAACCTATATTTTTCGTCATGATATATGTGGGGAGAGTTCCATAATAAGATGTTCATCACAAAGTCTCGTGAGCAAGCCACTTCTACGAGTCATGTGATGAGGTCATCTCTAAATAACCACTATGATGCCTGCGAAAGTCACTTCTATAGACCACCACAATTAAAGATTTCCCCATGGATATCGTTATGATCTTAGTGAATCTCTCTTTATCCCCCTTTGACTGTGTAGGTTATAAGCCAATGCTTGCAGTCACAAAATAGCACCGGACATACTCCCATACACGTCCAAACGGTAGTTCCTTATATTTAGTACCCAAGCAAATGCTATGTAGTCGACTTCGCATACCATCTAGAGAGAAAGATCTAACACAATGTCATAGATCAAGTAAGGACCAAAGTTAGAGATCATCTTTATTTCATTCCATAATAGTTCTAGGGTTTCTACATCTCTCCCCAAGAACAAAGTAACTACTCACATATGAAGGCAATCAACATCATGGTAATAATATGGTTGGGATATGAGAGTACAATCGAATACAAGTGAAGATCCACACTAGGGTTTGGATTACAACAAAGTAGACGAAGGGGATCGGTGTTTGACATGGGTATGATTACTCGGGTACTTATGTTTTGCTACCCTAGTTGTATAAAGGCTCATGGCCCATGAAGATTCAAGATGAAAGCCTAGGAAACATCCGATGGAAGCCTTAGTTGTATTAGACAAGGAAATAGGAACCGACGTTGTGTTGGTGTTGTAATCATAAATATGTGACCTATCTGTATACGGCTTTGGGACCTGGCCTATTATATATATGCTGGGAGAAGCCGACGGAGAGGTATATAAAAACTCCCAAGCAATCTACAGTGATATTGTTAACCGATAATCAGGTGACTTTGACTCCCTTGTTTACCTGACATCCGACGAAATTCCCAGTATTCTTTTTTCGCAAAACCTTAAGTCCTTAACTATGGACATTGCCGAGGTTACCCCTCGTCAATTGGCGACTTCAACGGTGGATCCGATCTTATCATCGGAAGTTTCCACTTTCAAGTGAAGGGACCTGAAGAATCGCACCTCTTGACTCCATCAGGATGGTCGGTTAAAAAAATCTGCTCCCACTGTGATACCGCATCATCTATCGGATCATCTACATAAGCTACACTCCAAGCGGAGAAAGATGAAGAAGACACTGAAAACATAGTAGATCTAGCGGATCTGAATGGTCTTTACGAAGATTTCACCCTCGGGTTAGACTCTCACCTAACTCCACCACGTGGATCAAGCCTAGTAAACATGGAACCCAAAGAAAGCGGTGAAAGTATCGATTTCAGAATCAGGTTGGTTGATATTTACCCAGAACAGGAACCGCTGGACTTCACTGATCCCCAAAACAGTGTCTCCCTCAGACCCGACGATGATGTCACTAGTTCATATTTAACGCACCACCAAGTGTGCGTAATCATTGGGGAAACTTCAACACAACTCGACTCCAATAGTAACCCTATCCTTGATCCTAATGGTAACTTGTCAGATAGAAATGTAGGGGATCACGAAAATGAAGGAGACCCGACAAACAACCGCATAATCCTGAGAAGAGAAGAACCATGCAGAGGCAAGCGGAAAACTCTCCGGCTACCAGCCGAAGCATGGCAAAAAGCAAGGGTAGCAATTTCGGGCGCAGTCCCAATGAAAGCCGAGGCCACGCGTGAAGATTTACTAGCATACTAATACTTGCTTCATCACAAAAAGAGAGACTTTCTAAGGATGCAGAGGCAACTCGATGAAAGAAAAAGACTAGCTGATGAATCTAGCCTTCGGCGGGCTCAGCTAAGCTCTACCCAGGGATCAGGAAGCATAACTAGAGGAGCGTGGCCAAGGATAGGAACCTTGAGACTACAGAATATACCTGAAGATAATAGAAACGAACTAACCATAGATCTGGATTTGTCGTTTATGCCTGTAGATCCAACAGGGCACAAACATAATAGTTGAAGCAAATAATAGTTGCTGCACAAACATACCTGCTCACAACTCAACCAGCACCTGGCGATCCCCGTGTTGCTCTTCATCAATCCACTCCAATGAAACTTGGTATGGTGGGCGCATCCCTTGCGTAGACAGAACAAGGAGTCGTACATCAACCCAACAGATCCCCACGCTATTGCAGCAGCCCTCGGCAGGTGGGACGCACCCAACGATCTCAGTCACCACATCAGGCACACTTTTCTGGCTCCGAGCCACGAAACAACCTCACACAACACAGGAACGACGGGTCAAGGGATGAGGGACATAGCCGAAGATACTACAACGGCGACAACGAAGACGATTATGAGTTATGTAGAGCCAGCTGTTTTACCCAACGGGTTCGCAAGACCCCTGTACCTAAGGATTTCAAACTTCCTCATGACCGCCAGAAGTACGATGGCCTACAGGAACCCGAAGCTTGGTTAGCAGATTATCTGGCCACCATCAAGTTACAGGGTGGATCCACGGCCACCGCAATGTAGAGCCTGCAACTGCACCTAACCGGCGCCGCACGGTCATGGCTAAGACAGCTACCCGAAGCTTCCATCATCAGTTGGAACGACCTTGAAGATAAGTTCATCCAACATTTTCACTCCACATTCAAGCGACCCGCATCTCTGGAGAAATTGCGAGTGTGCAAACATAAACCTGGAGAATCAATAAGAGCCTTCATTTAGGGATGGAACATCATCAAAAACTCAGCTGAGGCTATATCCGATGAAAGGGCAATCGGCGCCTTCAACGACAGCCTCCGCCAGCGAGAATTCATAGAAGAACTAGGATGGGTAAAACCAAAAACAATTTCACAACTGATGGATATGGAAAATCACTGGGCTGACGGAGAAGACGCATTACACAACAAGCGAGCACGTTCACCCGACGAAGACAAGGACAGATGTAACAGTGATAGAAGGCGAAGGAACAACTACAGGCACGGGGGACCAAGCTATTTTGCAGCTAGTTTCTTAGGAGAGGACAACCAAGGAAAACGATTACAACGGTGGGCACCATAACAATAGAGACGACGTTGGAGGAAGTCAACCAACACAGTGATATCAGCGAAGAACCCGAGACCCACCAATGTCTGCAATGCAGATGCTGGAGGGACCCTGTAATATGCACTTTTACGTCGGCTCAACGGGCAAAAGGCGATCCAACCATCTCATGAAGGATTGCCGAATGTTCTTAAAGATGCAAGATCTATGCAACACAAAGGCAACCGAAGCAGCAATCCGGGGATATACCACTATGCCTGGCACATTAGCCATCAACGCACCACCACCACTGGTACACCCGCCAGCAGGGTAGCCACAAAATACAACAAATCAAGAAAATGAATACCCTAGGTCCAAGGGAGCATTGTCAATGATTCAAAAAGGGTGCCCATCCAATAGGATCCAGAAGCTAATTACAAGACAAGTCAATATTGAAGAAATGGCGCCACCGGCCACACCCGAATATCTCCACTCATCAGAACATGAAATCACTTTCAGCAGAGCTGATCATCCACTTCGAGTACCGCTATCAGGCCACTCAGCCTTAATAGTAGAAGCACACGTGGGTGGATTTTACATGAGTAAAGTCTTCATGGATGCAGGAAGCAGCATCAACTTGATTTACGCCAAGACACTGAGGGTGATGAATTGTTCTTTAACAAATCTAGCACCAACAGAAACATCCTTCCATGGCATAGTACCAAGTAAGGCCGAAGTTACTTTAGGTAAAATATCTCTTGACGTTGTTTTTAGATCCAAGGAAAATTTCAGAAGAGAAAAGCTTGAGTTCGAAGTCGTGGACTAGCCATCACAGTATCATGTGATCCTGGGTTGCCCACCTTTTGCACGATTCATGGTAGTACCACATTATGCGTACCTAGTTATGAAAATGCCAGACCCAAAAGGGGTCATACAAGTAAAGCGAAGCTTCACACGATCCGACAATTGCGACCAAGAGTTCAACAAAATCTCTAAATCATTCAGGATGGCAATTGAGTTCGAGCAGCTAAAAATGTTGGCAACCGCAGAACCTCTGGCGGTAGCACGTGTCAATCCCGATCAGGCCTTTGATACAATGAAGGACACAAAGGAAGTACAAATCCACCCTACCGACCCAAAAAATACGACCTTTGTGGCTTCCAATCTTGATCCCGCATAGGAAAGCGCGCTCATTGAGTTCCTCCGTGAGCACTGGGAGATTTTCGCATGGCTACCTTTTGACATGCTAGAAATTCCTAGGGAACTTGCTGAGCACGCATTAAACTTGGATCCAAAGGCGAAACTAGTAAAATAGTTGCTTCACAAAGCCAAAACGAAAGGCCACTAGAAAGGAGCTCCATCGCCTAACCGATGCAAAATTCATAAAGGAATTGAAGAAAGCAGAGTGGGTCACAAATCCAGTATGTGTCCCAAAGAAAAATACAAAAGAATTACCGATGTGCATTGATTTCACTATGCTGAATACTACCATGAATCGATCAGATAATTGATGCAACCGCAGTGTGCGAACGTCTTTCCTTTTTAGACACATATTTAGGATACCATCAAATTCGGATGAAGGAGGAAGATCAGGATAAAATAGCATTGATCACGCCCTATGGCATATTCTTCTACACAACAATGCCCTTCGGCCTAAAAAATGCTGGGGCGACATATCAACGGATGATGCAGAACTACCTAGGAAGTCAAATTGGCACAAACATACAAGTTTACATCGATGATGTCATAGTCACAACAAAGCAAGGATCCTCTCTTATCAATGACCTCGGAGAGACATTCGAAAACCTAGACAAATTTTGCATCAAGCTCAACCCGACGAAATGTTCCTTTGGAGTCCCTACAGGGCAACTCCTCGGATATCTCGTATCAACAAGAGGAATATAAGCAATTCCCGAGAAAATATAGGCAATCCTAACAATGAAAAAACTAATGAATCTTCGAGGCATACAATAGCTAGCTGGGCAAGTCACAACACTCAGTCGTTTTATCGCCCGTCTAGGTGAAAAAGCACTACCATTCTATGCCCTTATGAGGAAATCAGATAAATTCGAGTGGACGAAAGAATCTCAGCGTGCCTTTGAAGATCTCAAGCAAACACTTTCGACATCTCATGTCGTCGTGTCTCCACGAGAAAAAATAGCTACTACTTCTCTACATTGCCACCACTAATCAGGTGGTCAACACAGTTTTGGTCGTGGAACAACCCGAAGAAGGGAAAACCCACGGTGTTTAGAGACCCGTTTATTTTTTAAGGGAGTTCCTCTTTCCATCCAAGCCAAGATACCCACACTATGAGAAACTAGCATATGGAGTGTTCATGACAGCATGAAAGTTGCGCCATTATTTTTCGGAACATCCGATCATAGTAGTCAATGAAACACCTCTATCCAATATCCTCAATAATCTAGAAGCAACCGGACGCGTCTCTTTATGGGGCATTGAGCTATCCCCTCAAGATATCATGTACGAGAAGCGTAAAGCAATTAAATCACAAGTTTTGCCTGACTTTATAACCGAATGGACCGAACTACAGTGCACGGGCCCACCGGACCTTTCTAGTGCATGGCCAATGTATTTCGATGGATCAAAAAGAACGGAAGGAGCAGGGGAAGGAGTCATATTAGTATCACCGCCAGGCGATAAAATGTGATACATAGTTCGGATGAGGTTCGCAAATGCGTCCAATAACAAAGCTGAGTACGAGGCCTTGTTGCATGGTATGTGTATGGCTAAAGCTTGTGGTGCAACTCGCCTCAAGATATTCGGTGACTCCAAACTTGTGGCACAACAGGCAATGAACAAGTGCGGTGCTATCAACGACAACATGATTTCCTACCACGATCTGTACAACCCTATGTAAGCCCAATTTGATGGATGCAAAGTATCTCACATAGGAAGATAAAGCAATGAGGAAGCCGACAATCTGTCAAACATCGGGTCCTTATGCCTACCAATTCCACCTGGTTTTTTGGGAAGAAATAACATAGCGCTCTATTAAAGCCAAGAGAGTTTCTGTGGTCATAGCACCAAAGATAGGGAAAAAGATCAAGCCGCGAAAAGACTCGGGGGCTACACTAGCAAACGAAGATATAGAGGAATCCTCGAAGAAGAGCCAGAAGTCGGTGAAGTCATGATAATAGAGCCTACATAGATGCAGCCATACATAGCATATATGAATCGAGGAGAACTCCCCGAAGATGTGATGGAAGCTCGACGAATCACCCGAAGATCAAAAGCCTTTAGAATCATCAAGGGATAATTATATAAAATAAGTATTTCAGGTGTTCTACAACAATGTATCACACCGATGAAGGACAAATTATACTCAAGGACATACATGAAGGAGTGTGTGGTCATCATGCTAGCCGCCGGGCAATTGCCGCCAAAGCATTCAGGACAGGGTTCTACTGGTTCACAACGTACAAGATGCAAAGGATATAGTCAGAACATGTGAGCATGCCAGCAATTCGCAACAAAACCCGGTGCACCTACTGCCGAGTTAAATCCCATACCCTATGCTTGCCCTTTCGCTCGGTGGGGACTTGATATGGTGGGTAAACTTCACAAATCATCTCTAGGAGGACACGTCTTTCTACTAGTAGCAGTTGATAAATTCACTAAATGGATTTAAGCAATGCTTGTTACCAGCCAGGATGGAACTTCGGCTATGAATTTTATAAAGTCAATAGTGTTTTGATTTGGCGTGCCAAATAGCATCATCACCGACAATGGAACTAATTTTACTTCCAATGAGTTCAAGGAATACTGCAAGGAGATTTGTATTAAAGTAAGCTATGCCTCAGTTGCTCACCCACAAACTAATGGGCAAGTAGAAAAAGCCAATGTCCTCGTAACTGCTGGACTCAAGAAAAGATTACTAGCACCACTAGACAGAGCAAAAGGATCATGGGTTGATGAGTTACCATCTATTTTGTGGAGTTTCCGTACCACTCCAAATAATTCGACACAAGAAACACCCTTCTTTCTGGTCCACGGAGCTGAAGCTGTCCTTCTAGTCGAAGTATCTCATGAGTCATTGAATATGACAAAGAAGCATCAAGGGAAGCACTTGAAGATGACGTTATTGAAATTGATGAAGCCTGAGATATTGCCTTACAAAGGGCCACTAAATATCAGCAAAACTTGCGCAACTACCATAGTCGACGATTGTGTCCTAGGTCCTTCATTGTAGGAGACCTAGTTCTCCGCCTCAAGCAAGATGGACATCATAAATTGGAATCACCTTGGGAAGGGCCTTACATCGTTACAGAAGTTATCCTTGGAGGTGCATATAATCTTCAAGTTAAGAAGACATGAGTCAAATACTCAAATCCATGGAACGTTGCACAACTACGGCATTTTTACGCTTAGAATTTATGTTTTATCGCCATTTAAATTATAGTAAGGCCTATGAACCGTCTTCATAAGCCATAATATGATTCAATAAAGGCCAACGGCCAGGCGTACCTGCAAAACCTTGTATCTTTGGCTTCAGATTATGAATAAAAGATAAGTTCTCCATACTCTGATTTCTTTATTTTCCTGACCCACAAAACACGGTTTTTTATAAAGACATTTAGAAAATTTGCTAGCATTGCTCTATTGAAATTAACAAAAATTATGAGCCTATGTCCAGATACAGGCATCCGAACATAGCTTCGGGGGCTACTCCCATCGGGAGCTGGCACGCACCCGATAGAAAGTCATATTGTGCATATAAGGTCAAACAATTATTTGACCTAAAGAAATATCAGCAAAAGCCTATGAGTTTTACTTTAGTGTATCCTCTAAAGGTTACTCCCATCGGGAGACTCTGTAAAATCATCCCACAAAACAAAAAGCTGATAAAATTCAGCAATTCCAACATCCAAACAAGGCAGTCGATAAATTTTACAAAAAACCCGGATCGCGCCGGACGCGATAAAACTCCAAATGCCGTGTCCACAACATGAAGATAAGACCCCAGGATTTGTCATGTGTGGCCAGGTAATCACATAAGCTCCTAGTAAAATATCCATATCAACAATACGATGAAAAATCCCGATGGACACGTTGGGTACCCAATAGAATAGAACTGAAATTCAGTATTCGATAAGACCTCAACGGATCAAACTAAGTTACGCTAGTAAAAATTCCGAGTTCAAGCTGGAGGACTTGAATTTGATGTAGTTCTACAGTGTTTTTGCCTAGAAGCAGTTAACTGATTCCTGATCCATCGGATGCATTAGGACTGCTATACCAAGTCCCTACAAAAGCTAGAAAAAAAGATATTTCATAAAATCTCAAATTGTGATAATGAAAACATCTATGAGACTCAGCCTGAATCTACGATTCAGGTAAAGTATCGGGGGCTACTGACATGGGTATGATTACTCAGCTACTTATGTTTTGCTACCCTGGCTGTATAAAGGCTCACGACCCATGAAGATTCAAGATGAAAGCCTAGGAAGCATCTGATGGAAGCCTTAGTTGTATTAGACAAGGAAATAGGAACCAACATTTTGTTGGTGTTGTAATCATAAATATGTAGCCTATCCGTATATGGCTTTGGGACCTAGCCTATTATATATAGGCTGGGAGAAGCCAACGGGAAGGTACCAAAAAACTCCCAAGCAATCTACAGTGATATTGTCTATCGATAATCAGGCGACTTCGACTCCCTTGTTTGCCTGACATCTGAGAAAATCCCCAGCCTTCTTTTTTCCACAAAACCCTAAGTCCTTAACTATGGACATTGCCGAGGTTACTCCTTGTTAGTATTGGAGATGTTGTTGATGATGATCGGTGTTGAGGCCTTCAAGATCGAAGTCCCTTCTCCTCTTGAGCAATGGTGATGGTAGAGATCTTGTGGAGGCAGAGACTATGGAGTTTGCAAGGCGGAAGGGCTCCGTCGTGGAGGTATGTGGAGAGGACGCCTTCTCCCTTGGCTCCTCACCTCTTTATATAGGACTAGGAGGTCTCTCATAGCCCCTCTCACGTTGCATATGACCTAAGGAAGGTCTAGGAACAAACAAGGACAGATTCTTTGAAGAAACACGTATAGAAAGGCCTTTTCCATGCATCCAGATCCACGGTACGGGCGGGCGGTACGACCGTACCGGCCCGTACCATTGGTCGTTACACTTGTAGATGGTTTTCGTATTTCGGCCGCCATTTCTTTATATGAACTCCGATTTAGGTGTTCTTAGGCTCGTTGTACTCGTATGGACGAGAGCTACATAAAAATGGTGTTAGATCTTGATTTTGAGATTATGGAAAATATCACCTTTTGCACCCCTCAAATGGCTAAGTTTGGTGCCTACGGCTCCTCCATATTACATCCTCTTGGCTCCTATTGCCTTGGTTTATCCATAATCAATCAGAACACTTACACACAATTCAAAGACAAGGAAAAGTAATAAAATCCTAGTAAAAACTAATAATTGTGCAACACTCATACAAAAATGAATGAGAATTAGTAAACATGCATAATAGGCATAGTTGTAGCTAGATATAGCATGAGATGAGTGACAATATGAATAATTTATATTATTAAATATTCATCATATTTGCACTAACCAAAGCACCATGTGATGATCTAGTGTGATAAACTCTACGTTCACATACAATTGGTGTAAGCCATGTTGCTGTTACGTGCATTTTGCATAATCATAATAGCAACATATATGATCATTTTAGAATGTCATTTGCATTGTTCTATCATTATTTATGCATTTTTAGATGATTTATGGGACTTTTCTACAAGTTCGCCTTCATTGGTATTTAATTTCCGGGAGGCAGAAAACCTTCTTTATCATATTTTGCTATTTCAGGGACCTTCTGGACGTCAGTAAATCAAAGGAAAACTACATGATCCATTTTTCATCAAGAGAAGGACCATGGAGCGAAATAAGCACACGAGGGGATCCACGAAGACCAAAAGAGGTTAGGTGACGCGACCCACCAGGGTGCATGCGCCAGCTAGGAACATTTGGCCCTCGAGCATCGTCTCAGCTCTCTCTTTTTACAAACTCTTCTATTTTGCCGCAAAACCTACACCATATTTTTCCCACAATTTACAGAGGCGACGAAGGAGGCGAAAGTCTTCTCCTACTCCGAGAGAGGGAAGATCCTTCTGTTCCAGAGCCTCTAGTGAGGGGGAAATCGATTCCATCGTCATCACCACTCATCATTGGCATAGGGGGAGGCCTCTCCATCAACACTCCATCAGCACCAAAATCATCACCATCTGCATCTCCAAGATCCACCATGTTCCCCTCATAGTTTGTGATTGATTAAACCCTAAATAGTCTTTAAGTGCTATTTGCATGATTGTGATTGGCAACTTGTCTTTATTTGGTGGAGAGATTATATTTTTAGGTTGTGTACAAATCTATATGCTAAGTAAATACATGATGCCCTCGGGAACGCTTGTCACATAATAACACACTTGAGTTTGTTCTCTTGCTGTATAGAGGATTGGGCTTTCTCTTATTAAGAGCATATTTACTGCAATTTGCTTTCAACAATTTATATTACTGCAAACTATAAAACCCAAACCCAAAACCACTATATCTTTTATTTCTTTACTTGTCAAACTTCCTAACCAATACCTTCAAATCCTCGTGGGTTCGACAACCTTTTCTTATTGAAAGGTAGTAAAATTGATCTCCTATACTTGGGAGTCATCAATATAGTTTTCTGGTGCAGTTGTTGGGGAGAGTCGCCCTATTGGTAGGTTCGTTTGGTAAGGAAACTTGAAAGCTGTTTTTACTTTTGCTATATTATTTATCATGGATTTCCTTGGTCATGAAAGTATGATACTTTATTTGTATGAATATGCTAACGATGTTAAGAACAAGGTTGATAAACCTCCTAAGCTGCAAGAGGAATATCAAATCCTTATTGGTATTGCCAAAAAGGTTATGCAACAAACTGTTATAGTAGATGGAAGTAAAACTGCTCAGGGCATATACAAATCATTGAAGATCCGTGCTCTTTATTTAATATCTCTGGTAGTCCTCGTGATGAAGTGAAAAGGAAGTTATTATATTTATATCTTTCTAGTAATGTTTGCAAATGGTTTAGATCTTTGGATGATAAATATCATCTTGATATGGAATTTCTGAAGAAGGCTTTCTATCTCAAGTATTATACTCCTAAAGAAGCTTATGATGATCGTTGTCATATTTATAACTTTTGTCCTCATGTTGGAGAAAGTATTACTCAAGCTTGGGGAATATTAAAGGAAATCCTTTGTAAGAATCCTTGTCATGATCTTCCTAAAAACATTATATTGACCAATTTCTATGTGAGATTACCCTGGCATCATAAGGACTTTCTAGGTAATTCCTTTGGAGGAAGTTTCACTGATAGAAGTGAGAATAAGAATGGGACTTATGGGATACTATTTATGAAAATATTGATAATTGGGATCTTAACAAAGGTAACATACCCCATTTTGAATATGTATATGCATGTGTAGAGAACTTCTCTACTTCTATATTGTTCGAAGAGTTAAGTAATAGGTTTGGCATTGATTCTTATGTTTTAGTAGAAGTTACTAAAACTTTTGCTAATCATATTGCTATTCCTAAAAAGTATTTGATGTTTATGGTGAGCCTGTTAAACACTCCATTGTCGTGCCCAAAGTTATCAAGCAGGTTAATCAAGTCTCATATACCAAAATTGAAGAATATATTGAAGCTCCTCCATACCTAAGTAAAGGAAAGGAAAATTTATGCAATACTATTGCAGGAGTGCTAAAATATGTAGTGAACCATATGAACAAATTGAAGCTCAACATCAAATTTCCTCCATTAAAGAACTAAATGAAGAAAATCCTTGTGATGTTTATTTATTTGAAGATTCCACCAAGGTAATTCAAGGGAAGACCACCAAGTTGATAAACCTATTATATCATATGCTAGTGGAGCTTCATGTTATCATGGTCTTTGTGATATTGAAGCAAGTATAATTGTGATACTGTATTCTCTATATCTTGAAATCAAGCCAAACACTGATCCCGTACACATGGAAGAGACAGGTATAACTATCCAACTTGCTAATAAAGAATATATTTTTCCTCTTGGTACGGTTAGAGATGTTAAAGTACTAGTAGGAAAAATTAAATACCCCGCAGATTTTATTGTGCTTGGTTGCTCCCAAGATTCATTTTGTCCCATCATATTTGGTAGACCATTCTTACATACTGTGGGTGCTGAAATTAGTTTACCAAAAGAAAAGGTTTTCATTACATTAGCTAGTGAAATATTAGAGTTTGAGTTTTCCAAGTTTACTGATAAGCATTTATAAAAAGAAAAATTTGCTAAAGATATAGTGGAGACTCTTGCTTTTGTAACGGTTGCTTCATCGGACGCGATGGAGCGATACGTACTTAACCAAGAGGAACCTTTTAGTGATGAAGAAAAGGAAGCTTTAGAACAAATAATATCTCAACAACCACCTATATTAGAATTACATATTCTACCTGATGATTTAGGAGAATTACCTCCACCTAAGGAAG
The DNA here is from genome assembly GCA_910589775.1 of Avena eriantha. Lineage (NCBI taxonomy): Eukaryota > Viridiplantae > Streptophyta > Magnoliopsida > Poales > Poaceae > Avena > Avena eriantha. Next base: position 20,795,869 of record OU342740.1, read on the forward strand.
ATCCTAGTTTTGAACTTAAACCCTTGCCTGATGATATGAAATACGCATTCCTTGATGAAAAGGAAATATATCCTGTTATTATTAGTGCAAACCTTTCAGTTGAAGAAGAATCCAAGTTACTTGAAGTGCTTCGAACTCATAGGACAACCATTGTCTATTCCCTTGATGACTTGAAAGGTTAAATATCCGTTTGATGTATGGATAAAATTAACTAGCAAGAAGATGCAAATCCTTTTGTTATCAACGTCATCTTCAAAAATGAAATACGTGCTAAGGAAAAAGGTAATCAAAGTCATTGAGGCGTGTATTATCTATCTCATAGCTGATACTAAATGGGTTAGTCATGTTCACTATGTGCCAAAAAAGAGTGAAATAACTGTTGTTCTAAATGATGAAAATGAACTTTTAGCTCAATGAACTGTTACTGGTTAAAGAATGTGCATTGTTTTTATAAAACTTAATAAAGCTACTCGTAAATATTATTACCCTTTGCCATTCATTGATCAAATGCTAGAAATATTGTCAAAACATTCACATTTTTTGCTATCTAGATGGTTACCTAGATTTCTCCCAAATTCATGTGCATAAAGATGATCAGGAAAAGGCAACTTTCACATGTCCCTTTGGTACTTTTGCTTGTAGGAGAATTCCATTTGGTTTATGTAATGCTCCTGCTACTTTTCAAAGATGCATGAATGCTATACTTGTTGATTATATTGAGAAAATTATGGAAGTATTCATGGATGACTTTTATGTGTATGGTACCTCTTTCGATAATTGCTTGCTCAATCTTAACAAAGTTTGGCAGCATTGTGAGGACCAACAATTAGTCCTAAACTGGGAAAAGTGCCATTTCATGGTGACAAAAGGTGTTGTTCTTAGACACCGTGTTTTAGGAAGAGGCATTGAAGTGGATCGTGCCAAGATAGAAGCCACATAAATGCTACCATATCCCAAGGATATCAAAGGTATAAGAAGCTTCCTTGGACATGCAGGTTTCTATAGAAGGTTTATTAAAGACTTCTCTAAAATATCAAAACCTCTAACTAACCTTTTGCAAAAGGATATTCCATTCTCTTTTAACGATAATTGCATAGAGTCATTTATAATGTTTTAAAGAATGCTTTAATAAGTGCTCCTATAATTCAACCTACTAATTGGAATTTACCATTTGAAATTATCTATCATGCTAGTGATTATGTTGTAGGGGCTATTTTAGGCCAAAGAGTTGATAAGAAAGTAAGCATTATATAATATGCTAGTAAAACAATTGATAGTGCTCACAGAAACTATGATACTACTGAAAAATAATTCTTAGAAGAAATTTTTGCTTGTGATAAGTTTAGACCATACATTGTTGATTCTAAAGTCATTGTGCATTCTAATCACTATGCTATTAAATATCGCATGAACAAGAAAGATGCTAAGCCTAGATTAATAAGATGGGTTCTTTTACTTCAAGAATTTTATTTGTACATTGTTGATAGGAAAGGTGAAGATAATATGGTAGCTGATCACTTATCTAGAATGGAAAACATTCTGGTAGGCCCTATTCCTATTAATGATAGCTTTGCTAATGAACAAATTGCAAACATTAATGTATCTAGTGCTAGAGTAGCATCCCCTTGGTTTGCTGATTATGCTAATTTTCTTGTTGGAAAATTCATGCCACCACACTTCACTTCCAAACAAAGAAAGAAATTTTTCTATGATCTTAGACATTACTTTTGGGATGCTCCATTACTTTATAAGAAAAGTGTGGATGGTATTATTAGATGTTGTGTGCCTGAATTTGAGCAGCAGGGTATCATAAGAGATTATCATGACAGTCCTTAGGGAGGACATTATGCAAGAGATGACACCACTCCAACGGTATTATAGTCTAGTTTTTATCGACCTACTTTATTTAAGGATTATGCTGACTATGTTAAAGTATGTGACAAATGTCAAAGAGTTGGAAATATTGGTAAAAGAAATGAAATTCCTATGAACTATTCACTAACACTCGAACCATTTGATGTGTGGGGATTTGACTTTATGGGGCCATTACCGCCATAAAAACAAAACATACTCACATTTTGATTCCAGTGAACTATGTTACAAAGTGGGTGGAAGCAATTCCAACCAAAAGTGCATATCATTCTACAAAAATAGAGATGATCAGTGACATAATATTTCCCAGCTTTGGAGTACCTAGATTTCTAATTACTGATGTTGGTTCTCATTTCTTAAGTGTTGTTCTTAGAAAAACTTTAGCAAAGTATGGTGTTAATTATAGAGTAGCATATCCATATCATCCTCAAACTAGTGGTCAATCTGAACTAAGTAATAGGAAATCAAACTCATAAATGAAAAGACAGTTAATAGATCTAGGTCTGATTGGTCAACTAAAATTAATGATGATCTATGGGCTTATAGAAACTTCTTTTAAAAATAATATGTGTATGTCTCCTTATAAGATGGTTTATGTTAAAGCTTGTAACAACCTAGTAGAGTTAGAACATAAAGCTAGATGGACTGTTAAGAAACTCAACTTTGAATTTAAAACTACTTGAGAGAAAATAATTTTGGACTTAAACTTACTAGATGAATGGAGGAATGAAACTTTTGAAAGTGATAGGTTGTTTGAAAGAAAGTTAAAATTTGGCATGATAAGAAAATAAAAAGAAAGGAGTTCAAAGCAGGTGATCAAGTATTATCGTTCAACTCTCGTTTCAAGTATTTTATAGGGAAGTTGGCATCAAAGTGGAAAGTTCCATTAGTTGTCCAGGAGGTGTACTACTCTGGAGCCATCCGCCTTCATGGAGACTACAAAGGTAAACCTCATGTGGTCAATAGACAACATCTTAAATGATATATTGCAGGTTAAAAATTTGTTGGCAAGGTGGAAGAGTTGAATTTATAGAGTCCCGAGTCCATAATAGCAAAGAAATATCCCCAGACAGATATCAGAAATCAATAAAAAGAAACCTTCAAGTACGTAATCATCTCGAAATATTGAGATATTTTAGGAAAGTCATTTTTTTTTGAAATTTAAGGTGTACAACGAAAGAACTGGACGAAACGGAGTCCCAAAGAGGGAAAGAGGACATAGGGCACGGCCACCACCAGTGCACGCGCCACATGGGCTCTTTTGACCCTCTAAACCTCGTTTCTCCCTAGTTTTGCTTCCAACTCTAATCTTACCCTAAAAACTATTAATATATACATCTCTCTACTGATCTAATCTCGCACCAAGCCTTTTCATGGCAAGCATTGTTTTCTGTCTCTGTCTTTTAGATCTGTCTCCACTAAGAAACTCCATGATGTCTTAGGGAGACTCCTACCAATGCTCATCCATGGATGATTATTATTATGAACTTGAGGGTCTTAGACCTACATCATCATGGAGGCGGAATAGGAAAAGGAAGGACTACTCCGATGTTGAAGACTACATCCATGTTGAAGAAGAAGAGGATGATGATGAAGAAGAAGATGAAGAGGAGGACGACCAAAAGCACATCACCAATACTGAGTACAAGAGGAAGCTTCACCCTTCTCCTATACCCCTTGATGCGGTGAGAGTGGTGCCACCTATGAAGAAGATGATGCAAACCACACTCATGAGTATCGATGGAAAAGCTCCTAGGCACTACCTTGCTTCTAGAAACTCTGTTGCTAATCTTAATCGCAAGGAGTTCATGTGTGTCCTAGCTAAAGATCTTCCTGGAGAGTGGGATCATCATATCCCAAAGAGGAAGGAGAGAGGATCAAGCTCGGAGTGGAAGCCTGGCAAGGAGAAAGTTGGAGAAAAGCTCTAGGGAGATCTTGCACAATCATGTCAGCAATTCTAGAAATCCTATGATCTCATGATGAGTGTACTCAAAGATCTTCAAATACACCATGATTCCAATGGGCAAGGTAAGTAGAATAAGAAGTAAAGATCTGCAGCAACAAATCAATCTTGGGGGAGTTTCACCTAGTCTTTTATGCCTTTTTAATTCATTGTATTACATCTAGTCCTGATTTTTAGGTTAGGCATGCTTGCAACTATTAGGTATCGATTATTTCAGTGCTTAAAAAGCTCTTAGAGCATCATCATGTATCCTTGCTTGAGTGGTTTTTAATGAAATATAAAATATGGTGTCATCCATGATTCTCTTGTTTGGATATTTGTGGGTAACACTCGTGCAGCGCATCATATCTAGAAGTTTCAGTTACATCTTGCCTTGAACAAAATTAACTTGAGTGTATTGGACAAGTATAGAATTTATTTGAACAGATAAAAACTTGCAACAAAAGGAAAGATCTGAGCAAGTAAAATCAAAAAGAATATCCTGAATTTGGAATAGAGATATGGTTTTTATAGAATAAAAATTTAGGAAGAGATGGTAACAAGGGGACATGAGAGACTCTTGATTAACTTAGTAATCAATGAGTAAACTGATGGTCATTGATATTTCAATACATATGCTCTATGGAGAAGTGAATGAAAAGGTAGGCACATGAGGATTCGGTTAGCCATGAAAGTGAAAGACAAATGATGAATAGAGTATATGACATGATTGAAAGGTCCACGAATAAGGTTTATACTAGTTACTAGGAGGCAAGACCATTAACTAATGCCATTAAAAGTGGTGAAAGTGTTATACAAGGTTGAACTTCATGTCTATCTTATTGTTTAAAAAACTCACTTCTTTTAATATTATACGAGAGTTTATATTTGTTGCAAAGGCAAAAGGTGATATAAAAAATAGCATGGTAAATACCATGCAATCAAAAATGAAAGAAACTGAGGCATGTTCAATTGTCCAACATACAATGGCTGTCTTGTTCAAAAGTAAGGAGTAGTTCCTAGAACTCTTATCTATGTTGCCCTCATTTGTATAGTTGTTAGTCTATAAATCTTTTAAGACAAGTGAATATGCATAAGTTGATGATGTCATACTCATATTTTATTTTATCAACCATAAGCTCATTGATGTATGATATGGTATATTCTCTTATTTGCTCGAGGAAGAACAAAGGTTTAATCTTGTGGGAGTTGATACGTGCATTTTCCATCATCATAATAGCAACATATAAGATCATTTTACAATGTTATTTGCATTATTCTATCATTATTTATGTATTTTTAGATGATTTACGAGAATTTCCTACAAAGTCCCCTTCATTACTATTTAATTTCTAGGAGACAGAAAACCTCCTTTTTCGTATTTTTTTGTTTAGGGACCTTCTTGATGTTAGTAAATCAAAGGAAAAATACCTGATCAGTTTTTCATGAAGAGAAAGACCATGGAGCGAAAGAAGCACACAAGGTGAGCCATGAAGACCAAAAGAGGTCAGCTAGCGTGGCCCACCAGGGTGCACGCGCCACATGGTCCTATTTGGCCCTCGAGCATCATCTCGGCTCACCCTTTTATAAATGCCTCCATTTTTCCAAAAAACCTACACCATATTTTTCCCACAATTTATAGAGGCGACAGTGGAGGCGAAAGTTTTCTCCTACTCTGGGAGAGGGTAGATCCTGCTATGTCAGAGCTTCTAGTGAGGGGGAAATTGGCGCCATCATCATCACCACTCCTCCTTGGCGCAGGGGCTCTCCATAAAAATCTCCATCATCACCATCACCATCTCCATCTCCAAGATCCACCTCATTCCTCTCATAGTTCGTTAATGATTGAGCCCTAGATATTGTTTAAGTTCTATTTGCATGATTGTGATTGGCAACTTGTATTTATTTGGTGGAGAAATTACATTTTTAGATTGTGTAGAAATCTATATGTTAAGTAAATCCATGACGCCCTCAGGAACGCTTGTCACATATAAGAACACACTTGGGATTTTCCTCTTGCTGCATAGAGGATTGGGCTTTCCCTTATTAAGAACATCTATTTACTATAATTTACTTTCAGCATTTTATATTACTACAAACTATAAACCCAAAACATGAAACCATCGCATCTTTTATTGCTTTACTTGTCAAACTTGCTAAACAATACCTTCAGCTCCTTGTGGGTTCGACAAACTTTTCTTATTGAAAGGTAATACAATTGATTTCCTGCACTTGGGAGTCATCAGTTGCACATGCGGAAAAACTATAGTTGGCTTAATGAGCCTAGCATGTACAGACATGGCCTAGGAACACATCGAACGAAAGGTTAAACATGAGTCATATGAATGATATAATTAACAGGTTGATGGTCACCAATGAAACTACACCAACTCACGTGATGATCGTACTTGGGTTAGTGGATTTGGATCATGTGTCACTAAGCAAGTTGAGGAATATTGAGTTTACTGCGAGTTCACTTTAGTAATTTTATTAACTTAAACTAATTATCATGAACATAGTCTAAACTAAGTACTTGAAAATATTTGTTGTAGATGTCTAAGGCCCTAGAGAAAAAACTGAAATATAATGGGTCAACTCCACCAACTAGCACCGTAATGTGAGGATTATCCTCGCTGGCATGAAGAAGTCCTATGTGCTAGATAAGCCGCTAGGTGACACCCCTACTGATACCGCGTCTCAGGATGAGCGCAATGTGTATGATACACGCTATGATGAGTACACTCTTGTAAGGTGTGAGATCCTCCAGTCACTGGAAACTGAACTCCAGAATATTTTTGAACTTAGGGATGCATATGAGATGGTTGAGGAACTCAAAACCATGTTTGAGACCCAAACCCATGGTAAGAGATATGAGATCTCCAATAAGTTCTTTTCTGCTAAGATGTAGGAGCATGGCTTTGTGAGCAAGCATGTCACTAAGATGACGGGCTACGGTCAATGTCTCGAGGTACTAGACTGCAAGATTCTAGATGATCTCATGACGGATAGGTTCCTGCAGTCACTACCACCATGGTACAAAGGGTTTGTGCTGAATTACAATATGACTAGGGTGAACAAGTCGGTCGCTAAACTCTCCGCAATGCTGAAAACTGCGGAGGTAGACATGAAGAGGGATCATCAAGTAATGATGGCTAAGAAGAACACAAATTTCAATAAGTCTAAGGGAAAGAAGGGTAGTTTCAAGAAGGTTGACAAGTCTGTTGCTACTCCCGTGAAGAAGCATAAAGCCAGACCTAAGCCAGACACTATGTGCCTCTACTACAAGGGAGATGGTCATTGGAAGCACAACTGCGCAAAGTACTTGGAAAATAAGAAGGTTGGAAACGTCAATAAAGGTATATGTGATATACATGTTATTGATGTGTACCTTACTATTGCTCGTAGTAGTGCCTTGGTATTTGATACTGGTTCAGTTACTAACATTTGTAACTCAAAATAAGAGCTGCAAAATAAAAGATGCCAAGCCAGAGATGAGGTGACAATGTGCGTGGGGAATGGATCAAAAGTTGATGTGATCACCATCGACATGCTACCTCTATGTGTACCTTCAGGATTAGTTTTAAACCTTAATAATTGTTATATAGTGCATGCGTTGAGCGTTAACATTATATCTAGATCTTGTTTATTGTGAGATGGTTATTCATTTAAGTATGTGAATAAAGGTTGTTCTATTTATATAAATAATATATTTTATGGTCATGTAACGGATATGAATGGTTTGTTTCTGTTGAATCTAGATATAGTGTTCATAATGTTACTACCTAAATATGCAAAGTGGATGATGATAATACCACATACTTGTGACACTGCCGTTTATGTCATATTAGTGTAAAGCATATGAAAAGGCTCCATATTGATGGATTTTTGGAGTCACTTGATTCCAAATCATTTGACACGTGTGAACCATGCCTTGTGGGTAAGCCCTTCTCCGGCACACTGGAGAGGGCAAGTGACTTGTTGGAAATTATACATACTGATGTGTGTGGTCCAATGAGTACTCCGACACATGGTGGATATCATATTTTCTAACCTTTACCGATGATTTGAGTAGATATGGGTATATTTACTTAATGAAACAAGAGTCTGAAACATTTGAAAAGTTCAAAGAATTTCAGAGTGAATGAGAGAATCATCGAAAATTAAGTTTCTACAATCTGATTGTGGAGGCGAGTATTTGAGTTTCGAGTTTGGTATGCATTTGAAGAAATTTTAAATTGTTTCACAACTCACGCCACCTAGAACACCACCGCTAATGGTGTGTATCAACATAGTAATCAAACTTTATTATATATGGTGTGATCTATGATGTCTTTTACTGACTTATTGTCACTATCATTTTCGGGTTATGCATTATCGACTGCAGCATTCAGTTTAAATCGGGCACCATCTAAATCCATTGAAATGACACATATGAATTATGGTTTGGCAAGAAACCTAATAGGTCATTTCTTAATGTTTGGGGATGCGATGTTTATCTAATAAGTCTATAGCCTGATAAACTCGGACCCAAGTTGGAAAAATGTGTTTTCATAGTATACCGTATGGAAACTATTGGGTATACCTTCTATCACATATATGAAGGAAAAGTGTTTGTCGCTAAGAGCAAAACCTTTCTAGAGAAGGAGTTTCTCTCGAAAGAAGTGATGAGTGAGTGGAAGGTAGAGCTCGACAAGGTTGTCAAACTTTCTCTTGAGATTGCAAGTGGAGCAGTGTTGGAAGTCATTCTAGTGTAGCTTGTGTCTCTTGAAGAGGAACCAAATGATAATGATCATGAAGCCTTGGACGAAGCTACTACTGAAACTAGAGGTCGACTAGAATATGTACTGCTCCAGAATGGTACGGTAATCCTGCTATGAAGGTTCTGTTGTTGGACAACAGTGAACCTATGAACTATGAAGAAGCAATGATGAGCCCAAACTCTAGAAAATGGTCATTCCACGAAATCTGAAATGAAATCCATGTACGAAGACCAAGTATGGACTTTGGTGGACTTATAGAATGACTGCAAGGCCATTGATAACAAATGGATACTCAAAAATAAAATAGACGCTAATGGTAATATCATTGTCTATAAAGCATGACTTGTTGCAAAGGGGTTTTGACAAATTCAAGGATTTGACTATGATGAGACTTTCTCATTTGTAACAATGCTAAAGTGTGTATGAATTATGTTAGCAATTGTTGCCTATTATGATTATGATATCTGGCATATGATGGATGTCAAAACTGCATTTCCAAATCGTCACATTAAGGAAGAGTTGTACATGGTACAGCCCGAAGTTTTTGTCGATCCTAAGGATGCTAAAAAAATATGCATACTTCATAGGTCCATTTATGGAATTAAGAAAGCATTCCAGATTTGGAATCTACGCTTTGATGAGGTGATCAAAAGTTTTGGATTTTTCCAAACTAGTTGAGAGGCTTGTAATTACAAGGAAGTGAGTGGGAGATCTATTGTGTTTCTAATACTGTATGTAGATGCCATATTGCTGCTTGGAAACGAGATAGATCTACTTGAAAGTGTTAAGGCCTACTTTAATATTTTTTTCAATGAAATACCATGGTGGAGTAGCATATATGTTAGGCATCAAGATCTATAGAGATAGGTCAAGACACCTGAGAGTACTTTCGTAGAGTACATACCTTGACAAAGTTCTGAAAAAATTTAGAATGGATAATTCGAAGAAGGGGTTCTTGCCAATGTTGCAAGGTAAGACTTTGAGTAAGACTCGGGGTCCGACAATGACAGAAGATAGAGAAAAGATGAACAAGATCCCCTATGCATTTGCCATAGGTTCTATCATGTATGCCATGCTGTGTACTAGACCATATGTGTGCTATGTTGTTGGTTTGTTCAGTAGGTACCAAACTAATCCAAGAATATAACACTTGACAATAATTAAGAATATACTTAAGTACCTGAAAAGGTCTAAGGACATGTTTCTCGTTTATGGAGGTGACTAATGGCTGCAAGTGCATAGATCAATCATAGCTAGTTTCGAAATAATAGTATCGGACCCACAGAGAGATTTTGGTTAAGGTCTTTATTCCCCTTGTCACTTTCCACCAAAGGATACTTGTAAGCTGCCTTTGATCTCAAGTAAAGGGTGTTTGAAAGGTTTTTGGTTGAGTGTAGAAACGTAATTAAAACAAGTAAAAGAAAGCAAGTAAAAAGGTTGTGTGAAAATGTGGTTGAACTCAATAGGGCTAAAACATTCTAGGGGATGTAGGATACACCACTAGCATGATATTATTATTCTTAATTAAGATAACATAATTCTTGTGTCATGATATGTGTGGAGAGAGCTCCATAATAAGATGTTCACTACAAGTCTCGTAGGAATCCACTTAGTTGAGCCAAGAATGAGGTCACCTCTAAATAACCACTGCGATGTCTGAGAGCAATCACCCATACAAACCACCGCAATTAAGGGTCTCCCCGTGGATATCGTAATTAGCTTAGGGAGTCTCTCTTTATCCTCCTTCGACCGTGTAGGTTTCTAGCCGACACCAATTGTCATGAAGCTCTCCGGGCACACTTGCAAACACGTCCAAAGGATTTATCCCTCACTTCAGTCCTGAAGGCAAATGATATGTGGCCGACTACACACACCATATAAAGAGAGAGATTAAACACAAATCATAAATCTATCATAGACCGGCTAGTCATATGGACACAAGAATATATCATCTTGATTGCAACTTCATAATAGTGCTAGGGTTTCTCCATCTCCCCAAGAACGATGGTAAACTACTCACACATGGAAGCAATCAATGACATCATCATAATCAAATGGATGGATAATAGTATGGGGATAAATCTAGTGCAAACCATAATTGAATCTGGAATCACAACAAGATCTAATAGATGTGAGATGGGGGTAGTAATGGTGATGGAGATGTTGCGGTTGATGATGAAGGGGATGATGCGATGTCCTCCAATGATCTGTGAAGTTGTAGGGATTTGCCCTTCTCCAAGTTCCTCCTTCAGATCCCTTTCTTATGTGGGTTTTCATGGTTTTTGGTGGCTGCGAATGTTGGATCCCCTCGTCGTATTAGCCAGGAGAAAGTATTTGATGAGGCAGACGCGATGCCGCATGGTACAGGCGGACGGTACGGGCGGGCTCCGCCTGTACCACTGGTCGTTATCGCTTCAGATGCTTCCGTCACATTTGGTATTCTCCTTGGTGCGAAGGTAAATCAATAAAATGACTTTTATCACTTAAAAATATCATATTATAACATAATATGACAGTTCCAATTGATATGTTCATAAGAGATTTAGTAATCCGGGATCCTGTTGAAACAAGGACAAAAAGGCGCGCACAAACACAGTGAAATACGAAAATCCCTATTCTATAAAGGTAAATATGCTTCAATTTTGGACTCATCAACTCCCCCAAGGACTCTTGCTCGTCCCCGAGAAAGATGGGTGCTTATGGATAAGATCATCATGTTCATGAGGCACGAGTCGTTACAATAAATGAGGCAGAAATTGAAACAGGAATACAATATCAGATGTAGAGTTACTCGGGGGTATTATCATACCCTTACACATCACATGACTTAGAGGCTTCCACACCCTTTTAGTATCATTGAAGTTATAAGAAATTTTTAGTGATTCAACATATCATATAATCATAAAGTTAAACTAATTGAGCACTTTGTTCAGTAATGAAGATTCATGATCATTCTTTTTCTTGTATCTTCCTTTTTGCCTTGGTATTCTTTTGATAGTTGTTCTTTTATTTCTCTTCTCTTTTTCGTTTTTCCTCTTTTTCTTAGTACAGCCACTTGATCATGCTCACCACCTTTATGGCTTTTTAAAACTCATGACTATAATATGCTCCCAAAATCATTCTTCTCACTATTTAATCAATACTTTTATTGATGTGGAAGTCCCTAAAATCATGACAATTGTGCAAGTATCATAACCTTCAACCTAGTTCAATCATATAATATAGTAATCATGAATCAAAATATAACTTCAAATATCATAAATTCTCGAAACTCAATGGATATAAATATTCTCTTGAACAAAAGCGAGCTCGGAGTTGATGCAACTAATGAAAAGTCTGGAATTAAAACCTAACATATGTGGGGGAAAATAAACATGCTAAAACTGTAAGATAGATTACAAGGTTCTCACAGATCCCCCAAGCTTGGAATCAAACCGGGTGGATCAAATAATTCCTTGCGATTATTTGATACTGTGGTGCATCCTTAGTTCGCGGGAGAAGAAGTCCTGAAATTGCAAAGGCTTGCATGAAGCATCTTGTTTGTTGCTTCCAGGATCAAGATGTGAATTTGGCGCTGCTTGCTAATTGTCTCCTTCCTCCACAAGTGCCTTATACATCTCAATCGTCTACTTCTGTGCATTGATGGACCGGAGGCTAATGTCGAGATTGGTTTCCAGCCCCTTCATTATCATCAGATCCATCTGCTCCTAATAGCGATGCAATAATTCAATATGTTTAGAATACCCTAGTGACTTTACCTTAACTTTCTTGATGCGACGATAAAGTTTGTCTAGAGAAGCTTGGATGTCTTCCCCTTGCTTCTTGAGCCTCTTCAAGTAAGATTCCCGGTCTTCCTCCAAATCAAGTTAAACCTCTTCAAAATCGCCTTATTTACCCACACTGGGAGTAAACACCTTACGACCATCCTTGACCATCTCCATCATCTTGACCATCTCCATCATCTTGAATCCATCCTTGGCTCCTAACTGGTCACATATTGCTTCCTCCTCTTTCTTCTATGTAGCAGCTACCACTTTGGCATCTTTTATGATCATTGAGGATGATCTGTGGCAATCCTCCTTGTCTTGAATGATGTACCATGGTCAAGACATGGTTGCAAGGTTCTCAAGAGGGACGAGCGATGTGGGGAAGATCTGTTTGTCAAGAGAAGAAAAGAAACCTCTTGGATGGCTTATAAGGGGTTAGAAGCAGGGAAAATTTGTACTAGAAGGAAAATGGTCGGCCAAGAAAAGAATCCCAACAAATATGAAAAGAAATAAGTGAAAAAGGAAGAAATCATGATAGTAATGACCACTTGGTACAACTGGACGCCCATAAGACGTGTCCGTACTAGGTCATTTCTAGAAATTCGACGGATTAAGTCGGTAAATAGTCAACTAACAAAGTGGTACGGGCTAGTCCCGCCCATACTACCCGTATGTACTAAATTTTACCGACTTGTTCTCTCACTCTCTTTTTATCATCAAATAAAAACCGAACGATGGAACACCGAGTTGGTAATGACCAACCGTACGAGCGGACGCGCCCATACCGTGAAGTCGTATCTATAAGTGAAAATTGCGCCAAAGGTTACTACCACCTTAACGACTAGTGGTACGGGCAGAGCCGGCCGTATCGCATGCCCGTATCGACCTCGGAAGACCGAAAATGGACTCAAAAAATCAAAAGGAAAACGAATATGAAGAAAGAAATGGAAGATAACCATCTAGAGCAAAGACATTATCAAGATTTCAAATATCTTACTCATCGAGGGGGATGAGTTTATTCGGGTACCTTCTCCTTCTTTTAATTCTTGGATCATATTTTTTCTTTTTTCCTTTGAACAAGGTTGGTTGTAGAAAATCGCCAAAACCATTGCAAAGAAAATCAAAAAAAATCCTTTTACGAATTGTAGTTCCCAAAGGTATGTAGATGGATGACACTACCTCTGGTGGATCAACCTCCTCAATGTCCATGGATGCGTCCTCATGTTCCTCTTCTTTGGAGAATCTATAAATCAAAATTCTTGCAAAAGTAAAGTCCAATAAATCATTCTTGGCTTAATGTCAGTCCTTTCAAGAAAATCTTTTAAGCCAACATGATAAGTATACACTCTTACCTTAGAGTCAATAATATAAGATCTAAATTTGTCACAGGAGAAAACCACAACGAAAAATTCTTTTTTGCCATAGGATAATTCTTTGATGAATGATATTAAGGTCATCAACATCATACTGGCAAAGAATATCTCCCACAAATTCATGGCTAGCCCCACAGAATAGATTAAAAGGTTTCTTCCAATTAGGTGGTTTTATAATGGGAGCTTCAAGTAGGGTTTGTTTTAATATATTGAAAGTAGTAAGAAATTTTTCATCAAAATTAAAAACAACATCCTTTTGAAGAAGGTTAGTTAAAGGTCTCACAGCTTTTGAGAAGTTCTTAATGAATCTTCTATAGAATCCAGTATGGCCTAAGAAACTCCTTATACCTTTTACATCACGAGGAGGGGAAGCCTTTCTATCGCTTCAATCTTTGCTTTATCAACTTCTATACCCTTACCAGATATTTTTTGACCAAGCACTATACCTTCTTGAACCATAAAATGACATTTTCCCCAATTCAAGACTAGGTTAGTGTGTTCACATCTCTGTAAAACTTTATGAAGGTTATGGAGACAATGATTAAAGGAAGTTCCATAAATAGAGAAGTCATCCATGAATACTTTCATAATACTTTCAACATAATCAACAAATATAGCAGTCATACACCTTTAGAAGGTGGCAGGGGCATTGCAAAGACCGAAAGGCATATGACGATAGGAGTATAGACCGTAAGGACAAATAAAGGTTGTTTTGAGTTGGTCATTAGGGTGAACAACGATTTGAGAAAAAAAGGGAATAACCGTCTAAATAGCAAAAATGAGAATGCATAGTAAGCCTGTCCAAAGTTTGATCTATAAATGGCAAAGGATAATGATCCTTTCTAGTTTCTTTATTAAGTTTTCTATAGTCAATATGCATCCTGTGACCAACAACGGTTCTAGTAGGTATCATCTCATTATGTTCATTTTCAACAATAGTAAACCCAGCTTTCTTAGGAACACAATGAACATGCCTTACCCATTCACTTTCATCCACATGAAAGATGATCCCTGCATCTAACAAACGTATTGTTTCTTTCCTTACCTCTTATTTCTTGTGAGGTTTGAGTCGCCTCTGAAAGTCTACAACCGACTGGGCTCCTTCTTCCATAAATATTCTATGGGTGGCTATCGAGGGACTAATCCCCTTCAAGTCACACATTGAAGACCCAAGAGCATTCCGATGCATCCGTAGAACCATCATTAAATTTTCCTCCTCTTTTTATGCAAGGTTAGAACTTATAATAACACGGAAATTGGTGGTCTCATCAAGAAACCTATATTTTAACTGCTTGGGTAAAGTTTTGAGAGTAGGAGGTGGAGGTGCCTCATCTCCTTTTCTTATAGGTTCTTCATATTTTTGATTATTTCGGGATCCACCTCAGGTGTGGAGTCAAGATTATCGTCCATATCCAATTTTCAACATCTTGAAAAATATTATTATTGTTGACTAAACTCCTTGCTAAATCATCAACAAGCGTCTCAATGACTACTGAAGCTATATTAATGATATTACCTTCCTCTTCTTGTTCATACTCATAATCGTCCAAATCTTCAATAGTTGGTTTATGGTCAAATTTAGAGAAGTGAAAGTCCGTCTTATCTTTACCAAAGTTGAGAGATACAGTTTGTCTCCTGCAATCAATATTTGCTCCTGTGGTGTTTAAGAAGGTTCTTCCAAAAATAATTGGACAATAAACGTCCGTAGGCATAGCAACAAGCACAAAATCAATGGGATATTTATATGGTCCAACATAGATTGGAACGTCTCTAATTATTCCCATAGGAACTCTGAGTGTCTTATCTACAAGCATTATAGTCATGTTAGTATCCTCTAATTCGGCTGGGGTTAGTTCATTTTGGATTTTAAAATTAAAGGGAATTACGTTAACAACTGTCCCAGTGTCGCAGAGGCCATAATAAGAAGTACCACCGAAAGTACAAGGAAGAATAGGTTTACCAACTTCTTTAGCCTTTACCTTTCCTTCAACTAATTGTGAAGCTTCGAGATCTAGCTCTATCATGTTGCAATGCAGAAACATGGTTAGAATATCCTCCTTAGTTGGTTCCCCGGTATCATGTATACTTAGTTTGTCAGTTCTTCTTGTTTGTGCCTCCTCTTCTAGCATCTTGAGGAACAACCTTTCCTCTTCGCATTGATCTTCGAGTTCCTGGGCCATCATATGTTTTCTCGTCATCCTTGGAAAAGGAAGGGGTTCAACATGTGGGGGTATCTCCCCTAATGGCTCAACATGAGCCACAATTATTGTATCATCATCTTCAGCTGGCTCGGGTGGAGGAGTATAATGAAGCCAATATTTCTTACGGGCTTCAATGTGTTCTGTAAAAGACTGAAGGATTTGCAGAATAATATCATCATCAAGTTGAAGTTCATCAACAGTTTCTTTCACTTTACCAGATTCTTTATAAACATTGAGACAATCATATTCAATATTTATACCTCCTTCGCCGCCTAAATCAAATCCCCATGTTTCTCTAATGGCAAATTCATTCTAGAAATTCTCAAGCTTTAGTTATAGTTAGCTCCATAAAGGAGCCTCCAAAATTTGTGTCGAGTTCATGTTTAATTTCTTGATTAAGTCCCCCATAGAAAATATGTAAAACATAGCATTCAGGTAAATCATGATGGGGGCATTAATTAAGAAGGGAGTTATACCTTTTGAAGGCCCTTACCAAGCCTTCACCTGGGTGATTCTTGAAGTTTGTGATTGCCCTTCTTACTTCAGTAGTTTTTACCTTGGGAAAGAATCAAAATATGAATTCTCCTTTGAGTTTTTCCTAGGTATCTATTTTCTCTGCAGGGCAAATTCTATACCAAGCTAAGCAGTGTTGGTTATAGATTGGCTAAACAACTTAAGTTTCAATTAATCATCATAATAGCCCCTCAATTTAAGTGTACACCATAACTCGGTAAAATGCATTAAATGAGTGTAAGATCATCATGGGATCATCTCCTACAAAGGTTTTCTCTTTAATAATAGTGATAATGAGAGGGTTAACCTTGTATTATGGTTTGCTCCCTCTCGGGAATTCTTTGACGATTGAACTTCCCAAGGTGTTTGGTTGCATCGATCAGATTCATCAGTCCGAGTGTAGTCATGGTGCTTACCTGAAACTGGTAAACAACTTTAGTAAAACAATTAGTATAATAAGCAACTAAGAACAAAGACCAAAAGCACTTAGCTCCCCTACAACGGCGCCAGAAAATAGCTTGATGGCTGCAAGTGCATAGATCAATTGTAGCTAGTTTCAAAATAAGAGTATGGTACCCATAGAGAGCTATTTGGTTAAGTTCTTTATGCCCATTGTCACTTTCCACCAAAGGATACTTGTAAGCTGCCTTTGATCTCAAGTAAAGGATGTTTGAAAGGTTATTGGTTGAGTGCAGAAAAGTAATTAAAACAAGTAAAAGAAAGCAAGTAAAAAGGTTGTGTGAAAACATGGTTGAACTCAATAGGGCTAAAATGTTCTCGGGGATGTAGGATACACCACTAGCATGATATTATTATTATTAATTAAGATAACATACTTCTTGTGTCATGATATGTGTGGAGAGAGCTCCATAATAATATGTTCACTACAAGGCTCATAGGAAGCCACTTTGTTGAGCCAAGAATGAGGTCACCTCTAAATAACCACTGCGATGTACGAGAGTGATACATTGCAAATGTATCTATTATTTTTGATGTTCCATGCTTAGTTGTATCTACTTTCTTGTGTTTTGTTCCAACTTTGGAGTACTTTTCAATTTCTTGGACTAACCTATTAACAAGAGCCACAGTGCCAGCTACCTATTTTCTGCTGTTTTTGGTTCTAGGAAAGTCAGAAAATGAATATTCTTGGAATTGGACGGGACAAAAGCCAAAGTGCCTATTTTTCCGGAAGTCATCAAGTGCCAAAATACGAGACGGAAAGGGGCCAGAGGCCGACCACACAACCTGGCCGCGTGGCCAGGCTGGGCCCGCGCCAGGGGGTGGTGTGGTGGCCCCTGGCACCCCCTCGGTCTCCCCTTCCGCCAATAAGATGCCCTCGGGATGTAAACCCTAAGTACCTGATCAAAAATCCACGAAAGAGTCTATAGCCGCCGTCATCTCCATCCCTAGATCGGGAGAGATCTGAAGCTCTTCCCGGCACCCTATCGGAGAGGGGAATTCACCGTGGAGGCCTTCTTCATCACCATGCAAGCCTCTGGTGTGATGCGTGAGTAGTTCATCCTTGGACTACGGATCCATGTAGTAGCTAGATGGCTGGTTCTCCTCCTTTGTTCTTTCATGTCTAGATCTTGTGAGCTCCATTCATGATCAAGATCATCTATTTGTAATTCTGCATGTTGTGTTTGCAGGGATCCGATGGATATTGAGATGCTATTTCTAATTGATTATTGATTCTATCATGTCTTTGTTATTTGTGATCTTTCATGCTTTCTGTTGTTAGTAGCTATCTTGGCCAAGTAGATGCTAGCAACTCCAAGAGTTAGTATTTATGCTCGATAGTGGGTTCATGCCTCTGGTAATCTGGGGAAGTGACAGAAATCTCTAAGGTACTAGATGTGTTGTTGCTACTAGGGACAAAACAACAATCCTTTGTTCATAGAACAATCGTATTGTTTACTTTACACGCAGTTCGTAAAGCAATAATCTGTTGCTTGCAACTTAATACTGGAGGGGGTTCGGATGATAACCTGAAGGTGGATTATTAGTCATAGATGCAGTTGGATGGCGGTCTATGTATAATGTTGTAATGCCCAATCAAGTCTCAAAGGAGTCAAGATGATTAGTATATGCACGTATTGCTTTCATAATGTTTGTCAGTTGCCCCGCTGTAATTTGTTCACCCAACATGTTATCTATCTTAAGGAGAGCCACCTCTAGTGAACTATGGATCCTGACCCTTTTTCTTTACATACAATCTACAAACTTTTACTGCTTTGTGTTTACTTTCTGCAAACTATTACTTATTTCCATTCGATACGTTTAATCCTTTGTTTTCAGCAAAACACGGTGAGATTGACAACCTCATCGCAAGTTGGGGACAAAGTTATGTGGTTGTGTTGTGCAGGTCTCCACGTTGCTACTAGCACCGGTAGTGCGCCCTGCCAAAGCTCAGCTAGTAACACCTTTGGGGTGCTTCCTTGCTCCTACTGGTTCGATTAAACCTTGGTTTCATAACTGAGGGAAATTTGCTACTGTGCTCATCATACCTTCCTCTTGGGGTTCCCAACAAGCTCTACATCAACACTGCACCAGCATTTTCCTAGCGCCATTATAGAGCCATCAGAGAGCAATCACCCATACAAACCACTCCAATTAAGGGTCTCCCCATGTATATCGTAATTAGCTTAGGGAGTCTCTATTTATCCTCCTTTGACTATGTAGGTTGTTAGCCCGCACCAATCGTCACGAAGCTCTCCGGGCACACTTACAAACATGTCCAAATGATTTCTACTTCACTTTAGTCCCGAAGGAAAATGATATGTGGCCGACTATACATACCATCTAAAGAGAGAGATCAAACACAAATCATAAATCTATCATACACCGACCAGTCATATGGACACAAGAATAGATCATATTTATTGTAACTTTATAATAGTGCTAGGGTTTCTCCATCTCCCCAAGAACAAGGGTAAACTACTCACACATGGAAGCAATCAATGACATCATCATAATCAAATGGATGGATAAAAGTATGAGGATAAATCTAGTGCAAACCACAATTGAATCTGGAATTACAACAAGATCTAATAGATGTGAGATGGGGGTAGTAATGGTGATGGAGATGGAGATACAGTGGTTGAGGATGAAGGGGATGATGCGATGCCCTCCAATGATTCATGAAGTAGCAGGGATTTTCCCTTCTCCAAGTTCCTCCTTCCGATCCCTTTCTGATGTGTATTTTCGTGGTTTCTGGTGGCTATGAATGTTGGATCCCCTCACCGTCTCTGCCAGGAGAAAGTATTTGACGAGGCGGACGTGATGCCGCGTGGTACGGGCGGACGGTACGGGTAGGATTCGCCCATAGCACTGGTCTTTATTGCAGAAGATGCTTCCCTCACGTTTGGTATTCTCCCAGGTGTAAAGGTAAATCAATAAAATGACTTTTATCACTTAAAAACATCATATTATAACATAATATGACAGTTCCAATTGATATGTTCATAAGAGACTTAGTAATCCGGGATCCTGTTGAAACAAGGACAAAAAGGCGCGCACAAACACAGTGAAATGCAAAAATCCCTATTCTATTTATGCAAAAACAAAAGGTAAATATGCTTCAATTTTGGACTCATCAGTGACCAAGAGCTTCTCGTAAAGGGTTACGTTGATGCTAGTTGGGACACCGACCCGTTTGACTATGAGTCTAAATCAGGATACATGTTTATTTTGAATGGAGGAGCTGTAAGCTAGAGGAGTTCCAAGCAAAGCGTGATGACACCATCTTCCACTGAATAGGACTAAAGAGCTACTTCAGAAGTTGTGCGGGCAGCAATTTGGATGAAAGAGTTTCTCTTTGACTAGGTGTGGTTCCTAGTGCATTGCGTCCACTAGCCATGTGTTGTGACAACAAAGGATGCATTTCCCTTGCCCCGGTGCCACAGGCACACAAGAATACCAAGAATATCAAGTGTCGCGTTCACATCCTACGTGAACATGTCCATGAAGGAGACATAGATATTTGCAAACTACATACAAATCTAAATGTCGCAGACACGTTGACTAAACCTCTTCCTTGAGCAAAACATGATCAACACTGTCGTGTCCTAGATTTGACACCAGCAACGGTTGATCCCCTTTTTAGTTTGGCGAAGGGTGCAATGTTTGGTGAGCTCGATCGGTGAGCTAGACGAACACAATCACACAGATTTTTTACCCAGGTTCAGGCCATGATGTGCGGATCCCTACATCTTGCAGCTGCCTACAATCTGGTGGATGAACACACGGTTACAAAGTTTGTTCTCGGGGAAGAACACAATCTGTTCTTCCTCCCTCCTTTTTTTTCCTTCCCTCTCTTCTCCGACCAGGGCACCACAAGCATTGTTAATCACGCTCTGACATGTGGATACCACACATCGAGGTGGAATGTGCATGGCCTCGATGTGTTGAGGTTGCCCTGTCATCCCCAGTGTGCGCCAAAGGGCGAGAAGGGGTAGCTTAGTACCTAGGTCAGGCATCACTAGCCACCTGTCTTCCTTGTCCTCGAGCTATCCTTATGGGATCCCAGGTGAATCCTTGCCTTGCCGCTTCCTAGTTACCCCAGGCGTCCTTGGTTCTAGGTGCTCCTAGGTTCCCCCGTGGGTTCTTCCTTGCTCGGGGCAGTCTTGAGAAGGTTTGGTCTCCTCGGACGCGTGCGCAGGCTTGCTGGTGGGCGGCCCCATGAGGACCCATGTTCTTCACGGGACCGACATTAGGACCCGGGCGCGGGCTCGTTTCCTGATAAAGGACATGAGATTGCGCCCAGAATTTAAAGCGGTCCCACTTCTTAGACACGTCGAGCAATCATGTCATGCAGCAAACGAAGCATTCCCTCGCCTTTTGACTAGGAGGTGATAGGTCTTCGGATGCCACAAGAATCAGAGCGGATACGGTAGTGGGCACGTCTTGGGATGGATAGGTACTTACTGCGCCGCTGCTCGGTCGCCTCGCTCTTCTATAAAAGGAAAAGTGAGGGGCAGTAAATCTCTCATTTCCTTCTTCTCCCAAATTCCTTCACTATCTTCCCAAATGGTGAGATCCACCTCCAGGCCGAGATCCACATCCACCGCCATTGAGCGGTCCACCGGCCAGCCGAGCAGGAGGCCTCATGATCGCTTGGCGAGGTTATCGGAGGGGATCAACAGTGACCGCAATGTAGCCCTCATGCGTTGGCTCGTTGCTAGCGAGGCCCATTCCGTCGGGGCCATGGTTATTAATCCCTAGACAAGGACACTCTCTACGTCTTGTTGTATGTCATGTTTATCGTGGCCGGTATCATCCCATCGCTGTCATAGTTCTTCCATGCCATGATGGCTGCATACGGGGTATTCATGGCCCAAATCCTTGCGTCATCGTCACCCTGGCGGTGTTTCAGCATCTTTGTGAGCGCTTTATTGGAGTTATTTTGTCATTGCTCGGTTCTAGTACTTTATTGTTTCCTGCATGTGGTGGACACTGCGGCCCTTTCCGAGGGAGTAGACTTCATCTTGCGGGAAGGAGCCAAGGGAGAATATCTACCATACGACCTACATGATGACTTGGGCAAGTGGCGCCAGAGCTGGTGCCTCTTCCACTTCCCGGAGCTGCTTGACCAGCTCTAGGATCCTAATGCTCCCGCACAGGCACTCCTGACCTAGGAGGCGCTTGGCCTACATGACGATGAACTTGGCTCAATCCTGCTCCAGATTGGGCTTCTTCGCCAATAGGGGATGTTAGTGCGCCAGGTAGTATAGAAGTACCTCTTGTAATGTGTGGTGCCACTACACCAGCTCGCACAGCCATGTGAGTATACAACGGTCCCAGCGACGCGACCCGCCTTCGCCCTAGCGGGACACAAGATATTAGCCTTCTGGATGGGAAGGTGAAGCTTGTGTGTGGGGGAGGTGTGGCCGCCGCGCTTCCTTCTAGCGTGCTTCCTCTGTGGGTGGACGTCGACCAGGATGCCTTGATCGCCTCCCTCCCCTATTGCGATGAGTGGGGGATCGAGGATCATTGGATTCCCTTGGGTGCTATAAGCATCCCATGAACGTTCCATTTGCAGCTTCTCGTCACTCCTCCGATGATATTTCATCTCTAGGCTCTGCTCTGGGGAGGTGAGCCCCTAGAGGCATCCCGGCAAGCTCTGACATGTCGCTCCTTACACCCGAACAGGTGGCATACTTCCTAAGAGATGACCCCATGGAGGTTAGTTTGTTCGTGGGAATGAGGAGGGATTCTTGAGATGATGAAGGGAAGACAGAGCCTGAGGGATCCACCGCTCCCCAGGATTCGTCTTTGACGACTCTCGCTTGTAAACGGGCTTCTGGGGAGTGGCCTCCTTCCGGGCCAAGCCCCCGCTTGAAGAAGGGCGGGTGGACCTAGGCGGGAAGCTTCGCAAGGTGAGTCGCTTGTTTTCTTTCCGGGTCCTTACACCCGCCCCTAGTGTGGGTTTTTGTACATTCTTTCTATTTGTTTGATGTCACCGACAATGACCTCCCTGCATGCACTGTCCAAGTGAGGGAGACTGCTAACGCAGAATTGTCGGTTCCATCGACCGGCATGGTGGCAGCTGCCTCGGGGGTGTCAGTGGGAGCCCTTACCCCTCAAGGTGAGCCCTCGAGCCAGCCATCCTTTGCCTTTTGCTTTGTGTGCATCATTCTGATGAAATTTCCCTTGTAGACACCGACGGTGTGGAGCTTGCGCCCATGAGTGCTACATCCCCACCAACATCCTTGACGAATGTTGATGAGCCGGTCGCAAGAGCCGGGGAGGCTTCGACCACTGGACCTTTGCCGAGACCCCCTCTAGCCTTGCTAGCACCAAGATCCACCTCCAGACTCATTCTCTTGCCTTGGAGGAGAAGGAGCGGGTGTCACTCGCCATGAGTAGGAGATGGACTGCTAGGAGAGCATATGCACTCATATCTCAGAGGAAGAGTCCTGGCTAAACCAGGGTCGACTACCCTTGAAGATGCTCCCTTACCGAAGCCCCACGAGGGAAGTGCTGGTGCAACCAAGGCCAAGCTCCAGGCTATCCTCCATATGGTTCGAGAGCGGTGTCAAGAGCAAGCTAGGCTACCTGAGCACTAAAAATCCTGCCATGCCAGCCAGCTCACCGAGCAGGCCCGCACCCTAGGAGTGGAGCGCTCCCGAGCTATGGAGGTGCTGGAATAGAACCACCTTCAGGCTATGGATCGTCATAGCCAAAAGGTGCAGTCCTTGTGCCAGGAGCTAGATGGTGCCCGCCAGGTGCTGGCCGGTCTCTCCGCAATGGCTCAGGACACGGAGAGGCCAGCGGCTATGGCCACTTCCGATGAGACCACTTGGGTGGAGCAGGAGTCCACTCTCCAAGAGCAGGTGGCCTTGTCCCATCAGAATCTTCAATCGAGTTAGCTGCTCGGGTGGAGCTTGTCAGAGAAGGTCGAGCTGCTGAGCCACATCTCCGGGAAAGGCTCACACGAGTTGATGATTCTGAAGCAACTCCGTCGTCAAGAGTTTGAGAGATTCGACGCTACCATCAGGTGGGTCACAAAGGCTATGTGGTCGGTACGCATGGTGCCCCTAGCTCTCTCTCTCTCTTGAAGACGAGGCTGGTGATGTCATCTAGTTTGTGGAAGACTTGGCGGGGAAACAGGATGGGTGGTGGCGGAAAGTCAATGTGACTATTGTTAGGGAAGGAAGGGACATCGTTGAATCCCTATCTCAAGAGTTGTTGTCTCGCCTGCTTACCGCCACCCCTAGCTAGATCTCGCTAAGGAGATCCCGCCCATCCCCAAGGAGGCGAGACCACAATACAAGGATGTGGTGCCCATCATGGTGGATATGGTGGTAGCATCCGCAAGGCGCCACAACTAGTAGCCCGTAGATTTTTTTGTTTTTCCTAGATTCTTTTCAGGCAATAGTTTGGCATGTTCACTCTTTTATAAACGCCAGGGGCTCTTTCCTTTGAAGATGTTCTGCAGCTTTTGCCGCCTTAGACCCGGGCGCTAATAGTTAGCACCAAATGGGTCCTACAGGTTCTTGCAACTTTCGTTGCCTTAGACCTAGGTACTAATTTAGTCCCACATGGTCCGACAAATTCTTGCAGCTCTTGCTCCCTCAAACTCGAGGTACTTATTCAGTACTACATAGGTCCTATAGTACCGCCACCCCTGCAAGCACTATAGACAATGTAGAGCTCGGTATCAGACCGACACATCATACGCAGGAGAGACATGGTTCAAAGGGTTTTTTCTCCACCGCTGGCCGGAAAAGGTCCCGTCCATAGGGCCACTAGGATATACCCGGGGTCACCCTCATGAAAACCTCCTCCCACAGCTCCTCGACCCTGACGGAATCCATTTTTGGATAACTTCCTTAAGTATGGAGGGGAAAACACAAGGAAAGGACAGCCCAGGGGATTTTTTGCACAACAGTCACATTCACTAGAAATACCCGAGGCTGGCGCATTTCCAATTCTTCTTGTGGGCCTGCATAGGCCACGACAAAAGACCTTTGCAATTTGGAGCCCATTTGGTGTGCTCTGGTCCCAGCCAGAGCACTGAGCTCTCGGATAAATCCCATCTTGTGCCCGCACAAGGGCGAGTTCCCCCTTGCGCAAGGCCTTCTCTGGTGCAGGATAGGTCATCCTTCTATGTTGGTAGAGAGGGGAGATGATGCGACGAACCTTTCAATGTTCAGCCTGGGTAGGCCGAGGTGCCGGGGCCCAGGCCTTTCTCCCGGGGAAGTCCCGGCTTCATGTTTCAGTGTGGGTCACTTGGAAAGGCCCGCCTTCGCCATCTTCGTAGTCGAAATGGTGCTAGGAGGGCTTGCCACCCTCCCCGCATCCGGGAGCATAGTCCCTCCGAGCGCGTCCATCCCATGATCTGCCTTGGATGAGTTGATTGCCTTTGGTGTCCTCCGCATCCCGACGGTCCGAGCAGTCCTTCGTGCAGTACCGGGTTTAAAGTAGATGAAGCAGTCTCAGTGGGATCGCATTTCCACCAGAGACTTTACCCTATTGTAGTCCTTAAGGGTGTGAGCAGGGGAATTGTGGATGGGGCACCAGGGGCCGGTGTCGCAGTCAGCAGTAGCGATAGCCTCCGATGCCTTGGACTTCTTGTGCTCTGGTTCCACCGCTAGGGACTGCTTCGTAGGCAGGAGCTTGTGGTTTTTATTCTTGGTGGCATCATTGTCTCCATCGATGGCCTCCCCGGAAGGAGCCATCCTTCCTCGGCCCGGGCACACTTGTGGGCCAGAGCAAATAGCTCTGCAGTGGTGTCGAGGTCTCTGGTGCTAATCATTTCCCTTATGCAAGGATCACGAATGCTAACATGGTAAGCATCGACGATGGCTTCGAGCATGATCTTGGGTATGGTGTGTATTGTCTGGTAGAAGTGCTGGGTGAGCTTACACAAGTTCTCCTCTATTTTTTGTGTGAGCTAGCGGGACGGTTAATAACCCATGCCTGAGCTTTGCTTTTTAGGGCGAGAGGGAACCAGTTGGCCATAACCCTTTTGTCCCCTCCTGCTGCTTGCATGGTGGTGCAGTATATCTGCAGGAAGTATGTTGGTTTGGACTTCCCATTGTACTTGTTCGGTACATCTAGCCAGAACTTTGGGGGCCATGTGACCCAATGCAATTTCGATGTGAAGGTGGTGTAGCCAGCCGCAAAAGAAGGGTGCTCCACCGAACTCTCGCGGGATCGACACCTTCACGAAAGTGACACTCCCGACAACACTCAATGCGTGTTTGGGCGTCTTCTCCTTGAAGCTCTTCAAGGACCCGACGTAGGTCCCTTGAATGAGTCATCCAGGGGAGCCTACAGAGGCACAATCATCACCTCTTTGTCACCCTCTGGTGTTATATCACCCTCAGCGGTGCTATGCCTCCTTGCCTGGCTAACCCAATGGCCGCCGCCTCCAGCAGCTGCGACTGGGGGAGAGTCGACCCCCTGGATGAGCACATGTACCCGGTAACACGGCGAGTGTAGATCCTTCATAAAAAAGGCCTGACCTCCAACATGGTGGTGGCGGATTTCATCCGGCTATGTCTCGCTCTGCTTCAAAGGCGGTCACATCCTACCTCGACATACTCGGGCCGGATGAAGTGACCCACCTACAGCTGGGGGAGAGCCACAACTTCAGCAAGGAGTGGGTCGGTGCCTTCCATCGCATGCTCTACGGGTCGCTGGGCAACACTGCACTCCCCGAGACCATCATTACGATAAGGGACCACGAGTTCCGTGAGTCACACATGGAAGTGATGCCGTGATTCAGCGCTCAGGGTCCCATAGTTGTGCCTGGTGCTACTCCCGTGCTCCTGGGTTCCTCCTCCAGTGTGCCAGCAACTTCCTCTAGTTCATCAAAGGGGGATGTGGGAGACACATCCTCGTCTTCCTAGGAGAGTGATGATGGTGAACTGGAATCTCTCCCTAGGGTGGAGGCCCTCCATGATGCCTTAAAGGAGTGGGAGATGCCCCACTCTCCTTCCCTGCCTCTTAGTCCAGTGGCACGCAAGCACCTACGTCGCCAGGTAAAACTGGGAGACTCCGCATGGTCCTCAGCCGAGGTCGGATTAGGGGCCGAGCACTCCTCTGGTACGCCGCCCACTGCCCCCACCGCTCGGCAAGACAAGACATATCCTGCCGACATGGGGGACTTCTTCGATAGTCCTTAGTGCTTGAGCTCCGACCCGGTGGACGTGTAAGAACCTCCATTCCCATTTTCATCCTAGACTTCTGCTCTCTCTTGATCTTACTTGGTATTTTCATCGAGGCATGAGAAGGAGGATCCGGCCAAGAAGTCTCGCTAGAGCCCATCCTCGAATGACCAGGTGGACTTGGAAAGCGTCTCCTTCCTTAGCCTAATGGTGTGATCCGCATGTGAGCCTTTTTTGCTTTTGTTCTTCCCAGACCAATGCTTTGGCCCCTGGCATCCCCCAACGCCGCCTTTCTCACACAGGTCTCTCGGAGGGTACAAGCGACCAGGGCGCGCTAGTACAGTGGCCAACCCTCACTGATCTAGTGCTAGAAGTGCTACGACCTTGCACCAAGCCGATCGAGCTAGTCACGCTCCAGTTCACCTCCATTGTGGGGGAACTGTCCAACGCCTCCATGGGGTTGGGGGCTCTAGGCGGCTTGTCGGCCCGCAACCGTTTCCTGTGGCAGTGGCTACCGCTATCCCGCCCCTCCTAGGGAGGGTCTCGGGCTTATCCAGCACTTGTCGCCTTCCACTCTCGTCCTTGTGGCTCCTCCGGCCACTGGGAGGTCTTCAATGAAGCTTGCCGATTCCTGGAGAAAATGGAGCGGCAGTTGGCCGATCTGAAGACAATCATGGGAGCCTAGCAAGATGCCTTGGAATCTCGAGAACTGGCGCTGCAGGGCCATTAGTCTGACATGCGGTAGCAGAGGAGGCGGCCCACCTAGCCGCATTGCTGAAGGAGAAGAAGGCTACCCTTGCCTTGCAGGAATCTAAACTGGCTTCCCCAAGGACTCAATTGTCTATCATCGAGGGTTACAACCATAAGCTCATGGACGAGGTGGTGAAGGTCTTGGAGGAGAAGCAGAGGGCCTCCACCGGAGCGGATTGCCGTTGGAAGGATGTGGAATCGGACTACAGCGAGTTGACAGACCTGTGAGGGGTGGTCTCAGCGCTACATGAGAGAGAGACCGCCATGGGGAGACTCGATCAGACCATGCAGAAGATGATTGATCGTCAGGGCAAGGAGAATCTTAAGCTAGAGAAGGCCACGGGAGAGATGTTGGCCGCGTTGCGTGTGCTCAAGATTGCCACGATGGAGATCCCCATCGCTCCCTCCTTGGCGGACCTGACCAAGGTCTTCCTCGAAGGTTCCGCCAATATTTTTGAGTTTCACGGGCGACTTGATGCAGCTACACTCTAGGATGGGCACCATCTAGCCAACCTCCTTGTCAGCGGCATGCTGTCCTATCTTCATCTTCACGGTGCCTCCTTCCTATTGGAGGCTCTTCATGCTGTCACCTTCTCGGACATGGCACTAGCGGTAGCGGCGGCCATGGATGTAGCTAAGGTGGCGAAGATCTTGGGGCCACAACCGAAATGCCAGCGACTTCCCTTGATAGCTCATTATGTGCATGTACTATTTTACCTATTCTTCTTGTACTGAGCAATTCTCGTTGTGTGGTTTTCCTACGCATGAACATTCCGGCAAACAACTCTGTGTTTATACAATGTTTTTACTTACACATTTTTTGTCGCATGTTGCCATTCAGGCGGGTGGCCGTGCCTTCCTTCCTGGTGCATTGTTCAAGCCCTAGCTCCGGGCCTGTTGGATGGCTCCTTTGCGTAGGCGAGGCGTTCTACCCATCCTTCCCAGGGTTGCGCTCCCCGGGACAGACTTCTTGCCACGGCCCAGAGCTGGTCTCAAACATGGGCTTCGAGGAAACGACCATTGAGGAAGTACCTCAACATGCAATGCTTTCTCGCTATGCTCAGGAGTTGCATCCTCGACATAGGCTTCTTGTCATGGCCTAGAGCAGATCTTAGGCACAGGCTTCAGGGGAGCCGATAGAGGACCATCACCCTCACGGTCTCTCTCGTTGTTTCCAGACAGGCTTTTTCTTGCGACACTCAGAGCGGATCTCAAGCGTCGGCTTCCCGGGCTGCTAGCGGAACGTCTCCCGCGTAAGCCCTCTCGCTGCACGCAGGATTTTTCTCGCGCTGTTCCGAGCGGATCTCAAGCACTGACTTCCTGGACATCTAACGGGTCTTCTCCTGTGTAGGCCCTCTCGCTGCTCTGACGAGGTGTTTGGTTTGTCTGGTTTTCTCAGTCCAGTCTATTCGATCATTGAAAATTTCAGTCATCCAGAAATGCTACCCTAATTACCTTTGTTCTTTTCAGTCGTTCTGTATTCGATCTTTGGTCTTTTCGGTCTGGTCTACAGTCATGACCAAATAGATTGAATATATAAAATGCCAGCACATGCACACCAAAAAGATAAAATTGTAGCACCCAACACATGTGTATATATAATAAATGATTTCAATACCATTCGGTAGCAACACTAAATGGCAGCACACATATAAGTATATAACTATATGGGTATATCAGTATATGACAGCTAGAATCAACACAAATGGCAGGATGACAACACCTTATGGTGGCAGCACAAAATGACAGTACCTTACAACCTTATAGATAGAAATTTAGAATTCAAAACTGATAAGCAAGCACTAGTATCGTCTCATGGATTACATATCACAAGCACTAGTTCTCCGGTGCACATACACAATATAAGTTCATACACAACATGACAAATAACATATTACAATTCAGAGGAAATAAGCACTAGTATTGTAGTGCACATACACAGCAGGAGTTCAAACTCTATTGTGCACTAGTTCCTTCCATGCTCAGAGCGGATCTCAAGCATAGGCTTCCTACCTTACCCGCCAGAAAACCTAGCGAGCATGTGTTAGAATCTACCTGCCGGCCAGGCTCACAGATATGCTTTTGGCTATTCTCGGGGAGATCCCAAGAGACAAACCTGCTCGCTCGTGCACGGGGTGAGCCCCAGCGCAAGCCTTCCGCTCAACCCGGGATGGACCCTAGGACGATCATTAGATTTTATTCACAGGGATGGCCCGTGAACAAGCCCCTAACCATTCCCCACATTAAGGGAGAAGCCATGTTGGCATGATTTCGAAGAGTCACAACTTTTATCTCGCTGCGCACGGGCAGAGCCGTGCGTGGACTTTGCTTGTGGTTCTCGGGATGGACGCAACAACCGCTCTCATACCTTCATGCCACGCTTAGTGGCGGGCTGCGCTTCGCGATTCCTCGATCCCTGACTCATATCGCTTTGTCCCAGGGTCATGAACGCTAGTGACCGCTAGTGGGTCCAGCCGATGGGACCTTGCTAGAACTTCATCGGCCCTTCTGTTAGCAATGTTTCCATCCTATCGATTTTGTCCTTGGCCATCACTGCCTCTGGCACCCGATGGGACGTTGTTGTGCTAGCCTTAATTGATTGCCTACAAGCCATCGCATGGGTGCCTCGAGGGAGGGGTGTCACCTCGATTCCCACAAAGAAATAATCAGTACATGGATGAAGAGAACGCACCAGTTGGCGCTTGGGAGAGTGCAACTGGCAGCATCCGAGAGACCACGACAGTTAATACTAAGGCAGTGAAAGGGGTGCGGCGGTTCCTCCCCCATGCCTATAAAGTACAACACTCTCGTACACCACCGGTCATTGTGCCTTTGCTCTCCATCTTATTCCTATCCTCACAGTTTTCACGCAATGGTGAGGAGTCTGCCTCCATACTAGAGGGGTCTTGTGCGTGACAGCAGCGGCCCGAGCCGCCCGCATCGTGAACCTTCTTCTTCATCCTCCGGCTCGATTCTCTCCTTGATTCAGAGTGAGTTCTACACCTCATGCGCTCAAGAGTGCCACCTCCAGCTCTTGCGGTATCCCTCGCCAGGGAGGTCTCCTCTGCCACTGAGGAAAGGCTGCGACTATGGACATGGGCGCTGTCGCCATCATCGACGCCTTCAGAAGGAGGCACCCCGCCTCCAGTGGGGTGCTATCACGGACAAGGTCAAGGATGCGGTCGCGGACGCGGGCAAGGCACCTCCCTTCCACCATCACCGTCTTATTCTTCGCATGAGGATGTCTTCCCCGACTTCGAGTTTGTCGTCCACATCCACCCTGAGGTCGAGGACGAGGTCAGGCTTCTAGGCGACTTCACACGGGAGTTCGCCCACAAGCCTCCGTGGACGTTCAAGCTGAGGTTCATCGATGGGGGACGTGCTCCGACCACGAGGGAAGCCTCTACTTCAAGTTCAACTGGCACTCCTTTGCCGAGGAGAACGACATCCGCCTCGAGCACCTCTTGTTGTGCCGCTACATCGGGCGGTGCCGGATCACTGTGAAGATCTTCGCCAGCCGCCTATGTTGCAACGCCTCCATGTTCCTGTCGGACAGCGCCGATGACAGCGAGGGCGATTGGTGAAGCTCGGCCCAGAGCAGGGAGGCCACTACGCGGGAGGGATTCTCCTATGACAACCAGGTCACTGATGGTGGAAGGACGGAGAAGCCCTCCTACCCTCACGCACGTGCCGTCGCTCAAGCCGCCGGTGGAGACAGGACTGAGAAGCCATGTCGCCGGCTCTCCTGTATCTTCTTTTGCGTTTATCCCCTGCGTGGGCAAGTAGTTAGCACTAGGTTGTACTTTTTCTTCTGTATTATGTCACCAGGATCTTTGAGCCTTGGATATGATGAATCATGAGTGTAACCATTTGTAATATACTTAGATTTTCGTTTGTATGCCTTTGCGCTGCTCCTATGAGCGCATTGTTGTGTCCTGCGCAGCCGGACTCCTGTCCTGGGGGCAGGTCTAAGATTGGGGTGCCGTCAGCGAGCCCCCGAGTGACTTGGCTCCGCCTGAGCTAGCGCCCCGCAACGATCCCCTAAGCGACTTGGCTCGACGTGAGCTCGCGTGCGACTAGTCTGTGCCTGAGCTAGTGCGCTCCCGGCAATCCCCCGAGCGACTTGGCTCCGCCAGAGCTGCTGGCCAGATATTGAAGAGACACAAAGGCGGCCGCACCCCTATCTAGCGCGCCAAATGTCGTGTGCGTGAACACAAACACCAAGGATAGTACATACCCCTTTTAGTTGTTCGCAAAGGGGTGGCAAGCGCGCCCGCATGTTTCTTCTCTTGGTGGTAGTCTGAGAACGAAGAGATAACCAGAGAGAAAGAGAGGACACAATGACACAGGGTTTTACCTAGGTTCAGCCTATCGTGATGGCTAACAACCCTACTTTACGCTTATTGGTGGTGGTATTACTCATATGGTATACATGGTTACAATGGTGGTTCTTCTCGGGTGGGGAGATCTAGCCTATCGCGGACAATGGTGATGAGTCATTGGTGGTGTCCTTCTTTACTTGCTATGCTACCGTCATAAATGGGAATGGCCTCCCGCTGGGGACCGAGGCGTAGGCCTTCTCCTGTCCACTTTACTCCATCTTGCATCCTTTGGGTGCTCTTGGGACTCTGTCTTTCCCTATAAACCGATCCCACGTCTTGTCCTGTTGCGCATGTCTGTTTCCGCACCTTGTCCTGTTTCAGAGGTCCGATCCCGCGTCTTGGTTTTCTATTATCTTTATCATCAGCTTGTCAGAGCACACGATCCTTTCATCAGCCCCATATGGGAACGTCACTACTCACGTCCCCTTTCCGCGCGCCGGGCCATGAAATCGATTCCGGCTCCCTTCACCATGCATCCCGTGGGACAGCCGCTAGGCCCATGGAAACATGGCACACTCAGCTAACCCAGAATTAGCAAAAAAATACTCTCTCCGTCTCAAAATAAGCGATTTAAATTTATCTAGATTCGCATGTACCTATATACTAAAACGTGTCTAGATACATTCAAATATAGACAAATCCACTTCACTTATTTGAAACAGAGGGAGTACTTATTTAGATGAATGACGTTGGCCCCCTGTTTCATATACCACGCAACCAAGAATCACCGCATTTCGTTCACAAAAACCACCGAAAATAAGGGGCCAAACGGTCATACGCACCCACGAAAACCTAAACATCATCTACTCCATCCGTTCAGAAGAGTATTTAGACGTTTTTTTATGTATATATTTACTCCAATCTATACGCTAAAAGACGTTTAATATATTCGATTTATAAAGATAAAACATATGAACGGAGGGAGAAGCTCAGAAGCGAATCAGATCACTCATTTCTATTTCCCGATCCATGACCAATCTCTCAATCGCTCGCCTGCCATGCGATCTTCGTCCCCATCTTATCGCATTATCAGTCTCCGTCTTGATAATGACCGAGACATGAAGGAGGATGCATCCGGACAACTTAAGCATCGCGTCAATCACCTTGCTTCAGCTTTAGTCACATTATTATCCTTCCATGCGCAGTAACAATTTCACTTCTACTTTCTGCAACCATTTACACTCACAACAGTAAGAAACCAGAACAAATTACAGTGCAGCAGCAGTAACAATTCAGCTACCACTTGCGATCCGCCTCACGAACTCCCTCAGGCTCTGGTCCGAGGCTCCGCCGTCGGCCACGGCAGCCCTCGCCTCCTCCTTCCACGCCGCCGCGCGCGCCGTCACCGCATCCGACGTGGCGACCTCCACGCACCTCGTCAGCTCCCGGGCATCCAGGACACCGTCCTCCGAGCGCGCCGCCGCGCGGACACCGACGCCCAGCACCCGCTCCATGAGCCACGCGTTCGTCCCCTGGTCCGAGTACTGCGGCACCGCCACCGTGGGCACGCCGCACGCCACGCTCTCCAGCGTCGAGTTCCACCCACAGTGCGTCACGAAGCATCCCACGGACGGGTGCGAAAGCACGCGCGCCTGGTCGCACCACTCCACCACCATGCCGCCGCCGTCGCCCGTGGACGACGACGTTACGGTGGCGAGGAGTTTCTTGATGGCGTCGTCGTCTCCCTGCTCCCTGCAGTTGTCTCTCCGTAGCACCCAAAGGAACGGCCTGTTGGCCTGCTTCATGGCGTCTGCTATCTCGGCGACCTGCGTCTTGCTCATCACCGACGTGCTCCCGAAGGAGATGTACACCGCCGACTTGGCTGGTTTCGTGTCAAGCCAGTGCAGATAGCCTGCTGTGTCGTGGTCGAACAGGTCGTTGGGACTCTCGCCGTCGTCGTTGTCATGGAGGAACGAGAGTACGGGGCCGACGGTGACGACCTCGACATGAGGCCTCAGGGACGCCAGCGCGTCTCGCTCCATGGCGTCGAACGTGTTGGCGAGGACATAAGTTGACGGCTCCCCGGAGCCGCCGTCGCGTTCCAGCGCGTCCATGAGCTCGCCGAACTCCGGTATCAGGCAGGCAAAGGGGTCGTCATCCGACGTGACGGCGAGGAAGGACGGCAGGTCGCGGAACATGAGCGGCGGGAGGCCCGGGATGCGCACCTCGGCGCAAGGGTCGCACGACGCCGCGGCCGCCACAACAGCCTCCCGGCTCCCTCGGAAGTAGTGGTAGTACGCGGCGAGCGCGGTGGCCGGCTGGATCCAGAACACGGCGACAGCCGCCACGCCATGCTCTCGCGCGACGGCAGCCACCCACGGCATCAGCAGCGTGTACACGGCGCACGTGACAGGGCGCCCGTGGTCGCTGAGGCGCCGGAGAAGCCCGGACAGCGTGCGCGCTCCCTCCAGCCTGACCTGCAGCATGTAGCGTGCGTAGTCATCGGCGGCGCGGTCGAACCCGTCGTCGTAGCCGTCGGAGTAGGCGGCGTACGCGATCCCGCCTTCTTCCTCCCTTATCTCCTCGCCGTCCGCACCCGCCGCGGTGGCCTCCGGGAACATTTTCCGGAAGGCCGAGACCGGTGTGCATATGGTGACGCGTGCCCCGCAGCCGGCCGCGCGCACGAGGCGGCGAGCGAGGTGGCGCGCCGGGGTGATGTGGCCCTGCGCTGGGTACGTCACGACAAGGAAGTGCAGCGGCGGCTGCTGCTGCTTCTCCTCGGCCGCAGCGCACTCGTCTTGCCGCCGCTCCATTGGCAGAATCATGTTTGAGCTCACACGAGTTCGGCCTTGGCCACGCGCGCTTTGACGCGGGGAACAGGACTACAGGAGTGGGGCAAATCGACACGGTTTGTGGCGATAGGCGATACAGATTCTTCTGTTACTGGTTCGCTCATGCCTCATGATGGCGATGTTACCCTGCTTTTCTGGATCGTCTTATCTTACCCTTTTGAATACATCATGGTGTCGTTTGAGGTGCATTTTGGCGAATGGTTTAGCTAATTCTCGGTCCGTCGAGAAATTTAGTTAGAACTTGAATCAACTCCAATTGTCGGCTGTTTTCGGACTAAAATTCGGAGCTAAATTTCACCAGATGCAACTTTTGGGTCCAGAAAGACCGAATTCCTGTTAGATTTATATAGACCGTGACCCATGTAGACAGTCCATCTACTAATAAATTATAAAATCTAAAGACCCATCTACTATATCAGCTTGGAAGCTCTATGGGAGACAAAGTTTAGTTCTACATTTTTAGTTGGGAGAGAGTTGGATCATCTTATAAGGTGAGATGTTTCGCTCCCACTAAGTGAGTGAGAAGAGAAGGAGTCCACGCGCACTCCTCCTCCGCCGTCCGCCTTGCCCACGTGGCGCGTCGCGTCGCGTGAATCGAGTTCGAGTTAGAAACTCGTTTTGTGAAAGACTAAATTTTTTGCTTGGTGCACTAGTTGTTGGGTACGTGTCAACATTCGTGTGCATGTTTGGCGCGTGTCCTTGTCTTCCACCGCGTGGCGACTCGGTCGGCTCACCTCCCACGCTATAGAGTGAGAGACAGAGGTGTTCCTCTTGCTGCGTTGTTCTCTAGGCTTCCACATCCAGGCGGCTAGGTGCACTGTTGTCTGGGAGAGCAGGCCTCTGAAACCCCGTCTGTTGAGATCCTGCACCGAGAGACGGGCGATAAGGTTTTTAGGGAGTGTCTCGGCGTGACTGCTCGCCTCTGTTCGTGTGTTCTTCTTCAGCAACCGACGATCTCATCAGCACCATGGGCGACAACAACAAAGACCAAGGTGCTGCTGCGGTGACGACCTTCCCGATCACCCTGTACGTGTTATTCTTCTCCTTGTATGCACTAGTGCTTGCTAGTTTTTCAGATCTACTAGATGTGGTTATTTGGTTGTATGTGTTTTGATCTTCTAGTGCTTACATAATATTGATTTCGGTAATTAATGTCATGGGAAAATTGCCTAATATTTGAACTACCCAAAAACCTTATTTATTTAGGCAATTTTTGTCATCTGCGTTTGCTGCTTCGGTGAAACCGAGCCCTTTTATGGGTGCTAATTTTAAGAGATGGTAAGGGAAAACCCTCTTGTAGCTCACTGTATTGGGCATAGAAAAATTTGCAGATGGCACTCCCAGAGTTCCGCTTACTCTCGATGAAGAGAGAGCATTCAGGAAGGCCATTGTACTTTTTGAGGGCTCTATACTCAGTGTGCTTGGAGACAAGTTGGTTGATGTATATTTGCATATCCATGATGCCTAGGAACTGTGGGATGCGCTGGACGCTAATTTTGGTGTTGCCGATGCCGGTGTTGAACTGTATGCTATGGAGCAGTTC
Organism: Avena eriantha; assembly: GCA_910589775.1. Lineage (NCBI taxonomy): Eukaryota > Viridiplantae > Streptophyta > Magnoliopsida > Poales > Poaceae > Avena > Avena eriantha. The sequence goes on from OU342740.1 coordinate 20,832,380, forward strand.
AGTGACTACAAGATGGTTGAAAATCGATCTGTAGTAGAACAGGCTCATGAGCTACAGATCATGGCAAAGGAACTCGAACCCCTCAAGTGTATGCTTCCGGACAAGTTTGTCACGAGATGCATTGTCGCTAAGCTCCCCCTTCATGGAGGAACTTTGCCACTTCTCTGAAATATCAGAGGCATGAGCTCTCTGTTGAGTATCTCATTGGCTCTCTGGATGTTGAAGAAAAGGTGAGGGCAAAAGGCAAACACACTAGTGGAACCGAAGGATATTATGCTGCCAATATGGTGCAGAAAAATGCCCACAAGTCCAAGGGAAATCACAAAGTCCGCCAGACTACCAACTTCAAGAAGAAGAAGGGGCAGAACAAGGAAAAGAAAGAACCTTGTTGGGTGTGTGGCGAGATTGTCCATTGGGCTCATCATTGTCCACAGAAGAAAGGCAAGAAGGGTTAGGCTGGATAGAGTTCTAAATTTGTCAACATGGTCATTGGCAATACTGATGCAGGAACTTCTGGTTCTGGGTACGGTAATTTATTACCTACTGTTCTTTCAGTATTTCAAGCCATAAAATGGTGGGTTGATACAGGTGCCAATGTTCATGTGTGTGCTGACATTTCCATGTTCATCTCTTATTAGACTCGATATTCCTCAGTCATGATGGGGAATGGGTTACATGCTACTATTCTCGATGCTGGCACGGTAGATCTAAAGTTTACTTTGGGCAAGATCGTGCAATTGAAGAACATGCAGCATGTCCCTTCAATCAATAAGAATCTCGTTAGTGGATCCCGTCTTCTAAAAGATGGGTTTAAGTTGGTATTTGAGTCCAATAAAGTTGTATTGTCTAAGTATGGAACCTTTGTTGGAAAATGCTATGAATGCGGAGGCATGTTCCATTTTCATTGGTAGACTTCTGTGGTGATGTAGTGAACCATGTTTGCACTACTAGTAATGAAACTAATGTTTGGCATTCACGACTTTGTCATATTAATTTCGGTTGTATGTCGTGGCTTGCTAGTATGAGTTTAATTCTGAAATTCACTATTTTCAAAGGCTCTAAGTGCCATACTTGTGTGCAAGCAAAGTAGCCTCGCAAGCCTCACAAGCCTGCGGAGGAGAGAAACTTGGCACCTTTAGAGCTCATACATTTAGATCTATGTGAGATGAATGGTGTGTTGACAATTAGTGGAAACAAATATTTCATGACATTGATTGATGATTCTACTAGGTACTGTTATATATATCTCTTGAAAACTAAAGACGAGGCCTTAGATTTCTTTAAAATCTATAAAACAGAAGTTGAAAATCAACTTGAGAGAAAGATCAAAAGAATTCGGTCTGGTCGTGGTGGGGAGTACTTTTCTAATGAGTTCAATTTATTCTGTTTGGAACATGGTATTATACATGAGAGGACGCCTCCCAATTCCCCTCAATCCAATGGGATTACTGAGAGGAAAAACTGGACTCTAGCAGATTTGGTTAACGCCATGTTAGACACTGCCGGTTTATCCAAGGAATGGTGGGGAGAGGCTATATTGACTTCATGTCATGTCCTAAACCATGTTCCAACTAAGAATAAAGAGATTACTACATTTGAAGAATGGGAAAAGAAAACGTTGACACTCTCCTACTTACGAACTTGGGGTTGTTTGGCAAAGGTCAACGTGCCAATCAACAAGAAGCGTAAGCTTGGACCAAAAACCGTGGATTATATCTTTCTTGGGTTGCTTCTCACGGCATTGCTTACAGATTTCTTGTGGTGAAATCTGAAGTGGAAGACATGAGTGTCGGTACCATTTTTTAATCAAGAGATGCTACATTCTTTGAGGATATATTTCCTATGAGAGATATGCCTAGTATATCTAATAAGGAATATGATCCAATTTCTGAACCTAAAACTCCCATGGATACTGATGAACAATCAGATGATGAGAGTTCAGATTTGTATGAGGATGATAATGAAGCTTCCACAAGGAGAAAGAGACAAAGGATCGCAAAGTCTTTTGGTAATGATTTCATTGTGTACCTAGTGGATGACACTCCCACTACTATTTCAAAAGCTTTCACATCTCCGGATGCAGACTAATGGAAGGAAGCGATTCAAAGCAAGATGGACTCCATCTTGGCTAATGGAACGTGGGAGATATCTGAACATCCGTATGGGTGTAAACCAGTAGGATGTAAATGGGTATTTAAAAAGAAGCTTAGGGATGATGGTACTATTGAAAAGTATAAAGCTCAGCTTGTGGCTAAAGGCTATACCCAAAAGGAAGGCGAATATTTCTTTGATACTTACTCACATGTGGCTAGATTGACCACAATTCAAGTACTAGTATCATTGGCTGCCTCTCATGGTCTTGTCGTTCATCAAATGGACGTTAAGACGGATTTCCTAAATGGAGAGTTGGATGAGGAAATTTACATGGAACAACATGATGGTTTTGTACTAAAAGGTCAAGAGAGAAAGGTGTATAAATTGAAGAAATCTTTGTATGGCCTCAAACAAGCTCCCAAGTAATGGCATGAGAAGTTTGAAAGAACTTTGACATCTGTGGGCTTTGTTGTAAATGAAGCCGACAAATGTGTGTACTATCGCCATGGTGGGGGTGAGGGAGTTATCCTATGTCTCTATGTTGATGACATACTAATTTTGGGGACAAGTATCAAAGTGGTTAATGAGGTCAAAACCTTCTTGTCTCAATGTTTTGAGATGAAGGATCTTGGAGAAGCTGATGTTATCTTAATCATCGAGTTGTTGAGAGATGCGAATAATGGCATTACACTTGTGCAATCACATTATGTGGAGAAGGTGTTGAGTAGATTTGGATATGATGATTGCAAATCCTCTCCAACACCTTATGACCCTAGTGTTTTTCTTTTAAAGAATCAAAAGGAAACTAGAGAATTGAGATACTCTTAGATTATTGGCCCACTTATGTATGTAGCTACGAGGCCTGACATCTCATTTGCTGTGAGCAAACTTAGCCGGTTTGTGGCCAACCTAGGAGATGATCACTGGCATGCTCTTGAGAGAGTTATGCGCTATCTAAAGGGAAGCATGAGCTATGGAATTCATTATACCGGGTATCGAAGAGTACTTGAAGGGTATAGTGATTCAAATCGGATATCAGATGCTGATGAGATAAAGGCCACAAGTGGATATATATTCACTCTTGGTGGTGGTGTTGTTTCATGGAAGTCTTGCAAGCAGACCATCTTGACGAGGTCAACTATGGAAGCAGAACTCACAGCATTAGATACTGCGATTGTCGAAGCAGAATGGCTTCATGAACTCTTAATAGATTTTCCTATGGTTGAAAAACCAATACCGGCAATCCTTATGAACCGTGACAACCAAACTGTGGTTGGCAAAGTGAATAGTTCTAAGGACAACTAGATCATGATGGCGCGCGTTGCCGCTCCCGTCTATTTGTGCAATAGAATAACAGTAACATGACATGGCATTTGAATGTTAATTTACATATTGGTCAGTTCAAAGAGGTCTCAATTATTGGCCAGTTGAAAGAGGACTTTATTATGTATGGAGCTAAGTAGTATACACCATGAAGGACATGCCAAAAAAATCGTAATAGAATGTTTGAAGCACAAGCACTGATGCAAATGAGTGTCTAAATCTGAATACATCAATATAAAGTGCAACACTTAGCCTACATGTGTCCTGAGTTAAGAAGGTTTATCTAATGCCAAGTTGTGTGGTTGTATACGTAGAGGAGTGTCCCCAAGGGATCCTCGGCCCAGGCGGGACGTGAAGAAAATCCAACGACCAGAAAGAGGCAGATGACATGATTCGATGGCCACAAACGCAAAGGTCATGAGATTGCTCCCTCTTGTTCCGGTTATAATATCCCTAATATTCAGAATCTGCATGGTGCAAAGAATCTTGTTGCAATGATACACCAGATGAAAAATCAAGCAAGTGCAGTTTCTTATTTTTGTAACATATTCAGAATCTGCATGGTGCAAAGAATCTTGTTGCAGTGATACACCGGATGAAAAATCAAGCAAGTGCAATTTCTTATTTTTAATTCCGCAATAGATGAAAGAAACACTCAATAATCGATATGTCAAATGGGGGCTCATTTCTTAGAGAGGAAGAAAACATTGTAACAAGTTATATAGTTTGATGAGAAATAGACGATGTAATTTAGGAACTTACCTGGCCAGCAGCCATTGTTAATACCGAGTGTGAAAGCTAGCTGACAAAAATTGACCATTCACCGATATTTAATAGAAACAAAGGAGCTGAACGAGGATGAACACAACCTACGTACAAAGAATTTGATATCTAGTTTAGAAAGGGTCAAAATTGGTATGTAAATAAAATGGAATTGCATAGAACAACGAATCTACCTTGCAGAGCACCTTTGGACCTGAAATTTTTTATCGGGTAGAAGTAGTATGGAGAGGAACTAAGACATAAGATTTTATAGGACAGGCTAGTTCCGTACAATCATCATTCGCCGTCAATTTATGCTTGATGGCTGCCATTAGGGGATAGCAAGAACTAAAAATTGGGACGGTCTACAATCGGGGCATGGACATCAATGACGAACAGACATAGGCTAACTGACGAATTCGCATCGGAGATCGATGTCCCGCTCTAGGTACCAGCCCATGCTCGATCAAATCAGTCGGACCGTCGCATCACCATATCAAATTATGTCGGTAGAAGCACCCAGTATTCCGTGTTCGCTGGGATCCAACACATGGTCAAATGGATTGCATTGACCGCCATCTTCCCTGCCGAATCGTGTTAGTCCAAGCCCCAATCCTCCACGCTCGATCGGATCGGCCACACTATCAAATTTCTTGTGTCCTCCCCCGCGGAATCGTGTTGGCAAAAGTCCCCAATCCTCTTCGTTTTTGTTTCGCTTTGGTACCAGGTAAATAAAATCGATTGGAACTAACCGGTTGCATTCGGGGCCCAGTTAACCGGAGGAAGGCTACTTGATACGTAGAGGAGCGTCCCCAAGGGATACTCGGCCCAGGCGGGACGTGAAGAAAATCCAACGACCAGAAAGAGGCAGATGACATGATCCGATGGCGACAAACGCAAAGGTCATGAGATTGCTCCCTCTTGTTCCGGTTATGATATCCCTAATATGAAGAGTTCGAGACGTGTCAAGAGAAGACTAAAGTCTATCAGAAAACTGAGAAACTCTGGAGTTATAGCATTGGATTATGTCCAAATGGCTAAGAATCTGGCAGATCCTTTTATAAAAGGACTATCAAGAAATTTGATAGAAAATGCATCGAGGGAGATGGGTTTGAGACCCACGTGAGTTGTCAAGGGGGTAACCCAACCTATGTGATCGGGGATCCCATGAATTAGGACCTGGGAAAACAAACTTAAACAATTGAGTTGAGAGAAACTTTTAATACTCTCACTCTGCTGCAGATGCAATTATCTCATAGTATTATGTAAGGAAGGTTGATTACATCTTAATGTGTTATGTGTGTCTCCTTAGGAGCAAAGACGTTGTCCTATAGAGCGATTTTGAAAGAACACACCTATATGAGCTACATTACTGGCCACGGTGTATGAGATTTGGGTGAATCTCTAGGAAGCTCATGAAAGCCAAGGAGTATGACTTATAAGCTCCATCCGAGGGGTAGCCTATGGCAGCCAAGTACCGGTAACTGCATTGAGTGAAACTTGCTGTGCATGACTAGGAATTCAAGGCATAGTCCATTGTTCAGTTGTAGTAAGCGTATATCTTTGTCTAGGTGGAAGTTCAACTTAACAGTCTTCACTGAACTGCATGTATATTAAACAGTGATTGGAACTAATGAGCCATATGATGTGCCTTTGAGATCTTGTGGGAGATTCTTAGATTTATATGGGTTGTGGCCCATGTAGGAAGCCATCTAGTCTAATAAATCATGAAATCTCAAGGCCCATCTACTATGGCAGCTTGGAAGCTCTGTGGGAGACAAAGTTTAGTCCCACATTGCTAGTTGGGAGAGAGTTGGACCAGCTTATAAGGTGAGTTGTTTCACTCCCACTAAGTGAGTGAGAAGAGAAGGAGTCCACGCGCACTCCTCCTCCGTCGCCGCCCGTCTCGCCTCGCCCGCACGCACGTCACATCGCATCGCGTCGCGTTTCGTGAATCGAGTTCGAGTTAGAAACTCGTTTTGTAAAAGACTATTTTTTTGCTTGGTGCACCAGCTGTTGGGTACGTGTCAACATTCGTGTGCATATTTGACGCGTGTCCTTGTCTTCCACCGCGTGGCGACTCGGTCGGCTCACCTCCCAGGCTATAGAGTGAGACACAGACAGAACTAGATGCATCCAGTTCTTTTCTCAGTCTCTCTCGCTGTGTGTTCCTCTTGTTGCGTTGTTCTCTAGGCTTCCCCATCCCGGCGGCTGTGTGCACTGCTATCTGGCAGAGAAGGCATCCGAAACCTTGTCCGTTGAGATCCTGCACCGGGCGATAAGGTTTTTGGGAAGCGTCTCAATGCGACTGCTCGCCTTTGTTCGTGTGTTCTTGTTCAGCAACCGACGACCTCATCAGCACCATGGGCAACAACAACTAAGACCAAGGTGCTGCTGCAGTGACGACCTTCCCGGTCAACCTGTACGTGTTATTCTTCTCCTTGTTTGCACTAGTTCTTGCTAGTTTTTTAGATCTACTAGATGTGGTAGTTTGGTTGCATGTGTTTTAGATTTGCTAGTGCTTATATAATGTTGATTTCGGTAATTAATCTCATGGAGAAATTGCCTAATATTCCAACAATTCCCACTCGAGTTTCAAGGTATGGTTCGCGAAATTGTGAAATTTGTCAAAATTTCGTCTAAACTCGGTAAATTCAAATTCAGGTGATTGCATTACATTATAAGAGATTTTGTACATATTTTGTCAAATTCGGACATATACCCGAATTTTACTTTACAGTAGGCTAAAAAAAGAAAACATGAGGTGGTCATAGAACACCATGTAGTCGCTATCGTCACTACTGTTCTCATCGTCGTGCAACAGCTGGGAGTTGCCCTGGCCGGTAGCGCCACTGCTCCGATGAGGGTCCCGTCCTGCCATCATCTTCATCGTCGTCATCGAGGATGACCTCGAGGCCCTGCTAGGCGCGCTGTCGGCGAGCAGCGCACGTAGCCTGGCGCTCGGTCTGCTCCTGCAGGCATCGGACGCGCTCGACCTCCTACCGCTCCCAGTCCGCCCTGGACCAGGTGCACGTGGCGGGGCCCTTCATCGGCTAGACGTTGTTGAACAATGCCTCCATTGTCATCTTGGCTAGACGTGGTGGGGCCCTGGAAGTCGTCCTCGGTGTCCAGCGAGGTCCACTCCACTGGCTCCTCTTTGGCGTACGCAGTGACCCCCCGGTGTTGGGCTCCCTCTTCGGCCTAACGAGCCGGAGACGAACGCTCGGCGGTGACGGGGCATGACGCTCGTTGATGACGAGCGGGAGGGCAAGGCTGATGCCAAAGATGCGCCAACCATCTTCCTCAGCATTCAGGAGGCCGACCCCCGACGCTGCTAGAAAGATGGGAGCGACCGCGACGGGTACCCCAGCCACGGGCTATTGTCGGCGCTGATGTGCTCGAGGACGGTGGCGAGGGTGCGACCAGGTGCACTCCACCACTATGCCGTCCTTTGGCGTTGTCGGGCGCCAACGTCGGGCCTCCGCCCTCGTGGTAGGCCAATTGGCCCGCCCAACGGTCGAGGAAGAACTGGTCCCAGCAGGCCTCATTCTCGAGGTGCTCGGCCATCTCGGGGTCATCCATGCCGGCGATGGCCGCCTAGATCTTGTCGACCCTCTCATGCCCCTCTAGCACTAGTGGAACTGGCATGTCGCCCGCGCTCAAGTTCCAGGTCAGCGTGCACCAGAAATCCGGCGGCACCGGGTAGCCGGCCTCGTGGAGAAGCCACACCTCCCATGGCTAGAGCGAACGACGACCGAAGCCGTTCGCCGCCACGGGATCACCATGGTACCTCTCCGCCGTCGCTTCTGTCGAGCTTCTCTTTGCCTAGAACTTGGTGGACTGGGGGAGAAAATGGAGGAGTGAATGTGTGTGTTCCGAAGAGGGCGAGGCTGCCGACATTTATAGCCATTTGGGAAAAGCGTGGCGAGGGCAGGAAATGGAAAAAGGCGGGAAGGCGAGCGAGCGGGCGTGCCATTATGCCGCCGTGTGGGTGATTGTACAGCCAGGCGTTGCCCGCCGGTCTGACGCGGGAGCCGAGACGAATCGATGAGGATGAATCGTCTTCTCTCGCTGATAGACAGGGGCCACTAGACTAAGATCGCGTGTTACATCGCCATAAGGCTACAACCCGCCAAATGGCTTCCAACACACCCTGTTATAATGACCTAGCTGCAAAAACTCGCCTAGCCGAGAATCCTACCCTGAAAGGTGCGATACAAGGCACCAGGCTTTAGGACCGCATCACTATCAAAGCAACACCCACCGCACCACAACCACGACTACGAGGCTTCTCAGATTGACGTACCTCCCTCATACGCCCAAAGGGAGTCGCCAAGAAGAAGGATGAATCCAATTAGTCTTGAAGAAGGCAACGACTATGCTACATCTGTCGTGACGCACATTGTGCCCCGGAGGTTTTTGCCTTGGGTAGCAACCATCAACGGGCATCACATTGTCCCCCATATTTGATCAAGAGAGCACACCTCTGGTAGTCAAGATGAAGTCTTCAAGAAGAGAGAAACATTGTGGTGTCGCCGTCGCCCGGACAGACGAACCGGACCTAGGGTTTCCCTCGATACCCGAGAGAGGAAGACATGTCTGGTCCATGGCCACGCCTCTAGGGAGGAAATGGCGCATGCATGTGTCGTTATGGTCAGCATCAGCCATCGCCGAGCAGAGTTTTCATCCCCAACCATGAATCGTGACCCCCAATGTAGCCCAACCAGAGAAGAAGGGTGAGTATGCAAGAGCTAGGACAAGTGACGTGGGATTAACACGTCAATGCCCATGGTTGATGGACTTGAGTTTCAGGGGAGTGTTGAAAGCTTCGTTCGGCTAACAACAAAGCAAATCGAGGACACGAAGTTACCCAGGTTCAGCCCCCAGAGGGAAACTTTACTCCTGCTTGTCTGCTCTTGATTATCGATGGAATCGAGGGTCACAGGGTGCGCTGATGTAATATGGAGGTGTATGAACTAGGGTTTGCAATGTCCTCCTCGCCTCCTGGACTTTATATAGGGAGGCCAGGTCTCAGGATAACAAGGCGAGTCATTTACAGGTTAGGGTTTTGTCCTTTAAACTTCCTATCTACTCTTTGACATGTCCTCCAAGGAGTCGCACCTCCACAGGCTTGAGCGACCTGAATCTTTCATGGGCTCCATTTACACTCTAGGCTTCTCTTGGGCTGGATCACATAGACCAATCATGGGTACCCGTAGGGCATACCTATGTTAGTAGCCCCAGAGTATTCATCTGACTCGTAGATTTGGAGGGAGACTATGAAGTCTTCGAGTATGCATATGCCATCCGAATGTTTTATCGGGTCTTATTATTTAGGCCATAGGGATAGTTGACATGCGCGCCTAATTTATCCGATGGATCAGGATCAGTTATCTGCCTTCGGGCAAAACAACGCTATCTACTCAAACTCGAGTCCCCGTACTCTAATTCGGAAAATTGCTAGAGTAATTCGACTCCTTCTGTGGAGGCCTTAGGGAGACGAATTCCAGTGTTATATGTGTGCACTCAACGCGTCCATCGAGACTTTTTAAGCGCACATGTTGGCATGGCATGTTTCTGACAGAGCACAGCACGTGCGTTGCCAGGCCTTTAGATTGTATCTGAAGGTCTTATCTTCGCGTTGTGAATGCGGAATTCGAATGTATTGTCACCACGAAGGTGATTCAGGTGGGCAAGGAGACGTTGTCTCTTCACAAGACAATTGTAGTTGATAAAAGGCGAAGTCACCGAAAGCTTCAATTGCTTGTGATGATATGATGCGGACGTGGTCAATGCAGTTTTTTCCTAAGTATTTTATTTCAATTATTTCTTCTTCTTTTCAGAGGGTGCGCGACCAGCGCTCCCTATGGAAGTATCCCCCCGAGTGCCTACTCGAGTCGAAGACTCGAATGGGGACTTTGAACCTTTGTGACTGCTGTCGATGGCTGCATGTTGTCGATTGTGCTTTGATGACTGCAAGTGCACAGATCGTTTGTAGCTAGTTTCGAAATAAAGATATTGATACCACAAGGAGCAGTAGGTGAAATACTAAAATGCTTTTAACTATAACTAAATGAAGTACTTAAGAAATAACTTTAAGATGCAAGAAAAGTAAAGTTATTTTGGGGGTTTTGGTTGAACGAGGTAATTTAAAGTAAAGCAAAACTTAATGCAGAAAGTGAGAATCGCATCTGTAATAAAAGTTTGGAACTACAGTAGGGAAAAGGCGTTCTCAGGGAGTGGTGGATACACCGCTAGCAATTTAGACTAAGAAATTAAGATTATTATAACAAATATTCTCATAATATGTATGTATGTGGGAGGAGCTCCATATATGGACAAATAGGTAGCAACCGCTACTCACATCATCCTTCATAACCATAGCTGGTGAATAAACGAGATCAATCGTATTATCCCGCTATCAAGGGATTTCTCCCATGGCATGGACATGGCTTAATGAGTTCTCCTTGATTCCCTAAGTTAGCACGCAAGGAATGACAACAACTTTATAGTCACAGTAAGTGCTATCATCTCTTCGTCCACCAACAAGTAATCCCCTTCATCAAGTCCTCATAGGAGGCAAATATTAAGGAGGTGCACAACTCCCAACATCAGATGAAGACAATTAACACATACACATAATGATGTACACCATAATAATCTCTATCTCATCTCAATCATATGCTAGAGTTTCTCCATGTCCCTAAGAACTAGAGATCTACTTAGACATGGAGGCAATCAACATCATAGCAATGGTAATGGAAACAATCATAGATGAATAGTACTTGTATAAATCCACAACAAGTACGAAAATTACAACAAGATCTAGACAAGATGTAGATGGGATGGATGGAGATGGTGGTGATGCAGTGGTGGATGATGAAGATCAATGCCTTAGCCTCCTGAATCTGCGCAGGGCGAAGATGGATCCCCGGTGGATGAGTTCCCCCTCCAGATGCCTTTTGGAGGTGAGGTTTCAGTGATTTATGGGTGTTCTGTATGTCGTCTCTTTGATCCAATTGCACGGGGTGAAACTATTTGAGGAGGTGGAGGCGGCGCTAGCTATACGGCCGGAACTATACGGCAGAAAATTTATTCCGGTCGTATAGTTGGTCGTTGAACCCTCTATCTCCTTTTTCACTTCTGGTTTTCTTCTGGTATTATTAATATTTCCCAAATAAGCTATTTATGTCGTTTTTTACTCCTTTTGTCCTCAGTACAACTTCTCCAGGAATTGTATCCATTGGATCCATCATCTATCCTGATCCTGGTGAAAACAGACATAAAATGTACGCGCGAGCGTCGTAAAATACCAAGATCCTACATCTACCATGCAAAATAATAATGTAAAACATGATGTAAATATGTACTCATCAACTTCCCCAAGATTAGACTCTTGCTCGTCCCGAGCAAGTTTAGCTTAATGGATGTGATCCTCATATTCATGAAGCTGAGTCGATAAAATAAATGAGGCTGTTGTAGCATGTGTTTATCATATACGATACATAGGAATGAGTTCATGAATAGTACCTTACACGAACCAACTAAATAATATTAGCAGGCTTCCACACCTTAGTAATCAACAGTTCACAAAAGATGAATCTCAACATAGTGTAAAAGTATCTGGTTCAACTGAATGACTTAGCGAGGTAGTCCCAAGTGTTTTAGGATCAACATATTCACTTGGGATTCAAAATCTCAAAATTGTATCTTTGTCATACTACAATATAGTGGTATATGCCTATTTGTCTCTGCACACTCGCTCTTTTTCTTCTTTCTTTTCTTCTCTCTTATATATATGCTCACACTTTTGTTTAAGTGTTGTGCAAAGGAGCTAGCCATATATTTCACTTCATGTAGGAATCCAAAGTTTAACAATCAAAATATCAAATTCCAATTGTATATGAAGCATTATTACGACTTGAAGATTCTACCTCGACTTGTTCTCACTCTATTTTGATAGCACTTTCATTTTCCTTTGTTCAAGGTTTTCTTTTCAACTCAATTGCATAGATAGTTTTTTCTTTGTAAATCAAATCGTAGACTTACAACATATTGACCAAATTATCTTTATGTGTTCCATTAATACCAATGGTGTGGAAGACTCCTATTGCTATTATCAAGTGCAAGTAAAATTATACTCAGGCCATTCATATATACAGTAAAACAAACACAAACTCAATATTGCTCCATATATAATAGTAAAATCAGAATTTCATTAAAAAGATCGACTATTCCTGAAGGGAATTCTAATGATGCAAACTTTATTTCTAGTTTCAACTAATGCAAAACAAAATAGCGATATAAAACTTATGAGATAGATTACAAGGTCTTTAAAGATATCCCCAAGCTTGGAATCAAGCTAGGCGGGATCAAATAACTCCTTATTGGTACCTATTCCTCCTCCTGGGTAGAAAGAGCGTCGCCCTCTTATTTTATGTTGCCATATTTAACTATGCTTGCAAAGCGGATGCTGAGCTCGGCCATGTCGTATTGGAGCTTCAGCATTTTCTTCTTGAGGAATTTCTTCTCATCTGTCAACTCAAAGACAGTTTTAATTAAGAAACCAACTCTATTATCGATGTCATCGACCTTTTTCTCAAGGTCTTTGCTCATCATCCAGTAGGAATCAATCCCTTATCCAATTGTTTCAACACATGCCTTCGAAGCCTTTTGTAACTCATAGATCTTATCACGAATCTCATCTTGCCGCACCTTCTTAGGTTTAAGAGGTGATGGACCAAGAGGAGGTTTATAATAGGATCCTATGTTGTAACGATAAGGATTAGGGAGATACTCGTCCTTGTTCCTTACTCGTTCAACTTGCCTCATCATCTCCATCCTTTGCGGGAACATCTACTCCCAATTTGGGAGAGGCTTGACCTCCAGGCTGGATGATGATGATGATCCTTTAGGTTCTACTTATTCGATCCTCTTCACATGCTTCTCTTCTTTCTTCTTCCAGATCTTGTTGACATGAAAGGGCTGCATGGCTTTGCTGCACGGGTGTTGTTAGAGGGGCTTGTATAGGGATGGTGAGGATTTTTCGAGACTGGAGTTTGTAGCTCTACCAAAAATTAATGAAAAAGGTTAGATGCAATCAGCTTTAAAAGGAGAGGTCGAAAACCCTAGCCGCCTTTCCTAACGAGCAACTATACGGGTGCATCCCGTATAGCTCCCACAGTATAGTTATGAACCGACTATAGATTACATCTACGGTGGATCCAACTATACGGGCGTGAATTTTTATTCCCGCCGTATAGTTGGTCGTTAAGAACTCTAGACTCTGAATAAAATTTCTGGAGATGGGTCGATAACTATTCGACCGCAACTATACTGGCGGAATTTTTAATTTCGGCCGTATAATTGGTCGTTAAACTCTCAGTACTCAGGAAATAATTTTGTCAAAGGCATCGATATCTATACGATCACATCTATATAGCTGGAATTTTTAATTTCGGCCGTATAGTTGGTCGTGAAACTCTCAGTACCTTCCGTGGATGGAAGAGGTGATGTCGAAACAACTATACGACCACAGCTATACGGCCGGAATTTTTTATTCCCGCCTTATAGTTGGTCGTTAAACCTTCTGTGCCCACCAAAAATAATCTGCTTTTCCAAGGATTGTTTATTAATCTAAAACTTAACGAAATATCAAGTTTTGGCAGAAAAATGCCAGCTTTGATTTTCGACCAATTTTGGCGTTAACAATCTTCCTTCTTCTTTGCTAGAGCATCAAATATTTCTTATTTAACACAATGCTCAAATCAAACTTTAACTGAAAATTTAAAAACTTACTCAAACTTTTATTTTGCATGGGTTGCCTCCCATGAAGCGCTCTTTTATGGTCAATAGCTTGACCGTATTGTTGCTCATTCCATCTCGAGTCCATTCTTCTTGGAGTTGCCATTCCTCGTATATCTTTACTTAATCACTTCTTCTGGGGTGATCAATTTTATGGTGATTGCACTTATATCTTATTTTACTCAATAATGTTTCAAGCATTGTCCATTTACCACGCATGCAAGACAGGGCGTTTTTCCTTGGAGCTTCACTGCTCCCGATGAATAAGCTTCTTCAACTATATATGGACCTTCCTACTTTGATCCGAGCTTTTCTGGAAACAACTTGAGATGAGAGTTATAGAGCAACACTTTGTCTCCACTTTTAAAGGTCTTATTCTCTATTTTCCTATCATGCCATCTTTTCACTTTTTCCTTAAACAACCTAGCATTCTCATAGGCTTCACTTCTAAACTCATCTAAAGCATGAATATCTAATAAACGCTTATCTCCTGCTGTTTTAAGATCATAATTTAAGTTCTTGATTACCCAAAAAGCTTTGAGTTCTAATTATAAAGGTAAATGGATGCCTTACCATACACCATCTTATAAGGTGTCATACCCATTGGATTTTTAAACATGGTACGGTATGCACATAGAGTGTCATTTAACTTGTACGAGCAATCTTTTCTTGACTTTCCACCGTCTTCTCGAGTATGGTCTTCAATTTTCTATTAGATAGTTCCACTTGTCCACTTGTTTGGGGATGATATGGTGAAGCAACATGGTGAGTTACTCCATATTTGCTTAGGATTTTCCCAAAAGTTCCTTTCATAAAATGAGAACCACCGTCAGTAATTAAAAATCTAGGAACTCCAAATCCATTCCCCATACATCAAAGGGTTCAATTATGAGACTATAATCCATTGCCATTTCTTGTCTCCTACCTATATTACCCCTTCTTTGGCAAGCATCGTAGTATTCCACATGCTTGTGTGCATCCTTGAGCAAGGTGGGCAAATAGAATGTGGATTGAAGTACCTTTGCAGCCGTTCTCTTACCTGCATGATGCCCTCCATATAGACTGTCATGACATGCTTTCAAAATTGCATTCATTTCGTGATTAGGAACACACTTCCGAATCATTCTGTCAGGTCCATGACGATATAGATACGGATCATCCCAAAACTAATATTTAAGATCATTAAAGAATTTCATCCTTTGATTTCTTGAATACCAGGAGGTATAAATTTTGTTGCAAGATAATTAGCATAATCCGCATACCATGGTTCAACAATTTCAACATTTGCTAAATATTCTCCTGGAAATGATTCATTTATAGGTACGGGGTTAGTAATTATTCCCTCCATCCTACAGAGATGATCTGCTACCGGATTATCTTTACCCCTCCTATCAACTATTTACAAATTGTATTCTTGTAGTAATAAAACCCACCTAATCAATCGAGGCTTAGCATCCTTTTTCACAAGGAGGTGATGCAAAGCTTGGTGATTCGTATGAATTATTACCTTAGAATTAATGATGTAGGATCTAAATTTGTCGCAGGCAAAATTATAGCTAGGACCTCTTTTTCTGTGGTAGCATAATGTTTCCGAATCTTATTAAGAGGTCTACTAGCATAATAAATAACATTCAAATTATGTCTGTCTCGCTGTCCCAACACATCCCCTAAATCATAGTCACTAGCATCACACATGATTTCGAAAGGTTCATCCCATTTTGGAGATTGCATGATAGGTGCTCAAACTAATTTATTCTTAAGGTTCTCAAAAGCTGCAATGCAGTCATGATCTAGGTAGAATGGAGTTTCTTTATCAAGAAGGTTTGTGAGAGGCATAGCTATCTGATGATCCACAAGTATAGGGGGTGTATCGCAGTATTTTCGAGGGAAGTGAAACCCAATTTATTGATTTGACACAAGGGGAGCCAAAGAATATTTATAAGCCTTAACAACTGAGTTGTCAATTCAGATGCACCTGGAAACAATCTTGCTCACAACAGTTTATCAGTAACAATAGTTTTGTAGTACGAATAGTAAATTAATAGCAGTAGTAAAGTAAAAACAGTAGTAACAATAGCAGTACACAATAGGATTCGAGTGTGGTAGGCATAGGGATGGATGGACGGGCGTTGCATGGACAAGACAATTCACATAGCAATCAGAACATAGGGCAATTGCAGATAAATAAGATAAAGCATCCAAGTACTAGATAATCCTAGGCATGTGTTCCATATATAGTCATACGTGCTCGCAATGAGAACTTGCACAACATCTTTTGTCCTGCCAGCCCGTTTGCAGCGGGGCCTCAAGGGAACTACTGGCAATTAAGGTACTCCTTTTAATAGAGCACCGGAGTAAAGCATTAACACTCCATGAACACATGTGATCCTCACATCAAAGCCATTCCCTCCGGTTATCCCGATTTTTGTCACTTCGGGGCCATTGGTTCCGGGCAACAACGTGTGTATACAACTTGTAGGTAAGACCATGAACAATACTATCATAATGAATCAATAACATGTTCAGATCTGAAATCATGGCACTCAGGCCCTAGTGACAAGCATTAAGCACAACAAGTCGCAACAAAGTCATAACGCACTAATAAAAGATACTAGGCACCATGCCCTAACAATCTGATGCCATTACATGAACGATCTCATCCAATCCCTACCATCCCCATAGCCTACAACGGGGGATTACTCACTCATAGATGGGGGAAACATGGATGGTCGATGGAGAAGCGATGGTGATGATATCCTCCAATTTCCCGTCCCGGCAGGGTGCCAGAACGGAGTTTCTGGTGCTGTTTCGTGGAATCTGGTGGTGGCGGTGGAGCGGAACTCCTTCTGGAAAAACGTCGAAACCCCCTGAGTTTTTAGGTCAGAAGACAACTTATAGGCGAAGAGGGACACCGAGGGGGTGCCTAGGGCGGCCAGACCACCCCCTGGCGCGACCAGGCCTAGCCCGTACGGCCAGATGGTGTGGCTGGGCCCCAGCCCCACTCCGTCTCATATTCTAGCTCCGGGAGTCTTCTGGTGAAATAGGATTTTTGGCTTTTGTCCCGTCCAATTCCGAGAATTTTCATTTTCTAACTTTCCTGGAACCAAAAACAGCAGAAAACAGGCAGCTGGCACTGTGGCTCTTGTTAATAGGTTAGTCCAAGAAATCATATAAAAAGTACTCCAAAGTGTGGACAAAACAAAAGAAAGTAGATAATACCAAGCATGGAACTTCAAAAATTATAGATACATTTGCAATGTATCAACATCCCCAAGCTTAACTCCTGCTCGTCCTCGAGTAGGTAAGTGATAAAAAGAAAATTAATTTTTGAGGTGACATGCACCATCATAAACTTGATCAAAGTATTTGTAAAACATTCAAAGCTGGGATGATAGTACTTCAATCATAACATGAAAGACAAAGTTCTAGCAATAAGACAAAGAAACTATGTTGCAACATGAAAAGGCATAAACACAAGATTCATGAATAACAATGCTTTGCAAGACATTTGTTTGTTTCACATAAAGAAAACATAGCATAGTGGCATTCAGCTTGTCCCTCATAGAGTAGCAAACATAAATGCATAGGACACCTTCAAAGTTTATAAGAATAACTAGATACAAATAGTTTAAAACAAGCAATATCAAGGTATGCATCAATCAACAAGTCTTGGGACAATGCACATAGAACTAAGAATGGCCACTATGCTCTCAAAGTAAGTGCATAAAGATAGAAGGTGGAGACTCAATATATATAGTGGAAGAAAGGCCTTCATAGAAGGAAGCAGGGATTCAAGTCTCATAAAAGAGCTTCCAAAAATTATGGTACTTATAGTTTTCAGCTCTCATTGCCCCTATCATAAGCATCTTGAAGGTGATTAAGGTTAAAGTGACACAACTAAGAGGATATGCTTGACAAGTTATATACCAAAGTCTCATGCCCCTTACGTACAAAGACCGAACCTCATGTTACTCAAATTTAGTCCTGGGTACAAAGAGCGTCCCAAGACTTGCGTGTAAAGTAAACAATACGATTGTTGTATGAACAAAGGATTGTTGTTTTCTCCCTAGTAGCAACAGCACATCTAGTTCCTTAGAGATTTCTGTCACTTCCCTAGATTACCAGAGGCATGAACCCACTATCGAGCATAAATAATAACTCTTGGAGTTGCTAGCATCTACTTGGCCAAGATAGCTACTAACAACGGAAAGCATGCAAGATGACAAATAACAAAGACATGATAGAATCAATAATCAATCTGAAATAGCATCTCAATATCCATCGGATCCCTACAAACACAACATGTAGAATTACAAATAGATGATCTTGATCATGAACAGAGCTCACAAGATCTAGACATGAAAGCACAAAGGAGGAGAACCAGCCATCTAGCTACTACATGGATCCGTAGTCCAAGGATGAACTACTCACGCATCACACCGGAGGCTTGCATGGTGATGAAGAAGGCCTCCAGGGTGAATTACCCTCTCTGGCAGGGTGCCAGGAAGAGCTTCAGATCCCTCCCAATCTAGGGATGGAGATGACGGTGGCTACAGAATCTTTTGTGGATTTTTGATCGGTTACTTAGGGTTTACGTCCCGGGGGAATCTTATAGTCGGAAGGGGAGACCGAGGGGGTGCCTGGGCTGGCCACACCACCCCCTGGCACGGGCCAGGCCTGGCCGCGCGGCTAGGTGGTGTGGCCACCCTCTGGCCCCTCTCCGTCTCGTATTCTGGCACTTGATGACATCCATAAAAATAGGCACTTTGGCTTTTGTCCCGTCCAATTCCGAGAATATTCATTTTCTGACTTTCCTGGAACCAAAAACAGCAGAAAACAGGCAGCTGGCACTGTGGCTCTTATTAATAGGTTAGTCCAAGAAATCATATGAAAAGTACTCCAAGTTGGAACAAAACACAAGAAAGTGGATAAAACTAAGCATGGAACATCAAAAATTATATATACATTTGCAATGTATCACTCAGGCGTTTCTCTAACACACATACAAACTCCATGATCTTACAAGTTCCACTTTAATTTCACACCGCCGGGATCCATAAGCAAAAGAACATGATATCAACGGGGTACAAAGTACAAGTGCAATGTTGAAAGCGTTCCCCATGATACATGGTTCTGCTAACTTCAACTTATAAAGCGCAAGCATATACGCAACAAAGAAGGACCCAATGGTTCAAGTTTATTAAGTGCAAGAAAAGTAAAGTGTGCCACCAAGTTCGTGAGAGCTTTGATCACTAGTTTTCTCATAACAGGTTTAATTTGGAAGGTAGACAAAAACATGAATATACTTGGAATAGCATATGCTAGTAGGTATGTATGGTGGACTCTTTTGAATAACTTGGTAAAGAGTTGGATGCATGAGTGGAACTCATACTTGGTTGCGGAGGCTAGCAAAAGACTGGGAGCGACAAACTAAGAGAGCAATAATGGCCATAATCGTGCAGAGCGACAAAACATCATTGATCAAAGCATAAAGTGGTACTACAAGTTGAAAACTAAAGGATCATAAAGGCTTATGGTGACTTGAGATAGTCATATCATGGTGTGAGGATGCGCCAAGTCAACCCAAATAAAGCATCAAAGGAGAATACCACAATACTATGCTTTAATATGCTAAAACAACGCATGATTCATCCAAGGCACATTAAGCAATCTCAATTGTTTATAACAAGTCATACTACAGCAAAGAATACTAAGCATAAAGCCAAAACAATACCAAGCATGGCATGACAAAGCATAGGCCATAGTCAAAAACAAGCTCTTGTTACCACTTAAGCATGAACTTTCCTACTCTTTTCCACTCGAAACCAAACTATTTGAAAACCAATGCATGAAAGAGGAGGTACAACCAATTTATTCAGAAAACTAAGAAAACAAAGCAAACAAAAAACCAAAACCAAAACAAAAAAGAAGACGCTCCAAGAACAACACAATTGTGCATGAAACAATAAAAATAAAGCGTTTGGAAGAAACCTGGGATTTTTATTGGTGAAGAAGGGGATGCCTTGGGCATCCCCAAGCTTTGACGCTTGTACTTCTTGTATATTCTTGGGGTGAAACGCGTGGCATCCCCAAGCTTGAGCTTTAGTCCATCCTTCATCTCATTACTCATTCCTTCCATACACCTAGAATTTTTCCTTCATACAAAACTTCACACAATCTTTATTAGCAACATTAGTGCACTCAAGATAATAGGTCTTTAGGTTCAGTTCCAAAACCAATAAAACTTCCATTAAAACACAAGCTATTGTAGCACTTACCTCAAAAAGCTCAATTCCCTAAAAGAACTCAAAAAGGAACCAACAAGAAGCAAATGCAAATAATGGCAGAAATCTATCAAAACAGACCAGCAGGAAAAGACGAATTTTTTAGAAGACCTTCTGTTGCTAAAATCAAAAAGTGTTGAACTAACAAAAGTTAGATAACAACCTGGGTCAGAAGCACAAAAATGCACGCCTCAAACGGACGTACATAGATTTTACACGATTTTTTACGGTGAAGCACAGAAATCTGTTTCGGGATAGCAACTTTCCCAATCATTACTTCTCTCTCATTAGAGGTTACTCTTGGCACAAAAAGCAAATAAAAAGGATAAGGAGCGGTTATTACTGAAGTAATAACTTCCAAGACTCATCTAAAAAAATTGGGTTATCTCCCAATAAGTACTTTTCTTTAATGCCTTTAAGTTAGGCATAGGAACTAAATGGAAAGAATAGAAGCAAGCGGAGATAATCATGGTGAAAACATTGTTTTGTTCAATGAAATCCTTTTGTTAACAAGGTTGATCAGGTCTTGTTATCAAAACAATTTCATATGAGATAAAACTTAGTATGCCACTAATGATTATGTTAGCTCAACCTTGATAGCAATGGTCCCAATCATAATAGTTTCAAATTTTTCTCTTGGTATGGGACAATATATCTCTCCAACTTGAATGCCCTCAACATGTTCAATTGAATTCAAACCATAATTCATTTCAACATTCTTGGGGAAAAAGACAGTATGTTCCTTGTCATTAACATTAAATGTCACCTTTTCTTGATTACAATTAATAACAGCTCCTACAGTATTAAGAAAAGGTCTCCCAAGAGAATAGACATATTATCGTCTTCAGGCATTTCAAGCACAACAAAATAAGTTAATATCAAGCAATTATGAGCCACTTGAACAGGTACATCCTCACATATACCAACAGGAATAGTGGTAGATTTATCAGCCATTTGCAAAGATATATCAGTTGGTATCAGTTTTTCAAGTTGAAGCCTCTTATAGAGAGAGAAAGGCATAACGCTAACTCCAGCTCCCAAATCACACAAAGCAGTTCTAACATAACTGTTCTTAATAGAGCAAGGGATAGTTGGAATCCCTGGGTCTCCAAGTTTCTTAGGAACCTTACCATTAAAGGAATAATTAGCAAGCAAAGTAGAAATTTCTTCATTAGGGATCTTCCTTTTATTCGAGACAATATACTTCCTATACTTTGAGTAAGGAGGCAATTTAATAGCATCAGTCAAAGGAATTTGCAGGAATAAAGGTTTCATCTACTCACAAAACTTATTATAGTGTTCATCTTCCTTTGACTTGTGTTTCTTATCAGGGAAAGGCATAGGTTTTTGGACCCAAGGCTCTCTTTCACTACCATGTTTCTTAGCAATAAAATCTTCTTTAGTGTATTTAGTATTCTTAGTATGCTTTTCAGGTTCTTCTTCAACTTTTTCTTTATTAGGTACTTCATTTTATTCATTACCACTTTCAGTTTCAGCATCAAAGACAGATATACTATTAGGATCTATAGCAGGTTCTAAGGGTTCTACAAGAGTTTTATGTTTCTTTTTCTTTTCTTACGAGTAGTACCACTATTTTCAGCTTGTTGAGAATCCTGCTCAATTCTTTTGGGATGCCCCTCAGGATATAGAGGATCCTGGGTAGCAACACCACTCCTAGTTCTAATTTCATAAGCATGTTTTTCTTTAGCGGCATTAACTAGCAGGTCTTTTTGCACTTTAATGAGTTGATCTATTTGAGTTTGAACCATTTGAAAGTGTTTAACAATCATTTTAACATCATTAGAGGTTCTTTCCACAATATCTTTTAACTCAACAATAGCTCTAGTGTTTTCCATTAGATGATTTTGCACCCTTTTATTAAAATTATCTTGCTTAACAATAAAGATATCGAATTCTTCTAAACATTGATCAGGAGGTTTAGAGTAAGGGATATCACCTTCATCAAAGTGTTGGAGAGAGTGTACCTCGATAATGGATAGGTAGGGAATAGGCTTACATAATTCTTCTATAGGAGGTAAATTCTTGACATCTGCAGCTTTAATTCCCTTCTCCTTAAGACATTTCCTAGCTTCCTTCATCACTTCATCATTTAATTCAATAACTCCCCTCTTCTTTGATGTTGGAATAGACACTGGTATAGTAGGTTTTCAGGTACAATTACTTCAGGTATAGCTTGTTCAGGAGGAGTCCAATCTTCATAATTCTTGCTTATTTTAGCCATTAATTCCTCGGCTTCCTTAGGAGTCCTATTCCTGAAAACACAATCAGCACAACTATCTAGGTATGTCCTAGATTCTTCGGTTAGTCCATTATAAAATATATCAAGAAGCTCATTCTTAGGTAATGGACTTCCAGCCTATGCATGAATCAAAGCACAAAACCTTGCCCAAGATTCAGGCAATACCTCTTTTTCTCCCTGTTTAAAATCAAAAAGTTCCTGCAAAATAGCGTTTCTAGCACAAGGAGGAAAATATTTTTACAGGAAAGTACTAATCAAGCAATCAAGGCTATCAATAGATCCAGGAGGTAAATTACTAAACCAAGTTTTAGCTTCTCCTTTCAGTGAAAAGGGAAAAATCTTAGCAACAAAGTAAGTATGCATCTTAATATCATCATAAAACAAGCCACTCATGGTAGAAAGTTCATTCATATGTGCTACCGCACTTTCATTCTTAGTCCCATAAAAAGGTTATTTCTCAACAATAGCTATGTAAGATAGATCAAGAGAGAAATCATAATCTTTATCTATAATGTTTATGGGAGAGGCAACAAACTTAGCAATAGGAGATAATTTGGGTCTAATAGTACGCCTCTCAAGGAGACTCTTAGCAGCGCTCCTATCATGGGTGTTTTTACATTCTTTAATAAATTCATCGGTCATCTCAACATAACCATCTTCAATATCATAACTTTCACTAGACTCAGGTGAACTAACAGGTGTGGTAGTGTCTTCATTAGGAGTTTCAGTATTTCCAGCTATAGTTCTAGCAATCGTAGCATCTAGGAAAGGACCTAATGAACCAGTCTTATCAAGCACAGTAGAAGCAGGATCATAAGCATCAGAAGTTTCAGATTCAGTAGTAGTAGCAGTGTGTGTAGCATGTGTATGTGGTGGTGTAACGAGCTTACTTATAACAGATGGTGAATCAAGAGTAGCAGAGGTGTTCAGAACCGTACCTCTTCTTGTAGTGGATGGTAAATAGGAACCTTGCCATCACAAGACTTACCCATGATGGATGGATAGAAGCGAACAATAGAGAATCCAAGTGAACTTAATAAATAAAGTTATGCTCCCCGGCAACGGCGCCAGAAAATAGTCTTGATGACCCACAAGTATAGGGGGTGTATCGCAGTATTTTCGAGGGAAGTGAAACCCAATTTATTGATTCGACACAAGGGGAGCCAAGGAATATTTATAAGCCTTAACAACTGAGTTGTCAATCCAGCTGCACCTGGAAACAATCTTTCTCACATCAATTTATCAGTAGCAACAGTTTTGTAGTAGGAATAGTAAAGTAATAGGAGTAGTAAAGTAAAGACAGTAGTAACAATAGCAGTAAACAATAGGATTCGAGTGCGGTAGGCATAGGGATGGATGGACGGGCGTTGCATGGACAAGACAATTCACATAGCAATCATAACATAGGGCAATTGCAGATAAATAAGATAAAGCATCCAAGTACTAGATAATCCTAGGCATGTGTTCCATATATAGTCATACGTGCTCGCAATGAGAACTTGCACAACATCTTTAGTCCTGCCAGCCCATTTGTAGCGGGGCCTCAAGGGAACTACTTGCAATTAAGGTGCTCCTTTTAATAGAGCACCGGAGCAAAGCATTAACACTCCGTGAACACATGTGATCCTCACATCAAAGCCATTCCCTCCGGTTATCCTGATTTCTGTCACTTCGGGGCCATTGGTTCCGGACAACAATGTGTGTATACAACTTGCAAGTAAGACCATAAACAATACTATCATAATGAATCAATAACATGTTCAGATCTGAAATCATGGCACTCGGGCCCTAGTGACAAGCATTAAGCACAACAAGTCGCAACAAAGTCATAAAGCACTAATAAAAGATACTAGGCACCAAGCCCTAACAATCTGATGTCATTACATTAACGATCTCATCAAATCCCTACCATCCCCATAGCCTACAGCGGGGGATTACTCACTCATAGATGGGGAAAACATGGATGGTCGATGGAGAAGCGATGGTGATGATGATGGCGATGATCTCCTCCAATTCCCCATCCTGGCAGGGTGCCAGAACAGAGTTTCTGGTGCTATTTCGTGGAATCTGGTGGTGGCGGTGGAGCGGAACTCCTTCTGGAGAAACGTCGAAACCCCCTGAGTTTTTAGGTCAGAAGGCAACTTATAGGCAAAGAGGGAGACCGAGGGGGTGCCTGGGGCAGCCAGACCACCCCCTGGCGCGGCCAGGCCCAGCCCGTGCGGCCAGGTGGTGTGGCTGGGCCCCAGCCCCACTCCGTCTCATATTCTGGCTCCGAGAGTCTTCTGGTGAAATAGGATTTTTGGCTTTTGTCCCGTCCAATTCTGAGAATATTCATTTTCTGACTTTCCTGGAACCAAAAACAGCAGAAAACAGGAAACTATAGGTTAGTCCAAGAAATCATATGAAAAGTACTCCAAAGTATGGACAAAACAAAAGAAAGTAGATAAAACCAAGCATGGAACATAAAAAATTATGGATACATTTGCAACGTATCACTATCTTAGCAAAATCTTTTGTAAAATGCTTATAAAAACCTACATGTCCCAGAAACATTTTTAAGTTTTTAATGTCCAGAGGTATTGGAAGATTTTCTATAGCATTTATATTAGTTTTATCTATTTCTATTCCCTTCTCCGAAACCTTATGCCCAAAAAACGTTACCTTATCTTTCCATGAAACGACATTGTTCCCAATTCAAAACTAAATTTGATTGCCTGCATCTCTGCAAGACTTTGGTCAGATTGTAGAGGAAATTATCAAAAGTTGTTCCACAAACAGCAAAATCATTTGTTAGAACTTCCATAGTCTTCTCAACAAAGTCACCAAAGATCTTTAGAACACATTCTTTGGAAAGTTGCTACTACGTTACTAAGCCAAATGGAATTAATCTATAAGCATATATGCCATAAGGGCAAGCGAAAGTTGTTTTCTTTTGATCTTCCAGTTGTATGGCAATTTGAGAATGTCCAGAATAACCATCAGGAAAACAGAAATAAGAATTATTACTAAGTCTTTCTAAAATTTTATCCATGAATGGTATTGGTTTATGATTTTTCTGTGTCTCGCGGTTTAGCTTCCTAAAATCAATGCACATACGATATCCTACTACAGGCCTTACAGGAACTAGCTCACCATCCTCATTCATAGCAGCATCAAGACCGCCTTGTCTTGGTATGCAATGAGCTGGGCTAACCCACTTACTGTCAGAAATAGGATATATTATGCTAGCATCTAGTAAGCGTATAACCTCTTTTCTTACTACTTCCTTGATTTTCAGATTAAGCCTTCTTTGTGTACATATCTACTACAGGTTCAGCATCATCAAGCATGGTAATCTTATGTGTTACGATAGATGGATCTATTCCTTTAATATCACTCAGTGTATATTCAAAGGCTTCACGATGCTTAACCAAAACAGAAATAAGTTTATTTGTTTCATTCTTCAATAAATTCTTGCTAATAATAACAGGACACTTATTTTCATTATCTAAAAACTCATACCTCATATCTTTCAGAAGTTGTTTTAATTCAATTGGTGGAGGCTCTTCATCTCTTTTCTTACCAATTCTTCATAGTCATGTGGATTTTGTGCTTCTGGAACTGAATCAAGGTAATCATCCATGTCTTCTCTCTCCTCATCATCTGGTGCTTCCTCCCAATTAATCAGGCTCCTCTCTAATTCATCTTGTGGAGTACTAAAATGAATTGCTACCAGCTCGGCAATCGTTTTCTCTTCCTTGGTATCTTCCACTTCATATGGACTCTTCTTTAGTTTGGAAAAGTGGAATATCATTTCCTCTTCTCCAAACATTAGTGAAATAGTCTCCTTCTATTATCAACTCGAGCTTTGGTGATGGAAACAAAAGGCATGTCTAAAAGAATAGGACAAAAAGAATCTCGAGGCATATCAACAATATGAAAATCAAGGGGGTACATGAGTGACCCTATAAAGACATAGATGTTTCTGATTACTCCTTCCGGTTTTATATTGGTCCTATTAGATAATTTAATAGTAGTGTCTACCGGTTCCACATCTGGATTATTTAAATTATAGCAGAGTTCCTCATAAAGTGATGAAGGCATTATATTTATAGAGGAAATTGGCTCACAAATTCCATATAAGAAATTTTCTCCACAATATATAGGGGTCATTGGTTTATAAGTTTTGTTACCTCATACCTTACCTTTGATGAATTCTGAGGTTTCAAGGTCTAGCATAACCACTTTATTGTCCACTATGCGTGCTTCCATAAGATCCTTTAATATAACATTATTTATATTGGTAGCTTCGGGGTTCCTTTCTGGTTTCTTTGATCTCTTCTTTATTTGTTCTTCCTCTTTTTGCATTTTCTCGATGATCCCTTGAATAGGTATCTAGGATAACTCTTCCATCAGTGCTCTTGCACGCTTCTTTTCTTCGAGGGGTTTACGGGGTTCCCATTCCTTAGGTACCTGCAAATGCCCTGCATAATTCTCAATAATTTTCTTTACTGAGTAAGAATCAATACCGAGGAACTATCCTTTCATCTAAAAAGGAAATCATTAATGCAAGCATATTCAGAAAAACTATTTGTAATGTTTTCCTTATCTTTAAGATTGTCTGTTGCTTCTCTCATTTTTATTATTAGATTCCAAGCTTCATCATAGGTACAAGATAGAAAACTACCATTAGAAGTAGTGTCTAGATTCATTCTATTTTCAATATTTAGCCTTCCATAAAAAGTATGAGTGATTAACCAATCATGCAGACGATGATGGGGGCAATTATCTAGGTAGCTTTTGTACCTTAGATATCCTTCATATAAGCCCTCACCGGGATTATTTTTGAAACTGATAATAATACCTCTCATCCTGTGAGCTTTGCTTTCTGAATCATATTTTGATAGGAATTTGGTTGTCAATTCCTCCCAAGTCCTCGGTGCTTCTGCACAAAAAACCTGTACCAATCACAAACATTATTACAGAGAGTTTGTCTAAACAACTGGGTTTTAACTATATCAAGACTACATTTGTCGAAAAAATAAAGGAACTAAGAACGTCTTCAAAGAATTGTAAGTGTCCATACAGACTCTCTTCATTGGTTCCTGCAAATTTCTTAGAGTGCAATATTTCAAATAATAAAGGGTGGATCTCGATTCCATTCGGATTTATGCTTTTATTGACAGTTATAAAAGCATCCATGGGCGAACCCATTTTCCTCACTGTCTCAAGCTGGTTTAAATGATGAGTGTTGTCCATTTTTGCGGTCCCACAACTCAAGTAAAAATTAGTACAACAAAAGTAAATAACTAAAAGTAAAGTGACTTATAGCGCTAAGCTCCCCGACAACGGCACCAGGAAATAGCTTGATGACTGCAAGTGCACGTATCGTTTGTAGCTAGTTTCAAAATAAAGATATCGCTCCCATAGGGAGCAATAGGTGAAAGACTAAAATGCTTTTAACTATAACTAAACGAAGTACTTAAGAAATAACTTTAAGATGCACGAAAAGTAAAGTTGTTTTGGGGGTTTTGGTTGAACGAGGTAATTTAAAGTAAAGCAAAACTTAATGCAGAAAGTGAGAATCGCGTGTGTAATAGAACTTTGGAACTACAGTAGGGAAAATGCGTTCTCGAGGAGTGGTGGATACACCGCTAGCAACTTAGACTAAGCAATCAAGATTATTAAAACAAATATTGTCATAATATGTATGTATGTGGGAGGAGCTCCATATATGGACAAATAGGCAGCAACCGCTACTCGCATCATCCTTCATAATCACAGCTGGCGAATAAATGGCATCAATCATATTATCCCGCTATTAAGGGATTTCTCCCATGGCATGGACATAGCTTAATGAGTTATCCTTGATTCCCCAAGTTAGCACGTAAGGAATGACAGCAGCTTTATAGTCACAGTAAGTGCTATCATCCCTCCATCTACCAACAAGTAATCCCCTTCATCGAGTCCCCATAGGAGGCAAATATTAAGGAGGTGCACAACTCCCAACATCAACATGAACACAATTAACACATACACATAATGGTGTATAACATAATAATCTCTATCTCATCTCAATCATATGCTAGGGTTTCTCCATCTCCCTAAGAACTAGAGATCTACTCAGACATGGAGGCAATCAACATCATAGCAATGGTAATGGAAACAATCATAGATGAATCGTACTTTTATAAATCCACAACGAGTACGGAAATTACAACAAGATCTAGACAATATGTATATGGGATGGATGGATATGGTGGTGATGTAGTGGTGGATGATGAAGATCGATGCCTTAGCCTCCCGAATCTGTGTAGGGCGAAGATGCATCCCTGGTTGATGAGTTCCCCCTCCAGATGCCTTTCGGAGGTGAGGTTTCGGTGATTTCTAGGTGTTCTGTATGTCGTCTGTCTGATCCATTGCACGGGGTGAAACTATTTGAGGAGGCGGAGGCGGTGCCAGCTATACGGCTAGAACTATACGGCTGAAAATTTTATTCCGGTCGTATAGTTGGTCGTTGAACCCTCTATCTCCTTTTTTTCACTTCTGGTTTTCTTCTGGTATTATTAATATTTACCAAATAAGCGATTTACGTTGTTTTTGACTCCTTTTCTCCTCAGTACAACTGTTCCAAGAATTGTATCCATTGGATCCATCATCTGTCCTGATCCTGGTGAAAACACACATAAAATGTGTGCGCGAGCGCCATAAAATACCAAGATCCTACATCTACCATGCAAAATAAAAACATGATGCAAATATGCACTCATCATGCTTCCAACGCTCCCTATGGGAGTAGCCCCCAAGTCCGTAATCAAATCGTGGATTCGAAGAAGGAATCAATGCGTACTATGCTTGTGCTTGTAATGGATGGGGTAACACTGGACCAAGAAAATCCTCGGGTGCATGACCAGGCTCCTATTAGGAGTAGCCCCCAAGTATTTGGTCGAGTCGTGGACTCGAACAAAAACTTAGCGAGTCGAAGAAAAATTACTGTTACACACCTCATCTTTTGTTGATAATGTGAATGCAGATGATGTTAGTGCTGACGATTTAGTGAGCTCAGCCATCGGTGTGAGCGGTGATGATGGGACTTGATGGGTGTGGGCCCCAAGATCTGGTTGTGGTGTACTTATTCTAGTGGTGTGATGTGAACGTCGACTACATGACACTTCACCTATATGGGCCTAGGGGAATGCATTGTGTATTTGGCTACTAATCGTAGGGGTTGCCGGAGTGACAGAAACCTAAACCCTCGTTAGGAAACCATTGCACAAGGGACGTAAGGGTCTTAGAGTTTAAAGTTGTGGTTAGGTTTCTACCTTAACTACTTTCTTGTACTTACAGATGTTTGCAAGGGGTATAATCACAAGTATGTATTAGTCCTAGGAAGGTCGGTACATTAGCACAGGTTCACCACACAACACTTAGGAAGCTAAAGAAGATTAATGAACTATATGAAGCGAAAGCACTTAACAGAATTCCCGTGTGTCCTCGAGAATGTTTGGTCATCTTAAGTAATACAGCCGGCTTGTCCTTTGCTGAATAAAGGATTGGGCCACTTGCTGCATTTATTCTTATTGTCTTCCATTTACTCGTACTTTATTTACTTGCATTATCAAAAACCCCTAAAAATCCGTTTGCTAAGTATTTGTAGAGAATTCCTGATCCATACCACTAGCCAGCACCTTCTGCTCCTCGTTGGGTTCAACACTCTTACTTATCGAAAATACTGTGATACACCCCCTATACTTGTGGGTCATCAACTCCCAATTCCATTCTCCACATCGCCTGCTTTATTACCCTGTGTGAGTGCTGGCTCGACATCGATCCATACTTTGGTCTCTTCAAAAACCCTATTTAGCATGAAGAGGCAATCAGGTTCGAAGTCTGTCGTGTACAACATTAGTGGATGTGGTATATTCGTAAGCCCCTATGTTCAGTACTTTAGCCTCAACTTTGTCGATTCTTCCCAAGGATGGAGGGCAAATGGTTCTACATCCTAGACCAGAAAGTAGGAGAGCAAGCGTTTGACATTGCTCCCTTTTATGCAAAGGCGGAGCCGAAGAGGAAGAGATCCTGGAAAAACATGGTCATTCCAGGTGAAGCGGACGAGGTTGAAACCTTGTACCAATGAGTGAGAGATCTTCAGCTCATCCGTGGCAAGGAGGTCTCCGGTGTGGACCTCATTCTGACCTTCCTCCGATGTTGTGTGCATCCACTGCAAATCAGAGCCTACCCAATGTTCTTATGGTGTGGATGGTCAGATCCAACATGTGTTTGTGAGGAAGACATGTCGTCCGTGGAGCTCGAAAAGAAGATTAGGTCGATGACAAAGCTCACCGTGGATGAGCCTCTCCCTATAGAGTCGGCGACTGAGCCATTCCATGCCACCAATCCTATGCTGGCAGTAATATTCTGTCATGTGTTGCCTTGACATTAGGATAAATTTAGTAGGGACCTAATGGTGGTATCATCTTCTTCTGCAGGAGTGGAAAGTTGGAGGTTCGATGCCTCCCCAACCTGAGGGCTTGATCCCTCCTGAGGCCAAAGAGCTGGACGAGTCGGACTCGACCGTTCCTGCTATGGAGGTAAATAGAGCCCCCGAGTCCAACGAGGATGGGGCTCGCAAGCGAGGGGGAGCAAAGATTCGGATGCCTCCATGCCAGAGACGTTGAAAGATACTGCTCCTAGAGTAGGTGCCCATGATCCTTTTCCCATGGTACCCCTTCATACCATGCCTCCCAAACCTCAGCTAAAGAAGTAGCAATAGGAGGAATTTTTTTATCTTGACAAATTCGACGAGTGAGCCTCTGCAATCTTGCAAAAAAATTAGAGTACATTGCTTGTTAATGTGCTGAGATAGATGTTCTTTTTTTATTGCTGAAGTGACACGGTGTCGTTGTACGAAAGTGGTGAGGACGTGGAAGATGAGGGAGTCATGGACTCCAAGGGCAAAGGCATGGAGAAGACTGAGCCTCCCTGAAGACGGTGGCCACCTCATGCGATAGCTCTAAGATCCTCCAAGTTGGGGCGGTGCAGGGTTCTCGCTCGGATGACGAGACAAGAACCTTCAGAGTCTTCGGATGATCATGTAAGTGTGTTGTTCATTCGAGGGAGCCCTGCGTGTTTTTCTTGATCTGATCTGAAGTTTTGCTCCAGCCCTTCCTATGTGACATGGTTCGCCTGGGTCAAGAGCACGTGCAGCTGGATGCAAACTTTCGGCAGCTCCAAGGTAAACTCTTTTGTCATGTTGCATGACTCATCCGAATGTGAAGTCAATTTATGATTAATGCATTTTCTTGCAGCAGAGGAGAATAATCAAGTTCTTCGTCAGCTAGACTCTCTCGAAAAGAGTCTTAGCATGGCAGAGACCAAGAGAAATGATGCAGTCAAGGCCCTCGATCGCTATAAGATAGAGTCGAAACAGCACGAGGAAGACTTGGTGGCGGCTGCAGTGGAGAGGGAGAAGGGTCTCGTGGATCAGTTCATGACAGATGCCCAGGTTCTCTCTGGTAAGTTTTCTTGTTTGAGGTTCTTTCCTTGCTCGTCCCTTTTTGCTTCTTTTGTCTTGAGATTTGATTGCTCTATCTTTGTAGATGCAGCTGGT
This sequence comes from Avena eriantha, assembly GCA_910589775.1. Classification (NCBI taxonomy): domain Eukaryota; kingdom Viridiplantae; phylum Streptophyta; class Magnoliopsida; order Poales; family Poaceae; genus Avena; species Avena eriantha. The sequence continues at coordinate 20,864,496 of OU342740.1, forward strand.
CTTGATTTTGATGGTCAGGCACTGATACATGATGATCTATGGATTGGCTCCGTAGCTACAGTCAAGGACCGCAGCACCTCCACCAAGGATGCTCTGCAAAACGCCAAGGTCGTCTCAACGAGGAGATGCTTCTGAAATCCAAGGCCATTGAAGATGTCAGCAATCTTGCTGAGGCTTTTACCAAGGGCGTGCCTGCGGAGTACAAGCAGATGCATAAAGGAGCGGGTGCCTCCCTCAGTTTGGTGATGGCACAGGCTTCCAGTGCTAGGCTGGATGTCAGCAAGTTACCTCCAATATGCCGGTGATAGAAGAAGGCGAAGAGGTAGCCTTTGTTTTCTATGCCCAGTGCTATAAGAAGTATGGCCCGCGGCGCATCGAGATGGTTGTGAAGTACTCTGTGGAGCAGAAGCGATTATCCGCCAAAAAAGCCACAACATCAGAGGCTGTCACAGGCCCTGCAAAGTCTTCGGATGCATCTGAGTAGGCCATGTTGTGCCCTTCTAGTGCTTTTGTTGTATAGTACCATTAGGACTTTATAGTTTCTACAAATGCTTTTGTGAGCTTGAACTACCAGGACTTGTCTAAGTCCTTTGGAGTAACTGTATATATATTGGTTGCTTTCTGTTTCTCATGTTCCTTCGACTTATTGCATCTTGAACAGAAGTGCTTATCCTTCGATTCTTTACTTGACCAGGGTCGTCGTCCTCTACTCCTTTAGCTCCTCCACGCCCGACGATGGACGAACTGTCTCAGCTCCCCCTTCTGCGCAATCATGTAAAAGATTTGGAGAAAAATCTGTTGATCACCCATGGCAACGCTGATGTGTGGAAGTTGAAAGTAGAAAAGGCTGTTGAGCAGGAAAAGTATCTGCCTGACGAAGTCGCCCAGATCGGTGAATATCTGCGATGTGAGATTTCTTCGACTGATTCATGTTCTTATTGTCTTGTCATGGTGTCGACTGACATGTCTTTGTCTTGTATATGCAGTTGTCAATCTTATTCCGCGGGAAGAGAAGGAGCGCGTCAGCATCCGCCTAAATTGCCTAACGCATGCGGAACTAGAGGTTAGCGAGTTCTTCTGGACCGACCGGGATCGGGCAACCGTGCTGGCGACACTGCAAGATCACATTGTGCAGGAGCTGCACTATTTGAAGAAGGCTTAATCCTCCTTTAAGCATATTTTCAGGCCGATGTTTGCCCTAGACGACACCCCTTCTAGCCTGTTGGTGCTGCTACAGAAGTTTCACGATATAAATGCAGTACACAAGTGTGTGCACCAGCAGCTTGTTGCAGGTGTGAAGCCTTCTTTGGCCATTATGCATATGTAGCATCCGTATGTGGACCTGGGGGTTATCACTGAAGGGCTGCTGGCACCTCCAGATGGTATGGCATGGAACATGCGGCCACACTATCTGGCGGTTGCCCAGCCTACAGAGGATATTGTCCAGTTGTTTGACGAGTGCACCAATGTCTTACTTTAGCGATAGTAGCATAGTGTTTAGCCTGCATAGAACATACAAGTAATGTAAACGTGTATAGCTTCGATTGAGGATTGTTGACCTTGTTGTAAGTTTCATAAACTTTCTAGTTTTTATATGTTCGAGTGTGATTATGCGATGCCGTTTCGTTAGCCTAACGCCTATAGATCTCAGCACCTTGTCAACCTGTCAGTTTGGCTACAACTAGATTAGAGTTTTCAAGGGTTCGATTGTAAGCAGAGTCAGCTACTCGGGCCATCACGATGGTGAGTTGGTTATATTGATGACGAGATCATCAGGGAGGCGCAGCCCCCGAGTGCAGGATGCATAATGTAAAAAACATAACAAGACTCATGTTTGAGGAACTTAGCTTTATTTATTGAAGAATAGCAGGAGGTACATTGTTTGGCTAAGTAGCCTAACTGAGTAGCCTTATTGAAAAGTAAAAAACATCTAAGGGTAGAAGTGTTGCAGCTGCACGACATTTCACTGGTTGGAGCATGTAACTCTGGTCTCTACATCCTTGAGGTGATAGGCTTCACCTGGGATCACTTCCATGACCACGTAGGGTCCTTCCCATGGAGATTCGAGCTTAAGGTGCCCTTTTTTCTTCAGTCGAGGACAAGGTCTCCTTCGATGAAGGACCTTGGGCGTAGCCAACGGCTGTGGTAGTTACGGAGGCTCTGCTGATACACCGTTGACCGTTCAGTGGCAATTTCACGCGCCTCGTCCAGAAGGTCAATGGAGTCTTCGAGTGCGTCCGTAGATTCGGCTTCGTTGTAAGCAACGACCCATGGGGCCTTGTAGCGTACTCGGCTGGTAGTACCGACTCAGCACCGTGCACCATGAAGAAAGGTGTGTAACCAGTGGAGCTTTTTGGGGTTGTTCACAGGCTCCATAGCACAGAGGGAAGCTTGTCTACCCATGCTCCGGCCGCTCGTTCGAGTGGCCAAAAGAGTCGCTTCTTGATGCCATTGCAGACTAGGTCGTTGGCCTTTTTGACTCGACTATTGGTCTGGGAGTGTGCCACGGAAGTGTAGCTGATGTTGATACCCAGATTGTCGCAGAAGTCCTGGAACTCCTTTGAAGGGAAGTTTGTCCCATTGTTGGTGATGATGTTGTGCAGTACCCCAAATCTAAAGACAATGGACCCGAAGAACTTAATGGCAGTAGCGCTGGTCTAGTTAGTGATAGGCGTAGCCTCGATCCACTTGGTGAATTTGTCGATTGTGACGAGGAGGAAGACGTATCCTCCGGGCGACGACTTCTGCAGCTTGCCAACCATGTCAAGTCCCCATTGTGCGAAGGGCCAAGCCAAGGGTATTGGTCGAAGCTCCACGCCTGGTGCATGCGGCTTATCCGTAAATCTCTGACAGGCATTGCACATCTCGACGATGTTCTTGGCATCACACATCGTTGTTGGCCAGTAGAAACTAGCCTGTGGACAATTGTAATCTTATAAGTATATGTGTAGGCGAGTAACCCATAATTAGCCGGAATTCCTCTTGGTAGATTTCATCCCAACTTCAATAATCCTACTAGTCTGTTACCAAAACCATGGTCAGACCTAGATGATTAAAACCCTTTAGGTTGCTTAGCAATTAATCTCCTTGGATCGGACTAATGCAATAAGCATAGTGGTTCCTCGTTATCCTCGAGTCTACTAGTTTTCCATTGATATCCCTGTGTCACTCGGGGGTCGTCGGTCTGCTAGCGAACAAGATCCTATCCATGTAGAACAAAGCATCATGTTGTCTGGACCCTTAATTGGACAACAAGCATTAGGCATCCCATAGAAAGTCAAGCACACATAATATAGTAATTAAAATCAATGACAAACTAATGGAAAATATATGAAGGCACATCACATCTCACCAATTCCTTACATCTCCCACGCCCAAGGAACTTACTCACACATGAGAGAAGAAAGCATCATCAATATAATTAAATAAAGGGAGTTCTTCTCGATGTTACCGTGGAGATCCACAATAGGAATAGAAAATTAATCCAACACAATTCAAGATAGGAAGAAACCATCACAAACCCTAATCTTGGAAGGTGAAGATCTCTCTCTCTCTCAAGTACAAGTAATGGCTATGAGGGTGTGATGGCCGGGAGGTCGAAAATCGTGGAGCTAGATGAAGAACGTCTTCACCTTCTTCTCCAGATCTCCTCTTTCTCCTTTCTAGATGGGATGGCGGCTGCTGTGTTATGATTTCGTGCCTGGCCTCTTCACGGAAGTTGTCCCTTTTGACATAGAACCTGAAACACACATTAAAAACCAAGTTTTCTTCACTACCGAATCTCACACAAGAAAACTATTAATAAAAACCATCAAAAATATGTCGAATCTCACAGCTATCGGGCCTTTAGATGTAGGGTCTTGTTCTGCCGTAGTGGATACTTCGGCCTCTTCGGGTGGCGTAGCGCCCTAGTGCGTGACTGCTTCTGGTGCCCCTTTGGGTGGCTTGAGCTTGATGGAGCGTTCACATATTTGCTCCAAGAATACGCCTGGTGGCACCTGAGTGCATGTGGAGCCGATGTTGGCGAGCCTATCGGCCTCCTCGTTGCTTTCGCGGCCAATGTGCCATAGTTCACAGTTGTTGAAGTCTCCTTCGAGTGTGTTGTAGAGGTCACGGTAGATGATCATGTTGTTGCTGATGGCGTCGCACTTGTTCATTGTCTGCTGCACCACAAGGTTAGAGTCGCCGTAGATGACGAGTCAAGTGGCACCACAAGCTTTGGCCATTCTCATACCGTGGAGCAGGGCTTCGCACTCCACTTCATTGTTGGATGCGCGGAACTTCATCTGCATCACGTACCACATCTTGTCGCCATGTGGAGATGTCAAGATAACACCGGCGCTAGCTCCTTCTTGGCGTTTAGACCCATCAAAATGCATTGTCCATAGGCTGGACATGTCTGGTGTATCCGGTAGATGTAGCTCCATCAAGTGAATGAGGAAGTCAAGCAGGACTTGCGACTTGATCATCGTTTGCTGCTCATATGTGATGTCTCGTGGAGACAATTCAATGCTCTAGAGGGTGACCCGCCCCGTTGCGTCGGGGTTGTTGAGGATGTGATTTAGAGGGGCATCGTTCACCACTATTATCGGGTGTTCCTAGAAGTAATGGAATAGTCGCCATGTAGTCATGAAGATGTCGTAAGCCAGCTTTTGGTAATACGGGTACCGCTGCTTGGTGGGTGTGAGCACCTCGCTGAGGTAGTACACCGAGCATTGCACCCCATGGACTTTGTTTTCTTCCGCTCGCTCGACCACAAGGGCGGTACTAACCACTTGGTGAGTGGCGGCTATGTATAGCACCATTGGATCTTTCTCCTTGGGGGTCACCAGGATGGGCGAGGGGAGTGTAGGTGCTTGAGATCTTCGAATGCTTCTTGTGCTTTGTTCATCCATTCAAACTGGTCCATCTTGTGAAGGAGTTGGTAGAACAATAGTGCCTTCTCGCCCATTCGATTGATGAATTGGCTGAGCGCCGCGATTCGCCCAGCCAGCTGTTGGACGCCCTTGATGTTCTTTGGCTTTTCCATGGCCAGTATGGCCTTTATCTTTTTCAGTTTTGCTTTGGTTCCCCTGGCGGAGATGAGGTACCCGAGTAGTTTCCCGGATGGTATGCCGAAGGCGCACTTCCCCATATTCATCTTGATCCTATAGAGGTCAAGGTTGTCGAAGGTCTCGCAGAGGTCATCGATGAGAGTGGCTTCCTCCTTTGTCTTGACTACTATGTCATCGACATAGGCCTAGATGCTGTGGCCAAGCTGATTCTTTAGGTAGGCTTGCATGCATCGTTGGTAGGTGGCACCTGTGTTCTTTAGCCCAAAGGGCATCGTGTTGTAGCAGTAGACCTCCGAACGGTGTGATGAAGGCCGTTTTTTCTTGGTCTTCCACTTTCATCCGGATCTGGTGATATCCTGAGCAGGCATCGAGGAGGAAGAGGCGCTCACATCCCGTGGTGGAGTCGATGATTTGATCAATCCACCGTAACAGGAAGTGGTCCTTTGGGCAGTGCTTGTTGAAGCAGCTGAAGTCCACACACATCCACAGGATGTCTGTGTCCTTCTTTGGAACCAGCACGGGGTTAGCTACCCATGTGCTTCCCTTGATCTCGCGGATGAAGTCGGCATCGAGGAGTCTGTTGACTTCCATGCTGACCGCTTTCGCCCTCTCCTCGGATAGTCGACGCATCGACTGCTTGACGGGTCTTGCATCTGGGAACATGTTGAGTGCATGCTCAGCGAAATCCCTAGGAACTCCTGGCATGTCTACAGCACACTAGGCGAAGATCTTCCCAGTGCCCACGGAGGAATTCGACGAGTGCGAGTTCCTATGCGGAACTCAGGTTGTTGGCGATGAGGGCCATCTTGGTCGGGTTTATCGGGTGGACCTGGACCACCTTGGTGTTCACCGTGGAGTCGAAGGATTGATCTGGTGCATTCTGCTTGCTAGCAGGAGGAAGAATGTTCTCCGTCAATTCCTTGAGCCTTGCCAGCTCTTCTTGCATGCCGAAGGACTAGGATATTCTGTTGAACTCCATGTCGTAGCTGTCAGATCTGGTGAAGCTCCCCTGGACGGTGATGACACCGTTCGGTCCTGGCATCTTCATTAGGAGGTAAGCATAGTGTGGCACTGCCAGGAACCTTGCAAATGCCACGCGCACGAGGATGACGTGGTACTGAGATGTCCAGTCAACCACCTCGAACTCAAGGCGCTCACGTTGAAAGTTCTCGGGTGTACCGAAGATGATGCCCAACCAGATTTTGCCTAGGGGTAGATTCCTTTCCCAGGTACATTGTCGTGGCAGCTCGTCTCGAATGTTTCTAGGCTGGAGATGGGGATTCGCATGGAGCACATGGTGCTAGCAAACATGAGGTTGATGTTGTTGCCACCGTCCATGAAGACTTTGCTCATTTTGAAGCCGCTGATCTGTGCCTCGAGCACCAGGGAAGAATGGCATGGGTTAGGGACCTGATGCGAGCGATCAGTCCTATCGAAGGTGATGCATGACTCATACCCACTGAGGTACTCATGGGTGGCAGGTGGAGCGGTAGCCACCAAGTTGATTTGGCGAGTGATTGTTTATGCGTCCTGTTGGAGGGACGCCCTTTCTAGATGATGCCCATGTTCCCCAATGGGCGTGGGTACTGTTCTGCCCCTTTGTTCAACGCTGGTGTAGCCGCAGGCTGCGGGGTTCCTCCGGGTGGTGGTGGTGCCCCATATGCTATGGGGCCTAGCGTGGTTCCATACCCCTGGTTCGTCATGTCGCAATGCAGCTAGGTGTATGTTTCTTGGAGCTTCTGAAACTCACGGCAATACTTGAGGAGGTGGCTGGATTTTTTCTTGCTGTCCTTGTTGTCGATGTAGAAGTAGACATTGCAAGGTCCCAAAAGACTCGCCATGGCACTAGGTGCGGTGTTGCCACACTTGTGTTGTTTGGCCACTGTCGCGGTAGCTGCTGCTATGGTATCCGTTGTTGCGGTTGCCATCATCGCGCTTGTCAGCGTAGCTAGTTGCAACCATGTCGACCTCTTTGTGGTCCTCGTAGCCACCCATACGATGCTTTCCTCAGTGATTGTTGATGTCTACGCAGTTCTATTCTTGTAGACAGTTGTTGGGCCTCTAAGTGCAGAGGTTTGTAGAACAGTAGCAAATTTTCCCTTAAGTGGATTACCCAAGGTTTATCGAACTCAGGGAGGAAGTGGTCAAAGTTATCCCCTCTCAAGCAATCCTGCAATCAAGATACAAGAAGTCTCTTGTGTCGCCAACACACCCAATACACTTGTCAGGTGTATAGGTGCACTAGTTCGGCGAACAGATAGTGAAATACAAGTGGTATAGATAATTATAAGTGGTAACGGTGCCAGAAAATAGCTTGCCGGCGTGGAAGACACTAAAGGCAAACTAAAATAAAGATGGAAGCAAGCAAACATGTAACAGAACTAATAGCAAACGAAGTATCAATGCTTAGAAACAAGGCCTAGGGATCATACTTTCGCTAGTGAACACTCTCATATAAATATCTTCTCTTTATGATACTACTCTTAACTACTCTCCGGTTGGACACTCTATTCGATGGTAGGGCTATAACAGCACACCTCAAAGTAAGCCTTTCCCATCTAAAAAACCCCACACTGTCACCTTGAGCACTAGATAGGTCCAACAAACACCACAATTTCATAGAGACATCCAACTCCAAATATAACTCATAACAAGTATTTGTAATCTCTAGCCTGAGTGCCACCATGGTGTGCATGCTGTCACTTTCACACACATGGGGAGAGCAGAGATCTATTAAAGCACTTGAGTAGCAAGGTAGATCTAATTGATTACAAAGCTCATGATCACAATATGATCATGCATAGAGAGAGAGATGAACACATAGCTACCGGTAGAACCCTTAGCCTTGAGAGAGAACTACTCCCTCCTCATCATGGGAATCAGCAATGGTGATGGAGATGGCGGTGAAGATTGATGGAGATGGCTCCAGGGGAACTTCCCCATCCCGGCAGGGTGCCAGAACAGAGACTTTATGTCCCCCGAATCTCCCCTTTGGTGGTGGCGGCGCTGCGGAACTTTTCGTGGTTGGAGGCTTGACTCTTTAGGGTTTTTGCATCGGGAGGCATCTTATAGGCGAAGAGGCAAGGTCAGTGGGCGGCCAGGGGGCCCACACCACCTGGTGGCGCGGCCTCTTCGCCTATAGATGTTTATTTTGACGGCTATAATTTTATTGATCGGAAACATCAATACATGTGTGTTTAATAAACAAAAAGGGTTCCTAGTTATGCCTCTCTTATAGACTAGCTTGTTGATTAACAAGATGATCAAGGTTTCCTGATCATGGACATTGGATGTTGTTAATAACAAGGTCACAACATTTGTGAAATGATGTGATGAACATTCATCCGAAGTATAGCATTACAATCAAGTCATTATGTTTACATTGCTATAACATCATACGAAGTAATCTTTATCCTTAGACCATGAGATCATGTTAATTGCTAACACCAGAAGAGTATCTTAATAACATCAAACGTCACACCGTAACTGGGTGACTATAAAGATGGGTTCAGTGCTACGAAGGTGTTATGTTGAGGCTCATGGATCAAGAGTGGAATTTGTCAATCCCGATGACGGATAGATATACTCTGGGCCCTCTCGATGATATCACATTAAGGTAGCTTGCAAGCAAGTGATGTGATCACTAGAATGTCATATCACGGGAACGAGAAAAGAGTGCATGTCGGTAACGAGATCAAACTAGGTATTTGGATACCGATGATCGAATCTCAGACATGTATTATATCAAGAGACAAAGGGATTAAATTACAAGCGTTAAAGGTTCTCACGATCACAGAAGTCATCGTTAAATATGCAGGAGTCAGTATGGACCTCCAGGTCTCGCTTCTGATTATTGATATGAGAGGAGTCTCAATCATGTCTGCATTATTCACGAAATGTAGGGTGACACACTTAAGAGTTACCAGACACCATTTTTGAGCACATATGTTTCAGACAAAAGAATTGCAAAGCGCATGAATTGTTTCGATAGAAACCGAAAATTGTTTCGGGTGAAATTGCACAAAGTGGTTCTGCATGTGATATTGAAATATTGCAAGGGGTTATATGTGAATGTTTGTTAATTAAAGTATTAACAAAATTCTGAATAAATTTAATAAAAGAGTTTTATTAAATGAGAGAGCATTAAACTTGCAGAATTTTCATGCATTTAAAGTAGGGACTTTAAAGGGGAATGTGAAGAGGCATTTTAATGTGGAGGGGTTACCACCACATGAATGGGGGAGGTAAGGAGTCACCCCCCATGCGCCGGCCATGGAGAGGAGGGGCACCCCCTCCTCCTATAAAAGGCCCCCCTCTTCCTCCTTCCTCACACCTCCTTGTGAAGGATCTCTCTCTCTCCCTCTAGAATTATTCCCCCATGGTCTCGGATTAGCGAGATACATGTTCCCGGTGGCATTTCGTCTAGAAGGAGTTGCTGCTTCCGCTGGATCGCTGGAGCGAGGAGGTGGAGGTTGTCCGGTGGTTTGAACGTGTGTGCAAGGACGGATGCGCTGCTGATTTGCGACGCTCGGACTTCCACACGATCTTGAGATCAGCAAGTGTACGACTACATCAACCACGAGTTCCTACTCTTTAACAAAACTCGTCGTCTTCGAGGGTAAGTTCTCATTGGATGTATGTCCACCCGTTGCTCTATACCTAGTAGATAGATCTTGGTGTGTAGTTCTCATCGTAGGAATTTTTTTGTTTTCTATGCTGCGGACCCAACATTTCTGACTTTCCTGGAACCAAAAACAGCAGAAAATAGGTAACTGGCACTGTGGCATCTTGTTAATAGGTTAGTCCAAGAAAGTCTATGAAAAGTACTCCAAAGTTGGAACAAAACACAAGAAAGTAGATAAAACCAAGCATGGAACATCAAAAATTATAGATACATTTGCAATGTATCAATTGTGCATGCGGACGAGGTCATCTTCGTCGTCTGAGCGAGTGTGGTTCTTGTGGATGGCGTCTTCGCCATCTCCCCACCAGTTCGTGATGTCCATCAGGTGGTCGATGGTTTTGGGCTTGGTGCGATCCAACTCCTCCCTGAGCTTGCTATAGCGCACGTCGTCATTGAACGCATCGATTGTGCGCTCCTCGGAGATGTCCTTCACGGAGTTCTTGATGATAGAGCACCGTTGGATGTAGGAGCGGAGGGACTCGCTGGGTTTTTGACAGCAAGCGCAGAGCTCTTCGATTGATTCAGGCCGCTCATAGGTGCCTTTGAACTTGTGGACAAAGTTGTACACCAGCTCCTCCCAGCTGCGAATTGAACCGCGAGGAAGGTTATTCAGCCAAGCTTGGGCGGCGCCCTTCAGTTGTAGATGTAGGCACTGCATGGTTGTGTTCTTGCATCTGCCATGTAATTTGACTGACTGAACATGGTCATCCAGCCAGATCTTTGTCTCTTGGAGGCCATCGAACTTCGGGTTATCTGATGGGAGCTTGAAGCCTTTGGGCATCCGAGTTGGCTGTATGGCCCTGCTAAAGTAGCTAGTGCCACACAACTATGTTTCTTCATCCTCTGACTCAGTCGAATAGGCGTGTTTCGTGCGCATTTTGTCGACCTTGCGCTGCATGATCTCGTCATGGGCGTCGTAGTTGCGGCTTCTTCACGCGGGCTGCAGCATCACCGTGACAGGTCGTGATCTTCCTCGCTGCACGAAGGTGAGTGATTCCTCGCAAATGGTGCCTTTACTTTCTTCGGCTCTGGTGTTGGTTCTTTAGCGAGCGTGGCTTCTACTAGCCCAAGCCTGGCGATGGCAGATTGGTGCGCGATAGATTGTGGATCTCCAGCCGGAGGTTGGTTGGTCAGCAGGTACGTAGTAGCTGCTATCACCGTAGCTTGCGGTGTTTTAGGGATCATGTGACCCCGAGTGTCCACCGACATAAACGAGAAGTCAAGGGCCTTGGTGGCTTCTTGTCAATCTTTGTCATCGAGGTGGTCGAGCTGAGAACTCCTTTTGGTGGCCCCGACACCGTTCCCCTTCGAGGAGGACCTGTCATTGGAGGAGAGTGTCGCCCGTCCAACACTTGACTCGTTGGCTGCCTTCTTGCTGACTCAAGTTCAACATTTACCGCATGTTGGCGGTTAAACTCCTTTATAAGGAGCCAATGGTAGGCCATCAACATGTCACAGGATGTGTCGTCTGGAAGGGGGTTGCCCCGCAGGGATTCCCTGACTCGCTCCCACCCTTCATCGGAGAGGTGGATCTGTGGGCGACCTGACCCATTCACGCCGTTGGCGTCAGGGTTGGGAGGGTTTGGAGGATCATTGTTGGTGGGGTCGTTGTTGTCATTGTTGGGGGGGCCTCCGTTGCCGGTGTTTCCTTGAGTACCTCCACCGTCGTTGGTGATGACGGTGCACATTTAGAGGCTGGAGAAGCCGTTGCTCCCACAACTCTCTGACCTGGAACCGCATATGCCGTCTTGCGACGACATATTGCACAGATCGGAGTCGTAACTATTGTTGTTGTATGTGTTGTAGGTTGATGCGAGAGTGTTGAGCTTGCTCAGGGTGCCGATTGGTGGTGGGAACCACGAGGTAGGTGCAATTGATGGTGTTAGCGAGTTATCAGGGAAGCGAAGCGTGTCGATCTTGCCTACCTAGAAGTATAGGCTCCCGATCATCACGCTGGTTCTATCTCCCACGGACTCGAAGGCCCGGTTGATTGTCGGCTAGTGGACGTTGAAGTCGAAGGTGCCAAGGAGGAGGCAGTTATCCAAAAAAGATTTGTAGATCACGTGTGATGGGGCCATCGAAGCCGCAACATCAGCGCTCCTAGTTCCCACAGATGACGCCAATTGACGTGGGGTTAACACATCAATGTCCATGGTTGATTGACTTAGGTTTGAGGAAGAGGAAAGTGCATGGAAGCTTCGTTCGGCTAATAGGAAAGCAAATCGAGGACACAAAGTTACCCAGGTTCGGGCACCCAGAGGGAAACCTTACTCCTGCTTGTCTACTCTTGATTATCGATGGAATCGAGGGTTGCAGGGTGCGCACATGTAACCTAACAGTGTATGAACTAGGGTTTGCGATGTCCTCCTGGCGGCTCCCTCCTAGCCTTTATATAGGGAGGCCAGGTCTCAGGACAACAAGGCGAGTTGATTACATATTAGGGTTTCTCTACTCTTTGATGTGTCCTCTAAGGAGTCGCACCTTCACAGGCTTGAGCCAACTGAATCTTTCATGGGCTCCATTTACACCGTGGGCTTCTCTTGGGCCGGACGACATAGGCCAATCCTGGTACCCGTAGGACATACCCATGTCAACGAGCCACCAGCACTAAGAGGAGAGGAGAGACATTGATGTCACTTACAAAAAAGAAGGTCATTAATCCTCGCTCTCTTCAAGGCCAATCAGCACCAGATCAGGGGAGGAGGCACCCCATGTCGACCGACCACCATAATTGCCGCACTAACACAACACACTAGAGCTGGAGCTCCCATTCTGCCACCACTCCCTATAGCCACGTCCTGCACAGGACCGCTTAAGCCCATATCAGACCCATCCACCATGCACGACCACAGGCAGTAGGACACACATCTCGCAGCAACCTCCACTGTATTACTTCTGCAATGCCACCTTCCTGCGTCGCCACATATTGTCATACCATCCTAGACTGCCGCCACCACCTAGGTCAATGTCCCTTACGACGAGGAATCTCGAGCAAGAAAACCCTCGCTCTGTCATTAGCGGCACGAGCTTCACATGGACGCGTTCTTCGATAGAGTAGTAGGAGGAGAAGGAGAGGGGACCACCCGACGGCATCTAGGGTTTGTTCATGTGGTACCTTCCGAGCGGGAGCTATAGGGCGTGTTTGGTTGCTCGGGCCGTAATTTCCACTTTTTTCACTTGGCCCACTAGGTTCTGCATGGGGGGAGATTTCCCTTGGGCCAGGATGGGTTGTTTATTCGGTTGCCTGTATTTTTGTTTCACCACTAGGAGAGCCCATACAACCACTTTATTTGGTTTCCTAGATTGGGATCTGTTGGTGCAAAGTTGCACGTTTGGGAGCCCGCATCTATCCCAATGTGCTTACCTCGCATGGAAAAATTGTGAGCTTACCAACTAGCCACCAGGGTTTAAGATCTTACATGATCGATCAACCTAAATTAGAACATTTGGTAGTGGATAATCCACATGATTAGGTCGATGATGATGATGTCTTTGATCATACTTGCACCCCGTATAGGTGGAACATGCTCGTGTGGATGAACTTGTTGATAGACTAATGGCGGTGGAGTGAAATTGATCTTCATTTCTACTGACGGGTGTTCCTTCTGGGGTCGCTCTGCTAAGAACTCGGAGTAGGCTTTTTGTGCCTGCTCTAGAGTCTTAAACCCATTATGGATGTTGCGATGGTAACCCGGCACTTGTTGGCTGGACTCCTACCATGTCTTGTAGATTCCTGGATTCTTGCCGTAGTACACCATGTACCAGTTGTAATTCTGTGAGACATAACACATATGCAACATATTAAGGATCACAACTAAGGCAGACATATCAAGTTCACAAACACAAGGCACAAGCATAAACTAGTTAAGCATGCATGATCATATGGGCACAAGCATCAGTAGTTCCAACCTACCAAGTTAGTGTGATCCAACCGATCACGACCAACATCTATGGTGAGATCCTACCACCACATCAAAAGGGGTGCAATCCTAACACCGCATAAGTTCTACATCATGTGAGGGGTTAGTATATACCACCTCACAATAAACAGGCACAAGTTTTCATCAAGTCCCTAGCTACTTCAAAATATACAACTTCTTCTTCATCATGCATGCACTATCGCCACCATCTCCATGAACCATGATCAGGGAGCAAGCACTACACGTAGTATTGCTTGGCCAAGAAGGTCCCGAGCCAGAGATCCATGTGGTCCTCTGCCATCTGAACAAAGTCGTTGCACATAGCCCTGTTGTCGAAGAGATGGTTGAGCACCATCATCAGAGCTTCGGGGTTGTACCCTTTGGCTGCCATGATGGCATCATACAGAGCTAGGTGCACATCAGGAGGGGAAGCAGTGGTGATGGAGGTCGCCACCGCTTTCACGGCCTCGGTCATGCACGTGATGGCGACGACGTCCTCCTCCCCCAGCAGTGACCTCTTCATCTTCTTGCAAGGATCGAAGCCACCTGCAACATAGGCATTTGTGCTACCTCCTTGACCAACGTCGACAGCAGGAGAACCTGCGGCAGCATTGGTCTCGGCCTCCTCATCAAGTACCACTGTCTCCGACTCCTGGGTCTATATGTATTCAGGGCATGGTTCGCCAAGAGGCTCACTAGAGCCCATTGCAAACCTGCTAGTGGCAAGGCCGAAGGAGAAGATGGCCTCCATCTGCCTATAGTGGGTGATAGGCTTATTCAGATACTCGGCACCCTTGGGGTGATCTTGAGACAAGGAATTGGTAGGATGTTAGCGGGGTTAGTGAGTCTAGTGTTCGAAATCAAAGGAGATGTTACTGAAATTAGTTGATACCGAGATGTGTCCCCTGTAGTGGGCGTCCTCCAAGATGATGGTGCAAGTCTCCTCGTCCCAGCTAGCTCCGCTAAGGTCTCTGAGCTTGGAGATATGGATCCACCTGGTCCTCCACTTACGTAGGTGGTTGTACACCTACAGGGAGGACACCTCGATGCCACATAACTCAAACACCTTGCGGGGAACAGTATTCAGGTGCACTTCTTTGAACCCTTCTCCTTCCTGACGCCGCTCTTGATGATCTCGCACATCTGGTTGAGCACGAACACCGAGAGGAACAGTTCCCACTTCATGGTGCCCTTAACCCCTTGCACTGGCCTGTGTTTTGGGCTTTGCCAGCCTTGACTTTCTTCTTGGCCATGATTTTGGCAGCTTGCTCTGCAATCTGCTCCACTGTGTACCCGGTCATCGGAGGCATAGACAAGATATCCGTGCGTTGAGGATAGGTGAGCCTCAGAGGCGGTAGATAGGATTGAGTCTCAGCGACAAATGTCTCCTGAGAATCTAGGAGGGCCTGGTTGAACTCATCGTTGGTCATGTCCTACAGATTTCATGGTCGCACGTATCAGGACCTAGACTACACACATGAACAAAAGTCTAAACATGCAATGAGTCCGGAAAAACAACAATCTATGACTATACCTAGCGGTTCCTTAGGCATACTAACCCAGATCTACTGCAAACTACAATCAAATCTAGGAGGTGCTAACAGACCGAAGCAACTAGACCTGGGGTTTGATGGAACTCAACGGCATCAAAGGAGTGGAGCACGTCGAGGATGAAGATCTTGGAGAAGAACGTATGCACCAGCCGGTCTACAACCACCACCGCCGCTCTCGCCGCTTACCTGTTGGGCGATGCAGAACCTCGCCGGTTTGAGAGCTCGAAGAATGGGGAAAATGGTGACGATGGACGTTGGTGTGGCGGGTGGTGCTTTATACCGGTGCGCGTCAGCGGGCGGTGACGAAATTTCTCCTGCCTGCTTTTGGGGAAAACCCGCGGCTCGCGCCATCGCCGATCTCGCACGGGACTTTCCCCCTCTTTTGCACGAGCATGGCTTATCCCCGCAGAAACACCCAAAATCGGCGTTCCTAACGGGCTAACTTTTGAGCTGCTTTGAAGTTCGCGCGATGCAGCAAACACATACGACACAATACATCAAACGTCCTTATTTTTCCTCGGCCCATGCGAGTAATGAGAAAACGGGCAACCAAACACGTCCATATTACTCACGTAGCATGATTTTGCAAGTCTTTTAGTTAAAGCCACCACTGCCAACTTTATTGATAATAATAGAATAAAGATACATCATTCACGGAAGGGTTTAACAGATAATCAAGAAGTACATCATTGGCTATATCGAAATTTTATTTTAATTTTTTTAAATAAAATATAATTCAGATACAAATTTAGACAACTCAAATCATTTATTTTAAAACGGAAGTACATGGGAGACCGGCTTCGGCTGGGTGTGCTCGATGAGCATTGAGGAGAGAGGTCAGATAGAACAAATCTGTTGATAGTACATGTACACCGAGGGGCTACGTACATAACTTGTCCATTTTGGACCAAGGCCGACGATGTGTAGAAAGTCAAGCTGAGGTTTGATTCATGCTCGATACTTCCTCCGTTTTAAAATATAAGATGTTTTAACTTTGTGAAAGGAGTGTATTTAGATTTCTTTTAATGATTAGGTTTACTTTAAATCTAAATGAACCTAGACGCTACAAGGAATATAGATACACTATCTTCACAAAGCTAAAAGGTCTTATGTTTCCGAACGAGGAGTACGTGACGTTTTAGGTTTGTAAATAGAATGTATCTAGACGTCTTTTAGTGTATATGTGCGTAGATGTTTGGAGTAAATCTATACACTAAAAGATGTCTAGATACGTTTGTTTTACAAAACCATATATTTGTTTTATAAAGCTAGAGCGTCTTATATTTTCGAACGGAGGGAGTATATACATACAGTGGCAGAAATACTTGTAGGCCCCACGGCGGAATTGATTAGGAACGGAGGGTCTGCGATCTCTTTCATATACGGTCCCGGGCCGTCCCGTTCGCTGGACAAGGTCGATGTTCCCTGCTGTGGAGTGTGGACACGCACTCACAAGCCGAGGTTATCCCACGTGCCTTGTTGAGCAGTGCAAGTGTCTCACGTCACATGGTCCCTGCTGCACCAGCAAGACCTAGGCACAGTAGGACAATACCTGCAGAGACGTGCTCGTCAACTGGATTAGGACCGTTTGGTTGCCTGCCGCTGTGCGTGCATGGGACCATATACCAGCTGCAGAGCCGGCAGCTCCGCTAGGGATGGATTGATACAAGTTGATGGAGAAATCTCTTACAAGAAAAATAAAACATGAAAAACTAAAACTTGCCATTGAAGACACCGAAATGAGATCGTCGCCACCAAGAGGGTAACGACCACCATGTCGCCACCATCGAGACCGTGGCAATCAAGGGTTTTCACCCGGAGCTAGTACAGAGAAGGTACCCACAAATGGTGCCCCAAAAGGGCTACGACACCCGCAGATATCGCCGCTGTTGGCGCCAAAAGCGCTGAGCTTTGGCCCGACAAAACCTTTATATCGCTTCCGCACTTGGTTCGCCCGCTCACACCGAGCTAGGCCTCCGACACACGATCTAGGAGTTGCCAAAGTCGAAGTGTTGCCAACACCAGAGTCCCCGAAGTTCGCTCCTCGTCATCCACATGACCAAAGAGAGACCATCACCATCGTCGTGTTGCTCGCCGTTGAGCCACCCGCGTGGTCCATCTTTTGAAGCCGTCCTCCTGACATCCACGAACTCGGGGTCAAAGAGCGATGGACAACACACCGTGAGACTAGCTAGTCGAGCAGGTGGAGTCGCACTCCGCAGCCATACACTATTTTTTCCCGATAGAGGGCATTCTTTTTTGGACGATGCTAGGCGTCCCTCGGGGAATGGAGACTTTCCATCCCTCGGGTTCCCAGCCGTCCGATCGACCCAGATCGACGGGTCAAATCTCCTCCCCGTTTGGTCTTCCCGCTTTTGCTACAAATAGTCCCACTTTTGCTATAAATAGTCTCGTTTTATCTACATGTAGCAAAAAACGGTTCGCACCAGAAAATAGAACAAAAAAGACTGCCTCGTTAGAGACCCTGTAGCAAAAGGTTGTGCTAATTTAGTGGATCCGACCTCGCTGTAGACTCGCCGGAGATTTTCGCCTGTAGATCTCGCCGGAGACCGTGTAGCAAATACTTTACACTATTGTAGCAAAACCACAAAACGTATGTAGCAAAAAAATAGCAACTGTAGCAAAAACCGACTTCACCAGAGACATTGCCAAAAACCTTGTAGTAAACCTGACTTCACCGAAACATCGCCGGAAACCTTGTAGCAAACCCGACTTCACCGGATAGATTGCCGGGAGACCTCGCTGGAAACCTTGTAGCAAAAACTCTACGCTACTGGAGCAAAACCACAAAACAGTTGTAGCAAAAACATTACACTAATGTAGCAAAACTGGAGACATCGTCGGGGACTTTTGCAGAAAGATATCGTCGAAGACCTCGTAGCAAAAAAATTACGCTATTCTAGCAAAAGTATAAAACCGTTGTAGCAAATATTATATAGGTATGTAGCAAAAACAAATCTTGTATAAAAACTTTACATTATTATAGCTTCGAGAACACCAAAGTAACAAACCCAATAAAAATATGTAGCAAGAAAATAAGCAAAAAATAGCACAACCCTCTGTAGCAAAAATTCAACTCCTCGCCGCACCGTCGCCGTCCTCGACCATCGGCACCATGGCATAGCACCATGGGGAGACAGCCGCCGCCGTCGGAGCGCGTGCAGCGGGGCCCCTATCCCCTAGAGGAGTTGGCGGAGGGGGAGGGCTTGCGGCGAGAGCACCAGCAGACGGTGCAGGGCGCGCCATGGTGGGATTCTAAGCTGCTGCGGCGGGAACCCTCGGGCCATGGTAGCTCCAGCGGGTGCTAGGTCTGCTGGGAGCTCTCAACGGAAGCTCGATTTCGAGGATGGGGCGGACGAGGGCGCAGTTCGTGGGTCCGTCCGGCGGCAGTGGGCCGGATCCGACGGCGACGAGTGCTGGCAGCGGGTGCTAGAGCAGTTCCCCGTGGGTGTCCTATCGTTTTGGGGAAGAGAACGTGGGTGGACCCACAACACACGCGAGCGAGAGCGACGTTCGATCTGCGTTATCCTTTTCCATTCTTTTTTGGGTGGAAATTCTAGACCGTTGACATGAACACGACTAAGCCGTACATGGTATAGATATACTAGTATGAAATAGAAGGCCCATGCCCCGCTTGGATGGAGAAGAGAGATAGCCAATTTATCGTTCAGTTCCCGTCCGTCGGCTCGACAGCCCGTTGAAGGTAACCAGACATACATACAGGCCAACTACTACCAGTATGAAATAGAGTGCTTGGCCCAGCCCGGCAGTGAAGCCAGATATGGGCGGGCGGCACATGCCCATTTGCATAGGTGAAGTCCCCGTCTTCGGCCCGCCGAAAACGTCGGCGAGACATGTGGAGGGATCTGCGCTGTCCTATATCCACGCCTGCCCGGCCAATAAGGCAATAAGTAGCTGCAAATAGTTGGCGCGACCTGCAAGTCACTGGATTGTCTGTCCCTAGATGGAGATTGAGATGGGCTGCCTTCCACGCCACAACACCTGCAAGCGGTCATGGTAACGGTATCAGTGCACGTGCCCCGCGCTGTGATCGTCACCCGGGATTACGTGCCTGCTGCTGCACGAAAAGGACGATCGTCAACGGCGCCGCACGTACGTACTGTACGTAGGTAGACTCGAAGTTGTACGTAGGCGAAGATCTCGCCGGAACTAGGCGAATTGTCTTAGCGGGAGCGCCCGCCATGCACGACGAAGCCGAGTCCACCACGACGACGACGACGACGTGTGGCTTTTGCCCTAGTGAAGGTGAAGCACGAGCGCTAGCAAGAAAAAGGAAATTTGAGCCTTTTGTTCTCTAGGTGCCTGCGGTCGTTCCTTGTGAAAATATCCGATCGAAAATCCAGAAAAGCAAAGCAATTGGTACCACCTGCAGTGCTAGCCTAGCCTACCCACTACTATGATCCAACCATGTGTGGTGTGTGTGACCAGATTGTTCTGGTACGTGTGTTCGATTTTACGAAAAGGGGAATCAGATACCAAAGCTGAGAAGATCACGCTCTAGTAGCTACTAGCAGGTAAAGTAGTAGCTATACCAAACGTCGTCCAGCCGGCCTATACCTACACCTACCGATACTGGAAAGAGAAATTCACAGCTTGCGCTCTGTGAGCCTGGGCTGATGTCCAGCTCAGTCTGTAATGCTGCTAATAACTAGCTAATCATCAGAATGATATTAACCTGACTGAGTCGCCTCCGTGCTGCAGCGGTGTCGTTGGCGCGATTCATCAGCGGTGTCGGTGCCTCCGTGCTCCAACCTTTTCAGCAGTACCAACATGAATTTACGCGAGAGATTACGCTGTCGGTGGCGCGCGCCGAATTGCACCCGCCCGGTCGATCACGCCGTCAAACTTCCGGGTTAAAAAAACCAACGGTAACATGCAGCGCTGTCCCATTCTTTTTTCACCGCACATGGATGCCCTACGCGAGCCTCCAGAACAGACCGGGTTGACCTTCTGACGGTCGAAAGGTTTGCTTGCTTCGTCGTTCGTCCTCTGGTAAACCTGGCTTGGGATGAACACTTGCAGCGCCGCTGTTGGTCTGGTCATCAGTGGTGGACAGTGGCGAGCTGCACGGCACTGCACTGCCCTGCGACTGCGAGCGAGCAGTTGGCCGGGCCCGCGTGGCTGGCGCTGTTTACCCGGCACCGAAAGGCGCGTGCAGTCTTTGACATGCTGGGAGCCACAGCATTCGGGAGCGAGCTAGTGGGGGTTCTCTTTCCTCCCTCGCCACGGTAGTGCTAGTGTAGTGCCACATTTCCGTCTACTCGCACATGCTGCCCATCCAGCGTCTGGTCGTCTACGTCAATCCCGTAATTTGGTGCAAGCAGAGTACCATGGCAAGATTCGCCAAAAAAAGTGCATGTTAAGGTAGGATCAGCTTCGGGCCCACCCGGCGGCAGTGCTAAAGTTAATTAGTCAATAAACAACCAAATGACAAAATCCGTGCAATATAATCCACCAAGACGTCAAAAAATACATATGATTTCCAGCAAAATAAAACACGGTATGATTTCCAGCAAAAAATACATATAATTCATGAACATACAAAAATGAAGAGGAATCCTGATTGGAAAATTATCATCATACGGCTGAGTCATATCACGGTATGAATAAGTTACTTACAATATCCCAGTGAAGACTCAATAGTCAACTAGGCACTAAACAGTACACAAACTAGGTCAAAATTCAACAGTGAACGCAAAAGTGTTTGATTTGTTAGTATGTAGCATCCATTTGTTTACCATGAATGGTGAAAAGCTAATTTGGATCCCAGGCTTCTTAGATCCTACAGTAGTATTTAAACATTTATAAAGAAATATTTCAAGACCCAACTAACCAGGGTGTCATGCATTTCATCCCCTTAGGCTTCTTCACAATTTCTCACTCTGACATGTAATTCGTTTTTTTATTGTGACTTGTGAACATGTGTCGGCTGTGTGCATTCTAATTATGCAGATTGTCAGCTGTGTGCATTCTAATTATGCAGATGCTAGATGTAATATTTAAAACTCTTTACTAAGTAATATAGCGCCCTTAATAAAAAAATACTCCCTCCGTCCCAAAATAAATGACTTGAGTTTGGCTAGATTCGCATGTACCTATATATTAAAATGTGTCTAGATACATCTGAATCTAGATAAACCCACGTCACTTATTTTGGAACGGAGGGAGCACATACAAATCTGAAGCACGCAACTATAAATTTTCACTATACATATTTTAGTTTGTGGTCTACACACAAAAACAAATATATGGATCCATTCTTCGCTTTTATGGACCTACAATTTTGTTTTTATTGTAGATTGCAAAATTACATATTTTCTAGTAACTTCATAGATATGTAGAACACTCTACATGTATATATGTGAGAAAAACTTTTTTTATCATGTAAATGATTTTTTTTAAGAAAAAGTCGAGCTCAATGGAGCCCGGGTCCAAATAAAAAGCCCCATGGACCCCTACTGTAATCAAACAGACGAGATCGACCCCGCTCCAGTGGGAGCTTCTCTCTTAAACAATACCAGGAGACCCAGTAATCATTCCTGTCAGAGGCCAAACCCCACTGCAAAACGGAATAACCATTAGTTTAATCGCTGAGCAGAAAGGGTTTGCAAAAGCTGGGAGCACGCTTACCCGCCAAAAAAAAGGTTGCGTAACGGTCGTATCTTGCACCAGAAGCAATGTTGGCCAGCCAGAACTGGAACCTGGCAAACGGGCAAGACCAGTTTCTTCTTCAGGTTTTGGGCAACCAGATTGCCTTCTCTGTTTTTCTCTTCCAGCCACAGTTCAGGCAGCCGTTTGGGTTAGCTGCAAAAGCTTCCCGGCTCGTGTCTCGCTCAACCGTTTAGTTAGCCGACGAATTTCTCAACTCGATCACGCCTCAATCGGATAGACAATTTCGTCAGCATTTCTGATAGTCCTCGTGGTTTCTTTGTTCAGGTTTCATTCTGCACAATTTTGGCACCCGTTTAGTCGGCCGCCATATTTCCTGAAGTCGGTGTTTCGCTCAAATAGACACAAGTTCGCCATGCGATTGCTCATTCGCCATACGGTTTTGCCAAAACGTTGGGTTAGCCGCCACTCTATATAGTTTATACCCTAGTTTGGCATTAACCCATGTCTTGGTCAGAAGACACACTTGAGTGTCAAGGCTTGGCTAACTTGTGGTGGATAATTTGTCAAACCTAGCTGTAGTGGTCTACATATAACGGTGCTTCACGCGCACACCATGGGACGCATCCATAGATACAGATACTCCGAAGTCATTCGCCAAAGAAAAAGATAGATTTTTTTAAAAGAGTATATATTAATATCACGGAGATATTAATTACACCTTGTCTCTGCAACAACACATGTTCTAACGGCCTTATGGATACACACAGTCTAGAAAAAAATTACAAAAAAAATCCCGCTATAATAATCTACTCCTTTTACGACGAACCAACCACCACCTCGACGCCTCCAAGAAGGAAACTGTGTACAAGCGCCGTCATCGTCCTTATCATCGATCATAGGTTTTCACCCAAGAGAAAGTCTGAACTCACAAACCAATACCTCCAACAAGTTCATGGCCAGGCACAATCAGTTAAGGCCAGACCTTGGGCTTTCACCCTGTAAGATTAGACTTGGAATTCCTCCTGTGTTGTCGCCCCCACTTGCCACTGCTCCAAGTCACAAATCACCTAGCCGAAATCTCATCATCACCAGGACTCGAACCATCCTTACTCGTCCTCAGATCTTCGGCTTCCATGCCCTTCTCCACGACTGACTTTAGTATGAGACTAAAGACATGTCCCATGGTGGCAACAGACTGCGGAGCTTCACAACGCTTCCTCTGAAACCAAACGGTCAGAAAAGCATGGGTGCGCGCGACCGAAATCCATCTGATCCGGCAAACTCCAGACATATCGTCCATTTGTAGTTCGTCAGTGGAGCACTCCAGAACTCGGCACTTCGGCCAGATCACTGACGACAGGCGACAAGCAGAACATCATCATGGCTTGAGAGGGATCTTGCGACCTCCACCTTTATTAGGCAGATCGACGGCTCCCACGCCGCCGCCGTCATGCCCGGGGTCGCCGCCCCGACTTCCAAGTGTTGCGGACAGAGCCACCGTCGCGCCCAGGGTAGACAGGGTCGGGAGATCGAGACCGTCACGGGTCTACCTCGCCGCACGCCCATCAACCATGCTGTCGGACACGAGCAGGGTCGGGCTTGCCCTCATGGGACTCGTCGCTCGCCTGCCTTGCAGCCGCAGCGCCCCCAGACTATCTGCAGCCGACAGAACAAGGACGGGGACCGCCTCCTTGCATCTGGGCCACCATCAGCGGGCACCGCGCCGACACAGGCTTTGCTCGGTGACGCATGTAGCAGCGGCGGAAAGAGGGAAGGGAGATCGGAGGAGGCGCTAGGGGCGGCGGTTTGGAGATCCCCGGCGGCGGCGCGCCCAGGTCGAGGGAGCAAGTGTCTTTTAAACATATGTTATCCAAGAAAAAGATAGATACTCTAAAATAACTAAAATTTCAGATTACACCATGGTGATTGGTGAAGGGGAGGTAGAAGAAGTTTGCCAATGGGACAGACCAATCTGAGAACAGTAGCATATGACATTATAGATATCATCAAGTCATACAAAAATTATATAGTAAACAGAGTAACAGTCAGGAGACCAAAATCTCCAAGAGACCCAACTAAATAATCTTATAATAATAAAATAGTAGTAGTACTGTAAGTAGCTGTGACACAAGGAATTCAGTGGGACAAATCTCTTGATCTAGAAACCTATCTCTGACCCTCAACCGAAGCTTCACTCTATACATCCCGCATTGGATTGCTCAGTCCCACCTAAACCTGTCTCTCTCAACCAGATTATTATTCACAGCCCAATTAGCCATCAATCCAAGCTCAAATTCCAAATTTCCCCATCACCATTCGCATCACCGCCGCGCTAACGGATCAAGGACGACGATGCGGAAAACAGACACCAACCAATGCAAAAAAAAAAAGAGAGAGAATATATGCACCGTGTTCTTCTTTACGCCGGTAGCTATCAATCAATCCACGAACAACAATGACCACGTACACTTGTGAAGGTGAGCTCCGCAATCTCTTCCACACCGGCGGCGAGGGGTGCGGTGAGGGAAAGTGGAATGGGTAAATGCTCTCGAATCGAATCATCTGTAATGTGCAGGCGGCGGCGGCGACGCGTATGGCATGGGGTATACCGGTGGTAATGGGCCGGGGTAAGCTGGTGGCGGGGGTGGCGGGGGCGGGACGAACGGCTTGCACTGGAACGCTGCGCAGTCGACGGGTGGGCGGGCGTAGAAAGCGGCGCACTGCTGCGGCATGCGCTGGGCGGGGCGGTTGGGGAGGCAGTTCCGTCGGTCCCCGTCGGCCGCCACGACGCGCGCGCAGGATGGCGGCTCGCCTGTGAAGAAATTGTAGGAGAAGGTGAAGTTCTTGAGCCGCGGAAGGTCGCACACGGCCTCCGGCACGGTACCCGACAGCAGGTTGTGCGCGATGTCGAGCTGCTCCACCTTCTTCATCCCGGCCACCTCCTGCGGCAGCGGCCCGGCGAGGGCGTTGAAGCTGACGTCGAACACGGTCACCTCCCGGAGCAGACCGACCTCCGGCGGGACGCAGGAATTGAGGCCGTTGTTGATGAGGAGGATCTCGTTGAGCGTGTCGGACATGTTGCCGAGGCTCGCTGGGAGGCAGCCGCCGAACTGGTTGTTGGCGAGGACGATGACGGACACAGGCGAATTCCCGAAGTTGTCGGGGAGCTGGAAGCGGAGGCGGTTGTGGTTGAGGAAGATGGCGTCGAACGGGCGGTCGAAGAGCTCCCGCGGCACGCCGCCCTCGAAGTCGTTGTAGCGGAGGTCGAGGAACTTGAGGGACGGGAGGTCGAGCACGACAGTGGGGAACGCGCCCACGAAGCGGTTGTTGCTGAGGTCGAGCTCGTGGAGGAGGCGGAGCCGGCGGAAGGAGTCGGGCACGAGGCCGCAGAAGCGGTTGGAGTTGAGGTGGAGCAGCGCCAGGTCGCAGAGGAGGCCGAGCTCCGACGGGAGGTACCCCGCGATGTCGCCGTGGTTGAGGTCGATGCCGGCGACGGCGAGCTCGCCCGAGGAAGGAACCGGCGCGCAGAACACTCCGGTGTAGTTGCAGACACCGGGGCCCACCCAGTCGCCGGTGAGGTTGTTGGGGTCGGAGAAGATGGCGTGCTGCTTCCACGTCTGCAGCGCCACGTACGCGTCCCGCAGCCGCGGGCTAGGGAACCGCCACGCAGGGTCCACCTCCACCGCCGCCATCTCCATGCCTCCTTCCGCCCATACGCCAGTCGCCCGCGCTCCGCCCACGCTACTGCCGGCGATGGCGAAAAAGCAGAGGAGCAGCACCACCGACGTCCTCATCTCATCACCCTGGATTTCTTACAGCAGGAAGAACCGAACCGAGAAGCTCAGTGCAGCTCCGAGATTTGGCAGGAATTGAGTTCTCGCTGGATGGAGAAGCGGCGAGAAGAGAGTCCTTGGAGGAGGGGGAGATGGGAGTGGGGAGAGGAGGACAGCTATGCCACAGCTCAGAGGTAGAGCAGTGAGGTTTGCGGAGGAGAGATGGGGAGGGGGTTTTCTGGGGGACGCGTAGCAGAGGGAGAGGAGCGGCGTAGGGGGATTTATGGCGGGGAGAGAGGATTTATGAGATAGGCTTGGGGTCCCCCGCGTTTGTCTCCGGATTACAGTACTTCCGTGATTACGGCCGTGATAGCATGTGGTTCGGTAGTTTGAGTATTTTTTGCAAATATACCACTGTACCCAATCAAATTGCAAGACTACCCCACCCAAAACCTACTCCACGGATATATCTCCGGCCAGCTTAAGGCCTCCTTCGATTCGTAGGGTAAGAAAACCAAAGAAAAAGGAAATATGATTGGAGTGTCCTCTCCAAGTGAATCCTATGGACACAGGATTGTAGCGGAGGATTTTTTCCTAAGGTTAGCCTTTATGCAAGTTTTTCTATAAAAATGCACTAGCGAGCTCCTACAGGATTTCTATAGGATTAGTTCCCGCGAATCAAACACCTCCAAAAGAAAAAAATCCAAAGGGTTTCAATCCAATAGAAATCCTGAGCAAATCCCATGAATCAAAGGAGGCCTAAGGCTTAAGTTGAGGACACAGATTTCGTGCTGGTTGAATTAGGGCATCTCTAGCAGTACAACCCATTTCACACAAACAATATGGTGATTTTTTTAAAATAATATAGTCTTAATGATTTCGAGAAGTATTGCACGATTTTGAAAAATTACAAAACTAGGCATTGTCGGCTTCGTCCTGGCCGAGTGTGAAAGGAATATGCCCGGGAGACAATAATAAATTGGTTATTACCTTATTCCATGTTTATGATAAATGTTTATTTCTCATGCTATAATTGTATTAACCGAAAACATTAATACATGTGTGTTTAATAAATAAAGAAAAGGTTCCTAGTGATGCCTCTCATTACACTAGCTTGTTGATTAACAGATGATTAAAGTTTTCAGATCATGACACTGGATGTTGTTAATAACAAGGTCACAAGATTGATCGAATGATGTGATGAACATACTCCCAAAGTATAGTAACACGATCATGCCATTATGTTTACACTACTATAACGTCATTTAAAATAACCATATCCTTAGACCATGAGATCACGTCAATCACTGACACCGGAAGAGTACTTTGATTACATCAGACGTCACACCGTAATAGGGTGATCATGAAGGTGTCATCGGATACTTGGAAAGTTTTAGTTGAGGCTCGTGGATCAAGAATGGGATTTGTCCATCTTGGTGACGGAGAGATATACTCAGGGCCCTCTCGATGATATCACATTAACAAAGCTTGCAAGCAAGTGATAATGATCACTAAGAATGTTATATCATAGGAACAAGAAAGGAGTACTTGAAAGTAACCGGATCGAACTAGGGTATGGATGGTACCGAATGACCGAATCTCGGAGAAGTAAAATATCGCGAGACAAAAGGAATTTGATTACAGCGAAAAAGATCCAGACGATCATTGGATTTTTTCGTGGGGCTAGTAGGAGTCATTATGGATCTTCAAATCCCGCTAATGATTATTGGTCAGAGAAAGTTTCGATCATATCTACATAGATCTCGATCCCGTAGGGAGACACACTTAAGGATAGTCAACGCATTTGAGTGGATAGGGAACACCGGAGAAAATACTGGACAATGCATGGATTGTTCTGATAAAAAACTGACAGAATAGTTTCGGTGTATTGGAATATTGCGAAGGGGTCAAATGTTTCGGTGTATTGGAATAGTTTCGGTGTATTGGAATATTGCGAAGCGCTCATTAAATGAAGTGTTCATTAAATTGAGTTGCATTAAACCAAGTGAATTGAAGTGCTTTAATGTAAAGACCTTTGATTTTTGAGTGGAAATAAATGAAAGATGAGTGGAACTATATTGATGTGACTGGAATGTTCACCCACATAATTGGGGGAGAGGTGGGGGAAGCACCATGGCTGTGCGCCATGCCCCTTGGGCTTCCCCCCTCACCTATAAAATCCCCCTCCTCCTCTCCTCACACACCATTCACCCTTCCTCTCATATGCCCTTTGGTTGGCATCTTTCTCCCCTTCTAGCCTTGTCCATTGCCACGAGCGAGGTACTTAGGCGAAGCCCTGCTCGAGATCTTCTCCACCACCATCACCACCATGTCGTAACGTTGGTGGAGTTCCTGGGATCCACTATGTCTGCTGCCCGGCTGGAGCGAGGGTTCGGGAGTCATCGTCACACCGTATGTGTGACCGATTACGGAGGTGCTGCCCTCTTGTGACGTTGATCGTCTGCACGCCCTTGGGGACGGTTGTGTATACTCTGCAATGGCCATGTTTGTTTGCGGGAACGTTATCCCGCATTATGATCTTCGAGGGTGAGTCCATCTGAAACCGTTACATGTATCTCCTAGATGTGATCTTCGTGGTTGCAACCGTAGGAATTTTTTGTTTTCTATACAACGAACCCCTTCAGTAGTATCAGAGCCAGGTTTATGCGTAAATACTTTGTACGGTTATAACACATATGAATATATGGGCGTTGATGATCATGTTATTACATCCTTCATGTATTTTGGATATTAGCGTCATAGTGGGATGAAGCGGCCTGGACAAACTTTATATGTGTTCACACATGAGACATGTCCCACGCTTGACATGCAACTAGTTTTGCATAAGTGGCTAGCGGGTGTCTGTCTCTCCCACTATAGTTGATATCTGCTAGTAATTTGATTATCATCATTGTGGTTTCTTGTTCGTAGGTAAGATCGATTCTATCTTCGAAAGCCCAAAGCCACGTAAAATATGCAAAAGATAAATTATAAGCATCTAGTTTTATTTTTGCTAGGCATGTGTCATGATATGGTAAATGTTATAACTATAGTATGATGAGATACTCTCAGGAATTATAACAAAGTGGGAGCGCCATAGACCTTGGCGATAGACAAATGGAATGATAGAGATCATACCATGATGCACAAGATAGTGATCAAGTTGCAAGAACCATATCATATCACTTTATGCATATGATATTTGTTTGCATCTTATTTTTGCTGATGTCTATCTTAGAACTTGGCGGTAGCATTATAAGATGAGTCCTCTCACTAATATCAATATAATAATATGTTCTTCCTTAGTATGCACCGTTAAGAAAGTTCGTCATTTTGAAGCACCACGTAATGATCGAATGTGATAGAATCTATGTTCGCACACAATGGGTGTATGATAGTTTTACACACGTGGGTACTAAGATTCTTATTTGGCGAGCCTAGCATATACATACATGGCCTCGGAACATGAAGCGAAAGGTAAAGCACGAGTCATATGAATTATATAATATCCATATGATGCTCGCCATTGGAGCTACACCACACTCATGATGATCAGTCATGGTGTAGTGAATTTGGTTCTTATAATCACCAAAACGACTCGAGGGATGTTGTTTTGAGTAGGAGTTCAATTTAGTAATTTGGATTAATTTGAACTCAATTTATCATAAAATAAATTGAAGTGAATTTGCATAGTTCGTTGTAGTTACTAACATGCGTTTACTACCTTGTGTTTATCTATGATTGAGATAATATAACTATAGGATTCTGGAATTTTAACTTTACGAACTGGTATCGTATTGTTTATTAGTGTCAATCTAAAGTTTTAAAGTACTATTGCAAACTTTCAGCAAAACCTCAAATACTCCGTGAAATTCAATAAATAGTGTTGAATCAAGAGTAACAAATTCCAGCGTTAGTATCTAAGTATCATGATTGCCTCCATGATTCTTGATATTGAAATTTGTTTTAATATAAATGTTATCTATGAGCTAAAAATTGTTTCAGTAACCATCATGTGTAAAAGATATTGTGATATCTGAAACAATCTTTGGTTGCAATATGATAGAGTATAATTTAATACACATTCTCGTATTGTATGAGAATTTGCAAAGGTTGGAGACGCTAGCCGTCCTGATCACCCAAAAGGTTTTGGGAATAAACATTATATTTGCGATTCGTTCTTATGAGCTATAGTAGCTTGATCATGAAAGTTGTCATGATAAGTATGGATAGAAGATGTAGGTAAATGTTTACTACATTAAAAAGATTACTAAAACGAATGAAATTTTGAAAGAACGCCAATCATTTGATGATGATGATCTACTTCAAAAGTGCAAGTCCAAATGTATTAGTATTTGACTATGCACACTTTGAACTATGTGTCATATGTATGGCACCACTATTGATATTGATAGTTTCTTTTAAAAGAGAAAAGGAAATGTTGAAAGAGAATATTGGAAATATTTGGCATAAAAAGACTGGAAATGTCTAGCTTAGGTATATAGATGATATACACGTTATGGGTGTATTTTTTGCTTGTTAAACAATGTGGTTCTTGGGTATTGGATACCAAATTTGTTGGTATGGAGTATCATACAGAACAACACAATTTGTGAACTGCAATGGCCTAAGTAACTAGCAAACGAATATGTGATGATGTTCATAAAAAACAAATAAAGTTTTATTGTGTTTCTCGTTCACATCAAAGCATTCCTTCAAGATTTGTATTAATAATTGTTACTTTGTTTCGGTATTATGAGAATAATTGTTATTTAATTAATTACCGTATTCCATAGAAGATGGATGAACTTTTACAAATCTAGTGGGATAAATCACGTCCATAAACATTGATGCTAAAAAGTTGCAAGATGAATGATTGGAATATCACTTTTGAGTGACATCGCTATTTAAATTATATTGGAAAGAAAACAAGAAGACTACTCCATGTTAATGGATTTTTGTAGTCTTTTGATTTTGATCAATTGACGCTTGGGAAACTTTTCTGGAGATAATTAAAACCTCGTTCATGGGCCAAAGAAAAACAAACGACTAACCTATTGGACATAGTGTATATTGATATATACTGTCCATTATGTGTAGTCGTGAGCGATGGATTTAAACTTCATATGCTTTCTCTAAAATTTGAGTAAATACATGTGTATATTTACTTAATAAGGGAGAAGTATGAAATATTTGAAAATGTTTTTATGATTTCAAGATGAAGTGGAAAATCATTGTAACAAGAAAATAAAGAATTTGTGATTGGATCATAAAGGAAGATATTTGAGTTACAAGTTTAGCAAAACACCTAAGATTTGAGGAATCGTTCCATTGACTTGCGTTTCTCGAAACACCATAGGAGTATGGATTGTTCGCAAAATGTGATCAAACCATGTTTGACATGGTAGGATCAACGGTGTTATTTATAAAATTGCCATTATATGTTTGAAGATTAAGCTTTAGTGACTAGCGCTTTTACCCTGAAAAGAGCTCCATCACGGTATGTTGAAATGACACCATATAAGTTATGGATTGGGATAAAACTCAATTGTCTTTTCTTAAATTTTGGTATGCTAGGCATAAGTAAAATGTTTACAACCAAAATCGGATGAGCATGTCTTTGTAGGTTATCCCAAATAACTGTTGGGTGTTCCTCCATAACACTGAAGACAAAAGTGTTTGTCACTTAGAACGTCAAGTTTTTTAGAAGAATTTTTTCGTGAAAAGTTAAGTGGGAGGACAATAGAACTTTGATAAGGTTATTGGACCTTAGCTATATGTGCAGAGTTACACAACACTGCAAAGTGTCTCGGGGAAGCCATAATGCTCATGGCTCCCGTACCTCAAAAGTTGTGGTCACAGAGATCTAAGTTCCTATTGAACCACATAGGTCAGGTAAACAATCAAATACTAAGAATTGAGATTATTGTTTGACAATGATGAACAGATTGCATGCAAAAAAGCGTTGATGGGCCTTGACTCTGTCAAATGGCTTGAAGCCATAAAATTCGTGATATTTCCATACACGAGAAACCAAGTTACTGAACTTGAAAGACCCTCTAGAAGGTATGAAGCCTATGAGTCATATTTGGATCTATAAAAAACATACATGGATGTTTCACATCTATGAAATAGTCAAATGTCGGTAAAGAGTTTACGAAAATATTCAAGGAGTTTAATACGACAAGATTTGATCTTTCGTACCGATATTTAGTCTGGACAGATTATTGTAGCAACCACTACATATGTCAATTATTGTAATGCTAGTTGAACAAACAAGAAAACATTCTTCTAATAGAATGGTTACCACGTGTACATGACACGGTCTGAGGGGTTTTGTTAAATCAAAGGATGCTAAAAATACATGCAAACTTCAATAGCTGAAATGAGCATCACGGAGTTGGAATCTTCACCATGATAAAATTGTTAAAAGGTTTAATATCACTAGAGATGATGAACATGCTTGCATTTGCAAGAAATTAAGTGGGAGCGTTGAGACATATTTCAAACACATTGTGTATAAGACATATTGTTGATTGGAAATGACAATGTACCTTTTTTGACACAAGTTAAGAATTTCATTGAAATTAGATTTGGATGAAAGACTTAGGAAAAACCCGAATATTAGGCATCAATGTCTATATAGATAGATTGAGCCGCTAATATGGTTATGGTAAATGTATATAGATGAAATATTGAATGAGTTCAATATGGAAACGATGAGAAATGTTCTTGCCTCATGGATAAGGTTGAATCAAGATTCAAGTGTTTTGACACTTGGTGAGTAAAATCACATGGATATCTTGATAAACGAGATTCAAGTGTTTTGACACTCGGTGAAGTGAAATCACATGAATCTTAATCAATCATTCCGTGATATGTACATATCCAAATATGTCCTATGCTCTAAATGTTATGAGCATATACCAGGGTGACTCATAAGATGATCATTAGACGATAGTAAGGGTATCTTATGATCTTTGGAAGAACTAAGAATATATTTTGTATATAGAAGTGATAGATAGTTTATTGTAAAGTGTTATATTGACACTATATAAATCGTTCATTGTAAAGTGTTATATTAACACTATACAAATAGTTCATTGTAAGGTGTTACATTGACACTATACAGATAGTTCATCGTAAGGTGTTACATTGGCACTATACAAATAGTTCATTGTAAAGTGTTACATTGGTACTAGTTTCGTCACAAGATACAAATTAAGTTTATCTCAATTTAGGCTATAGGTTAAGGTAGCACAATATAATGGAAGAAAGTTCCATGATGGATTTTGATGAGTTCCAAAGTTATGGACATTGTGACGGATACTACAACGAAAGGCTAAGCATAAGACTGCTATGGTAGCAACAAAGCAACTAGGTGTGGTTCGATGGGCTAGTACTATGAAGATATATTGTATGACAATTATATCAACATGTTTTAAACCCCAAGGAACTAAGGTCTCGCCAAATTTATACAAAGCCACCTCATTAATGAGTGATGCATAGAGACGCAAAGACATGCAAATACACACAGACCTAAAAGTGCCAAATGTGTATATACAACACCAAAGTGCCATAGGTGTTGAATGTGCAAGTTTTTACAAACTAGATTATTGACTCTAGTGCAAGTGGGAGACTGAAAGGAATATGCCCGAGAGACAATAATAAAGTGGTTATTATCTTATTCCATGTTTATGATCAATGTTTATTTCTCATGCTATAATTGTGTTAACCGAAAACATTAATACATGTGTGTTTAATAAACAAATAAGATGTTCCTAATGATGCATCTCATTACACTAGCTTGTTGATTAACAGATGATTAAAGTTTCCTAATCATGACATTGGATGTTGTTAATAACAAGGTCATAAGATTGATTGAATGACGTGATGGAAATACTCCCAAAGTATAGTAACACGATCATGCCATTATGTTTACAATACTATAATGTCATTCAAAATAACCCTAATCTTTAGACCATGAGATCACGTCAATCACTGACACCGGAAGAGTACTTTGATTACATCAGATGTCACACCATAATAGGGTGATCATGAAGGTGTCGTCAGATACTTGGAAAGTGTTAGTTGAGGCTCGTGGATCAAGAATGGGATTTGTCCATCCTGATGACGGAGAGATATACTCAGGGCCCTCTCGATGATATCACATTAACAAAGCTTGCAAGCAAGTGATAATGATCACCAAGAATGTTATATCACAGGAACAAGAAAATAGTAATTGGAAGTAACGGGATCAAACTAGGTATGGATGATACCGAATGATCGGATCCCGGACAAGTAAAATATCACGAGACAAAAGGAATTTGATTATAGCGAAAAAGGTTCAGACGACCATTTGATTTTCGTGGAGCTAGTGGGAGTCATTATGGATCTCCAGATCCCGCTAATTATTATTGGTAGGAGAAAGTATCGATCATTCTACATAGTTATCGAACCCGTAGGAAGACACACTTACGCATAGTCGGTGGATAGGGAACACTAGAGAAAATACTGGACAACACATGGACTATTTTGATAAAAACTACCGGAATAGTTTCGGTGCATCAGAATATTGGGAAGGTGTCAAATGTTAATGTGTTTATTAAATGGAGTGTTCATTAAATGAAGTGTTCATTAAATTGAGTTGCATTAAACCAAGTGAATTCAAGTGCTTTAATGGAAAGACCTTTGATTGTTGAGTGAAAATTAAATGGAAGATGAGTGGAGCCATATTGATGTGAGTGGAGTGTCCACCCACATAATTGGGGGAGAGGTTGGGCAGCACCATGGATGTGCGCCATGCCCCCTTGGGCTGCCCTCCTCACCTATAAAAATCCCCCTCCTCCTCTCATCACACACCATTCACCCTTGCTCTCATATGCCATTTGGTTGTCATCTTCCTCCTCTTCTAGCCTTGTCCATTACCACAAGCAAGGTGCTTAGGTGAAGTCCTGCTCAAGATATTCCCCACCACCATCACCGCCATGTCCTAGTGTTGGTGGTGTTCCCGGGGATCCACTACTTCCGCTACCCGGCTGGAGCGAGGGTTTGGGAGTCGTCAGCACACCGTACATGTGACCGATTACGGAGGCGCTGCACTCTTGTGGCATTGATCGTCTGCACGTCCTTGAGGATGGTCATGTACACTTTATAATAGCCACAATTGTTTGCGTGAATGTTATCCCGTGTTACGGTCTTAGAGGGTGAGTCCAACTAAAACCGTTATATGTATCTCCTAGATATGATCTTGGTGGTTGCAATCGTAGGATTTTTTTTGTTTTCTATGCAACGAACCCCTTCAGAGTGGGCCAATCAGCCTGACACTGACCGAGTCAGCCCCATTCAACCTGGAGCCGATCGAGTGCACGTTGGCGCGTGGGGCCATGCTGGCCGAGTGAACCAAATCGGTCTCGCGCTGGCCGAATCATCCATTCGGCGAGCGCCAGACCGAGTGGAGGCGACCAGGTCGATGCATTACACGCCGCCCCCACTCCTCTCCTTCTTCCTATATTTCCAGCCGATGTGCTTCTTCTTCTCTCTCTAGCCTGCATGAGCTCGCGTTTTCTACATCTATTTTGCCCGATTTAGCCTAGATTAACCACCAAATCTTCATTTTAAAACCACTAAAGAGGTAGGGAAAGCCCGATCTTGGGTTAGCTCGGGACTCAATTTGGTGGTGGTTTTTTAGAGGAATGGTGGTGGTGCTGCGGTGGAGTAATGGTAATGGTGGTGCTGCGGTGGAGCTTGGAGCTAGGGACTGTCTGAGTTGCGCCATGCTACCTGTCCGGTGAACCGAGGTTGCTGTACTGAGTGGCTTCTCATGCTTCAAGGGTAAACTCCAATCTCTCGTTAATCACAGTTATTGTATATGGTTATGCGGGTAGTCGGCTGCGGTTAGTAGGCTATTAGAATATTTGGCAGGTGGATTAATGAAAAAATTGTCTGCTAGTTAAGTTAGTATTTCTGTCCGTTCAAATATTAGGCCATTGGATTAGTTGGAAGATTTGGCAGTTGGAATTGTGCGAATATTTGGCAGGCTGTTTAGTACATTTTTAGAATATTTGCGGATAGTTGTACATAGTTTATTAGTACATTTTTTAGAATATATGCGAATAGTTGTACATAGTTGTACACACGGTCGGTAATTAATTGATTAGTTTGATTTTTTATGCTAGCAGAGATATCTAATATAGTGAAGTTCGTGTTTTACTATGGTCCTGGTAATATCCAATACTATGATTATGGGAATATTTGCGTGAGTTTCAATATACGGAGTTGGATTTGACTGTACCTCAAACATGGAGTGTTAGTCAGTTGAAGGAATGGTTGATAGACTGTTTAGGATTTAACCTCACAACATACACCGCTAGTGTCCAAGCATTGTGGACAAAGTCCACCAAGAATATTTTCTGGATTTTTGAGGCATGTAGATCATAACAGAGACTAGTTTAAGTGGTTCAAAGGTTGCTAGGACAGAAACATAAACCATGTCGCACTAGTGCTTCCTGTCTTGAAGGAGATCGATCTGCTTGGAGGCGACGGTGGACACTGTCCTGGCCATAGTGCTGAATCCAGTTACAAGATGTATTATATGTCCAATGTTGGAGGTGATGGTTATGAATCAGAGCAAAGCAGTCAGATATGAGGAGGAGGTGGTGGTTACGAACCAGGGAATATCAGTCAGGCTAGAGGTGGAGGATACGATAGTGGAGAAGCAGATGTTGACAAGGAAGGTGGAGACATGCAGGACTTGATGGAAGATGAGGATTACATGGATGGTGAAAGTGGTGATTCTGATGATTCAGATAATTCTGATGGAGAAGGCAATAGAGAGGACGTGTCGATTCTTACATCATGGAATCAAAACATCTTTGTGGGAATGACCGTTACAGATGGTCATGATTTTGCGTGGGAATATCACAAGAATAAAATTGCGTAGGTCGCCAGATATCCAGACAAGAAGCATTTGCAAGATGCAATCATTTCTTGGGCATTGTCTATGCAGAGGGTTTTCAGTACAATGATCTCCAGTAAAAAATACTTGACCATGGAATGCGTGGATATAAAGTTGTCTAGCTAGGGTGCATGGATATCTCCCTAAGTACGGCACAAATTGGTTGGTCAGCGACTTAGTGATGCACACATATAGGATTCCATCTATCCCTATAGATCATCGAAACCTCTCCTCCATGCTTCTGGGTCGGTTGTTTTACACGGAGATAGTGGAGTGCAAAGCGATGGGAGTGAAGTCTATAATGAATAAAGTAAAGGTTAGATTTAAGTACAACATTTCTTACGACAAGGCTTGGAGGGAAAAGCAAAGGGCTCTTGAGGATAGGTTTAGTTCATTCAGAGACTCGTACGACTCTGTAGTCTGACAACTCCAGACACTGCAGGATAGGAACCTAGGCACCTATGTCGATATCCAATACTATGTGATACCAGAGGACCCATCCATGAAGGTGCTTCATCGAGTGTTCTTCTCTTATGTTGTATGCATCGAAGCTTTCAGCCATTGCCGACCAATTATATGTGTAGATGGCACTTTTCTCGCTAGCAAGTATAAGGGTCAGATCCTTACCCCCATTGGTCATGTCCCACTGGCATTTGCTTTTGTGGAGGGCGAAAAGACTGAAAGTTGGACATGGTTATTTAGGCAGCTCAAATAGTAGTTGTGAAAGATAATCCCAATGTGTGCATCATTCATGATAGGCATGTAGGTATACTGAATGCGGTCAAATGTTTGACACAGCCAGTGCCTGAAGAACAAACACCCTGGCTTGACATGTAGAGTCGTTGGTGCATGCCACATTTGGGAGCTAATTTCTTCTCATAGTTCAGGAACAAGAACCT
The DNA here is from genome assembly GCA_910589775.1 of Avena eriantha. Lineage (NCBI taxonomy): Eukaryota > Viridiplantae > Streptophyta > Magnoliopsida > Poales > Poaceae > Avena > Avena eriantha. The sequence goes on from OU342740.1 coordinate 20,901,990, forward strand.
GATGAATCTATTCAAAAAATTGTGCAAGCAGAACCAAGAATGGGAGTATGATTTCATACGTGCATATCTCGATGACTTCACTCAGAAACATGTCAGGGCGAGGAAAGCGACACAAACCGTAGCTATAGTTGCACATCAAGCAGCAGTAGCTGCACATGCTGCTACTGGAGCAGCGCCTGTAGGGCTTTGTGACTTGCTAGAATTTGATCTGCCTAGTACTAGGAGAAGGCTCGGGAGATAGATTAAAAACTTCCAACAAATAGAGCACAAGCCTTTGTAGAGGTGGTATTTTCTACACGACACACATGGATCTAGGTATGGTGTCATGACTACAAACCTACCCGAGTCATATAACTTTATCCTCAGAGGTAACAGAGCTCTGCCACTTACAACCATTGTCGAGGATATCTTGTATGTCACGATTAAATATTTTAGAGACAGCCGAAAGAGAGATCAGTTTCATATCTTGAACATTCCGAACACATGTTTCTGTGAAAATATTATAGACTACATGGATAAAAGATGGAAAAATCTCAGACGCACACTGTCGTGGCCATACATAATGAAGAAATAAGGTTTGAGGTGCGGTTACCCACTAGAAGTTTGGGTGTGGTAATGAGCTATGGATCCATGAGGTGAAGATTGGAAATGAGCAATGTCCAACCTGTGAGTGCACGTGCAACAAACCAAAGTAACTTCAACTACCTTGCTCACATGTGCTTGCTGCCTGTGGATAGCTGGGGATGGACACAATCTCGTCCGTGTCTTCCTACTACCTGAAAGAATCTGTGGTCAATATCTGGACCAGTGAGATGTCAGGATTTCGAGTAGTGGGTAATTTCAACACGGTGAACCTTGGTGAAAGGCAGTACATCCCCTACCGTGCTCTAATGCGAACAGGCAGAGGTAGATACCAGTGTAGGCGGATCCGAAATGATATGGACGAATCATAAGCTAGAGGCCCAACTCGACAGTGTTTTCTATGCAATAATTTTGGCCATATGGGTAGTAATTGTCCTACTTTCGGTACAGGCGTAATACCTACGCGAGGACGAGGTACCTGGGGTCGAAGAGGTCGAGGACACGGGTGAAACTAGGCGTTGAACCAATATATGATGAACTATGTTTTAATCTGTAATATGTGATGAACTATGTTAGTATTTGTAATATGTGATGAACTATGTTTCAATTTGTAATTTGTGATGAACTATGTTAGTATTTGTAATATGTGATGAACTATGTTAGTATTTATAATATGTGCAGCAATGGCGAGAAGATACGGGTTATTCAGTGCAGACATTGAAAAGAAGCATCATGCTAGAATTTTGGAGGATGACCCTAACTCCCTTGAGCCCTTGGCCACTCGCACTCCTAATATAAACTGGAGGATACACCCAGCTTGGGTTTATAGGTACGTTTTTATCTATTCATTCATTACGTGAGTATATTTGGGGCGCACTGAATGATTTGTCACGTATTGGCTAAGAAAATTGAAGATCGTCTTCTACATGCAGACATAGGAAATGAACCTACATAAAGTAATGAGGCAGTTCGGTCTTCGTTAGTTGGCCGATCCTCGTCCTACAGAGAGTGCAATACTTTCGGTCATCCACACGTACGTTTCTTTTACATATTTCTTCCATTTTACATGGTATATTTACTTACCATAATTACTCCCCAATTGTAGGTTGTCAAGGAAGGGAAGTACTAAGACCGTCCAAGGTTGGCTCCACAGGGTTGGGGCATACATTGCGGAGTGGGACACCGCTACAACACGAGTCTGGGACTTGGATGTCCAGTTTAACTTGGAAGAGTTCAATAACTATTTGGAGAGCTACACGAACGCCGCACGTCTACACATCGCGCAACAGACTCACCCAGAGGAGATGTCGGGCACGACTACTTGGAATAGTTATCCGAACCAGTCTACTACGGGCAGCAGACAACACACGGTAATACATTGTCTTCATCTAATGCACCTACTCGTTACATAGTTTCTCTTTCATTTTTTCAACCTAGTGGTTCCAATTGCAGGCACACATGATAGCCAATCTTGAGACGAAGGGTGCTGATTACAGACGCTCCCTTTCATCTGGACCTCTACTTATACCACGCCAGGACCAGCAGACTGGCTTAATCGCTTGGCGGAGAAGCTCCGGCATATCTACGGGATTATCACGTGCACCCGCTCTTCGGACGTTGCTCACCACCCGGCACCACAGCGGCCTCCACATCACTCGACGCACCGGCACCAGCCACATCCACCCTCGCCCCTATGATAGTCTCCGCGTCCACAACTTACACCACATATGACACCGATACCTCCTCCTCCATACCAGGCTGGAGGTTCGTCATGGCAGCAGTAGAGTTCTTTTGACTGGTGGCAGCAACAACAACCATCTTTTCAGCAGCAGCCACCTTTTTAGGGTGGAGGTTCACCATGGGTCCAGTCTCCCATGCCGAACTACGGGTTTCGTCCATAGTCGCAGTCACAGGGTAAGTGTCTTAGACGTAAAGGGCCGAGTCTTGGTTCATATCAATTTCTAATGTATTTCTATTTTCATGTGCAGGAGCCTACGGAGTGTAGGAGCCTACGGAGTGCAAGGGTCTATGCCTAGCTATCAGTCAGCTATGTCCAAATCCGCGTGGTCGAGTGATCATGACGTGGATGACAACACTCAGGATTTCATGACGCAAACCAATTGGTTGAATATTTTTCGGACTCCTGCCCCATACCCCACACAAGAAACTTAGTACGATGAGAAAGGGTCGGTGATTCCTCCTCGAAACATTCGTCCGCCCAATAGGTACGGCTGGACACCCCTGTTCCACCACCTGAGCAGCAGGGCAGACGACGCCACTGATACCTCTCTCAGCCAGCTATGTACGAGTCGTCTATCTACCTATGTATGAGACATATGTATATCTACTTCTAAGACATGAACCTATCTATGTGTGAGACATGAACCTATCTACATGTGAGACACAATAATACTGTTATTTCGCAATGTTATTCATTTCACTGACGAGATCACTAACAAACAACTACAACATATAATTAGGATACAGACAACATAATTAAGATACAAACACGAACTATAAGGGAGCATTGTTCTGGTTCTTCTTGGCTTGCGCCTTGACCTTACCCATCGACGATGCCTTCTTCTTGGCCTACGCCTTGTCCCACTCAGCGCTCGCCCCAGTCCCAACATCGGGCGGCATGAAGATATCATCTTCATATTCTTCCTCTCCCTTACCCTTTGATGATGCCTTCTTCTTTGCCTACACCTTGTCCCACTCAGCTCTCGCCCTGGTCCCAACATAGGGCGGCATGAAGATATCATCTTCATCTTCTTCCTTGTCATCGCTCTTGACCCAGTACCAAGTGTTTTCTACCCAAAAATTCATCGTCCTGGTGGTCCAAAGCTTTAATGCTTCCCACATTGCATTCAACCTGAGAAGTTCTTTGTGATTCCTCAGGAGTCCTCTTAGGGCGGATAATCCTAAATAATCTCTTAGCCAGCTCATTAAGGAGGAGGTCACTACTAATGAGAGTGTCCCATGGAACTGGAGCTTCGTCTATCGAAAACTCTCTACCCAAACATAAAAGATCGAGGGACTCCCACCTCTCAAACCTACGATCAAAAGGAGAAGTAGACATTTGTAGGAGAGGAAAAAGCTATTGTGCTTACAAATCTGAGGGACGGGAGGGTTTTATAGTGTGAAAATAGAAGAAACAGCTGATACGTCCAAAACATATCTACTTTCCTGAACACTTTTGCTATTGTTTCTCCTCTAAACTTGTGTGATTTGGATGCAACTAACACGGACTGACGCTGTTTTCAGTAGAATTGCCTTGGTGTCTAGTTTTTGTGTAGAAAATCAACTATCAGGAAAAATCCCGGAAAATATGCCAAAAATCCTATTTCACCAGAAGACTCCCGGAGCCAGAATACGAGACGGAGGAGGGCTGGGCCCAGGCCACACCACCTGGCCGCGCGGACTAGCCCAGGTCATGCCAGGGGGTCGTCTGGCCACCCCAGACACTCCCTCAGTCTCCCTCTTTGCCTATAAGAAGCCTTCTGACCTAAAAACTCTGGGGGGGTCGACGTTTTTCCAAAAGGAGTTCCGCTCCGCTGCCACCACCAGATTCCACGAAACATCACTAGAAACTCCGTTCTGGCATCCTGCCGGGACAAGAAATTGGAGGAGATCATCACCATCGCTTCTCCATCGACCATCCATGTTTCCCCCATCTATGAGTGAGTAATCCCCCGCTGTAGGCTATGGGGATGGTAGGGATTGGATGAGATGGTTCATGTAATGGCATCAGATTGTTAGGGCATGGTGCCTAGTATCTTCTATTAGTGCTTTATGACTTTGTTGCGACTTGTTATGCTTAATCTTGTCACTAGGGCCCGAGTGCCATGATTTCAGATCTGAACATGTTATTGATTCATTATGATAGTATTCTTTATGGTCTTACCTACAAGTAGTATACACACGTTGTTGTCCGGAACCAAAGGCCCCGTGCTTGATAAGAGTGGTTCATTCGGTCCTTTCCTTGATGCTATGATTGCTAGAACTATAGCTGGAAATACTAAAACTCCTAATGAAGACACTACTACACCTGTTAGTACACCTGAGTCTAGTGAGAGTTATGATATTGAAGACGGTTATGTTGAGATGACCGATGAATTTATTAAAGAATGTAAAAACACCCATGATACGAGCGCTGCTAAGAGTCTCCTTGAGAGGCATACTATTAGACCCAAATTGTCTCCTATTGCTAAGTTTGCTGCTTCTCCCATAAACATTAAAGATAAAGATTATGATTTCTCTCTTGATCTATCTTACATAGCTATTGTTGAGAAAGAACCTTTTGTTGGACTAAGAGTGAAAGTGCGGTAGCACATATGAATGAGGTTTCTACCATGAGTGGCTTGTTTTCTGATGATATTAAGATGCGTACTTACTTTGTTGCTAAGATTTTCCCCTTTTCACTGAAAGGAGAAGCTAAAACTTGGTTTAGTAATTTACCTCCTGGATCTATTGATAGCCCTGATTGCTTGATTAGTACTTTCCTACAGAAATATTTCCCTCCTAGTGCTAGACATGCTATTTTGCAGGAACTTTTTGATTTTAAACAGGGAGAAAAAGAGATATTGCCCGAATCTTGGGCAACGTTTTGTGCTTTGATTTATGCACAGGCTGGAAGTCCATTACCTAAGAATGAGCTTCTTGATATATTTTATAATGGAATAACCGAAGAATCTAGGACATACCTAGATAGTTGTGCTGATTGTGTTTTCAGGAATAGGACTCCCATGGAAGCTGAGGAATTAATGGCTAAAATAAGCAAGAACTGTGAGGATTGGACTCCTCCTGAACCAGCTATACCTGAAGTAATTATACCTGAACCAACTATACCGGTACCTATTCCAACATCAAAGAAGAGGGGAGTTATTGAATTAAATGATGAAGTGATGAAGGAAGCTAAGAAATGTCTTAAGGAGAAGGGAATTAAAGCTGCAGATGTCAAGAATTTACCTCCTATAGAAGAATTATGTAAGCCTATTCCCTACTCATCTACTATTGAGGTACACTCTCTCCAATACTTTGATGAAGGTGATATCCCTTACTCTAAACCTCCTGATCAATGCTTAGAAGAATTTGATATTTTTATTGTTAAGCAAGATAATTTTAATAAAAGGGTGCAAAATCATCTAATAGAAAACTCTAGAGCTATTGTTGAGTTAAAAGATATTGTGGAAAGAACCTCTAATGATGTTAAAATGATTGTTAAACATTTTCAAATGGTTCAAACTCAAATAGATCAACTCATTAAAGTGCAACAAGACTTGATAGTTAACGCTGCTAAAGAAAAACATGCTTATGAAATTAGAACTAGAAGTGGTGCTGCTACCCAGGATCCTCTATATCCTGAGGGGCATCCCAAAAGAATTGAGCAGGATTCTCAACAAGCTGAAAATAGTGGCTCTACTCGTAAGAAAAGGAAAAAGAAACATAAAACCACTGTAGAACCCTCTGAACCTGCTATAAATCCTAATAGTATATCTGTCTCTGATGCTGAAACTGAAAGTGGTAATGAAGAAAATGAAGCTCCAAATGAAGGAAAAGTTGAAGAAGAACCTGAAAAGCACACTAAGAATACCAAATACACTAAAGAATATTTTATTGCTAAGAAACATGGTAGTGAAAGAGAACCTTGGGTCCAAAAACCTATGCCTTTCCCTGATAAGAAACACAAGTCAAAGGAAGATGAACACTATAATAAGTTTTGTGAGTGGATGAAACCTTTATTCTTGCAAATTCCTTTGACTGATGCTATTAAACTGCCTCCTTACTCAAAGTATACGAAGGATATTGTCTTGAATAAAAGGAAGATCCCTAATGAAGAAATTTCTACTTTGCTTGCTATTTATTCCTTTAATGGTAAGGTTCCAAAGAAACTTGGAGACCCAGGTATTCCAACTATCCCTTGCTCTATTAAGAATAGTTATGTAAGAACTGCTTTGTGTGATTTAGGAGCTGGAGTTAGTGTTATGCCTTTCTCTCTCTATAAGAGGCTTCAACTAGAAAAAATAACACCAACTGATATATCTTTGCAAATGGCTGATAACTCTACCACTATTCCTGTTGGTATATGTGAGGATGTACCTATTCAAGTGGCTCATAATTGCTTGATATTAACTGATTTTGTTGTGCTTGAAATGCCTGAAGATGATAATATGTCTATTATTCTTGGGAGAACTTTTCTTAATACTGTAGGAGCTGTTATTAATTGTAATCAAGGAAAGGTGACCTTTAATTTTAATGACAAGGAACATACTGTCTATTTCCCCAAGAAGATTGAAAGGACTTATGGTTTGAATTCAATTGAACATGTTGAGGGCATTCAAGTTGGAGAGATATATTGTCCCATAGCAAGAGAAAAATTTAAAACTATTATGATTGGGACCATTGCTATCAAGGTTGAGGTAACCGAATCATTAGTGGAATACAAAGTTTTGTCTCATATGAAATTGTTTTGGTAATAAGACCTGATCAACCTTGTTAACAAAAGGATTTCATTGAACAAAACAATGTTTTCAGCGTGATTATCTCCGTTTACTTTTATTCTAACCATTTTAGTTTTGCTTTCGTTTAGTTTTCTTTGTTGTTAGTTGCTTGCATGTTAGAGTGTCTTAGAACTTCTGTAGTTCTAACCTTGTTTTGTCATTGCATCATTTCAAAAAAAAATCTCTTTCTGTCAGAAAACCATTCATCTATGCCTGAAAATTGCCCAAAAATAAAGTGTCTCAAAAAATTTCAGAAAATTCATATTAAATTTTTTACGTGAAAAAAGGGGCAGAGGAGTGCCTGGAAGGTACCAGAGGGACCCACCAGGCAAGCACACCACCTGGTGGCGCGGCCTGCCCTGGGTGGCGCCATGCCATGGTGTGGGTCACCCCTGTCCCTCCACTAACTCTCTCACCTGCCACTTTCTTCTCTCTCCCGAGTAAGCTCCAGTTCATTGCTCAAAATTGCGTTCTTGCTGTGCTTACCCTCGATTTTTCGATCTCCTTGCTCAGCCCATCTTTGCTGCTGAAATTTGGAACATTTGTTCTCCGGTATGTGACTCCTCCGCTTGTCCAAGTAGATTTGTGTTTAGTGGTTTATATCTTGAATATTTTGCTGCTGTAGGTGACAGTTTATGAGACCTTGTAAGCTTGTTTTATGCTTAGAGATATAGTTTTGATGCATGTTTAGGCCTCTTACAAGTCCCTATGAGTAGTGCCCTTCATTATATTCACTTTGCAATCACTTGTTTAATAGGTGTTTAAATTTTAGAATAGAAGATGAATGAGCATCAACTAAACCAACATGAACTATGGGTGCCTGAGGTTATGAAGGTTCACCAGGAGGAGGAAGTTTTTACTTCCATTTATCCATGCTCTGAATTCATGAGAGCTACAGAAATTCTCCAGGATTTCCACACTTTGGTTTCTAATGCAGGGTTGGAGCACTTTTTGGAAGATGAACCTTGTCAATTTGTGAAGCTAACCATGTCTGTGGTGCAGGACTTTCAATTTAGTTACTCTTTGCCTAACCCCATGGTCCACTACAAAATTTACAATATTGCTGTCGACCTTTCTCTCGATGACTTTTGTGCAGCTATTAAGGTACCTCAGTGGGGATCATGCAGAAGGATTAAAGAGCGACCTGCACCACTCATGGATTTGAACGCAGAAATTTGCCAAGGGAGAAGCTTCTCGAAGGAGAGTGGAAAAATCCGTAACATTCATCTCCCCTCCATTTGCTACTTTGCCTACTTTATTGCCAAGTGTGTTCTTGCTAGGAAAACTGCTAATAAGTTATCTTCATATGATCTAGCAGTTATCTCTGTTGCTCTTAAACAAGATAGGTCTTACAACTTGGGTGCTTTGATAGCTTTCCGTCTTCCCGCTAACCGCGAGAAAGGTGGAATTTGTGGGGGCCTCATTGCTTCTCGTTTACTAGCATTGCATGGTTTAGTGCCTCATCATCTAGACCTACAGTTTCCCATAGAAAGGCTTCATCTTAATTCCATGATACAACATAAATTTGTTTCCTTGTGGGCTAGTTTGAGTGAGTTGTCTTATGAAATAACCTTTCTCAAAGCTGGTTGGAGAAAGAGCAAGTCCGAGCATGTTGTTCTTTTGCCTGCACCTATTTTGTTTAACCTTGATAATAGGGTAGTATGGTCCCTCACGGAGGAGGAGTTTGATACGTACCTGGGAGAGCTCTCCCAACAGGAGCAGGATACTAGGAGAGAGGTCACAGATGATTCGGTCCAGCCCTCGAATGAGGGAGAGTCTTCATATCAGCAGCCTACTTATGATTGGGGAGCTTCTTCTTCCTCCCAAGGGCCCAACTACGATCATTCTTATCATGATCCTCCTGCTTGGAACCCTTACCCGTATCTGGATTGACACCCACTTAGGCCAAAAGCCTAAGCTTGGGGGGAGGTACGCCGACATCACACTCATCTCCATATCATGTTGCGTCGGTACTTTGTGTATTCATGTTTCGTTCTCCTTTCAGTTTTCGTTCTTTCTTTTCTTTCGCTTTCTAAAAACACAAAAAGACCAAAAATATTTTTGTTGTTTCTCTTTGTTTGCTTCTTCTTCTTTTTGCCTTGGTTTGTTTTTCCCTTTTTGCTTTGTTTGAACTATTCGAAAAACCCAAAAAGATTTTGCTTTGCTTGTTTTTCCTTTTTGGTTCTTGCTTTAAAAAATCGAAAACACCAAAAATATTTGTTGTTCTTCTTTAGCTTTGTGAGTTTGTTGCAGGGTTCAGCAGTCATCAGTGGATATTGGTTTCATATTATTATTCAAGCCACACAAGTGAAGAGCAATAATGAGGATTAATGAAAACTTGAGGTGTGGTAAGAGGCTGGTAACGAACTCTATTTGTTTTCATTTTTGTACATATACTCATCATTGTGGGCATACTTAGTCTGTTCGTATAGGGCGTATGTTATTTATGGATGCTTAGTAGTTCTTGCTTTCATATGATTAGATCCAGCTTGCTAATAGTTTGTAGCATGTCTTATGAATGTTTGCTTGCACTACTCTATTCATAACTTGGCATGACACCGTGGTATCCTCCTCTGAATGTTTCATTTGAATTGACTTGGCACATGCTCACACATGCATATGGCTGAAATAATCAGTTAAGCCTCGATGAATTATTTTTCCTTGAGGGTCTTGAATCACTTTCATGCCATGATTAGTCCTGTTTTGTTGCAAGCATGATTATGACAACTGTTGCTCTCTCGTTTGTCGCTCCCTTACTATTGCTAGCCTTCACTTTCACCGAGTATGTTTTACTCATGTTTCCAACTCCCTAATACCAAATATTGCCAAAGTGTCCACCATACCTACCTATTAGCATCATTTGCTATTTCCTTGCATATTCAATATGCCTTGTTTTCTTCCGAATAAAATGTTTGCTTGTTATGAGAAAGTTAGTTAGTAAAGCTCTCACGAACTTGATGGCACACTTTATTTCCTGCACTTAATAAACCTGAACCATTGTGACTGCCCATGAAAGTTATATGCTTGCAAATTATAGGCTGTGGATTAGCAGAACCGTGCTGTCACGGGGAACGCTTTCAACACTTGTAAATATATACCCAGTTGATACCATGCTCTTTTGTTTGCGGATGTTGTCGGTGTGAAATAAAAGGGGAGCTTGTAAGTCCATGGAATTATGTATGTGTGTTAGAGAAACGCTTGGGCCGCCGGTCTAATCCATGCCGTCATGGTGGAAACCTGCAGCGTAACCATAATGATATCTATGAAGCATTCTTCTTATAAAAAAAAAGAGATAGCTATTGAGAAAAAGAAAAAAAGAGGTATATGAAAAGAGGAAAGAGAGAAAAAAAGCACCATTTTCCCATGGTAAATAAGAAGATTGATGAGATACTCATTGTCTGCTTGCCTTGTCATTTTGATATGGGGATTCTTCCGTATCATCGGGCAAGGGGTACCCCGTTGGCGGTTCTCTATGATACGCACGTATTTACAATGACAAGAACTTACCGGTAACTAAAGTTGAGTAGCATGAGGAGCGACCCTCGTACTCAAGGGATATGGGATTTCTAGTTTATAGTATGTCAAGCATATAACTCAGATTGGACCTCACTTTCACCTTAACCATATTAAAGATGCTTATGATAGGGGCAATGAGAGCTCAAAGCTAACGAGTACCATACTTTCAGCATTTGGAAGCCTTTCAAACTATTCAAAACCTTTTTATTTATTTGTTGAGTCTCGACCTATTCTATGAGCACCTTCTTGAGAGCATAGTTGTCATTCTTAGTGTAATGTGCTTGTCTCAAAACTTGATTATTTGTGTTATGACTGTGATGCTTGTATCTTTGATATCTTTACTTCTAGTCTTCACTTGAACTTTAGAGGTGCCTTGGCATTCACAATAAAAGGCAAGCAAGATACCACTCTATCATACCTTGTTATGAGCATTGTAATGTTGCTTATATTTAGACTTCATGCTACTTATTATTTTTAAGTTGGAATCTCTTCATAGCTTGCAATGTCTATTAAGTAAACTTAGTTGCATACTCTTTATTATGAATTGTCTAAGTAGTTGATCACATGCTGAGAATATATACATTATATGAAGAAAATGTGTTCGTGAAAGTTCTTTTATTGCACTCATTTTTCAACTGAATTGCTTGAGGACAAGCAATAAGCTAAGCTTGGGGGGAGTTGATACGTCCAAAACGTATCTACTTTCCCGAAAACTTTTGCTATTGTTTCTCCTCTAAACTTGTGTGATTTGGATGCAACTAACACGGACTGACGTTGTTTTCAGCAGAATTGCCTAGGTGTCTAGTTTTTGTGCAGAAAATCAACTATCAGGAAAAATCTCGGAAAATATGCCAAAAATCCTATTTCACCAGAAGACTCCCGGAGCCAGAATACGAGACGGAGGAGTGCTGGGCCCAGGCCACACCACCTAGCTACGCCAGGGGGTGGTCTGGCCGCCCCAGACACCCCCTCGGTCTCCCTCTTCGCATATAAGAAGCCTTCTGACCTAAAAACTCTAGGGGGTTCGACGTTTTTCCAGAAGGAGTTCCGCTCCGCCGCTAACACCAGATTCCACGAAACATCACCAGAAACTCCGTTTTGGCACCCTGTCGGGACGGGGAATTGGAGGAGATCATCACCATCATCATCACCATCGCTTCTCCATAGACCATCCATGTTTCCCCCATCTATGAGTGAGTAATTCCCCGCTGTAGGCTATGGGGATGGTAGGGATTGGATGACTTTGTTAGGGCATGGTGCCTAGTATCTTCTATTAGTGCTTTATGACTTTGTTGCGACTTGTTATGCTTAATGCTTGTTACTAGGGCCCGAGTGCCATGATTTCAGATCTGAACATGTTATTGATTCATTATGATAGTATTGTTTATGGTCTTACCTGCAAGTTGTATACACGTTGTTGTCCGGAACCAAAGGCCCCAAAGTGACAGAAATCGAGATAACCGGAGGGAATGGCTTTGATGTGAGGATCACATGTGTTCACTGAGTGTTAATGCTTTGCTCCGGTGCTTTATTAAAAGGAGTACATTAATTGCCAGTAGTTCCCTTGAGGCCCCGCTGCAAACGGGCTGGTAGGACAAAAGATGTTCTGTAAGTTCTCATTGCGAGCACGTATGACTATATATGGGACACATGCCTAGGATTATCTAGTACTTGGATGCTTTATATTATTTATCTGCAATTGCCCTATGTTCTGATTGCCATGTGAATTGTGTTGTCCATGCAACGCCCGTCCATCCATCCCTATGCCTACCACACTCGAATCCTACTGTTTACTGCAGTTGTCACTGCTGTCTTTACTTTACTACTGTTGTTACTTTACTATTCCTACTACAAAACTGTTGCTACTGATAAACTGCTGTGAGCAAGATTGTTTCCAGGTGCAGCTGAATTGACAACTCAGTTGTTAAGGCTTATAAATATTCTTTGGCTCCCCTTGTGTCGAATCAATAAATTAGGTTTCACTTCCCTCGAAAATACTGCGATACACCCCCTATACTTGTGCGTCATCAACAGCGGGAAGAAGTTGGCGGGAACTCTTTTACCCGAGAATTTGGGGGAATTTCGAGGTGACAAATACATTGTGTTCAAGGTGCGGAATATATCTCAAAACTAAAACTGAAATTAGGATACATCAGGACACTTATGTTGAAATTAAGATACTTCACAACACTAAAAATGAAATGAAGATACATCAATTATAAGACATACACCTAGTAGTCCTGAGTCCAGCGCGGGTACTTTCTGGTCTTGTCCCCACGTTCTTCTGCTGCCTGCGCCTTAGTATCTCTTTCCCTTAATCTCTGCCTTTCGGCCGCACGTGCCTCTTTGCGCAGCTCTTCCAAGCGCTCCTTTTCCTCCCTTCTCTTCATGTTCGGCTCGCAGTTTCGAGCTTGTTCCGCTCTTAATTATTTCAATTCTCTCTCTTGATCCTTCTTCTCATTCGTGGCAATCCTTTCAGCACATTCCTCAGCATGAAAGCTACCTTATGCACCCCGGCTCCTGTCCGCAATCTCCTGTAGGGCCCAGGCTGGCTGCTCCATGTCAATCCAATGGTACCACTTGCAAAAAGGCGGAGAAGACTACAACCACATTAATGGTATGAAAAAAATAAAAATAAATGACGTAAAAAAGCATATTCATCATCCTTTCAGAACATACCGGAGGCCTCTCATGCGATGAATTAGCTTGACGGGGCGGGCTCTGGTCATAGTTGGGACACATGAAAAACTTCATGTCTATCTTGTTACAGAAATCCTCGCTCTCCTTCACCTTGGCAATATGGGAGCACCAACACCTCTCCGCTATCACCCCCAGTGGAATCTTGCATATTTCATCTTCCTCGGCATGTATTCAGGGTCCGAACAAGGCACACTCATGGTGAAGTCTAGGGGAGAGAGAAATAGGATGAACTGATGAAATGGTGAATGAAAATATATTGGGTTTCTGGTGTTTATAGAAGCACTCAAAAGATTCAGCTGGAGAAAATGGCGGGAACCGGTGGCAGGAGAAATGGCGGGAACCGATGGCGAGAGAAAATGGCGGGAACCAGTGGCAGGAGAACTCGGCGGGCTGCAACTGTGTAGGTTTAGGTTAATCACGTGGTGCTTTGCATTGATCATGCAGGTTTTGGCCAGGGCTAAGACGAATAAGAGGTATCGGTGATGGCATGACCCAATGGTCCAATCGGCCTGGCCTGACCAAATGGACCAGGACCAATCGGCATGGGTCTGACCGACTGGACCAATCGACCACGGCCTGACCGACTGCATGTTGGTTGTTAGTCGACAGCCTATTCGGTCATGCCCGGGTCGACTAAAACTACTCGGCCAGGCCAAAGCCAATGATGTGCTACATTTGTAAATTTCCAAAATCATGCAATACTTCGCAAAATCATTAAAAAAAGTATACTATTTAAAAAAACCGTGACAATGTGTTCAAAATGGATTGTTTGCATCAGTCTATGGACATGAAATGAGTCGTTGTCTGGCACGCCGGGCTAGTTCGACCACCGGTCGGGCTCATTTGGTCCAAGATGAATATTTTTTCCACACGATGTGGCCACTACGATCGACGCCGCAGTTTCTAGCGAGTTTCTGTCGCGCCACCACCATTTCCCGCCCTTGTCTCCTGCCTCGCCGCTCAGTTTCCCGCCGGTTCTGGCGAGTTCTCGCCGCATTCAGCCACCGACTATAAAAGTAGAGGCGACTTTTCGGGTGGGATGTCCTTAACAACATCATGCTGTTGGAGCACCTCCGGTGACAAGTGTAGGGGTTCGTGTATGAAAATAATAAAATTTTACCCTACGCCCCTGAACCCCTGATGTTGCCAGGACCTATCTATTAGTAATGCAGTAACGGGAGGGGCTTTTCACGAACTTACCCTTGAAGACCGAAAAGCGTTGTCAATGCTTAGGAGAGTGTGGTTGATGTAGGTGATCCGAAGTCGACCTCAAGGTCGTGTTGAAGTCCTCGCGCTCCTGCAGCTCCAACGAATCCTAGTGCCCCAGGTGTGACACCTCGCGGGGAGTTACATGCATCTGGTGCCTGGCGATGACTTCCGCTTCCCCGATCCAGCAACAGTTGCAGAAGTAGAGCTCCTAGATCTGAATCCCGTAGCATGACGGAGCTCCGTGGTGAAGATGTCTCTCGTCGGCGCAGCCGAAACTTGGGACCACGGTCACGGGAGAGAGAGAGAGAGAGAGAGAGAGAGAGAGAGAGAGAGAGATAAATTGGAGGTTTCCCCAAAAGTGAGGAAACCTTTATTGAATATTGTGTGTATTTTTTGGTCAAAATACCCCCACTATATATAGGGGGAGGGGAGGTACTACCTCCCTCAAAGTCCTAGGGTGGGACTAAAGGAGGGGAGAGGGGGCAGCTGCCGGCCGGCCCTAGTGGGCCCCGAGCGGGGGGGGGGGGGGGGAGGAGGGTGTGGCTAGGCCCAGCCGGCCACCCCCTTCCCCTTTCTTTCCTCTTGCCTTTCCCTCTTGGGCCCTTTCCCCTTCGGGATTTGGCCCATTAAGCCTTTTTGACCTTTAATTGATTTTCTCTTTATTAAATAGTTATGAATAAATGATTAAATCATTATTTAACATTCATTCATATATTATTGAATCTCCATGGCTATGGAACACCTTCCACCTCCACTCCGGACATCCTCCGGACTTACCGAAACCCTTCCGGTTTTCTCTCTTCTCTTCTTCGGTGATTCTACCGATCTTGTAAACACTCTCTAAGCATCATCAAGCCCTTAAGCATGATACCCCATGGTTCGGGAACACTCCATATATGGACGGGACACTCCCGGACCAATGATCGACAGAGGGACCTGGATGGCCATGTGACCCCTGTGCATTCCACGAATATCTTTCGTTGAACCATGACTGTCATGTCTTATTCCTTTTGTCTCTTGATACTTGCATTGCCCGAGATCTGATTAATGACATCACCATGTCGTGTTCAATCTCGTTACCAAACAATGCTACTTGACTCGTTTCGACAAGTGATATCCCTGTGATGAAATCACACACTGCGTAGCTATTGGATATAACTTCTCCGAGTGGGCCCTCAAGTATCTTTTTCGTCACGCAGATGGACAAATCCCGCTCTTGACATATATTGCCTCTACGGTTCCTCTGAATACCTGAAAACACCTTTATGATAACTGTATTACCAAGTGACGTTTGATGTTGTCTAAGCATTCTCGAGAGAAAGTGATTGATATAGTCTCACGGTCTAAGGAATAGTCTACAAGGTCTATTCTAATCATCGTAACTTGAACTTTGTGACATGATTGGGTCACGATGTTTAGGTTGGGTATTTGTTCATCATCTCATTCTCAGAATGAGTTGACTTCATTTCCAACTAGCATAAATGCCACATGATAAGGAAACCTTGATCATCTATTGACCAATGAACCAGTGACTAGAGTTTCACCGGGAACCCCTAGTTGTTTATATATCACACGTGTATTGATGTTTCCTTTCAATACAGTTATAGCATGATATAAAACTTAATCATAAACTTTATGAAATATGATAAAAGTCCTTATTACTATTTGTCTCTAGGGCATATTTCCAATAGTCTCCCACTTGCACTAGAGTAAAAATAAACTAGCTGCATTTGTTCTTAATCATTGGCACCATATATCCCGGTACCCTGAACATGCTTGCTCATGGAAGAGGCCGAGTCTTGGGCCTGTACTTTATAGTTCCCAAATCCTTTGCAACTTACTAATGTCACCTTGATTGACATTAATACTTTATCATCACATGATAACATCTCTGTGTATGCATCGTCGTTATGGTAGCAGAATGAGGCCGGTTTCTAGGAGCCTACAGTGACTTTAATCAACCTCGAGGGCTTTCTCATGGGCACTGTGTCCTAGGACACATCATTCTACATTAAAAGCAAACTAGCCGCGCCATACCATCATACATCACCTTAGATGGTACCCTTATCTTTTATTATAAATGTAATCATCGAAATACTAGTGCACCCTTTGCAACTTTCGATGTTTTCCTTCACCTTGCTTCCTACTTGACTTTAGTCAGCATTACAGGAGTTTCCAATATATTCCCTTATAACATAACCCTTTATGTTTTAAGATATGCCATCCTTTATGGATTTTAGACACTATGGACAAACTTAGCTCAACGTTCCGTGATTCAAACTTAATCACTTTTCAAACATTCCTTCTTGGATCATATATTATGTTAAGTTATCATCATGGTTTTGTAAGATAGAACCTATGTCTCAACATAGTGGATGATGATCATCCTTCTATTTCTTTCGACCATCGATGTTATACTTAATTATATTCCTATTTTGAGTTATCAAGGATCAGTTCCTTAACTAACTTCCATTCCGAAACTCTTTTCAGAATCCTTTAAGGAATACTACATAATATCGTAATATACTTATTATCAACTTCTACTCCCTATAAATCTTTATTTATCGGTACTTGTGCTTTTATTCTTAATGTGTCGTGTACACACTTAAGAATCACTCTTTTAATCTCCCATTCAAAATATGTTCCCAACGTATTTGAGTATGAGTCACTACCCTTACTCAACATATGTTCCTACATATTTGAATCTCAGACTAATTTTGCTCGCACTCACAAATGTGTTCCCGACAGATTCGAGTTCTAAACTTATATTGCTCCTACTCAAAAATATGTCATTCATATATTGTTTTAGGAAGACTTTCATAGCTCCCACTCAATTTCATGTAAGTTGCATATCCACTCACTATTTTGAATGACTTTAAAATCCTTTTATCAAATATCAAACTTGGAGATTCACTATGATACACTAGTACTTTACTAGTTTTAAATCCACTAGACATTCAACACACTTGAATAAAATTCATTTGAATTTGTCCAATACTTGACAAACTATGCTTTTGTCATTCACCCCTTTTCCACTATGGCTTTGTAGTCATTTGGGAAATCCAAGTAACCCCTTTACTTGTAAGATTCAGCAACGAATTGCTTTCAAATCTCAAGTGAATGTTGCCTCTAGGATTTCTCATAATTCTAGTTTACCATTATTTCCTTAGTAGTTCGTAGGTATGTCATATTCTGGTAATCATGAAAATGATTCACAAATACCTCCATTCAAGATGTGGAGTATACTTTGAATCCTACTTTGTGTAGTGAAAACAGTAGTGAGGAAAACACAATGATCACTATCATTGATTCTTTCCATTTGTGAAGAGAATCGTTCAGGAACGCTTTCCGTTGCGCTTCTCAACACTCTGATGCAGGGTTTTGAATCCTCATCGTGTTTTTCACTATCTTCCAAAAGCTTCATAATCAAGAAATACCACCGAATGTGAAACTTTCTCGAGAATGCACCAAAAATCCAAGCAATACTAGTTTTGCTTCTCTTTTGGTTTCAGCTATGGATTTCGTATTCAAAGTTTTCCAATGAACACTCTACAAGGACTTATTCGTTGTTTTTTTTGGTTATATCGAATAACCCCAAAACCTCCACGACGATCCATACAATATATGGTGCCAATTTCACGAATTCATATGGTTCACTATATATTCTAATTGAGTGCTAACTATTTCTAACTAATGGTCTTTTACATCTATACTACAATGATTTATTTGGTGCCATCTATTCACCCACTTTGATATCAAAATATCATATTGTGATGCTTTACATTTTGACATTTCAAATGCATTGCAATCCACAATTTCTTATGCTAATCTTACAAAGTCGAATTTCATTACTATTGATCAAATCGTAGTAATTAGATTCTCTTTTATCTTTAATACCCTTTGTTGATCAAATACTTTGATCATATCAAATAGTTTCATACTCATGTTTTCTTTGGTAAACTTCTTTACAAAATTTAAACAATCATATAATGATATTCACCATTTTGTTGGACCACAATACATTCTCTTTTAACAATTCAACACACACTTTGTATTCAAGTAATACACGGTGCTTAAGTTATTTTTTCTAAACTTAGGCATGATTTATATGTGATGATAAATCGAATGACTTTCACATATTATCACATAACTTTGAATTTAGACAATGGTTTCATTCAGCAATGAACATATCATTAAGTTTGGTAATTCCAAGGCATTTCAATATTTTACAAATGTTCATGTATTATCAATTAGTTTCAAAACCAAGATAGGTCACACATAATCGAACAAGATATGAACACAAATAGAAATCATTCATAAAAGTGGAACAACTATTTGTTACAAACTCATATGAATAACCGTCTCACAAAGTGTGAGACACACTAAAGAAGTTCACAATCTTTTGATTACAATAACTATCCAAAAACCATAAACTAAGTGATAAATGTTGAGGGAGAGTGTTGTTGGCCATCATCATCATGCTCGCCATCAAAACGCAATGTCAACTCCTCTCCAGCAAGCACCTCTCGTGTAGAAGGACCTGTTTTCAGCAAATCAGAACAAGTATCAAATATACTTAACACTGCAACATGTGTTTCTAAGATTATAACATTTATGAAACTGTATATAAAATATATACCTTTGTCATTGATGACCTCATCGACAATGGATTCAACCTTCACATTACTGAGATGTGATATGAACCTGTGGAAATCGTGTGTTTCCGCATCACCTCTCATGATGCAAGTCCTGACATGTGTGTGGTAGCTTGGTGGCAGCGATCGTAGCACAACACCCTTTGCAAAAGAGCTTGTCATCTAGCTATCTAGGAAGTATGCAGGCCTTATGTACGCATCATCCATGCGCTCCAAGTGGTCGTTCAAGCGAAGAGTTCTCTTCCATCTTAATGGAGAGGAAATCTGCCATCAGCTCATGCTCCCATATGCGTGCTTGTTCCATGAAATGTGTCCTAAGCTATACCATTGCGGCGCGAGGCTCAAGATTACCCACGACTGGCCATAGCTCGTCCACCATCCTATAGCATATCGTAATTGATATGAAGGTGGACATCTCACGATGATAATAGCGGTCCTCCCGCTGTTCTAGGGTCTCATAGAAATAGGGCTGCTCCAAATCCATCTTGTTGAGTATATAGTCGACCACGTCATTCTCGCTAAGGAGAATGTGGAGATATGCAACCCACATAGCAAAGTTCGATCCATCTAGCCTGAGCTTCTCTCCATCTAACCAATCATCGACAGAGAAGGTAGCATCAGGGAGAACCATTTTCTACATTTATAATTGCAAAAGGGAATTTAGACCAAGTTTAGAATTAAATGAGTTAATAATAATAACTCCACTCAGAAACACCTATCCCCTGAAGGGTTCTAGTTATAACACGACCCCCTTTTCCCCATATCTCCCCTATCATCACAGCCATCAATGTGGATTCTAGGGTGGACGCTAAACATCGGTGACATCATTTCGGCGTCATGTCTGTACATGCTAGGCTCGCCAACTCAACCTTAGTGTATTAGATGTGCAACATGGCTTACAGCCACTGCATGCAAACATATATATATGCCTGACACTCGATCATCATGGCCTGCCTCATACCGAAGAACTTTCTTGGTGGTGCACACTAAGGGAGAACACAATCATTGGTATTTTAATAGGGATCATCTTATTAGGCTACCGTCGAGTATCTAATATTAGCACACAATAAGATATACAAAGAATAACATTGATTTAAATGCGATATGATATGGTCCTTCACGTCATGATCTCCGTCTGGCGTCACCGGATTCCGGGGCTAGGGTTCCGGCGCCGTAGACACCAGGGTACCGGTGTCTTTCCGGCGTGGTAGTCTGTCACCTCCGTGACTATCTACTACTTCGTAACATAAGGTAATCACTTTACCTTTGCCACAACCATATCACAAAGCAACGCCCCCTGCAAAACAAAGTTAGATGCCTCTACTTTATCTTTGCATGTTTTACGTTGGTGAATGGGCATTCGCACAAGAACCGTTCTTACCTATGAACTTTTAGTACAATGCTGATCGAGTAGTTGTCTATACTATACCCCTTTCGGGGCCCTCCGTTGCAAATGGCATACCAACTAATGCGAGAGAGATAGACACCCCCCAAAGCCACTTTATGTGGTACAAGCCGTATGTCAAGCGTGGACTAGTCTCGCGAATGAACATGTAAAGTCGGTTAGGGGCCGCTTCATCAAGCATTACTGTGGTATACACAAGTACACGTGGGAAGGTAACAACTAAAAGATCAACGCCCACATGCTACATCTCGTGTGTTCTACCCGTACTAGCATTACTACGCATAGATCTAGCTCTGATACCACTGTAGGGGTTCGCGTATGAAAACAATAAAATTTTACCCTACGCCCCTGAACCCTTGATGTTGCCAGGACCTATCTATTAGTAATGCAGTAACAGGAGGGGCTTTTTGCGAACTTACCCTTGAAGACCAAAAAGCATTGTCAACTCTCAAGAGAGTGTGGTTGATGTAGACGATCCGAAGTCAACCTCAAGGTCGTGTTGAAGTCCTCGCGCTCCTGCGGCTCCAACGATTCCTAGTGCCCCAAGTGTGACACCTCGCGGTGAGTTACACATGCATCTGGTGCCTGGCAATGACTCCCACTTCCCCGATCTAGCATCAGTTGCGGAAGTAGAGATCCTGGATCCGAATCCTGCAGCGTGACGGTGCTCCGCGGTGAAGATGTCTCTCGTTCACGTAGTCCGAACTTGGGACCACGGTCATAGAAGAGAGAGAGAAATATCAATTGGAGGTCTCGCCAAAGGTGACAAAACCTTTATTGAATATTGTGTGTATTTTTTGGTCAAAATACCCCCACTATATATAGGGGGAGGGGAGGTACTACCTTCCTCAAAGTTCTGGGATGGGACTAAAGGAGGGAAGAGGGGGCAGCACCGGCCGGCCCTGGTGGCCCCACGCGAGGGGAGAGGGGAGCTTTTAAGGCTCATGGAGTTCGTATATGTGTTAGAGAAACGCCTGGGCAGCTGGTCTAAGCCATGCCTAATCATGGTGGAAACCTCCAGCATAACCATAGTGAGCAATCTGTGAAGCATCCTCAATATAAAAAAAACCTATGCAAATATGAAAAAAAAGAAAAAAAACCCTATGCAAATAGGAAATAAAAGGATCGCTGAGATGCTCATTGTCTGCTTGCCTTGTCATTTTGATATGGGAAAGCTTCCGTATCATTGGGAAAGGGGTACCCCGTTGGCGGTTCTCTATGATACACATGTACTTACAATGACAAGAACTTACTTATGACTAAAGTTGAGTAGCATGAGGAACGGTATAAGTAAGGGGCATGAGATTTTTAGCTTATAACTTGTCAAGCATATCCTCATATTTGTTCACTTTAACCTTAATCACCTAAAGATGCTTATGATAGGGGCAATGAGAGCTGAAAGCTAATAAGTACCATAATTTTTGGAAGCTTTTTATGAGACTTGAATCCCTGCTTCCTTCTATGAAGGGCCTTTCTTTTACTTTTATGTTGAGTCTCCATCTTCTATCTTGATGCACCTATTGAGAGAGCATAGTAGTCATTCTTAGTTTAATGTGCATTGTCCCAAAAGTTGTTGATTGATTCATAACTTTGATATTGCTTGTTCTTAAACTATTTGTATCTAGTCACCCTTATGAACTTTGAAGGTGTCCTATGCATTTCTGTTTTGGTACACTATGAGGGACAAGCTAAATACCATTCTCATTATGTTTTCTCTATGTGAAATAAACAAACGTCTTTCAAAGCATTGTTATTCATGAATCTTTTGTTTGTACCTTTTCATGTTACAACATAGTTGCTATGTCATATTGTTAGAACTATATCTTTCATGTTATGTTAAAGTACTATGATCCCAGCTATCAATGTTTTACAAATACCTTGATCAATATTGTGATGGTGCATGTAACCTCAAAAATTATTATTTTTATCACTTACCTACTCGAGGATGAGAAGGAGTTAAGCTTGGGGATGTTGATACGTCGTAAACGTATCTATATTTTTTGATGTTCCATTCTTGTTTTATATCTACTTTCTTATGTTTTGTCCACACTTTGGAGTATTTTTACACAATTTCTGGAACTAACCTATTAACAAGATGCCACAGTGCCAGTTGCCTGTTTTCTGCTATTTTGGTTTCAGAAAAGCTAGTAAGGAAATATTCTCGGAATTGGACCGGACAAAAGCGAAAGTCAATATTTTACCTGAAGCAACACAGAGTCCAGAGGGCAGCCGAAGGGGGGCCACGAGGCGGCCACACCCTAGGGTGGCGCGGCTAGCCGTAGGCGCGCCGCCACCTGGTGTGGGCCCCTCGAGCCTCCACCGAACTTTCCCCTTCTCCTATAAAAGCCTCCCGGGACGAAAACCCTAAGTACCCGTTCAAAATTCCATGAAAGAGTATGTAGTCGCCACCATCTCCATCCCTAGATCTAGAGGGATCGGAAGCTCTTCCCGGCACTCTGCCGGAGGGGAGAGATCACCCTGGAGGCCTTCTTCATCACCATGACTGCCTTCGGTGTGATGCGTGAGTAGTTCATCTCTGGACTACGGGTCCATGTAGTAGCTAGATGGTTGGTTCTCCCCCTTTGTGCTACCATGTTTAGATCTTGTGAGCTCTGTTCATGATCAAGATCATCTATTTGTAATCTTACATGTTGTGTTTGCGGGGATCCGATGGATATTGAGATGCTATTTCAGATTGATTATTGATTCTATCATGTCTGTTATTTGTGATCTTGCATGCTTTCCGTTGTTAGTAGCTATCTTGGCCAAGTAGATGCTAGCAACTCCAAGAGTTAGTATTTATGCTCGATAGTGGGTTCATGCCTCTGGTAATTTGGGGAAGTGACAGAAATCTCTAAGGTACTAGATGTGCTGTTGCTACTAGGGAGAAAACAATAATCCTTTGTTCATAGAACAATCGTATTGTTTACTTTACACGCAGTTCGTAAAGCAATAATCTGTTGCTTGCAACTTATTTGTGATCTTGCATGCTCTCCGTTATTAGTAGATATCTTGGCCGAGTAGATGATAGCAACTCCAAGAGGGAGTATTTATGCTCGATAGTGGGTTCATGCCTCTAGTAATCTGGGGAAGTGACATGAATCTCTAAGGTACTAGATGCGCTATTGCTACTAGGGAAAAACAACAGTCCTTTGTCCATGGGACAATCGTATTGTTTACTTTACAGACTTTGGTTAATGCAATTATCTATTGCTTGCAACTGAATACTGGAGAGGTTCAGATGATAACCTGAAGGTGGATTATTAGTCATAGATGCAGTTGGATTACGGTCTATGTATAATGTTGTAATGCCCAATCAAATCTCATAGGAGTCAAGATGATTAGTATATGCATGTATGCTTTCTCGATGTCTGTCAAGTGCCCCGCTGTAATTTGTCCACCCAACATGTCAGCTATCTTAAGGAGAATCACCTCTAGTGAACTATGGACCCCGGTCCATTCTTTTACCATCAATCTACCATCTACTATTTATTGTTTACTATTTACTTTCAGCAAGAAATTACTATCTTCCACACAATACATTTAATCCTTTGTTTTCAGCAAAACCGGTGAGATTGACAACCTCATTGTAAGTTGAGGCAAAGTTCTGTGGTTGTGTTGTGCAGGAATCCAAGTTGGAAACAACACCTTGGAGGTGTTTCCTTACTCCTACTGGTTCGATAACCTTGGTTTCATAACTGAGGGAAAACTTGCTGATGTGCTCATCATACCTTCCTCTTGGGGTTACCAACAAGCTCTAATATATTTTGAGCTATCATATAGCTCCGGCCGTATAGCTGGCGCCGCCTCTGCCTTGACAAATAGCTTCACCTCGTGCAATTGGTTCGAGGAGACAACATACAGAACACCCAGAAAACACAGAAACCTCACCTCCGGAAGGCATCTAGAGGGGGAACTCATCCACAAGGGATCCATGTTCGCCCTACGCAGATCTGGGAGGCTAAGGCATCGATCTTGATTATCCACCGATGCATCACCACCATCTCCATCCATCCCAGCTACATCTTGGCTAGATCTTGTTGTAATTCCTATACTCATTGTGGATTTATACAAGTACTATTCGTTTATGATTGTTTCCATTACCATTGCTATGACGTTGATTGCCTCCATGTCCAAGTAGATCTGTAGTTCTTGGGAAGATGGAGAAACCCTAGCATATGATTGAGATGAGATAGATATTATTATATTATACATCATTATGTGTACGAGTTAATTGTCTGCATCTTGATGATGGGAGTTGTGCACCTCCTTAACATTTGCCTCTCACGGGGACTCGATGAAGGTGATTACTTGTTGGCAGTATGACAAAGAGATACTTTCAAGATTCTAAACCCCAAGTGAATATGTTGATCCAAAAACACTTGGGACTACCTCGCTAACTCATTCGGTCGAACCGGATTCTTTTACATTATGTTGAGATTCATCTTTTTGTGAACTATTGATCACTAAGGTGTGGAAGCATTCTAATACTATTCAGATGGTTCGAGTAAGGTACTATTCATGAACTTATTCCTATGTATCATACATGATAAACACATGTTGCAATTGCCTCATTTATTTTATCGACTTAGCTTCATGAATATGAGGATCACATCCATTAAGCTAAAAACTTGCTCAGGACGAGCAAGAGTCTAAGCTTGGGGAAGTTGATTAGTGCATATTTGCATCATGTTTTCCATTATTATTTTGCATTGTAGATGTAGGATATTGGCATTTTATGGCACTCGCGTGCACATTTTATGTCTATTTTCACCAGGATCAGGACAAATAATGGATCCAATGGATACAAATCTTGGAGCAGCAGTACTGTGGAGAAAAGGAGTCCAAAACAACGTAAATCACTTATATTAATAATACCAGAAGAAAATGAAAAGCAAACAAGGGAGGCAGAGAGTTCAAGGACCAACTATACGGGCGAAGCAATTTTTCCGGCCGTATAGCTGGCGCCGCCTCCACCTCGTCAAATAGTTTCACCCGATGCAATTGGTTCGAGGAGACGACATACAGAACACCCATAAATCGCAGAAACCTCACCTCCGGAAGGCATCTGTAGGGGGAACTCATCCACAAGGGATCAATCTTCGCCCTGCGCAGGTCCGGGAGGCTAAGGCATTGATCTTCATCATCCACCGCTGCATCACCACCATCTCCATCCATCACATCTACATCTTGTCTAGATCTTGTTGTAATTCCCATACTCATTGTGGATTTATACAAGTACTATTTGTTTATGATTGTTTCCATTAGCATTGCTATGATGTTGATTGCCTCCATGTCTAAGTAGATCTCTAGTTCTTGGGGAGATGGAGAAACCCTAGCATATGACTGAGATGAGATAGAGATTATTATATTATACATCATTATGTGTATGTGTTAGTTGTCCTCATCTTGATGTTGGGAGTTGTGCACCTCCTTAACATTTGCCTCTCATGAGGACTCAATGAAGGTGATTACTTGTTGGTAGACGGAGGGATGATAACACTTACTGTGACTATAAAGCTGTTGTCATTCCTTACGTACTAACTTGGAGAATCAAGGAGAACTCACAAAGCCATGTCCATGCCATGGGAGAAATCCCTTAATAATGTAGTAACATGATGGTTGTCGGTTATGGTCTGCTATGGTTATGAGGATGATGTGTGCAGCGGTTGCTGGTATCCGTCCATATATGGAGCTCCTCCCACATACATACACATTATGAGAATATTCGTTATAATACTCTTGATTACTTAGTCTAAATTGCTAGCGGTGGATCCACTAATCCCTGAGAATGCCTTTTCCCTATTGTAGTTCCAAAGTTCTATTACACAAGCGATTCTTACTTTTTGCATTAAGCTTTTCTTTACTTTAAATCACCTTGTTCAACAAAAAACCCCAAAACAACTCTACTTTACTTGCATCTTAAAGTTATTCCTTAAGTACTCCGTTTACTTATAGTTAAAAGCATTTTAGTCTTTTGCCTACTGCTCCCTGTGGGATCTATATCTTTATTTCGAAACTAGCTACAAATGATCTGTGCACTTGCATCCATCAAGCTATTTTCTGGCACCATTGCCGGGGAGCTTAGCACTATAAGTTACTTTACTTTTAGTTATTTAGTTTCGTTGTACTAATTTTTACTTGAGTTGCAGGACCGCAACAATGGACAGCACTCAGCATTTAAATCAGCTTGAGGCAGTAAGGAAAATGGGTTCGCCCATGGAGTCGAGATCCATCCTCTGTTATTTGAGTTATTACATTCTAAGAAATTTGCAGGAACCAATGAAGAAAGTCAATATGGACACTTACAATTCTTTGAAGATATTCTTAGTTCCTTTATTTTCGACGACTGTAATCTTGATATGGTTAAAACCCAGTTGTTTAGACAAACTCTCTCTAATAATGTTTGCGACTGGTACATATCTTTTTGTGCAGAAGCACTAAGGACTTGGGAGGAATTGACAACCAAGTTACTATCAAAATATTATTCTGAAAGAAAAGCTCATAGGATGAGAGGTATTATTATTAGTTTCAAAAATAATCCTAGTGAGGGATTATATGAAGGATATCTAAGGTATAAAGCTACCTAGATAATTGCCCCCATCGTCATTTACCTGATTGGTTAATCACCCATACCTTTTATGGAGGGCTAAGTATTGAAAATAAAAGGAATCTAGACACTGCTTCTGATGGTAGTTTTCTATCTTATACCTATGATGAGGCTTGGAATCTAATAATAAAATGAGAGAAGTAACTGGAAATTTTAACGATAAGGAAAATATTACAAATAGTTTTTCTAAATATGCTTGCATGAATGATTTCCTTGCAGATGAAAGGACAGATATAATGATTAAAACCCTCGGTATAGATTCTTACTCAGTAAAGAAAATTATTGAGAATTATGCAGGGCATTTGTAGGTACCTAAAGAATGGGAACCTTGTAAACTCCTCGAAGAGAAGAAGCGTGCAAGAGCACTAATGGAAGAGTTTTCCTCGATACCTATTCAGGGGATCTCTGAAAAAAAGACAAAGAGAGGAAGAAAAAATAAAGAAGAGACCGAAGAAACCAGAAAGGAATTCTAAAGCTACAAATATAAATAATGTTATAATGAAGGATCTTATGGAAGCACGAGTAGTGGAAGATGAAGTGGTTATGTCAGACCTTCAAATCTCAGAATTCATCAAAGGTAAGTTTCGAGGTAACGAAACTTCTAAACCTATGACCCCTATATATTGTGGAGAAACTTTCTTATATGGAATTTGTGAACCAATATCCACTGTAAATATTATGCATTCATCACTTTATGAGGAACTCCGCTACAATTTAAATAATCCAGATGTGGAACCGGTGGACACTATTATCAAATTGTCTAATAGAACCAATATAAACCGGAAGGAGTAATCCGAAATATCTATGTCTTTGTCGGCTCACTCATGTACCCCCTTGATTTTCATATAGTTGATATGCCTCGAGATTCTTTTTGTCCTATTCTTTTGGGCAGGCCTTTTATTTCCATCACTAAAGCTCAAATAGATAATCAGAAGGAAACTATTTCACTGAAGTTTGGAGAAGAGGAAATGGCATTCCACTTCGCCAAACTAAACAAGAGGCCGTATGAAGTGGAGCATATCAAGGAAGAAAAGACGATTGTCGAGTTAGCAGCAATTCATTTTAGTACTCCACATGATGAATTAGAAATAAGCTTGATTAATTGGGAAGAAGCAGCAAATGATGAGAAGAAAGAAGACATGGATGATTACCTTGATTCAATTCTAGAAGCACAAAACCCACATGACTATGAAGAATTGGTAAGAACAGGAGATGAAGAACCTCCACCAATAGAATTGAAAAAACTTCCAGACAATATGAGATATGAGTTTTTAGATAATGAAAATAAATGCCCTGTTATTATTAGCAAGAATCTATCAGCAAATGAAACGAATAAACTCATTTGGATATATATTGAGTGATATTAAAGGAATAGATCCATGATTGTAACACATAAGATTACCATGCTTGATGATGTTGAACCCGTAGTAGATATGCAAAGAAGGCTTAATCCTAAGATGAAGGAAGTAGTAAGAAAGGAAGTTATACGCTTACATGATGCTGGCATAATATATCATATTTTTGACAGTAAGTGGGTTAGCCCAGCTCATTGCATACCAAGACAAGGTGGTCTTGATGGTTCCATGAATGAGGAAGGAGAGCTAGTCCATGTTAGGCCAATTGTAGGATATCATATGTGCATTGATTTTAGGAAGCTAAACCGAGAGACACAGAAAAATCATAAACTTATACCATTCATGGATAAATCTTAGAAAGACTTAGTAATAATTCTTACTTTTGTTTTCTTAACGGTTATTCTAGATACTCTCAAATTGCCATACAACCGGAAGATGAAGAGAAAACAACTTACACTTGTCCTTATGGCACATATGCTTATAGATTAATTCCATTTGGCTTATGTAATGCAGTAGCAACTTTTCAGGAATGTGTTCTAAAGATTTTTGATGATTTTTTTGGGAAGCCTATGGAAGTCCTAACAAATGATTTTGTCGTTTGTGGAACAACTTTTGAAAATTGCCTCTACAATCTGACCAAAGTTTTGCAGAGATGTAGGCAATCAAACTTGGTTTTGAATTGGGAACAATGCTGTTTCATGGAGAGAGAAGGTGAAGTTTTTGGGCAAGAAGTTTCTAAGAAGGGAATAGAAATAGATAAAACTAATATAAATGCTATAGAAAATCTCCCCATACCTCAGGACATTAAAATTTTAAAAATGTTTCTAGGACATGCATGTTTTTACAAGTGGTTTATAAAATATTTTGCCAAACTAGCTATGCCCCTCACCAATCTTCTTGATAAAGAACCTCCATTCTACTTAGATCATGGCTGCATTGCAGCTTTTGAGAACCTTAAGGATAAACTAGTTTCAACACCTATCATGCAATCTCCAAAGTGGGATGAACCTTTTGAAATTATGTGTGATGCTAGTGATTATGCTTTAGGGGCTGTTTTAGGTCAGCGAGATGGAAAGAATTTGAATGTTATTTATTACGCTAGTAGACCTCTTAATAAGATTCAGAAACATTATGCTACTACAGAAAAAGAATTTCTAGCTATAATTTTTGCTTACGACAAATTTAGATCTTACATAATTAATTCTAAGGTAATAATTCATACGGATCACCAAGCTTTGAGTCACCTCCTTGTGAAAAAATATGCCAAGCCCAGGTTGATTAGGTGGGTTTTATTACTACAAGAATACGATTTGCAAATAGCAGATAGGAGGGGTAAGGATAATCCTGTAGCAGATCATCTCTCTAGGATGGAGAGAATAATTAATGACCCTGTACCTATTAATGAATCATTTCCGGGAGAATATTTAGCAAAAGTAGAAATTGCTGATCCATGGTATGAAGATTATGCTAACTATCTAGCAATGAAATTTATACCTCCCGATATGTCAAGAAATCAAAGAATGAAATTCTTTAATGATCTTAAATATTATTTTGGGATGATCCGTATCTAAATCGTCATGGACTTGACGGAATGATTCGAAAGTGTGTGCCTAATCACGAAATGAATGCGATATTGAAGGCTTGTCATGATAGTCCATATGGAGGGCATCATGCAGGTAAAAGAACTGTTGCAAAGGTACTTCAATCCGGATTCTACTGGCCCACCTTACTCAAGGATGCACACATGTATGTGGAATGCTGCGATGCTTGCCAAAGAAGAGGTAATATAGGCAGGATACAGGAAATGGCAATGAGTTATAGTCTCATAATTGAACCCTTTGATGTATGGGGAATGGATTACATGGGACCATTTATAGAATCAAATGGTTATACTCATATTCTTATTGTTGTTGACTATGTTACTAAGTGGGTTGAAGCTATCCCAACAAATCATGCAGATGCAGCTACCTTAGTGAAGATGATTAAGGATGTCATATTCCCCAGGTTTGGAGTGCCTAGATTTTTGATTACTGATGGTGGTTCTTATTTTATGAAAGGGACTTCTAGGAAAATCCTCAGCAAGTATGAAGTAACTCAGCGCGTTGCTTCACCATATTGTCCCCAAACAAGTGGTCAAGTGGAACTCTCTAATAGAGAAACGAAGACCATACTCGAGAAGACGATGGGCAAATCTAGAAAAGATTGGTCATACAAGTTAAATGACACTCTATGGGCATACCATACTACATTTAAAAATCCAGTGGGTATGACACCTTATAAAATGGTGTACGGTAAGGCATGCCATTTACCTTTAGAACTAGAACACCAAGCTTTTTGGGCAACCGAGAATCTAAATTATGGTCTCAAAGTAGCGGGGGAAAGCGTTTATTAGATATGCATGCTTTAGATGAGTTTAGAAGTAAAGCCTATGATAATGCTAGGTTGTTTAAGGAAAAAGTTAAAAGATGGCATGATAGAAAAATAGAGAATAAAACTTTTAAAAGTGGAGACAAAGTGTTACTCTATAATTCTCATCTTAAGTTGTTTCCAGGAAAACTTAGATCGAAATGGGAAGGTCCATATATAGTTGAAGAAGCCTATTCGTCGGGAGCAGTGAAGCTCCAAGGAAAAACACCCTCTCTTGCATGGGTGGTAAATGGACAACGTTTGAAGCATTATCGGGTGAAAGAAGATATAAGTGCAATCACCATAGAATTGAGCACCCCCGAAGAAGTGATAAAGTGAAGATATACGAAGAATGGCAATTACAAGAAGAATGAACTCAAGACGAAATGAGCGGTACTATGGTCAAGCTATTGACCGTAAAAGAGCGCTTCATGGGAGGCAACCCATGTGAAATAAAGGTTTGAGTAAGTTTTTAAATTTTCAGCTAAAGTCTAGTTTTAAGTATTGTGTTAAATGAGAAACAATTCGTGCTCTAGCAAGGAAAAAGAAAGATTGATGATGCCAAGGTTGGTCAGAAATTTAAGCTGACATTTCTCTATCAAAACTCGATATTTCGTTAAGTTTCAGATTAATAAAGAATTCTTGGAGAAACAGGAAATTTTTGGTGGATACAGAAGGTTTAACGACCAACTATACAACAGGAATAAAAATTCCAGCCGTATAGTTTCGGTCATATAGTTGTTGCGACATCAACACTTCCATCCACGAAAGGTACTGAGAGTTTAACAACCAACTATACGGCCGGAACGAAAAATTCCGCCCGTATAGTTGCGGTCATATAGTTGTCAAAGCCTTTGACGAAATAATTTCTAGGTTACTGAGAGTTTAACGACCAACTATATAGCCGGAATTAAATATTCCGCCCGTATAGTCACGGTCGTATAGTTGTCGACCCTTCTCTAAAATTTTTATCCCGGATACAGAGAGTTTAACGACCAACTATACAGTTGTAAAAAATTCCGCCCGTATAGGTCCGGCCGTATAATTAGGTTCCACCATAGATCCAATATATAGTCGGTTCATAACTATACGGCAGGAAATATACGGGTTGCGCCCGTATAGTTGCTCGTTACGCAAGGCGGCTAGGGTTTTTGACCCCTCCTATTAAAGCTGATTGCATCTAACCTTTTTCATTAAGTTTTCACAGAGCTACAACTTCCAGCCTCGAAAGATCTCCGTCATCCCTATACAAGTCCCTTCAACAACATATGTATAGCAAAGCCATGCAGCCCTTCCATGTCAACAAGATCTAGAATAAGAACGAAGAGAATCCCGTGAAGAGGATCAAAGAAGCAGAACCAAAAGGATCATCGTCATCATCCGACTCGGAGATCAAGGCTCTCCCAAATTGGGAGGACATGTTCCCGAAGAGATGGAGATGATGAGACAAGCTGAGCAGGGAAGGAACAAGGATGAGTACCTCCCTAATCCTTATCGTTACAACATAGGATCCTATTATAAACCTCCTCTTGGTCCATCACCTCTTAAACCTAAGAAGGTGTGGCAAGATGAGATTCCTGATAAGATCTATGAATTGGAAAAGGCTTCTAAGGCATGTGTTGAAACAACTGGGGAAGGGATTGAATCCTACTAGATAATGAGCAAATACCTTGAGAAAAAGGTCGATGACATCGATGGTAGAGTTGGTTTCTTAATTAAAACTGTCTTTGAGTTGACAGATGAGAAGAAATTCCTCAAGAGAAAAATATTGAAGCTCCAATACAACATGGCCGAGCTCAGCATTCGCTTTACAAGCATGGTTAAAGAGGGCAACATTAAATAAGAAGGTGACGCTCTTTCTGCCTAGGAGGAAGAATAGGTACTAACAAGGAGTTAATTGATCCCACCTGGCTTGATTCCAAGCCTGGGGAGATCTTTAAAGACCTTGTAATCTTTCTTACAAGTTTTATGCTATAGTTTTTGCATTAGTTCAAACTAGAAATAAAGTTTGCATCATTAGAATTCCCTTTAGGAATAGTTGATCCCTTTTATGAAATTCCAAGTTTATTATTATATATGGAGCAATTTTGAGTTTGTGTTTGTTTTTATTGATATACGAATGGCTTGAGTATAATTTTACTTTCACTTGATGATAGCAATAGGAGTATTCCACAACATTGGTATTAATGGAACACCTAAAGATAATTTGGTCAATATACTGTAAATCTACGGTTTGATTTATAAAGAAAAATTATCTATATGATTAAACTGAAAAAGAAATCTTGAACAAAGGAAAATGAAAGTGTTATCAAAATAGAATGAGAACAAGTAGAGGTAGAATCTTCAACTCATAAGTACACTTCATATACAATTGGAATTTGGTAATCAAGATCGTTAAACTTTGAATTCTTGTATGAAGTGGAATATATGGCTAGCTCCTTTGCACAACACTTAAACAAAAAGTGTGAGCATACATACAAAACAAAAAGAAAAGAAAAGGAGCGAGTGTGCAAATAGCAAGTAGGCATATACCACTGTGTTGCAGTATGACAAAGAGATACTTTCGAGATTCTAAATCCCAAGTGAATATGTTGATCCAAAAACACTTGGGACTACCTCGCTAACTCATTCGGTCGAACTGGATTCTTTTACATTATGTTGAGATTCATCTTTTTGTGAACTATTGATCACTAAGGTGTGGAAGCCTTCTAATACTATTCAGATGGTTCGAGTAAGGTACTATTCATGAACTTATTCCTATGTATCATACATGATAAACACATGTTGCAATTGCCTCATTTATTTTATCGACTCAGCTTCATGAATATGAGGATCACATCCATTAAGCTAAAAACTTGCTCGGGACGAGCAAGAGTCTAAGCTTGGGGAAGTAGATTAGTGCATATTTGCATCATGTTTTCCATTATTATTTTGCATTGTAGATGTAGGATCTTGGCATTTTACGGCACTTGCGTGCACATTTTATGTCTATTTTCACCAGGATCAGGACAAATAATGGATCCAATGGATACAATTCTTGGAGCAGTAGTACTGTGGAGAAAAGGAGTCCAAAACAACGTAAATCGCTTATTTGGGAAATATTAATAATACCAGAAGAAAATGAAAAGCGAACAAGGGAGGCAGAGAGTTCAAGGACCAACTATACGGGCGAAGCAATTTTTCTGGCCGTATAGCTCCGGTCGTATAGCTAGCGCCGCCTCCACCTCGTCAAATAGTTTCACCCTATGCAATTGGTTCGACGAGACGACATACAGAACACCCATAAATCACAGAAACCTCACCTCCGGAAGGCATCTGGAGGGGGAACTCATCCACAAGGGATCCATCTTCGCCTTGTGTAGATCCGGGAGGCTAAGGCATCGATCTTCATCATCCACCGCTGCATCACCACCATCTCCATCCATCCCATCTACATCTTGTCTAGATCTTGTTGTAATTCCTATACTCGTTGTGGATTTATACAAGTACTATTCGTTTATGATTGTTTCCATTACCATTGCTATGACGTTGATTGCCTCCATGTCCGAGTAGATCTCTAGTTCTTGGGGAGATGGAGAAACCCTAGCATATGACTGAGATGATATAGAGATTATTATATTATACATCATTATGTGTACGTGTTAATTGTCCGCATCTTGATGTTGGGAGTTGTGCACCTCCTTAACATTTGCCTCTCACGGGGACTCGATGAAGGTGATTACTTGTTGGTAGACAGAGGGATGATAGCACTTACTGTGACTATAAAGTTATTGGCATTCCTTACGTACTAACTTGGGGAATCAAGGAGAACTCAGAAAGCCATGTCCATGCCATGGGAGACATCCCTTAATAGCATAGTAACATGATGGTTATGAGGATGATGTGTGCAGCGATTGCTGGCTATTCATCCATATATGGAGTTCCTCACACATACATACACATTATCAGAATATTCGTTATAATACTCTCGATTACTTAGTCTAAATTGCTAGCGGTGGATCCACTAATCCCTGAGAACGCTTTTTCCCTATTGTAGTACCAAAGTTTTATTACACGAGCGATTCTTACTTTCTGTATTAAGTTTTGCTTTACTTTAAATCACCTTGTTCAACCAAAAACCCCAAAACAACTCTACTTTACTTGCATCTTAAAGTTATTCCTTAAGTACTCCATTTAGCTATAGTTAAAAGCATTTTAGTCTTTTGCCTACTGCTCCCTGTGGGATCGATATCTTTATTTCCAAACTAGCTACAAACGATCTGTGCACTTGCAGTCATCAGTATCATGCACCACATGCATGCAAAATGCTTATGTGTCACCACAGTTAATGACGAAAGAGATTGTGTTGGTATCATAGCACATAGAACTAGAAAAACTAATCCTAAATAAATTTTGTACACGAATCTACATTGAGATTCTACAAAACAATAAATACACTAAAACTATGTTACTACTACACGATACTATGCATTGTGGGGATGCTATCATATACTAGTATCATATGCATGATACTACTATATGATACTTCCCATTGTGACTAGTCTTAAAAGACCTCTTAGATCTAGGATCATATTAAATTGATGTATGAGCAGTTCATCCAAATATTCAAACCGATGAAGAAGGGTGGGCAATATATTTCAAGAGTGATGTTACGAGAATTAGTATAGTGAAAAGCTTCAGGCCAATCCAAGGGTCTGAAGCGAGGTAACGAGAGCGTTCATGTGTAGGCTTGACATTCCATATCTGCACGATTATCCTCCATATCTCACTCCTATGTCTCTTTCTAAATTATCAAAAAAATCCACTTCCTAGTATTTTTGTTATTTTGGACACCCTGATTTATAAATCTATAATATCACAATTTTGAAATCTCATACAGCTAACTCTTAATTTATTGTCTCGATTGCCAAAGCTAGTTCATGATAGTTGAAGGTGACCACACACAATTTTAGAAGGGAACTTCGAGGAAAAACGGAGAAAACGAGTGGTTAGTTTGAGTGACGTTGTGTCATATTCTAGGGATTATCCATGGGTGAGCTCCCATTTGTCCATTTGGAGACAATCTCTACAAATGGTTGGACAAATTTACCATAGTATCGGAGCCCCACCTATCTGGTTCCCTCCTTTTTAGTTCTATTCAACCACATGCCATCGTACTTCCCCATTGGCTCATCATCACAGTAGATTGAATTCAAAGATAAATATTCTATCCATAAAATTCATGAACATTTGAAATTTCACCCATAAGAATCACCAAACAAAGTACCACGGTGATCACAAGCACATAGTTCACAAGATTGAGCACAAATCTTTGTGTCATGCCACACATCAACCACCAACGCCCTTAGTCTAGTGTTCCAAGATGAAATTGTGAGCATAGTCATGTCACATCTTTACCTTCAAATACATGTCGGTTGTTCTAGCGGACATGATCATGTCCTCCTAGTTGAGTCTAGCAAAACCTATCAGATCTACCCCAGCCTCTGCTCCCATTGCCTTAGTGGCAAGCCTTTGCGCCTCAAGTGTTGCATTGGCCTTATCATCGGACTCTCTCTAGCAATCACCACCTTGTCCTTCTTAGTTACCAAGTTCACACTTTTTCGTATCAATGAACTCCTTGAACCTTCTATCCTTCTATTGTTCCTTCTTATCTCACCTCTCATCACTTGAAAGATCTTTGCTGGTCATCATTTCTACACAATATTTCTACATTGTGATTTCTAGCAATTGAGCGATTTGCATCTCTTACATGTTCATGCTTCCCCCTTTTGGGCATTGTGCACATGTCATCGACATAATCCCCTTCCCACTTGCATCCCCATCTTCATCAATGTGGCTTCACTATAGCTTGATCCATCATCATTATTTTGCTCATTGGATGAGCCACCAATTGGGGGGTCTTAAGTGATGATACATGGCCATCCCACCTGGGGAACTTGTTGATCAAGGTCCAACAATGTGCTAACCGAAAATATCATGACATTGTATATATATTCTTGTAGAATATCAAGACCATTATCATATCAATCAAGTTGTGTGTCAATAATACTCATTTAGCGGTTGAGATAAATTGCAATAAAAGAAAATAATATAAAATGATGAAACTAGGCAAAACTTACATGTGTGTTAATTCCAATACCACTTGCATGTCTATTATTTAGTTTCACATAAACTCCACAGTGTGTTGTAAGAATCTAGGATGGTAGTACATTTAGGTGAAAGTGACTTATCATTACTATCACTTTTGAAATTTCATGGAAGGTAGTTCTTCCACTCATGGAAGTATTAACGGATCCACTTCTAGTAAGTGAATATGATTTTTTGCTATGCACCTTTAATAGAAGATTGGCTCACTTCCATCCATGTGGTGCACAACTCATCCGTGGAGGTTGCAATAGCTGGCCGGAGGCGGCAACTCCCTAGAGGAAGCAGTGTGTCATGTCAGTCACGGGGGAGATGGCTAGAGAGGTGGAGGGTGAACGGTGGTAGATGATTGGTGGGTCTAGCTAGGTGGGCTATGCGAATGGATGCTTACCTAAAGGTGGACACCAGAAATATAGGGGTGTCTCCAGTTTTGGGAAGAAGTGGGGGTTGTGGATACTATAGAAAAAATGGGGGGTTGGGATATCATCGGAACTTGTTTTTTATGTCATTAAGTAGGATTTAGGGCTTCATGCGGAGATGACATAATAGTCTTAGTCTTTGAACTAGCAAATTTTTCTTTTCATCAGGACACATGTTGGAAATATTGAAGGGATTCGTAGCAGAAAAAAATAAAAAAATTAACTAAAGCAACACCAATGCAAGATCTATCTATTTGTTAATGTAGTAACAGGAGAGGTTTTAGTGACATACCCTTGCAGGTCAAAAGCGTTTAATGTTTTCGAAGGACGTGGATGATATAGTTGTACTCATAGCTAAAATCCAGGTTGCATTGCTCCTCGCATGACGTCCAGGTGCCACAACTAGCAGCACCTCCGTGGTTTCTGACACGCCCGGTGCTCAACAACGACTCCAGTTCTCCCCGATCTAGCCAGGATTGCGGAAATAGATCTTCTAGAATAGGGTATTAGTAGCACGACGGTGTGCCAGAGTGGTGTCGTCTCCCACGCGCATAGTCCTTCTTGGAACCGCAACCACGAGAGCAAATGAGAGAGAGAACTCCTAAGAAAAATGCCTTAGGAATTATTCAATTATTAAATTAATTGTTATCCTCCCACTTGTCCCTCTTTATATAAGGGAAGGGGAAGGACTCCCACCTGCTAGCGAGAAAGGCTGGATAAAAGGAGGAGGAGTCCAAGTGGGAGGTGTCGACTGGGTGGGCCCTTGATGTCTACGCACTTCTATTCTTGTAGTCAGTTGTTGGGCCTCCAAGTGCAGAGGTTTGTAGAACAGCAGCAAGTTTTCCCTTAAGTGGATTACCCAAGGTTTATCGAACTCAGGGAGGAAGTGGTCAAAGGTATTCCCTCTCAAGCAATCCTACAATCAAGATACAAGAAGTCTCTTGTGTCCCCAACACACCTAATACACTTGTCAGGTGTATAGGTGCACTAGTTCGGCGAAGATATAGTGAAGTACAGGTGGTATGGATAATTATAAGTGGTAACGGTGCGAGAAAATAACTTGATGGCGTGGAAAAGACTAAAGTAAAACTGAAATAAAGATGGCAACAAGCAAACATGTAACAGATCTAATTGCAAACGGTGTATCAATGCTTAGAAACAAGGCCTAGGGATCATACTTTCACTAGTGAACACTCTCATATAAATATCTTCTCTTTACGATACTACTCTTAACTACTCTCTGTTTGAACACTCTAATCGATGGTAGGGCTATAACAACACACCTCAAAGTAAGCCTTTCCCATCTAGAAAACCCCACACTGTCACCTTGAGCTCTATATGGTTCCAACAAACACCACAATTTCATAAAGACATCCAACTCCAAATATAACTCATAACAAGTATTTGTAATCTCTAGCCTAAGTGCCACCATGGTGAGCACGCTGTCACTTTCACACACATGGGGAGAGCAGAGATTCATTAAAGCACTTGAGTAGCAAGGTAGATCTACTTGATTACAAAGCTCATGATCACAATATGTTCATGCATAGAGAGAGATGAACACATAGCTATCGGTAGAACCCTTAGCATCGAGAGAGAACTACTCCCTCTTCATCATGGGAATCAGCAACGGTGATGGAGATGGTGGTGGAGATCGATGGAGATGGCTCCGGGGGCACTTCCCCGTCCCGGCAGGGTGCCGGAACAGAGACTTTCTGTCCCCCGAATCTCCCCTTCGGTGGCGGCGGCGCTGCGGAACTTTTCGTGGCTGGAGGCTTGACGACCTAGGGTTTATGCCTCGGGAGGCTTCTTATAGGCCAGAGGGCAAGGTCGGTGGGCGGCCAGGGGGCCCACACCATGCCCTGGCGCGGCCTGGGGGGGACCCGCACCATGGGGTGGTGTGGCCACCCTGTGGCCCCTCTCCGACTCTCCTTCTAGCTCCGTGAGTCTTCCGGGAAAATATCAACTTTGGCTTTTGTCCAGTCCAATTCCGAGAATATTGATTTTCTGACTTTCTGGAACCAAAAACAGTAGAAAACATGCAACTGGCATTGTGGCTCTTGTTAATAGGTTAGTCCAAGAAATCATATGAAAAGTACTCCAAAGTGTGGACAAAACACAAGAAAGTAGATAAAACCAAGCATGGAACATCAAAAATTATAGATACATTTGCAATGTATCAGCCCTCTCCACCCTGTGTGTGGCCCAAGGCCGGTCGGGCGGCGACCCTCCCACATGGCCTTTCCCTCCGAGAAGTTGCCCAATAGGGAGGTTTTCCCCAAAATTTATTTTAAAATAGATTTTATTTATTAATTACAATAATAAATATAAAAAACATATTTAGCATTTCCTCATGATCAAAAACTCCTTTTCGATCATTCCAAACTACCTTTGTTTTTTCCTAGAACCCTTCCAATTTTCTCTCTTCTCCTTACCAATGATCCTGAAGATTCCAAAACGATCTCCAAGCATTGTAGAACCCTTAAGTATGTTACCCTGTGGTTTGGGAATATCATAGACATGATCAAGACACTTCTCTAATCAATGATCATCAACATGATCTAGATACCCCAAATAACCCTTGCACATTCCACGATGTTATTATCGTTTGAACCATAAATGTTGAGTCCAATTCCTTTTGTTACTTCTATACATAAATCGTTCGAGATCTGATCATTGGTATCATCATACCTTTAACAATCTTGTTACTAACAAGTCTACTAATATCGTTCATGTGATATCACATTCTCATGACCTAGTCATACGCTGTAGGTTCGTGGATGAAATATCACTGAGTGGGCCTAGTGTATCTTCCCATCAGGCGGGAGAACAAATACCGATCTTGATGCATATGCCTCAACATATCCCTTTGGAATACCTGATAGACACATTTATGATCAGCTTGTTACGGTGTGGAGGTTGATGTAGTCAAGGAGCCTCGGATGATAGTGATTAGATATGATCTCATGGTCTAAGGATAAGGTCACTTTGTTTCCTAATTATTGCAATGATGAACTGCGTGACTTGATCATGTCGCAATACTTATGTTGGGTAAGCTTATCCATCACATCATTCACTAATGATATGACCTCATTGTAAATTGATAGAAATACCCATGATCAGGAAACCTTGATCATCAGTTGACCAATGAACTAGTTGAAAAGAGGCTACTAGGGAATTGGTTTGTTTACATACCACACATGTACCAATGTTTCTGATTGATACAGTTATAGCATGATATAAAACTATTATGAACTAATTCATATGTGATAATAAACACCATTTATTATTTGCCTCTAGAGCATATTTTCTCTAGTCTCCCACTTGCACTAGAGTACAAATGCTTCTCCTAGTTTAACCATTGTCACTTATACTGATATTAACTCAATGCCTCTCCTAGTTTCACAAGTAAGAACTTCTTTTCTTTGCTTATTCCATTCTAAACTTCTTTATAATTTTATCTATGACATTCTGAACTTTCTTCAGAATAAAAACTACAAACATTTTGACTCTAATGTTAATTAAACGTATCAATCTATCTCGATAGATTTCAATGTTTAATGTTTTGTTCAACTTCATTCATAGAATATTTACTAGCTCAAATTTCACTAATACCAATTACACCATTCACCACATGTCATCCACATATATAAGAATGTTGTCACGCTCACACTCAAATATGTTATTCACATATGAGAGACTAGAATACTCACTTAGCTCCCCCTAAAAATATGCCATCCACATATTTGAGTAAAAAGCTATTTAGCGCTCAAATTCTTCACAAGTGCAGGTCTTCTCGATAATCTTGGTAACTCCAAAATTCTTTGATCATCTAATCAAATCGAGAATTTTCTAACTATGAGACACTAACATCCATGTGATTCAACAAAACCTACTTGTTTTACCAGTTACAATCCTTCTTTAATCTTGCCATTGAAGAACACACATTTTTGACAACCATCTGTCAATTATCAAAATGCTAGTAATTGCTTAGTGTAAATCCAACAGACTCAAGCATTGCTACACACTGTAGTCGACTTTTGAATTTGTGAAGACACTCTTTGTGACAAATCGAGATTTATGTCTTTCTTTAAAGTTTCATCTCTTCCTTGTAACTAGAAGTTATTGGGAAAAATTAAGTAACATATTTTACTTAATAAGATCAAGTAACTTATTTTACTTTGCAATCTTAAATGTAACTTAGTTTAGAATTTCATGACTATTTAGTCATTTCTCGTACTTAGGTTTATCATCACTTCTTCATAGTTCATAGGTATATCTTGCTCTATTAACACAACAAATGAATCAACATTATAATTCCGCAAAATGGTGAAATGTATTCTTGAACACTCTTTTTTTCAGTAAAAGTACTTAGTTGAAACATTATGATCATTATCATTAGGTTCTCCTCTACTTGCAGAGTTTTGTTCTGGAACTTCATTTCGTTGTGCCACTCGACATTTGGAGGTAAGGTCAAATACCTTGGTTTTGAGCTTTTACTTTCTTCTACCAACACTTTCATTGAGAAACTTTTTCTTGAGAAAACAACATGTTAGGCAACAAGGTTTGCCTTTTTGGTTTTAGATGTAGAACATGTATTCATAGTTGCCTAAGAATACTCTACAAAGATTTACCTATTCGATACAATTTCGAGTTATCAAAATCTCTAGAAACTCGAACATGCCATAACTCATATGGTGTTGTTTCCACAAATCTTGATGATTCCTTATTTTATGGTGAGTGTTTGGTACTTTGACTTACGACTCTAAACTTCTACGGTAACCCGGTAAGAGATAACTTTTTAGACCACATGCATCCAATACAATGTGATTATGATGTTTATACATATGTATACACTTTGAAATATCTAAACATCATAATTTGTGGAACATCTTTCACAAGTCTTTTATGCCAAAAAATGTGAATTAAAATACTAGTCACTTTGATCAAATCGTAGAGACTCGTGTTTCTCATAAATTTTATATCCAGCTTTATTATGAAACCCCTAGAACATTTCAAATGATTTCATATGTAGTAAATACTTATATTCACTTAGATACATAATCATATTTACGTAATAATGATATCCACTACATTGATGAATTATAATGCATCACTATCTATGAAATTCAGCGACTTAGCTCACATTCTATTTTTGCAGAACGTGGGGTTTTAGTCATCTTACCCACTATGGCATGGTTTTGCATGCGTCAAAATATCAAATATCTAAAAACTTTATGTTTCATCAATATGAATTTATCACATGCATATAACTCAATTATGACTTAAATGGTTGTGTCATTCATTAATGATGGCATTATTAAGTTTGGATATCTTTTGGCTTCCAATGTTTTATAAATGCTTAAACCGTTATCACCAAGATCACAACAGCAATAATGCATTCATAACTGAAAATGTGACCATAATAGAAATTATTCATAATAATAGAACAACTAATTTGTCACTAAATTATATGAATAACCGTCTTGCAAGATGCTAGAACAACTAATAATTTCACACACTCAAATAGATTACAAAATTTATTCAAATTCTAAACTAATTTAGACGGTAAATATAAAGAAAAGAGTGTCATCGTCCATCAACATCTTGTTTTCCATCAACACGCTGAGTCTCCTCACCATCTCCACGCAACCCTCAAGCAGAAGGTCCTGCTTAGAACAAGTATCAAATACTTAGTAAAACTACAATAAGTGTTTTGTGAGAAACACATTTATAATATGTATATCATACATAAACCTTCTGCGTTGATGATTTCCCCTACGATAGGCTCTACTTTCATAGTTCTTAACCGCACCATGAACTAATGAAAGGTGAACGATTCCTCTCTCATAACATAGCCCCTGACAACATCTTTGTAGCTGGGAGGAAGCAAGCGCAACACCCCATCTATCGCAAATCTATCTATCATCTAGTATTCCACATCGTACACGAGACGTGCATGAAAGCCATGCATGATCTCCAAGTGAATCTCCAAGCATGTATTTTCTTCCATATTTTGTGAAAGAAACTTGTCCAATAGCTCAAACTTCAAATGTCTGACTTAGTGAATAAAGAGCGCCTTCAGCTCCTCAATTATATCATATGGTTTTGTGTGGTGAAAGCGCTCCCACAATGCAGGTTCCATGGCGAAGCGCATGGTGCATTGGATACGGATGCACATTTCACGGGGAGCGCAAAAGTCATCATCATCTTGCTCACTAGCAGAATCATTAGGAGCAACTCCTACTGGTTTTTGTATTGTGTAGAGTATATCATTTATGTTGAGGATGTCCCTTAAGTGTTGGTACCAGTCTATAAAATTTGACCCATCTACATTAAGTTCCTTGCCACACAATAAATACCCATGGTCGAAGTACACAGGAAGGTACGACATGATCTACAAG
The DNA here is from genome assembly GCA_910589775.1 of Avena eriantha. Taxonomy (NCBI): domain Eukaryota; kingdom Viridiplantae; phylum Streptophyta; class Magnoliopsida; order Poales; family Poaceae; genus Avena; species Avena eriantha. The sequence continues at coordinate 20,945,895 of OU342740.1, forward strand.
GATATTGTTGGGCCACGTAGAGATAAAACAAAAATTCATCTACGGTGATCCCAAGATCTAGCTGAGATAGAAGGCCACGAAGATTACCACTAGACGCGCAGTTGCAGAATTGATGAAGCACGTCACTTGATGTAGTGTAGGCCTCACAATCCGATCCAATCCACAATCGTTGAAGTGTTGATCGCATAGCACCTCTGCCAGTATCCACACGTATGAGGAGGAGCACCAGCGATGGACTGCTAGGTCCGGTACGGTGGCTGGACTGGACTCGAGCTAGGCTTTCCAACTCATGGAATGACCTAACCCTGACCCTTGGAAATCTATGTCACAGTATATATAGGGAATTAAAGTGGACTCCACTCACTTGTGGCCCATTCACTAAAAGGCCTATATTAGTCATTGTGGGTCCAACTCACGGTCATAGTCCATGTCTGATTCCGGTCCAACCCAAATAGATTTTTGGTTCAGGTCTAACTCAAACTTTCTCCCACTCTTAAGTGTGTGACCTCACAGGCTCATGGTGACTTAGACACGATTTGAGTCTTACTAGTGATTGATCAGTCAGCAGCGACTCCTAGCAGAACATGCTGACTCCCAAGTACCAAAGAGTCATGACGACATACATTCCAATGCGACTTGTGTCTGAGTCCCTTTTGCCTCATGATACATATTGCTAAGTGATGAGTCCAAAATTGAAGCATATTTAATTATATAAATTATTCATATTGTCACTCATTACATGCTACATCTATCTAGGACTGTGCCTATTATATATGATTACTAATTCTCATTCATTTCCACATGGACTTTGCACATTAGTAGTTTTAGTAGGATTTTATTACCTTTTTCTTGTCTTTGATTTGTGTGTATTGTAGGGACTATGCCCTAGAGGCAATCATGTATGATGTGATTCCCAATGTATTCCTAAAGTTATTGTCCATGTATGAACTACGAATATGTATCATTGAATATGTGATTCGATTGTGGAACTGCATATTCATGTTGTTCATACTAATTGTCCTTGGTCGTTGAGGCTGTACTGGACACACAACTTAGACTAATGTGAAAGTCGAAAGATGACTCGGTTCCACTTGCCATGGGCATGGAGATGCTATTACGACTTACACGAATTTGTCTAAAGAGTTTAGTGAGTCGGACTGACCCATATTGAGGTACAATGAACAATTCATCATTTGTATGTCTCAATCAATGTAATCCTTAGACCTGAGGTTATTGCACAATCCGAGTTGAGGATCACCGACTTAGGTTCTGTCAAATGTTGTTCCGTCACTAGGCAGTTATAAAGGTAGAGTTCGGGTGGACTAAGAATCAAGCCGCGTGATGTGAATGACCAATATGGTATTTTTCCCCTCTGACTGGAGAGATATTATTTGGGCCCTCTCGGGAGATATGATTCGGAAAGCATGGCCATGCACGACTTGGTTAAGTGTTAACCGAGGTGACCGACTAAGAGTTAGTCAGATGAATCACTTATCTCAGATTGATAAAGAGAGTCGAACTATTTAAGGGGTGACAATTATTCGCCTATAGTTCGACAAGGTATATCGTGAGGCAAAAGGGACTCAGACGAAAGTCTCATTGGAAGGTATGTCGTCATGACTTTTTGGTACTTGGGAGTCGGCACGTTCTGCTAGGAGCCACTACCGACTGATCGATCTGGAGTGAGACTTGGATCATGTCCGAGTTGCCATAAGCCTATCGGGTAACACACTTAAGAGCGGGAGCAAGTTTGGGTTAGACCCAAACCGGAAACCTATTTGGGTTGAACCTAAATAGAGACATGGCCAAGTTAGCGAGTTGGACTCATAGTGACTAATATAGGCCTTTTTAGTGAATGGTCCACAAGTGAGTGGAGTTCACTTTCACTCCCTATATAAGATGGGGCGCAGGTGCTTAGAGCACACGGTTAGGTCACTCCATGTGTTGGAAACCCTAGCCCCAGTCCGTCCTGTCGCCACCGTAATGGACCTAGCAGTCCAACGTCAGTGCCCCTTCTCGTACGTTTGGATACCGGTGGAGGTGCTATGTGATCAGCACTTCGACGATCATGGATTAGAACGGATCGTGGGGGCTGCACTACATCAAGCGACGTGCTTCATTGATTCCACAACTGTGTGTCTAGTGGTAATTCTCATGGCCTACTACCTCAGCTGGATCTTTGGATCACCGTGTAGGGAAAAAGTTTTGTTTATCTCCGTGTGGCCCAACATGTATGTCCTATGAACAATCATGGAAAAAAGGAGCCAAGAGGATTCAATATGGAGGAGTTGCAGGCACCAGACTTAGCGATTTGAGGGGAGGAAAAAGTGAATTTTTCCATCAATTCCAAATGAATATCCAAGTCCATGGTGGTGTATCCCTCGTCTATACGAATTCAACGAGCCAAAGAACACCTCAATCGGAGTTCGTGTGAAAAAATAGCGACCAAAACACTTCAGAGTTAGAGGGCGTAATGACCACTGGTACGGGTGGAGTCCGCCTAACCGTACAGTTGTACCACCCTTCGACGACTTCGTTTCATCAAATTGAACAACATTTGTGAAGGCCCAATGGTAATATTGGGCCTTAGCTCTGTCGGTTCGCAAAACCGACCTCCAGATGCCTATTTAAAGAGGGGAAACCCTAGAACAAGGGAAGAGTCCACACACACCAAAGGGGCGGAGCCCTTCCACTTCGCCACCTCCATACCTGCCAACCGCAATATCTACACCACCATACCACTCAAGGGAGAGAGGAGACTTACATCTTGAAGGGCTACGCATCGATCTTCATCGCCATCTTCATCAACATCGTCTTCAACATCAATCCCCTTTGTTTACTTTGTTGTAGTCCAATCTTTATTGTGGATTTGCACTTGTATTCAATTGTAACTTCATATTTCATCCATACAATTACCATTATATTGATCCCCTTCATGTATGAGTAGTTTCCTTGTTCTTGGGGAGAGATGGTGAAACCCTAGCACTATTATGAAATTGAAATAGAGATGATCTATTCTTGTGTCCATACGACTTACTAGTCTATGGTAGATTTATGATATGTGTTTGATCTCTCTATTTAGATGGTATGTGTAGTCAGCCACCTATCATTTTCCTTAGGTACTAAGTATGAGGAAGGAATCCTTTGGACGTGTTTGGAAGTGTGCTCGGAAAGCTTCGTGACAATTGGCACCGGCTAGCAACCTGCACGGTCAAAGGAGGATAAAGAGAAACTCCCTAAGATAATTACGATATCCACTAGGAGATACTTAATTGGGGTGGTATGTATGGGTGATTGCTCTTAGACATCGTGGTTGTTATTTAGAGGTAACCTCATTCTTGGCTCAACAAAGTGGCTTCCTACGAGCCTTGTAGTGAACATCTTATTATGGAGCTCTCTCCACAGATGTTATGACACAAAAATATGTTATCCTAATTATAAATAATAATACCATGCTAGTGGTGAATCCTACACTCCTTGAGAACCCCTCAACCATATCACACAACACTTCATAGAGACTCTCTTGCTTTAGTTTACTTTTGTTAATTACTTTGTTCTTGTTTACTTTAAGCACTTATTTAAACACACTCTTTTTACGCCATTACTTGGAATTAGAGATAACCTATAAGTACTCTCTATTAAATATTAACGAGGGGCATAAAGACCTTTACCAATAGCTCTCTGTGGGATTGATACTCTTATTTCGAGACTAGCTACAATTGATCTCTGCACTTGCCGTCATCAAGCTATTTTCTTGCGCCATTGCCAGGGAGTTAAGCGCTTTTCGTCTTTGTTCTTAGTTGCTAATTTAATGTTGTTGTACTAAAGGTTGTTTACGAGTTTCAAGCTATTTCTGTTTATTACTTTTAACGCATTTTACTTATTTGAAAATAAAAAATTATAAAACTAAAAACCCATAAAAATTTATAACACAAATACTATAAAATCATTTTCTACTAATCATGTCTTCCGAGATTGCTATTTTTGAACAGATGAAGCTCGCAATAGAGAAGAAGAAAGTTGGAACTTTTGGATATTATATTACGAGGGAAAAGGTATTGGCAGAATGGGTAAATTGGTTGAAAGGCTATTCATCCACATTATTACCTCGTACAATTTTACTTGTGAAGACTGCGGATCCAAAGATCATTTTAATTATCAATGTAAGAATAATACCGTTGATATCAAATTAGCACTTTATAATGGGAATTACAAATTCTCTACTAATATAGAGGTTTATGAGAGAGTACTTTTACCGGTTGTTGTGAGTTGCTAGCTCACATGAGTATGATAGTTGGGCACTTTAGTTTTAAATGTTCTATTACTCCTGAAGAGTCCCTAGTGTCTCACACTAGAGAGGAAGTCATAGAGTATTTGGTTTATAAAGGTGCCCATGATCTACTCTCAAAATATTCAATCATAAGAAAGAGTAGTGATAATATGCTTCATATGAAACTTACCAACTTGTTACCAATGTTACAATCTTATTGCAAAGAACGTCTTAGTGAAAATCCACTTGTGGTAGAGAGTAAGGCACGGTCTAAAACCATAGTGCCCGAACATAACCATTTGCAGGAACCACAAGATAAAGAGGAGGAACAACAAAAATGTGAGTTTGACAAAGATTGTCACACTACAAATACTACATTTGTTTATGATGCCTCTCTCTCTAGTAATGATTATTTTAATGCTCTGATTGTGATTTATCTACAGAGGCCTTGTTCCTAGACACTCACGAGGAGATCATTACTAATGATGAACTAGAGATAGAACCTTGCTATGAATATTTCCATGCTAATATGTAGGGACCTGATTTACTCCCTGTTGCAAAGGAAGAATATTACAAAGTGTTCCCCTACAATGGTAACCAAGGTGAAAATTCAATAAATATATTTCAACCTTAAATCCTCATGTTGCAGCTATATAAGAAGGCATGCTCACCACACTTGGTGCATCCACGATCACTTGGAAGCGAGAACCTATTCATCTACATGATGCCGATGCACCACTAGAGCGACTTCGATCACACTCTAATATGAGATGCTCCAATCCCTTCCTAGAGGTAAGTACAAGTACACCTTGAATTGATATCTCGTGGGATCCAGGAGAATGATTCAATGGAGCATCTAAGCTTGGATTTGTGGCTTTAAAGAAAGCACTTCCCGGGAGGCAACCTGGAAGTTTTTAGGTATCTTTCTTAATTTTGTGTCTTGAGTTTAGTTGCATTCATGTTGCATTGGCACTTGTATATATGCATGATTTTCTATTATAGTTGGCTTGGGACCATTTTCGATAGGTAGAATTATTTGTTGCTCTAATCATGCATTGCATATATTGGTTAAATCTTCTCAACAAAAATATATGTTTGCTTCGTTTGGATGCTAGACTAATGTTTCAGGTCCTTAGTAAAATTTCTGGAGAAAATAACTTATTCTGGAGTTCACAGTCAGCTTAACGAGCAGCCGTATGGGTGGACCCATCCGTACCGCACGCTCGTACCACTCATGTGACACATCGGAAGAAGCAGATTTTTTTTCCAGAAAAGTGACTGCAAGCTTATACGGTGGGACGCGTTCGTACCGTCTGCCTGTACCGGCCTCGTCACCAGGCAAAGGAGACATGAAGACAACCCAGAGGCTATAACGATCACCTGTACAGGAACATCCCACCCGTACCACCCGGTCATACCAACTTCATCGGGAGCCTCCAAAAAAGGAGAGAGAAAAGGAAAAGACAAGGTGCAGTACGGACGGAGCCCGTCCATACCACGCGACCATACCAAGGAGCAGCACCGCAGAGCAAGGGCAGGGACGGATAAAAAAGGTTATAACCAATCCAATCTTTTTATTTTGACAACCTCAGGTTAGTGGGTTACCTTCTACATGTTTCATTATACTTTACCTACCTTCAAAACTCTCTAGCCTTTAATTCTCTATAGTGTTTCATGTTTATTTTATTTTATTTTCATGGTATGGTGAACGAACTTTGTTCGTACACCGAATGGTTTGATTTTACTTTGTTTGTTAATATCGTAGGGACTTAAACCTTGTGTGATAATGTGCATGGTTTGTGCCAACCGTGCAAATACTTGCATAAGCCACTTGATTGTTTTAACTCAACACTTCCACAAGGAAGTATTCATTGAACCAAAGGTCCATGTCCATCAAAAGTGAGGTTATTCGTACCTCAACGGTAAAGTGTGTCACACTTGTTTTATTCAAGCTTGGGAAGGTATCCACTTCTCACACTCTCTTTTGATAATTGTATTTTCTCTTTTCTTATGCTAATCTATTCAAGTTTGGTCTTGAAATATTTCTAGCTTGGGGAAGTTACTTCTGCATGTGTAGAGTCTTGTGCAATGTTCTTGTTCGATGAAACTTTTTGTGCAATCATGTATCCTGGTGTTTTTGAATGCTTGCTTAGGTAAGTTGTGTTTCATGTTTATATAATGGATGCACTTGCTTTTGTTAGGATTCATAAGAGTTGAGTTCGAGCTTTTATTCACTATGTTAAAATCTTTATCTAGCTTGAGAAGAACTTTGTGATCCTCTAGAATACATTGCCATGATTTATACACTTAAATCCTATGTCTCCCACCTTTGAAGTTTGAATTTTTTATCTTAGTTGGTTGATTTGTGAAGATGCCATGCTAGTGGGAGTAATTCAAATAGTTAGAGTAAAGCTTTTTATTTGAATGAATGATTAGTTGTGGAAACTTTTGCTCTAGTTCTTTTAGCTAACCGAGTCTTGCCTTGGAAATAATATTGCCAAACAAGTACAACAAGAAAAGTCTGAAATTTATGACTTGTTTGATGAATGATTGTCTTGAGAGTTTACCCTTGGAGATACTTAACCCCATAGATGTCTTGATAGACTTGATGACACTCTTGAAAAGAGTTATTTGATTGAAATGAAGTCTAGCGGTAATTGTGATGCATGCCAAAGCTAACCTTGTGGATCAAACCAATGCACTAGTTAAAAAGTTCTATGTTTCTCATGCACACCTTTGGATGCCAACAACTCTGCTAGCCTACGAATGATCTATGGTATAACCCCGAATTTCAGCTATGAGTTGACGACATGAGTGGCATACATCTCAATATAATGGGCAAAAGTGTTGGTACTCTCAAAGGTTGTGCAAGCAATTGTAAACGAAACACTCAAAGATCCTTGAAGAAGGAAGAAAAAACATATGAAGATCCACATAACAAGTCCTTTGCATGGTCTCATTACTACTTTATTAATTTTCTTGAAAGACAATGATTTGACTAGAATTGTTTTGATAGCCTTGATTTACTAACGTGGGTTTCAATAAGACACTTCACTATTATGCTACTTAGGACATGAACTCTCTTGCTCAATTTTGTTATTAAAACATCCTAGTGTTCCTTGGCAAGCTGAGAGTTAACTAGAAGAATTGGATTAATCATTACACTTCTAGTTATTTATACTTATATTAAACTCTACTTTGATTGTCTTGATGTACCGAAGCTTGTATAGTGTTCTTGTCATTTATCTAACTTTGATGATCCTTTGAAATGGATGAAGTGTTGGACGTATATGACTGCCAACCATAAGTGAATTCATATTCTCATTGAATCCCTTATTTTATAAAAGTGAGGAGATATAAAACATAAAAGGCGTAATAAGAGGATCACACGTTTCTTTTCAAAGCTAGATTCACTTTTGACATGGAGCATTGAAGTTTTGGTTGATCTTTTATGGATTGAAATAACTGAGCTTGTGTTGCCTTGTATGAATATGTTATTTCTTACTTTGAGCTTGTAGAGAAAATAAGGATACAAGGCATCGATCTTCTACATCTGATATTCTACTTTTGTTTTCAATTTTTGCCTCATTTAAGGTATCGACGCGTGCCTCATGAACATGATGACCTTGTCCATAAGCCACCATCTTGCTCGTGGACAAGCAAGATTCTAGCTTGGGTAAGTTGATGAGTCCAAAATTGACGTATATTTAAGTATATAAATTATTCATATTGTCACTCATTACATGCTACATCTATCTAGAAATATGCCTATTATATATGATTACTAGTTCTCATTCATTTCCAGATGGACTTTGCACATTAGTAGTTTTATTAGGAAATTATTACCTTTTGTTGCCTTTGATTTGTGTGTAGGTGCTATGAACAATCATGGATAAAAGGAGCCAAGAGGATTCAATATGGAGGAGTTGCAGGCACTAGACTTAGCCATTTGAGGGGAGGAAAATGTAGATTTTTACATCAAATCCTAATTAATATCCAAGTCCATGGTGTTGTATCCCTCGTCCATAGGAATCCAACGAGCCAAATAACACCTCAATCGGAGTCTGTATGAAGAAATGGCGATCAAAACACTGCAGAGTAAGAGGGCGTAACGACCACTAGTACGGGCGGAGCCCGCCTGACGGGGTTGAAATCATCAATGCCCATTGTTATGGACTTGGGTTTTCGAGAAGGAGGGAACGCTGGAGGCATCAATCGTGTAGCAAACAAGAACACATGGACGCAAGGTTTACCCAGGTTCAGGCCTCGTAGAGGTTCCTACTCCTGCTTGTCTGCTCTTGGAATTATCGAGGGAGTCGAAAGTTAAAAGGGGTGCGCAGATGCAATCTGGCGAGGTTGTGGAAACTAGGGTTGTAATTGTCCTCCTCTCCACCCCCTCCTAGCCTTTATATAGATAGGCTAGATCTCAGGTAGAAAGTCGAGTCGGTTACAAGTTAGGGTTCACCCGTTTAAACTTTCTATCTTAGGCTTTGCCTTGTGCCGCAAGCAGTCGGAGTCTCCGTAGGCCACCCGAATCCTGGATTAGGCCCTGGTAACACCGTGGGCTTCTGCCAGATCAGGCCGTATATACCAAGCTCGAATACCAGTAAGGTATGCCCACGTCACCTCCCGTACCGTACATCCTAAGCTAATTACAATATCCACTAGGAGATCCTTAATTGGGGTGGTCTGTATGGGTTATTGCTCTTAGACATCACGGTTGTTATTTAGAGGTGACCTCATTCTTGGCTCAACAAAGTGGCTTCCTACGAGCCTTGTAGTGAACATCTTATTATGGAGCTCTCTCCACACATGTCATGACACAAGAAATAGGTTATCCTAATTATGAATAATAATACCATGCTAGCGGTGAATCCTACACTCCTTAAGAACCCCTCAACCATATCACACAACACTTCATAGACACTCTCTTGCTTTAGTTTATTTTTGTTAATTACTTTGTTCTTGTTTACTTTAAGCACTTATTTAAACACACTCTTTTTACGCCATTACTTAGAATTAGAGATAACCTACAAGTACTCTCTAGTGAATAGTAACGAGGGGCATAAAGACCTTTACCAATAGCTCTTTGTGGGATTGATACTCTTATTTTGAAACTAGCTACAATTGATTTGTGCACTTGCGATTATCATCAAGCTACAGGCGAATAATTGTCATCCTTCAAATATCTCAACTCTCTTATCGATCCGAGATAAGTGATTCATCCGACTAACTCTTAGTCGGTCGCCTCGGTTAACACTTAACCAAGTCATGCAGGTCCATGCTTTTTGAATCATATCTTCCAAGAGGGTCCAGAAAATATCTCTCCAGTTGGAGGGGCAAAATCCCATTTTGGTTATCCACATCACGCAACTTGATTTTCAGTTGACCTAAACTCTGCCTTTATAATTATCCTTTTATGGAACAACGTTTGACAGAACCTAAGTCGATAATCCACAACTCGGATTGATCAATAACCTCAGGTCTAAGGATTACATTGATTGAGACATCGTTGCATCTCAATATGGGTCAGTCTGACTTGCTATACTCTTTAGTCGAATCCGTGTAAGTCGGAATAGCATCACCATGCCCATGACAAGTGGAACTGAGTCATCAGCCGACTTTCACATCAGTCTAAGTTGTGTGTCTAGCATAACCCCAACGACCAAGGACATCTAGTATGAACAACATGAATATATAGTTCCACAATCGAATCACATATTCAATGATACATATTAGTAGTTCATTCAAGGACAATAACTTTATGAATACATCGGGAATAACATACATGGTTGCCTCTAGGGCATATTCCCAACAGATATTTGCAAAGACATTAACACTAAGTTCATAATATGAGTCCAAGTTTTATAATCAAATTATTACACGAGCTCCCACTAAAACTATCATCCCTAAGACAGTTTTAGTGATTACATGACCCAAATTCACTACACCACCCCCGATCATCACGGCTGGTGATATACCTACAAAGGTAGACAACGCAGTGTCGATCACATCATTCATATGACTCATGCTCGATCTCTCATGTTCCGAGGCCATGTATGTATGCTAGACTTGCTAATTTAATCTAAGTATATTTGTTGTGCAACATGGCTTAGACCCACTCTATACGAACGCCGATATGTCTAACACCCGATCATCATGGCATGCTTCATAACGGAGAACTTTCTTAGTGGTGCACACTAAGGGGGAATGCTACTGCTAGTATTAATAGGGATCATCTTATAAATGCTATCGTTGCGTATCTAATAATAGCAAGCAATAAAATGCATGAAGGATTAACATCACATGCAGTTATAATGTGTGGTATGATATGGTCCTTCATGATTGCGACATGATATCCATCGTGCGCTGCAGCATTATCTCCATCTTGCCCACCACCATGATGCCAAGTCCACGATGCCTCCAGTCAAGTGTCAATCATGATGATACAAGTGTGTCTAAAACTTAGTAACATCTACTTTACATCATGATCTCGCTATGCCGACCACTAGAATAGAATGAACAACCAAATGACTCCTATCGATTGTTTTACATAAAGTGCATTTCATGCAACAAGACAAACTGATCATATCACATCAGATCACATGCCCCTGCAAAATAAAGTTAGACGCCTCTACTTTATCTTTTGCATATTTTACGTGGTTTTTAGGGCTTGCGATTGAACCGTTTCTTACCTACAAAGTTCAACCACAACATTGATCAAATAGTTCAAAGGGACCTCTGTTGCAAATGGCATATCAACTACTGTGAGAGTGATAGACACCCGCCAGCCGTATATATGGTACAAGGCATATGTCAAGTGCGGAACCAGCCTCGTGTAAGCTTACATGTAAGTTTAGTTTGGGCCGCTAAATCAAACAATGCCGCAACATAAACAACTACACGTGGGAGGGTAATAAATAGGGGATCAATTCCCACATTCATCATGTGTTTTACCCGTACAAGCATTACTACACATAGATCGGCTCTGATACCACTGAAGGGGTTCGTAGAAGAAAAAGTATTTTTTCTAACTAATGCAACACCAATGCCAAGATCTACCTATGAGTTAGTGAAGTAACAGGAGAAGTATCGGTGACATACCCTTATAGATCGAAAGTGTTTAACATTCTCAAAGAACGTGAATGATGTAGTCATACTCGTAGCCGGCCTCAAAGTTGTGTTTCTCCTCACACGATGTCCAGGTGCCACAACTGGCAGCACCCCCGTGGTTTCGCACACATCCGGTGATCAACAAGGACTCCTATTCTCCCTGATCCAGCTAGGATTGTGGAAGTAGATCTTCTAGAACAGGGAACCAGCAGCGCGATGATGTTCCAGAGTGGTTTCTTCTCCCCCACACACAGTCCTTCTTGTAACCATAAGTACGAGAGCCAATGAGAGAGAGAAAATCCCTAAGAAAATGTCATAGGAATTATTAAATTATTAATTGTTATTTTCCCTCCCCACCTACCCCTCTTTATATAAGGGGAGGAGAGGGACTCCCACCTGCCAGCTGGAAAGGTGGGACAAAAGGACGCTAAGGGAGGAGGCACTGGCCAGGTGGGCCCTCCTCACCCCGTGCGCGGCCCAAGGCTATCCAGGCGGGTTTCCTAGGGCGGCGGCCCTCCCACATGTGCCCTTCCCTCCAGGAAGTGGCCCAATAGGAAGGTTTTGCCCAAAGTTTATTTTAAATAGATTATTTATTAATCAAAATAATTAATATAAAAACACATTTAACATTTCCTCAAGATCAAAAAATCCTTTTCGATCGTTCCTAAATACCTTTGGTTTCTCCTGGAACCCTTCCGGTTTTCTCTCTTCTCTTTACCAGTGATCCTAAAGATTCCAAAACAATCTCCAAGCGTTGAAGAACCCTTAAGTGTGTTACCCTATGGTACAGAAATGTCACAGACATGATCGAGACACTTCTCTAATCAATGATCATTAGCGGGATCTGAATACCCATAATGACCCCTATGCATTCCACGATGTTATTATCGTTTGAACCATAAACGTTGAGTCCAATTAATTTTGTTAATTTGATACATAACTCGTCCAAGATCTGATTATTGGTATCATCATACCTTATTCAATGTAGTTACTAACAAGTCTACTTATCTCGTTCATGTGATACCACATCGTCATGACCTAGTTATCCGCTGCAGCTTCTTGGATGCAATCTCACTGAGTGGGCAATTATCTTCCAATCACACACGAGAACAAATCCCGATCTTGATACATACGCCTTAATATATTCCTTTGGAGTACCAAATAGATACCTTTATGATCACCCTGTTACAGTGTGACAGTTGATGCAGTCAAGATAGCCTCGGGTGATAGTGATTAGATATGATCTCATGGTCTAAGGAGAAGGTCACTTCGTTTCATATTTATTGTAACGATGAATTATGTGACTTGATTGTGTCGCAATACATTGCGTCGGGTAAGCTTGTACATCACATAATTCACTAATGATATGACCTCATTGCCAATTGGCATAAATTCCCATGATTAGGAAATCTTGATCATCATTTAACGAATGAACTAACTGAATAGAGGCTACTAGGGACTTGGTTTATTTACATACCACACGTGTACCAATGTTTTCCATTGATACAGTTATAGCATGGTATAAAACTATTATGAATTAACTGAGATATGATAATAAACACCATTTATAGATTTTCCTCTAGGGCATATCTCCTTCAAATATGCCCGAGAGAAAATATTAAATATGTATTATTATATTTCCATGTTTATGATTATGTGTTTATTATGTGATACACTTGTATTAGTCCTAAGTATGATATTCGGAGGAAAACCAAATTACATGTGTGGAAATATACACACCAAATAAGAACCCTAGTCTTGCCTCTAAAACTAGCTCATATGTTTCATATGAGGATTTTGTTTCCTAATCATGGGGATTTTTATGGTAACAAGGATGTTAGCAACAATGATAGCGCATTCTTAGCAGAACAATGGTGTTGGATAGACCTAAACATACGATGTACTATGAGATCACATTGTCACAATCTTATTAGTACAATGGTAATTGTGTTAATGTATACTCACATCCTTAGACCGTGAGAATATCATATACCTTCATGCCGGTCGTTTTACTTTGGGGTTGTCAAATGTTACCCTTAACAGGGTGATTATAATGGCAATTTTCTAGGTACTTTGAAAATCTATACTCTTGGGTCCTCTTTGTATTTTGGTATCCATCACTGTCTAGTCAGACACAACATGATATGATCATGTGGATACCGGATACGGAAACAAGAAAAGAGGATAAACCCATAACGAGGATAACTTGGTGGTGTGATCAAGTTGCTGCTCATAAGGATACCGATAAAAGTCTGTCGTCGGGTTTTGTTAGGAATCGCGAAGTAGAAGGAATTGTGTATGCAAACAAAAGGTTTCACTTGGTACCTTCGTGTATGTTAGAAATAATTAATATGGATGTCTAGATCTTGCTATTAATTATTGGTCGGAAGGAGCTCCACATCACGTCTACACACTATCGAACCCGTGATTTCATACGCTTAAGGATCATCAATTTATTGAGTGCTAGAATGGTTGGGAGCACTTGGATTACACCGGAATTTTTTTAGAAAGATCGAGAATGCTTTAGAGGAAAAAACTGAAAATGTTCCACGTAGGATGCATACTTGGATAGCCCAGAGTGGAGGCAACCACGGGGGCTGGGGAGGGTGCCCCACTTTGCTTAGGTGTAATGGATCAAATGGTGGTAATCCTACTTTTTTGCACATGGATTAAAGGGAGGTAATCCTCGCCTTGATGTACATGGTAAACCCCTATTTGATGTGCATGGGATTAAAGAGATGTAACTATCATGGGATTACCACGGCGGGTACCAACGCGAGAGGAACCGGTGAAGCAGGGCGTGACGACATCAGGAGGATCGGGGTTGAGGTTTGGCCCCTCACTCTTGGAGGTAAAGACCTACTCTTGCTTTGTTGTATTGATCTTTGTATTGAGTTACAAGGTTCCTCCAACTTAGCTCTATGCATTTATCGGTGGGTTCTACAATGTTATCCTTCTAGGATTGATTATGACTATGTCTATCCTCTCTTGTTCTACCTCCTAGTCGGTCTTGTATACACGACCGACTTAGGGTTTACAATGTCTCTATATCTGTACGGTACTATGAGTCATAGTAGATACCGACTAAGCCTTCATTGCCTTGTAATCCAAGTCCTTAGTCTCCTCATGCTCTGCGACTCTCCTGAACCGTCTAAGGTTCTTTACCACCTTATCCGACCCGGACCTTATTCTTCCATGCAAGCCTGCCAGGATCCGCTATGCTTTATTCGGCCTACCGAGCATACCCGACTTGATATATCTCCAACAGTAATCTCCCCTTTGATGCGCCTACATAAGTAGAGGAAAGGGGCAGCCATCGAAGGTACCTTTGGTGCTGCAAGGCTGCGCATCTCTCACACACGCTCTCCCTTGGAAAAAATACCTTTCTAATATACAGCGAAGTTATGCTGAATTGGTGAGTTTGTAAGCGTGAATACCGACAGATGGATTATTCTTTTGATCCTCAAACAATTGAAATAATTCTTGTGATTGGGAGGTTAATCCGAGCTGTGGGAATCTGCTTCAACAATCTTCACCAACCTTTTGTCTCCACTGCAATGTTGGTAAAGATTTGATCAAAACTCTTTGCATCTTCATAAAGATCTTAGGTCTTGTTCGTAGAATGATTTTTGTTTTGTTTCCTACTATGTTCTCCAACAAGACACACTAGACACATAAACACGTTTAAGAAATGATCAGTATCTCGGCTAAGTTAAAATAATTTTCTTATTCCATATTTACTGATGTTAATAGTGAGTGTGAAAATGGTTTGGGTAGCCTCCATCCATAACGCAGGAATTCAGAAATGCAGTGACCGAAATAAAACTTACCAAAATTCAGTGCATAAACACAAAGAAAACGACAATTTCTTATATGTGAACTTTACATTTTGTGTGTGCTTTTCTGATGCATGTAACTTGGCTTCAGGGACTCATGGTAGACAAGTGGCCTAGGCCCATCGACCCATTCAGCCATACCACAACCCCTGATTTTTGTGCCGACTACCATATCCTATTCGATTTTTTTTCCTATTCGATTATGTAATCTTGATATATATGATAAACATTTGCAACCATCTTGGTAAAATGAACCGAGTTTGTTTTAGTGTGCGAGTGTGTGCGTGTCTTTTTTTTTTCATTGTTAACAAATTGTTGTGTTCTGGCTACCGTTGATTCCATATTTGTACCGTTATGTATTCGTAATGTACTTGTTTTTGAAACTACTCCCTCCGTCCTAAAACAAGTGACTTGGATTTGAATATGTTTGTATGTACTTGCACACTAAAATGCATCTAGGTGCATGTGAATCTGGACAAACTCAAGTCACTTATTTTAGTATGACGAGTATTAGTTTTCATTATATATTTTTTAGGATTTCTGTGTTATTGCATGTGTATCCATTCCATTTCGGCCCGTATGGCCCTATACTTGTCATAACATTTCTCGAAGTTATATACCTGTGAAGATGTACTTCCTCCGTCTAGAAATAAGCGACTTAGATTTATAGATCACATGTATCTAGTCATATTTTAGTGTATAGATACATTCAAAATTAGATAAACTCAAGTTACTTATTTTAAAACGGAGGGAGTAATTTGGGTATGCAATTTTAGTTGTTTAAGATTGTAGTTCAAACAATTTAGGATTTCAAAAGCCGAAAATTAGGCTAATCCAAACTTAGATCCATCTCGCGCCATCTTGGTGTTAACTGTTATTCTTCTTAATAAGATTTTTTTAGGAAGTTTTTCTTAAGTTGCCAAGGTTGACGAGGTGGTCGAAACGATAAGTCCCGAAGGGGCACTAATACTGGCATCACCGTTCCAAGTGAAGTAGTACCAAATTAGTAGTAGTCGATTACAGGGTGTTGCCAACTGCTGATAAATCCATTTTGTTAGCTGCCCGTGTTAAAATCCTGGAGTCATACCGATCTTTTTCGACGTAGAGACCTGCTTGGCCCCCAGATCAATGCATGGCAGAGGGGAGGGGAGCCGGCATCCACAGGAATGCAAACCCGCTGAAACCAGCGAACGATGAGCTGGACTCCTCCTAGGCTAGATTACACTCCTCTCCTTTTCGCTGAAATCACCTTTTTCTTTTTCTTTTTCTTTTTCTTTTTTTTGTCTCCATCTACTCGCGTGTGCATGGCTGCTACATGTTGAATCCACAAAATGGATTTGTATTTGTACGCGAACATCTCCCGTACAGGAAACGGATCGTTAATTTCCAAATAACGACACTGAAAATGGAAATTTTCAACATGGCCGTAGCTGCATTAGGGACTCCTTTCGTCCCCCCTCGGCTCAAGCCTCGGAGCATCTTCAAGGGCTCTCCCCAAATTCGGTTCCTCTTTGTTCGCGTGGACACCGGTTTGGGGGAAAAAATAACCCCCGTCCTCCTTTGTCTGTCCCTATTATCCAACGGGTCGGTCCCAAATTTTGTCCTATCCTTACAGTGCCGACGAGCCAAAACAGCAAACACCTTGCGGGCACGTGTCCGTCCGGCCGAGTTTGAGGACTTGGTGGACCTGGAGGAGCTTGACGAGGTGCGGTGGAGCTTGACGAGGTGCGGCGAAGCTTGGCGGGGTCACGGCTGGCAATTGTGGAGCTTTGCGGGGTCAACGGCAGCTTACGTGTACTGCCGACCAACTCCAGCGCTCTCGTCAGCTAAAGGCAACCTCGCCGCTTGGAAATCGGGGGGCGGCGGGTCTCGGCCAGAAGATCTACGGTGTCGACGCGTGGGTGGAGACGCCCAGGGAGCTGTACTGGTGGGCAGGCCGCGTAGAGGGGGAAGGTTGTTGGTGGGGGTGGGGATGGGGAAGGGCTTGCTGTGGCTGACAGGCGGGCCGAGGGAGGACAAGGGAGGATGGCCTCGTGAAAGGGTAATTTACCCTATATTCTTTTTGGTTGAAAATGGCACCGTAGTTAGTGCGGACTAATGCTACCTACCAGTGTCTTGAACAGGTTTTAGTCCGCCGGTATGTTGGAAGATCATCGAAGACCCCCCCCCCCCCATTTCGATAATGAAGAGAAGTGCCGGATTTTTACCTTTTATATGTTTCTTGAGTATTTAGGAACACCGCACTATTAAGAGGGGTTATCTCGATGAGCTTGCTGGGGATGATTTTCTAAGCCTTGTGCACATCCTATACACCCACTTGTTCCATCACCAAAGAGAGAGGAGAAAGAAATCTAAGTTTGATAACATCTCTGCCAAACTCGGTTTTCAGGCCGGTAGAACCGGTTCCCAGACCGGACGGTCCGGTACCAGCGCCGGTCAACCGAACCCAAACCGGGATTCTAGGTTTCGTATACCGAGTCTATCCGGGCTCACACACAGTGAGTATCCCGGTTTGGATTCCGGTTGACCGGGTTGTACACCGGGTGGTCCGGTGTGTGCTCTGGTTCAACCGAACTTAAAACCGAGTTTCGCAGAAAGTGCTCCAAACGGCTAGATTTCTCCCTTGAGTATAAATACCTCTTCTTCCAACTTGAGGAGGTTAGGCATTCAGTTCATATCTCGTACTTGGAGCTCTCTCTCTCCCCATTGTTGAAACACAATTTCTTGAGGATCTCCCATTCTACCCAATCAAACTCAAATCCCTTTGGTAGAAAGCAAGAGGAGGTCCCGATCTACGTTTCCACCAAGCCAAATTTCATTCCCCCTTGAGTTCATCGAGTTAGCTTGTTACTCTTGGGTTTATGGGAAACCCTAGGCGGCTAGGGTCGCCCGGAGGATTTCGGCTTGTGATTTGCTCCGTGTAAAGTTTGTGAGGGTTTGGAGACTACCTTAAAAGTCTACCACGAGTAAGTGAGCTATTCCTGCGTGGGATAGGCTCGGAGAAGAAGGTGAGCCTTCATGGCGTTGAGGAATCCTTCGTGGAACCTCACACCTCTCCAACGTGACGTAGCCCCCTTCCCAAAGGTGGTGAACACGGGAATACATCTTCGTCTCCGCGTGCTTGGGTTATTCCGTAACCCCTCTCTTGCTTGTGTTGTTTACTTTGTGATAGCCTTCGTGCTTGAAGTATCTTGTATCATCATCTAGGTTGCCTCACCTAGTTTGCATTTAGGCACACTTATATTCCGCAAAGCCTAAAACTTGCAAAAGATTATAAAGAATTTATTAGAAACCTATCACCCCCCTCTAGGTAAACCATCTTACACTTTCAATTGGTATCAGAGCCAAGTGCTCTTCTAAGGGCTTTACTGCCTAAGAGAAAAGATGGTTTTCTCCGATGATGAGGAGGGAAAGACTTATTCAGTCAAGGAGATCCGTGAACTCTTTTCCAAACAATCCCTTGAAAAGGCTAAGGCAGATTCTGATCTACATGCTCGAATAAGTTTTCTTGAAGGACGTTTTACGGGGATGGGCGAGGGGGGAATGCTTGCCGGACCTTCGGTAGTACCTCAAGGGAGGCCGATGGACACCGGTAAGGAGGCTATGAATGAGGCCTCTAGCAAGAGTGACCCGACGAAAGCCTCCATGCCCCCTAATCCATTTCCGTATATATCCCAAACAAAAGAACGTCATGCCTCATATTAATGGTTCGGGTCCCGCACCTCACTATAATGGAACTCACTTCTATCATTGGAAAGTTTCTATGGAATCTCATCTTCGCAGTTGCAGCGTGGAGCTTTGGGAGATTGTGGGCAAGGGCTTCTATCCACAAGATCCCAATAATCTCACTCCGAGAGAGTACTATGATCGTCAACTAAATGCAACGGCTTGTGAAGAGATAAGGAGTGCCATTCACCGCACTCTCTATGATCAAGTTAGCAACATTCCCACCGCAAAGGAGTTGTGGGAGAGGATTGTCATTCTCCAAGAGGAAACTTCCCTTATCCAAAAGTCCAAGTATGAAGCCGCCAAGTCGGAGATGAGCATGTTCATGAACAATGATGCTGAGTCCATCGCCGAAGCATACAAGAGACTTGTTGCCCTCCATGTCAAGATTGATGGTCTTGGTTGTGACAAGTATGAAGATGGGTTCAACTTGAATGATGATCTTATCAACTCCAAGGTTCTCTCCATGATTGCTGCCTCCGACAAGAAGCTTGCCTTGAACTTGCAACTTCTTGATTCAGCTCGCCACTTTTCGCCTGATGATCTCGTGTTCTATCTTGTTGCCACGGACAATATGGCGGATGAAGGACAAAAGATCAAGGAGATCAACCGTGCCATTGGGCCTTCTCAATCCCTTGCATTGAAGGCCAAGTATGCGCAAGAAAGTGGTGTAAATGATGAAGATAGTGATAGCGAGGGCATCGATGACATGCTAGCTCAAGTTGCTCTCTTCACCAAGAACTTGAAGTTTCGAAGAAGAAGAAGCTCAACCAGACCAAGCGAGAAGAAGAGAAATTGCTACAATTGTGATGAGTCGGACCACTTTGCTGACAAATGCCCATATGAGAAGAGACTTGACAAGCCCAAGTATGAAGAGGGCGCCAAGCCAAGATTAAAGCCAAACCCCATCAACGAGAGATACAAGAGGAACAAGAAGCGTGATGGAAAAGGCTTTCTTGGCCAAGAGTACCTATCCGATGCGGAGAGTGAAGATGAGGAGAAGGTTGTGGGGGTGTCTGGTTGGTGTTTGCCGAACCCGGGTCACTCTTCACATATGACTACACCAAAGACTACGCCGATGACTCCATCACTCCCAAGGTCGCCGGTACTTGCCTCATGGCAAGGAGTACCAAGGTAATATCTTACCCTCCATCTCTCTCTAGCATCTTGGATGATCATGTTAGTACCAATGATAGTGACGATGATGAATTCGATGAAAACTATGTACAAGAACTGTGTAAAATCATGAAGTCCCTTCCTAGCAATGCGCGTGCTAGATTCAAACAATTAATGAGCCTTGTCAATTCACGTGATGAGACCATTGATAGTTTGGAGTCTCATATTGATGATGAGAAGCTAAGATTCAATCTTCTTAAAGAACGAATTGAAATCTATGAACTAGATAAGGCAAAAGAAAGGATGAGACCATTGATGATGAGACCATTGTTAGTACCATTGATAAGCAAGGAAAGGGACATTACTTCTCTTCTTAAAGAAAGAATTGAAATCTATGAACTAGATAAGGCAAAAGATATGGATACCATAGATAGAGCTATCACCTTGTCCCAAGAGCTTGATACTTCGAAGAAAGTACTTGAAGTTGCTCATGCTTCTCTCACCAATGACCTTGATAACCTTGAGAAAGCTAATTTGCTTGTCAAGCGTGAGCTCATAAAATTTGGGGAGAATCATGATCAACTTTGAGTGTCCTATGAGAAAGCTCTTGGTACATTGAAGGATCACATTATTGTTGAGGATATTACTTGTGCTTCTAACCCTTCCTTGGATCAAGATAGTCTCCTTGAGGAGAATAAGAAGTACAACTTGAGATGGAGCGTCTCAAACCTATCACCAAGGGCAAGATTCTTGATGAGATTCTTGCTCGACAAACGATAAGAGCTCCAAGGCAAGGTATGGGGTATCACCCCAAGAACGACAAGAATGGTGCCAACCCACCTAAAAGGATCAACTTTGTGCGTGAAGGGCACAAGGTGGTTGACCAAGTAAAGAAGAATGTTGTGAATGGGGGAGCCAATAGGGGCAACCCTAACCACAAGTTTGCGGGAAAATATAATCCCTCCTATGTGCTATGTAAGGGCGCCCAAGGAGATGTATATACCAAATAGGTTGGCCCTCGCAATGGTTATGCTTATAGGTGGTACTCAATTTGGGTACCAAAAGATCTTGTTGCTAATGCTAGGGGACCCATTACTCAAT
Source organism: Avena eriantha (assembly GCA_910589775.1). Classification (NCBI taxonomy): domain Eukaryota; kingdom Viridiplantae; phylum Streptophyta; class Magnoliopsida; order Poales; family Poaceae; genus Avena; species Avena eriantha. The sequence goes on from OU342740.1 coordinate 20,967,057, forward strand.
GGGTTCCTAAATCAAAGAATTGATTTTGTAGGGGTATGCCTCCGGTGGAAGAAAATGGGTGTTTGATAGTGGATGCACCAATCATATAACCGGAGGTGGAAGTGCGCTTGACCAATTTATTCATGATGTCAATTCAACGTTAAGCATCACTTTTGGAGACAACTCTAAAGGAAAGGTACTAGGTTTTGGCAAGTTGGTGGTCTCCAAGGCCTTGTCCCTAGAGACCGTCATGCTTGTTGAAAACCTTGGTTACAACTTACTTTCCATAAAACATCTTGCGGATGCCGGTTATGATTCCTATTTCTCTAGAACTTGTGTGAAAGTCTTTAGGAGTGATAATCTCAAGTTGGTCCTTGTTGGATATGTGGAAGACGACCTCTATGTGGTCGACCTCTCGCAAGAGAGTTGATCTCTTCTTACATGTCTAATGGCCAAAGTTGACGAGGGATGGCTTTGGCATCGCCGCCTTGGCCATGTCAACATGAGAAATCTTAAACAACTCCTAAAGGGTGAACATATTGTTGGACTAACCGGTGTGTCTTTTGAGAAAGATCGTGTGTGTAGTGCTTGCATTTCAGGAAAACAACATGGGAGGAGTCATCCATTAATATCAAAGGTGGCCACGTCAAGACCTTTGGAGCTTCTCCATTTGGATCTCTTCGGGCCATCAACATTTCTTGGTGGAAGGAGATACGGTCTTGTCATCGTCGATGATTACTCAAGATACACTTGGGTATTCCTTCTCAAATCAAAGGATGAGACCTACAAGTACTTCATGACCTTCGCCAAGCAAGCTCAACGCACCCATCGAGTGGAGATCAAGACCATTAGGACCGACAACGGCATCGAATTCAAGAACTATACCATGCAAGAGTTTGTTCAAGATGAGGGAATCAAGCATGAATTCTCGGCTCCTTATACTCCTCAACAAAATGGCATTGTTGAAAGGAAGGACCGTACTATCATTGAGATGGCAAGAACTATGTTGAGTGAGTACAAGTCACCCCACAACTTTTGGGGAGAAGCCATCGTCACCGCGGTTCACTACTCGAACCGGATTTTCCTCCGAGCTCCCTTTGACATGACTCCGTACGAGATTCTCACAAAGAACAAGCTCAATGTTAACTACTTCCGAGTCTTTGGGTGCAAGTGCCTCATCAAGAACAAGAAAGAAAAACTCGGTAAATTAGAATCTATAACTATCGAGGGTATCTTTGTTGGTTATGCGGAAAACTCTCATGCCTAACCGGAACAAAAAGGAGCACTCTCATGCCATGAATGTTTTCTCCCATCGGATTGTATGTTTCAGGTCATTTCTAGCTATTTGATGTGCCTCTTCTCTCGATTGGCCCGCTACATGGGCCAATTGTCCCTAAGGGATGCTTCTCTGTACGTAAAATCGGAGTCCTCACGTTCAATCTCTGACAGACGGTCTAGATAGTGCTTCAGGTGCATCACCAAAATCACATGCCTCCCCCAACTCCCGACCTAGCAGCCAACCGTCTCGTTCCTATCTTTGTCTGCTCCGTCGGTCGGCACCATCTAGATCTAGTCCTCGTCATCCTCATTGTTCCACTTTGACAAGCTCTTCGCCACCGATGACGATAAAGTTGTGAACCTATTGTCCTCCCTCGCGGACCTGATACCATGCATGGTACTCAACCCCATCCCCTTCCCTTCGTCCTTCCCTCCCTATCTTGATCTGAAACCTAGGTCGCTAATGCAAATCAATTCAATAACGACTTTAACATGGCAGAGCCTGAGCCCGTGATCTACGAGAAGATGGATGCTCTAGACGAAGAGCATCAGGGAGTAGCAGTCTGAACACTGCATGCAAGGAATGGAAACTCCACCTGATCCCCTCGATCCCTTGAAATCCTAGGCAGGTGACGGAGGCGATACACAGTTGAGGTCCACTGGTTCTCGAGAACTTATTTTGGTGAGGTCCTGTGCATCACCTCCTTCGTGATACAAGTGGTAAGTACCCTTCGTTGTTGCTTACCTGCATACTAAATATGTTGAATATACTACTGTGTGCCGTTGTGTTGCACACTCTAGCACTGAGATCAAATATGGACGAACTGTAAGACTGCAGTACATGATAGGCCTGATTTTTAATTCTTACATCCAAGAAACCAATCATATATTGACATAATGAAGTATCTAGGATGAAGAGCTTCTGAGAACTGAAAAATAGGAAGCTGACTAAAAAACTAATTTTTTACTTAGATTAAAATTGCAATATGTCAATTACACGATTCATTGCACCTTGAGCCTTGGTGGAATACCCTTCTCTTTTATTCGAATTTAGAAGGGACTTATATCACATTCAGTTGTTTGTCTCTGATGGATGTTACTTATGAAGGGACTTATATCCAATGCTCTTTTTGTTGGCATTTCAGTGGACTTAGTTATGCCAGCTGGTTGTCTTATGTAAACAAGTTGCTTTTGATACCATGCAGGTTCACTTCCATTTATAATACACGAGCTAGAAGGCAAATGGTGTAAGCCTTAGGGTTGCTTAATTAGCCAGCGACTTGGACTCTAGATTTTATGCAAATATTGTTGTATAACCTATGCACAAGTTGTTGTATGACTTCATTTAGGCTAGGCTGCACATGTTGCTGCTATATTATCTTGGCTGGTAATGTCTTTAACGTGGTTCAAAACTTCTAAACATGTTGTAACTCAAATACATACCCATCAATTTCGATCTATCTATTGTCATAATAAACGGGCGCAGCAACGCGCGCCAACATGATCTAGTAGATACTACAACAAAGCCAATGGTTGTGTTGAAGTATCTTGTGACGTGGAGTTTTTAGAAGATAATGGTCCCTAAGGGGGGCAAGTTGTTCCACATGTTGTAGGCGATGGATATTCCTCTCAAGTCATCAAGTTGATGGGAATTGGGCATATCTTGCCCACCGAGCATCACACTCATGATCAAGATATTGATGGGGGAGAATCAAGCCTAACTCAAGAAGAGCCAAGCTCTACTCAAGTTGAACCATCAAGTGTACCTCATGACGAACAACTCTCGCAAACCAAAGAACAAGATCCAAGCCCTCAACCCGGTGAGCAAGACCAAGAAGATGTTCTAGTTTCCCAAGATCAAGGTCAAGCTCAAGATGCGGTTAATGATCAAGGACCAACGAAGGATGAATTTGTTGATCATGAAGGAACTATCCAGAAGACCAAGTCCGCCTCTATTGCAAGTGGACTCCAAGTCAATAATATACTTGGAAGCATATCTAGAGGTATCGAGACTCGCAACAAGAAGAAGCAACTCACTATCTTTTGGCCATCATGCATTTGTGTCCAACTTTGAGCCACTCAAGGTCCATGAAGCTCTAGAAGATCCGGATTGGGTCATTGCCATGCAAGAAGAACTCGAGTGCTTCACCCGCAACGAAGTTTGGTCTCTTGTGGAGAGACCTAAAGATCATCGCATCAATGTTATTGGGACTAAGTGGGTATTCAAGAACAAGCAAGATGAGAACGGAACCGTCACAAGGAACAAAGCAAGGTTAGTGGCGCAAGGGTATGCCCAAATAGAGGGTATTGACTATGAGGGCACCTTTGCACCCGTTGCTCGCCTTGAAGTTATTCGTCTCTTGCTTGCATATGCATCTTTTCATAACTTCATGCTTTATCAAATGGATGTGAAGAGTGCATTTCTTAATGGTCCTTTAAAAGAGGTTGCATATGTAGCTCAACCTCCGGGTTTCGAAAACACACGCTTTCCCAACCATGTGTATATACTCCATAAGGTGCTCTACGGACTAATTCAAGCTCCTCGTGCTTGGTTTGAGCACCTTAGGGATTTCCTACTCATGGACGAGTTTAGCGTGGGTAAAGTCGATTCCACCCTTTTCACCAAACGGGTTAAAGGGGGTGGCTTGTTTATTATTCAAATTTATGTTGATGATATTATTTTTGGTGGAGCTAACGAATCACATAACAAAGCTTTTGCCGAGTTGATGACCCATAAATTTAGGATGTGCATGATGGGGGAGTTGAAGTACTTCTTAGGCTTCATCGTGAAGCAACTTGCTCAAGGCACCTTCATCTCCCAAGATAAGTATGTGAAGGACATGCTTGTGAAATTTGAGATGACCAATGCCAACCCCATGAAGACACCCATCCCACTCAATGGGCAACTTGTCCTTGGAGAAGGAGAGAAGGATGTGGACCAAAAGGTATATCGCTCCATGATTGTCTCCTTGCTCTACATTTATGCTTCTAGGCCGGATATCATGTTAAGTGTTGGAATGTGTGATCTTTTTAAATCCGCTCCCAAGGAGTGCCACTTGATGGCGGTCAAACGGATTTTTAGGTACCTTGTTCTCACTCCTACTCTCGGGCTTTGGTATCCAAAGGGGTCAACCTTTGAGCTTGTTGGCTATTTGGATTCTGATTGGGTCGGTGATAAGGTTGACCTCCGGGGCTTGCCAATTTATTGGCCGGTCGTTGGTGAGTTGGTCATCCAAGAAACAAAACTCCACTGCCCTATCCACCGCCGAAGACGAATACATTTCCGCGGCATCTTGTTGCGCTCAATTGTTATGGATGAGGCAAACCTTGAAAGACTATGGTGTGTCTCTTGATACGGTGCCCCTTCTATGTGACAATGAAAGCACAATAAAGATCGCCAATAACCCCGTCCAACATTGCCGCACCAAATATATTGACATCCGCCACCACTTCCTACGTGACCATGTCGCAAATGGTGACATCAATCTCACTCATGTGGGAACGATGTTCCAATTGGCGGATATTTTCACGAAGCCTTTGGATGAAGCCCATTTTGTCATGTTGAGGCGAGAACTTGGTATTCTAGATCCCAAAAACTTGGATTGATCCACTTCTTGCATTATATTTCAACTCTTAACTTGCTATGTAGCCTAGTCGCACAACACACATAGGGATAGTCATCTTACCATGTCTTGGTTTGATGCATACCTATGCGTGCGATATTAATTGATCTTGTGTCATGATATGGGTCCAAGCATCTATCTTTGAGGCGCCATGACATGTGTGCTTAAACATAGGGGGAGAAATCCCCCGCCAACTTTGGTCTCTTGTGGCTCTTGATATTTTTGAATCATGCCTATTGTTGCTATTAACTGCGTTGATTTGGTTCTCCTCCAATAGGCATGCCTAGATCACATGCCTCATCTACCCTTTTGGAGTCTACTATCTTCTTCCTTGCACATGCCATTCTCGAAAATTTTCTGTTTTCACAAAATTTTCCAAAGTTTTTTCTGAAGTTCGGTTTTTGGCCCGGCCCAACCGGCTCCAGAACCGGACCGTCCGGTTTCCATCCCGGTCCTCAACCGGGTCTATCCGAGTCTGCAGACAGAAGTTACTGAACGAGTTTGGTTGCTAGTCCGGTTTTCAACTGGGTACTCCGGTTGTGGAGCCGGTTGACCGGACTAAAAACCGAATCTTCCTCGCGTCATGATTCCTGCAGATTCGGTTTATGGCTCAGTTGACCGGCCTGTGCACCGAGCGGCCCGGTTTGCATCTCAGTTGGACCAAACTAAAACTGGGATCTGAAAAATCTTTTTCCCTTCTTCTTCCCTAGACACCCCCACTCCTCCACAAGTTACCCCTTCATTTCCCCCGACCCGCCACTCTCCATTGCCGCCCCTCCCACCTCCCCCCCTCTCCTAGGGTGTTTCCACCCCTAGGATTCATAGATTGGGCCACCTTTTCGTGGAGAAGGACCTTTGGAGGCTCACCACCGAAGGAATCTCTCCATCTCATGGTGGTTTGGGAGCTTTTTGCAATCTTCTTCCTCAAGGGCTTTTGGGGCTTTCCTCCACGGGAAGCCATGTCCTCGGGTAATCCCCTGCTCCTCTCCCTCTTCCTTGTCAAATCCCCATGTTTTGCTACACATTTTGATGGATTTGCCAAGTTAGGGTTTCCACTTCGTTCTTGTATGCCAACCACGTCAAACCATGGCCTACCTCTCTTGAGAAGTTTGTATTTGTGCAAGTATAGAGACATGGGTAGATTTTTTACATTGCATAGAGCAGTTTTGGGGCCTCCCCGACCAACTCGGTTCCAGGCCCGGTTGGACCGGATCTGACACCGGGTCGCCCGGTTTGAATCCGGATACCAGTACTTCCACCGGGTCGTTCGGTTCCGGTTCGGTTGTCCGGTGCTGACACCAGACCGTACGGTTTTGGTTCGGTTGTCCGGTGCTGACACCGGACCGTCCGGTTCTGGAGCCGGTCAGACCGGCCCTAGCACCTAATCTCTCTGCAATGTCTCTTTTCTGCCATGCACTTGCCCAAATCCAAGTTTTTCCTCCGTTTTTTTGTTTGGCATGTGTACTTATCCTTGTGCTCCCCAACCTCTCTCTCTCTTTTTCACAGGTGCCGATGATGATGACTATGTGAGTGATGAGTATGTGCCTGAGGAAACCGGCCAGGGTAAGAGGCTCGTCGAGCCAGTTAGTCTGTGCAGCATAAGGAAGAGGGCAGCGCCCGTTCTGGTCACTTCAAGAGCAAGGCCACTAGGGGCAAGAAACCTGTCGTGTGAGATGACGAAGAAGATGTACCTACTCAAAACCTAAAGAATATGGAGATTGCTATGTACCGGACCCTTCACAAGCAGAATCCCTACCGCTTCAAGTCTCGCACTTACCCTAGCACTGACAAGAAGTTTTGGACCGAGACTCAAGCCTTGATGTGGGATCATATTTACACTCAGTTCAAGGTCACCTCCTGCGGTAACATTCTTGCTTTCAATACGGACTGGTTCAACATGTATGCTGCCTCAGATTATCGCTTTATTGATGATCCCTTGAAGAAAATGGATCTCTTTGACCTTGTGTGTCTCAAGGAGGACTACTATCCTGAGTATATTCGTCAATTCTTCTGCACATCCTATTTTCATGATGATGATGACCGTACTATGTCATGGATGACCGGCACGCGGCGTTTCCGTGCCACCTTTGCGGATCTGGTTGAGGTCATGGGCTATTCTGATAAGCAAGGTGGTTTCTGCATTCATAGTGAGAAGATCAAGCCTGCTGACTCTCTGGCTTTCTGCTATCCGAAGGATTCTAAGTATGCTCCTCCATGCATCTCTGGCATGTACTTTTACTACCACACTTTGGCCAGCATCTTTCGTCAGTCGCTTGTTCCCCGAGTTGGAGATACTGCAAACTACCATGGGAATTTTGCCAACCTACTGTATTATTGTCATCCTGACAGGTTGAGGAAGATTGATGGCTGTGATTTTGTGTACTTTGAGCTACGGCGGGCTACTTTGGACAGGATGACCCCCACTTTCTGCATATATGTACAAAAGCTTCTCAACAGGGTTGTGCCTCCTGGTGTGATGGCTGGTGAGCGTGTGGAACAAGAGCAGCTTACTCTTTCTCTTCGTGGTCAGTCTCCTGAGGTTCCATCGATGAGGCCCCCCAAGCAGCGCACCAATGTTGTCCATGATCCTCAACCTCACTTTTCTACTCGGTTGGGTTCTCGTCGTCCTGTTGGAGAGTCCTCCTCCTCACGTCCCAGTCCCAAGGGTGGTGCTGCCACTTTCTTCAAGCGGCTATTTCAGATGTGCCGCTCGTCCTATGATGTGAGCCACAAGGCTCTTGAGATGAGCCAAGAGACTTGGCGCAGGCACAATGAGTTTCTCGTGACCCAGCACGTCATTCCCTCCACCAGATGCTCCCGAGATGACTCTAGTTCCTTATGTCAACTATGAGATGCCGCCCCTTGATGATGATATGCTCTTCGGCTACTTCCCCGGGCAGTTTCCTCATGGTGGCCCTAGTGCCTCCTCTGCTGCTCGTCGTGGTTTTGTTGATGATGGTGAGGATGATGAAGAAGAGGAGATCCATGAAGACGAAGATGCCCCCGTTCACCCTCCGCCGCCTCCTACGTTCTTGTAGTTGGGTTCCGTTAGCATCACCCTACTCTTCCTTTTTGGTGCTTCGATGCCAATGGGGGAGAAGAGTAGAGTTCATTTAGGTCTCTACGGGTTCCTTGCCGGGGTTCGTCGTTTGCACAATGCCCTTTGCCTTATTTTTGCTTCTTATGGCATTGTGCTTACCATTTGCTTTCGTGATTGGAACTATCTGCTTTACTTCCGTATGTTGGACAAGCGTGTGCTATGTGTGTGAACCATGGATATGTCTATTGTGCTATGACTATGTGTACTTCTTTCATTTGTCTAGCCTTGCATAGATATTCATGCTTTATATCTTGTCATATTATGCTTGCTTCCATAAATACATGTGGGAAGATCTCTATACTTTATTTAGGTGCACCTTGCATTCAAACGCAAATTCAACCAAGTGCACACTTTATGGGGGAGCTCATATATGTCTCTATGGAATCCCTTGGTATATAGCTCTTTATTATATCCTTGTGAACTCTAGCTCGGTTTGTTATCGCCAACCAAAAAGGGGGAGATTGAGAGGGTAATTTACCATATATTGTTTTTGGTTGACAATGACACCATAGTTAGTGCGGACTAATGCTACCTACCAATGTCTTGAACAGGTTTTAGTCTGCCGGTATGTTGGAAGATCATTGAAGACCCCCCCATTTCGATAATGAAGAGAAGTGCCGGAGTTTTACCTTTTATATGTTTCTTAAGTATTTAGGAACACCGCACTATTAAGAGGGGTTATCTCGATGAGCTTGCTGGGGATGATTTTCTAAGCCTTATACACATCCTATACACCCACTTGTTACATCACCAAAGAGAGAGGAGAAAGAAATCTAAGTTTGATAACATCTCTGCCAAACTCGGTTCTCAGGCCGGTTGAACCGGTTCCTAGACCGGACGGTCCGGTACCAACGCCGGTCAACCGAACCCAAACCGGGATTCTCGGTTTCGTATACCGAGTCTATCCGGTCTCACACACAGTGAGTATACCGGTTTGGATTCCGGTTGACCGGGATGTAAACCGGGTGATCCGGTGTGTGGTCCGGTCCAACCGAACTTAAAACCGAGTTTCGCAGAAAGTGCTCCAAACGGCTAGATTTCTCCCTTGAGTATAAATACCTCTTCTTCCAGCTTGAGGAGGTTAGGCATTCAGTTCATATCTCATACTTGGAGCTCTCTCTCTCTCCCCATTGTTGAAACACAATTTCTTGAGGATCTCCCATTCTACCCAATCAAACTCAAATCCCTTTGGTAGAAAGCAAGAGGAGGTCCCGATCTACGTTTCCACCAAGCCAAATTTCATTCCCCCTTGATTTCATCGAGTTAGCTTGTTACTCTTGGGTTTGTGGGAAACCCTAGGTGGCTAGGGTCGCCTGGAGGCTTTTGTCTTGTGATTTTCTCCATGGAAAGTTTGTGAGGGTTTGGAGACTACCTTAAAAGTCTACCATGAGTAAGTGAGATATTCCTTCGTGGATAGGCTCGGAGAAGAAGGTGAGCCTTCGTGGCGTTGGGGAATCCTTCGTGGAACCTCACACCTCTCCAACGTGACGTAGCCCCCTTCCCAAATGTGGTGAACACGGGAATACATCTTTGTCTCCGCGTGCTTGGGTTATTCCTTAACCCCTATCTTACTTGTGTTGTTTACTTTGTGATAGCCTTCATGCTTGAAGTATCTTGTATCATCATCTAGGTTGCCTCACCTAGTTTGCATTTAGGCACACTTATATTCCGCAAAGCCTAAAACTTGCAAAAGATTATAAAGAATTTATTAGAAACCTATCACCCCCCTCTAGGTAAACCATCTTACACTTTCACCTCGTGTGTCCGTTTGCCCCCCAAATCGTCCCCAAATTGGGGGATGGTTTGGGAAAAAACGGACGGTCCAGGGGGAGGACGGGTAATGGGGAGCCTATTGGGAGATAGTTTCTGGGCCGGGTTGTCCACGCGGACATAAATGGATCGATGGGGAGCGTTTGGGGAATGCCCTTAGAGATGCTCTCATCCAGCTAAGGAGAGGCCAGCGAGGATGTTGGACTAGGCATGAGCATGAGGTACTGTATCCGAAGGGTGGTGGCCCTGGTGGACCGCAACAAGCGGCGCTATAAGACGAAGGCTTTTAGTGGTTTTTTGCACGGTAAAAGGTCCCAGAGGACCAGGAAACTGCATTAAATGGGTGGTGGGTACAATATTATATAAAAGCCCTGAGCGGAACCCGTGTATGTACACACAAGACCTTGATTCTTGTGAAATGCACTCGAAAGATAATCACGCCGGCCCACTGGACACGATCGAGACCTTGAGCTTCTCCACCGAGCCGCTGGTTGCAGCCACTCGAGACACCACCAGGGACGAGACCACTTGGGGCGCCAGAGATAGTGGACTCAGTGAAGGAGATATGTCCTAGAGGCAAATAATAAAGGGGTTTATTATCATATCTCATTAGTTCACAATAGTTTTATATCATGCTATAACTGTAGCAAGCGAAAACATTGATACAGGTGTGGTATATAAACAAACTCAGGTCCCTAGTACCCTCTATTCAACTAGTTAATTGGGCAGCTGATGATCAAGGTTTTCTGATCATGGTGATTCTAAGACAACTGACAATGAAGTCATAACATCTATGATGTGATGGACATTTCTCACCGATGAATGTTGCAACACGATCATGTCAATTAGTTCACAGTTGTAATTGTCAGAAGCAGAGTGTCCTAATCCTTAGACCGTGAGATCGTATTAATCATTGTTGCCCGATGATTGCTTTGACTGCATCAACCGTCATGACCATAACTCGGTGGTCATAAAGGTGCATGTTGGGTATTCCGAAGGGACATGTTGAGGCCTATGCATCAAGATCAGGATTTGTGCTCCCGTGTGACGGGAAGATACACTGAGCCCACTCGATAAATTACATCCATAAGTTGCGCAGCGTATGACTAGGTCATTAGGATAGAATTTCACGTAAACGAGTAAAATAGTACTTGCTAGAAACGAGATTGACCAAGGTATCATGATACCAATTATCAGATCTCGGACAAGTCTAGTATCGAATAACAAAGGGAACTGGATATATCATTTAAGGTTCGACACGAAGGTGATTCGTGGACTGCATGGGGGTTATTATGCGCATCCTGGTCCCGCTATTGATCATTGATAAGAGATCGTCTCGATCATGTCTATGACATTCCCGAACGTAGGGAAACACACTTAAGGGCACTACAATGCTTAGAGATCTTCCTGTAAGATGGAATTATAGAAGAAAGAGAAATCAGAATCGTTTAGAAGAGATCCGAAGTTGTTCGGAGAAAGAAAGGAAGGAAAAGACCGAAAGTTGTTTCGGATAAATAGAAATTTATAATATGCATTTATTATATGTTAATTATGAATTAATATATACTAAATAAATGTTTAAATTAATATTTGACGGCAACTTCCTCAAAAGGGCCAAAACCCCAGAGGGAATCGGCCCAGGAGGAAGTCACCGGAAAAAGACAAGCAAAAACAGCACATCCACTACATGTGATAGGCGAGCGGGTGGGAGATGGCACTGACGGATAACCGGCCGCTGATGGCAGGTCATGGCCTCCGGGCCCACTCGGGTGAGCAGGCGCGTGTGGAAAAGAGAGTGCACGGTGGGCCGCGCCAAGGCCCACCTGGCCACAACCTCCCCACGCCCTCGAGCGGCTGCTGCTGTTGAGCCGCGCTGCGTGTGCGCGGGTGGCCGGCCCACCTGGCCAGCGCTGCGAGCCGCTGTTGCCGCCTCTTGGTGCTGGTGAAAGGGAAATGGACTTCGCCTAGAGTGGGTGAATAGGCGTTTTAAAATTATTATGGTTTAGGCTCTAATAAATGCGCAATAAAACTTAATGTTTAATTTATAAAGCCAAAACCTATATCCACTGGGTTCAACTAAGTGCACCAATAGCCTATACTAAGCAAGACAAACAACAAGATGATAGCAAGATATAATACTTCAAGCACGATGGCTATCACAATGTAAATTGCATAAGTAAAGGGCTCGGTTGAGAGATAACCGATAGACACGGAGACGATGATTTGTTTCTCGAAGTTCACTTCCAAAGAAGCTACATCTCTGTTGGAGAGGTGCGGGGGCGCAATGTACTTCGAACGCCACAAATGGCTCACCTCGAGGTGTGGTGGCTCGATGCTCACCCAACGCCACACAAGGCCTCACCCCAAGATGTGAAGGCACGCAACTCACCGACGCCACAAAAGACTCACCCTATTCTCCTATGAGCTCGCCACAAAGGCTTACTCACATTCCACTATGAGACACTTGAGGGCGGTCATCGAACCCATACAAGGCTTGGGGCAAACTCCACAACTAAATTGGAGGGCTCCCAAGAAACGCCACAAAGGCTCCACAATGCCACAACAGGCCAACAAGCTTGGGGAATCTCCACAACTTAATTGGAGGCCCCAAGAACACACCACAACTCCACACAACTGTCTAGGGTTCCAAGAACCCAAGATAAACAAGCCCAAGAGCTTGAACTCACAGAATCTCCGAGGAGAACTCAAACCTATGCACCAAATGCAAGAGGCAAGTCCTTCTCTCTCAAATTCCACCAAAGCTACAAAAGCTATTGGGGGAATAAGAGAGGAAGAACACAAGAGAAGAACACACAACTCTCCAAGATCTAGATCCCAAGGATTCCTTCACAAAGAAGAGATTTGGTTTGATGGGGGTTGTAGATATAGATCTCCTCTCTCAAATCCCTTAAAAAGATGCAAGAATCATAGGAGGGGGGAGGAGAGAGGGCAAGATCATCAAGGTCAACAATGGAGGAGAGAGAAAGCCAAAAACCAAGAAAGAGCAAGTTGGGCCCAAAGGGGAAAGGGGAGCTCCTTTTAAAGGGCTCCCCAATCTGCCCGTTATTCACAGTTACGCGCACGATCGGTAGTACCGGTGGTGGCGGGTACTACCGGTGGAACCCAGCCAACGGTCCAAAACAGCGACGCGAACGAACACAAAAATGATCCTAGCCGGTAGTACCGCCTGCCCACCGGAACTTCCGGCGGGGTCGGTACTACCGCCCGAAATAACGATCCAAGTTTCATCAAATAGCGCACACAAAATAGAGAGGGGACTTAATCAAAACCGGGGTTACCGGAATGTGGGCCGGAATTAACACTGGTACTACCGGCGGCAAAATGCCCTAGCAGTACTACCGGTGGCCCACCAGAACTACCGGCCAGGCAAGAACTCCAGAACCAAAACAACCACAACTTTTGCATCCGAACTCCAAACGAGATGAAACCAAATTTGTTGGAAAGATAACGACGTGTAGAAAATCTGGCTTAAGTTCTGTCAAATAGCGCATACCAAAACAGAGACCTACTGAACATTATCAGAACTTCGGCCGGAACTAGGTCCGGTACTACCGGCGGCAAACATGCCCTAGCGGTACTACCGGTGGCGAGCTATAACTTCCGACCAGGGAAACTCCAGAACCAAAACTGCGACAACTTTTGCATCCGAACTCCAAACGAGATGAAACCATTTTTTAGAAAGATAACGACGTGTAGTATCTCCAAAAGATATGAAACCAATTTTGTTCGAAATATTGGGTATCACCAAGGGAGAAAATACCATGAATATATATGTGAAATACCTCCCAAGGTGTGGAGCCGGAAAACCCACAAGATAAAATACGCAATAAGATATGCAAGGGAAATCCGTTTTTGATGAACTAGAGCTTGTTATGAAGATAACCACAAGCTCTAGATCCTCACATGGTCAAGAACCAAAAAACAACCAAGAAAGATGATGCTATGTATGCAAAGGTTTGAGCTCTCTCCGAAAGATACGAATGAGTCATCCACTCGAGGGCCCCTCTTGATAGAACAGCTATCTATCCTAAACCCGGTCTCCCAATACTACAAGAGACCGGTAAAATAGAAAACCTATCAAGATCATACCTTTGCCTTGAGCATTCCACTTGAGCTTGATGTAGACCGTCTTTTCCTTCTCAAGGTGGAACATCTTTCTTGATTGCTCTTGCTCGCTCTTGCTTGATGAATACTTGCGAATGGCTCCCCCATACTCTATGGGAAAACCTCTTCTTTGATCTTGTCTTCATCACTCCATGATTGCTAAGGATGGCAAGCTTCACGCATGAGATCTTCTAGAGATGGTGCACTTTGAGCTTGCACATCAATTCTTGATGATGTCTATGATGTCTTGAAGATAGCCATGAGTAACTCCTTCTTCTTCACGTCAATTCTTGATGATGTCTTGAAGATAGCCATGAGGAACTTCTTCTTCTAGACATACTTGATCTTCTTCTACTACTACTACTTGATTCCAATAGGCACAAAGCCCTTGGACATTGCTTTTTCTTTTTCATCCTTGAAACCAACACATGGTCCAAGCGATGCTAATGGACAAACCTACAAGTGAAACTCAATTTGCATATTAGTCCATAAGGATTGCCATTAATTACCAAAACCACACATGGGGGCATACATGCCCTTTCAGCTGGGCCACAGTCGAGTCCGGCCCACCCGGGTTGCCTGACTTTTGCAAGCTACGCTACTTGCTGGGCCGCATTGTGGGTGGCCCACCCGGGTGCACCTGCTGGCAGCTGGTTGTAGCCCCCTTTTCCTTGTTTTTTATTAGTCCCACATGGGAAACCTTTGGTGAGGAGTGCCCCTCTTCCACCTATATAAAGGGTTGTCCATGGGAGGGATTAAACACACCAATTCAGATATTCTCTAAGTCACTTTTCCTTAGAGAATCTCTCTCTCTGCCTTTGCGGTGACACGGTTCCAGAGAAGTACTTTACACGCAAAGTCAACAACGATGTGGCACGCCGTTATGCTGCAGGAATTCCGGCCAGGAGATCTACTTCCGCAACCTCGGCAGGGATCAGAGCCCGGGAGTCGTTGTCTTACACCGTATGTGTGCGATAACTCGGGGGAAGGGGGCTACCAATAGTAGCGACCTGACCGTCGTGCAAGGACTTGTACAAGGGATGACGTGCGAGGAGCTGCGCGACCTTGAGGTCGGACGGGTATGATCACATCATCAACGCTCCTGCATGAGCGTAACACGTTTACGGTCTTCAAGGGTATGTTACCGATTCTTCCTCCGTTGCTGTATTACTTACTAGGTAGACCTGAGCATTAGGATGTTCCGCGTAGTAATTTCTTTTTCTACCACGGAACCCCTTCATTCGTACTATCATATAGCCGGTCTCCAATAGTCTAATCCGGTGCTGTTTCCGGACGTCTTTTGACAGACGCAGCCGGAGATGCTCAAAGAAGTGGCGGGCAGCTCCCTTTCAGCTAGGAGCACGTGTTGTCGTTGGCACGTAAAAGTATCATATGCAACTAATTTAAGTTGTGGCAGCATTTCTCTTCACAACGACTTGAACGACAGATAAAAAAAAGAAAATGTGCAGACAACTTGGCTGCACACTCACACGTGCTGACTGCTGCGCATAGATTGTTCTTTTGCTTATCGATGTGAGAGCAGAGCAGACGTACATACAGTAGTATAATAAGACCAGGGTGGTTGTGGGTAGGAAAGTAGAGTGGGCATGTAAACATCCGAACCGAACAAGCGGAGAGGCATGAAGATCTGATTATCTGACGGTAAACGTCTTGGGGCAAGCAGTGAAACATGCCACTTGAACTGGTACCGTAGCGGCTAAAACCAGAAAGAGCAAAAGCACCAGCAATGGCCACATGCTTTGGTGTCAATGCCACCCACCAAATTCCATATGCCATGATGATGATGATGCCCCTGACGAGTGCGTGCGCACGTGCGCTTTTCGGGTACGCAGGCGATGTCCCTGGGTTTGGTGCAGGATGAAATGCATCTGTTGGTGGAACTAGAACGCACCCGAGGTATGTATTTGCGGCTCTGCATCTTTGGAGTTTGCCTGCAAGCAGATACGAGTAGTTCGTGAACGCGGTGGATACAAGAGACGAGGAGGTATCACATCACGACGCTGTGAAAGTTAAAGCAGTCACAGTGTACGCCGGCCGTAGCCAGGCAGGCAGTGATTATGAGCAGGATCAACAGGCTATCGCTCAGGGTAGCAGATCACCAATTAAGCTCATCATACCTGTCCAGCGGTACATGGATTTTTGTCAGGGTGGAGATTTAAGGACAGGCGGGACACAGAATGTAAGATCTACTACGACGACTTGAGCCTGCATCCAAGATATATGCATTAAAAGAGAGGCCTTAAACTCATTGGCACCTGAACAGTAGGAACCATCGATTCCAAGTGGTTCTTGAGCTGGGGCACCGTCGGAGTGGCAATGGATAGCAAATGGAATGGGTTTGTAGTTATTCAGACACAGCGCCAAATCTGCCGCGGTGCATCAGGCAACCAACTTTTGCGTGCGGCCACTCGCGCGCACTGACCGACTACAGTAGAAGTTTATGCATGTACTAGTTCCATTCCGAGCACTGTGATCGTGGCTCCAACCAACCAAGTGGCCCAACTAACTGAAGCCCCCACCAATACAGATGCGTGTAGCAGTGTTGTGCACTCGAGCAATCCCCAAAGACACGACGACGAACGTGATAAAAAGTTGAGGCTATTTACATAGGTTCAGAATCATCACAGAATCAGCCTGTATGGGCGACTGATCTGCTGCCTCCATTGTTGTGATGTGTGACTGTGTCCGAGATGCTCCAGTTTACTTTTCTCTTTTGTTCTAGCAGTGGCCACTGAGCTCAATTTTCAGCGGTTCCAAGTGGAACATACTGCGACTACAAGAAAACAAGCTGTGATCTATGGTTTTATTACCGGGAAAGCCAGAAGAAGAGTGATTGCCATCTATTCGAGCCCACAAATGAACAAACTACACCGAGTAACCATCATCTATAAATCAAGTGGGTGCATCATGCCATGCTATATGGACGCGGAAGATTAATTATGAGAGGGCAAAGAAAAAGCATACGCAGGAGGGTTTCATAAAGGAATCTGATCTTAACTAGCCAACCTTGCAAAGTATGCTCCAACGCCAGCTATCCTCAAAGAAAAACCAGCTCCTACGCGCTTTGGTTCTTCGCATCTTCAGCCTACAGAATCTCGTTTCCTGGCCATCTCAGGCATCAGCTTCGGTGTGTCCCATCTACCTGTCCAGAAAACTGTCGCGATTTGCATCCATCCTTCCATTCCCTCCAACACACATACTGCCGCTGTCAACATGGAAGGGCATATTGTACCATGTGTCTGTGTTACAACTGGGCAGTGCTTGCAACGCTCTCTGTCAAATATTTGGACAATTCGAAGATAAACCAAGTAGAGAAGTACACGAGAAATAAAGTCAGCAAAAGTGGGTGCCAGCTTTAAAGGCGTCCTGATAACAAAGGAACATGAGAATTACTACCAACGTAGTGTGTTCACCCAAACATAGCTGCACATGCTAATGTAGAGCTGTAGCCAAATATATGGCGGTCCTGGTAAACATTTAATTATTTAGGTGAAGAAATCCAAAAGATGTTGATGTAGGTTACAACAGTACCTAATAATCCTTTAAAATAGCATAGGTGTAATTCTTTAGAAATTAGAACACTACGGCCGCATGGAATCAGGGATGTCCTATCCAGGTACTCATGGATACTAGAATCAACAAGCTATTTTGACTGGCTAGTCTTCAAATTAGCCCTCACAAGTCACAATGCCGAGGGCCTTCAAACCCCCTTTACTGTAGCGTTGTAAAATAAAAGAAAGAACCCCCTTTTACACGTTATCTGGGAAAAATACAACAGAAAATAATAATTTAGAAACAGGCAAGTACTTCAGTTAAGGATTAATACACTTTAATTATTCTGGTATCTTTCAAGACCAAACTCTGGGAATATACAGATAAATATATAACATTGAGAAAAGCCATAAAACAGACATAATAGTATGCTAAGACCCAGCATAAAAACAGTCAGGATGGTTTTCATGTATAAGCAGTACAAGACTAAGTTCTCACGTCACCATATGTTTTGGGAGCAATGCGGAATCCAGCAGATGTCAAATCATGAATAAACTTCCTCCCAGCATCTCACAAGTCACACTTCAGTTTAATGAATCATTACAATGCAGGTTTTTATATAAAATGCAGAACATGCAGAACATGAGACAGACAAGTAAACAGTACGAGAATAAATGCATTACTTCATACTGCAAGAAAAGTAACCATTTCAGGTACAATTTGAAGTGTTTTAGTAAGGAGATGGCATGAGTCGGCGTATCCATGAAGCATTCAGACAACAACACATTTGTACACAGTACATTCTCATTCCCTTGAAGTCTACCATATGGAACTACCAGAGGGGTTTTCTCAGAGCTACAATAAAAAGAGTTGGAACAACTAGAGAAGCAAGCATCATCGTACAGTAGTCTAACGTGCTACCTTTCAAAGCTTGGAAAGTGTAAACAACATTCTAATGAAGTGGGAGCAAATGAAAGATTGGTCATTCTAGATCCAATGTTCTGATGATGCTCATGTTGCTGGTCCGTCTTTTCTTCTCCTATAGATATTCTTAGCAGAACGATGAGCTCCAGCGTCAGTACTGCTGGTATTTGGAACATGAGCTTTCAGAGTTTGACTGAAATTTTGTGTTGGGCTCAGAAAATCTGTATTTGGTGACCCATTTGCAGTAATCTGCCTCCTCAGACACAACAATTCACCTTTTGCTGTGGCCAATTCCTCTTCAAGTTTGTTAGACCTGGTTTCAAATTTTTCTCTCTCCGACCCAAGCCTCTTAATAAGATGCTGAGCTTCCGCCATATATTTCTGAGCTTCGACTGTACATTTCTTTTGCTCCCCCAGAGCCGCTGAAAGCACCTCTTTCTCTTCTTTAATAGCAAAAATCCTAGAATTGGTGCTATCAAGCTTGTTAGACAGAAACAATGTACTCTCATTCACCTCATTCAATGAAATGGTGGCCTCATCCAAGTCTGCTTGAAGAGCTCTTCTTGCTTCAGAATCCACCAGTGATTGTTTCACCAATGCCTCAAACTCCCTATTTAGAGTAGCATTATTTTTGCGTTCTCTAACAAGCTCATTTGCTGTAGACTCTAACTTTTTATATGCATCAAGCAATTCTTTATTAAGTTCATCATGCACTTCTGTAACAGACACTAATTGATTAGAGGTGATTTCAAGATCTTCTTGTGTCTTCTGAAGAGTCTCCCTGACTGAGGCCAGCTCATCAGAAAGAGCTTTAGAAACTGATTCCGCTTCTTCTACTCTGTTAGTCAGAACCTGTTTCATTTCATTAGACTCATTTGTGAATTTTGAAACCTGAGCTGTCAAGTCATGATTTGACATGTTCAGTTCATTAAGTTCTTCAGAGAGTTTGAACACCTCATTTAGGGAGTCTTTAAGCGCCTCTTCAGTGG
Organism: Avena eriantha; assembly: GCA_910589775.1. Lineage (NCBI taxonomy): Eukaryota > Viridiplantae > Streptophyta > Magnoliopsida > Poales > Poaceae > Avena > Avena eriantha. Next base: position 20,986,358 of record OU342740.1, read on the forward strand.
ACTGAATAAGATCTGATAAACTTTTCCGGACCTCGACTTCATTAACTAGCATTGTTCTGTTAGCTTCCAGTGCACTGTTCAGCTCAGTAATTAGAGCTCTCTCTTTACTATGCTCACTTAATGCAGTAGAAAGCTGTTCCTCAAACTGATTCAGCTGACCATCTTTATCGAACAATAGTTCAGTATCGCGAGCTGCCCTCATCTGAGAAGCAGCTTCCAAGTCTGCATACTGTTTTATCAACTCGTTTATTTTTTCTTCGGCACTGGCCTTTGAAGTGTGTAATGTTTGGACATCCTCATTCAGTGAATCAATTAATGATGTCTTTGATTTTAGATCATCTTTTGCTGCAAGAAGATACTGCTCCAGTTGCTCTAGTCTAGAATTTGCATGTTCGAGGCCCTCTTTAGTCTGACTGTAGATCAAGTGCAGGCTCTGGTAGTCTTCTTTCTTGGAGGAAAGTGATGCACTGAGTTCCATGATGTATTCTTCCTTGGCATTTACCTCTTGGCTAAGCAGATTTACCTTGTCATGAAATATATCAAGTGTTTCCAACTTTTCCCTCATTTTTCCTTCAAATGCATGTTTGTCTTCCTCTGCTCGTGCAACGCTACTCTCAAGTTCATGTATCCTATGTCTAAGCTGCTCAACTAGCCCCCTCTCCTTTATAACTTCCTCATTTAAAGATGTTACAGTCCTCTTAGTTGAAGCCAGTTGATCAAGAAGCGAAGCTTCCTTATCACGGAGCATCCTAGCTTGTTTCGTCTGTGCTGCCTGTTCGTCCAATAGCCTTTTCTCATAGTTCTCCCTAAGCGAAGACATAGCTGCCTCATTTTCAGCCAATTTGATCTCCATCTGAGGGAACAGAAAATCAGACTTGTCAGTTAAGAATCCTTCACCGATTCAATATATGTAGAGACGTATCTCAAGAAAACCTTTTGATATATAAATCACTACACTGAGGACGCCGTTCTAGTATTTCTAAAGCAACTCATATTGCTTTATCAAATATATTCAGATCACGTTAACAGCTGAGACAAAGGGGCAGAAATATATGCGTTGAGGAACATCCCCGTGAAAGTAGTAAATGCATAATTTGTGGTCATACTAAAACATAAAAATCAGCAAGCATATAACATATGGCATATGGCATATGGCATATGTTTAATTTGCTGGGATTTATAACCCTTTGGTTAAACTTTAGAGGAGAGCAATTGGAGTGAGTCTCAAGATAATGAAGCCTATCACACAGCATGCATACCACATATACTGAATCAAATTCAATCATACATAGAAACAAAGGTAACTTGCTACTTGCAAGTAAAACAAACAAAAAACAATATTTTTGCAACATTCATCGGATAACAAGGCCCTAAGCCCCTAAGCAAAGAATTTAGGAAGGAGTGTCTTATATATTAGTATCCATCATGATTCATATATATAAGTGGTAGTGTGGTACGCCAAACTGAATAGCACAAATGAATGATAGCAACCAAAATTATCATAAAAGCAATGCATGCTACTATGCTAGTTTGCAGCAGCACCATTTAGTGGTTTCATGAGTATGTAGCATAGTGATAGTACAAGGTAATAAGGGTGGCGAACAATTTTCATTTACGTGCATGTAATTTTTTTATGGTGGTAACGAAGATGAGATGTTGAACAAAGGTTGGTAGATGACATACAGATGAGATGGTTGACTGCAAAGCCTTCTTTTCCCGTTGAGAAGTACCAAGAAGTCCAGCCAGAACCCCAGAAGCAATAACTGCAATTGCATTCAGAAGGCCTGCAAGTGGATTCCCTGGAGATGGTCCTTTCACCTCAAACTGAGATGGTTCAGCCCAAGGTTCTTCATGCTGCATCCCCTCGGTCTTCTGAAAGTCCATTTTATCTGTAAGAATAATGCCATAAATTTATCAAGTTCATCAACTCAGTCTCAGGTATAAAATAGCAACATGGTTGACAAAAAGAAGATTATATCTTAACACAAGCATATGGGGTGTGGCCATGAAAAAAAAAGTGGGTACATATGTTAACAAACTTGGCTTAATTTAAATGCTCTCACCAATGGATGTGACCACACCAAAACATGTTTAAAAACATCATATCATCAATCAATTAAACAATGGTATCATTCATAAAACACAAATTGATGTACCTTTGCATCCAGTCAATTATTCACACCAGAATGCAGAACAGCAATAGCACATTCATGAGAGTAAACTATTGGTTTCATGAACTCATCACACCAAGCTAGATTTAAAAACGCTGTTTTGCTCCTAGCTTTACTCACACATAAGTGAAGGCATCAAAGAACCGATTAACCAGTTCAGTCAATGTTACATAACAATGACAGCTCTTTCTGGTGCAGGAAATGTAAAGTGCATGCCAACTCAATTGGCATTTTTCACCGCTCAGATTTGACAGGAAATGATCAGCATGTAAATTTTATTCTGAAGGCCGCCTACCACATTATACGTCTGACAATTAACATTTAACAACAGTGATCAAAAGGAAATCGCAAGAGCTCAATCATTGGCGTGGTTAAGGTTCCAATAGATTTATGATCCACAAAAACATAGTACAGCTTTTCAGGTAGTCACTATGCGCGCCGCCCCCAATTCCATGAAGGAACCAATGCTATGCGCTCGTCAACATTCGTATCAGATTTCGGACTAAGAATGTCACAGATCAACCCCGCGCAGAGCAGAGTAGTACTCACCAGTGACGAGATCGACCGTGGAGGGCTGCGCGCCTGCGCGCGCGGCCACCGCCGCGTCACGGAGATGGAGGAGCGGGAGCACGGAGACGCCGACCAGTAGCACGGCCCTCCTCCGCGTGGCTGCCGACGCCGCCACCACCGACGGGGGGCGGGCGGCATCGAGCGAGGCAGCGGCGCTGGCTGCCCCCCGCGCCGAGCGGGAGAGAAGAGATAGGCGCGGCGGTGGTGGCTGCGCCGGCGGCGAGACGAGGAGAAGGTGGTGGTAGCCCATCCCGTCGCCTCGGTGAACCCTAAAACCCTAGGCTAGTCCTCCGAGGCCCCGGGTCCCCTCACTCCTCGGGCCTCGCAGCTTGGTCCCTGCAGTACGTTAATCACACTTGTTTTACTGCATTAATGGTAGCGGAAAATGCTGCGCCCTGGCGCTGCGTGGAAGCGAAGCAGGAGGAGACGCTTTTCGCCGCCTGCTGACTTTCAGACCATCTCCACCGTCCCGCAATATTGTCTCCAGTTTTCCTTTCCAGAGCTCGATTGGGTTGGGCGTTGTTTTATAAAATTTAAACAGAATGAACTCTGACCTGCGATATCAGAGTTAAATACAGCAGCTGCGCGTGTGGCTCCATTTAGTCCTCGCATTTTGCAATTTATAGAATTTTAACCGTCAATTGAATTCGATTTAGTTCTAAATTAGATTTTGCATCAAAATTGAGCTAACGTGGACGAACGTGGATGTTGATCCCACTTTGCAAAAGAGCAACTACTCTTGAAATTTGCACTTAGTCTCTCCAGCGGCGGATCCAAGAATTATTCAAAGCATGGACAAACAGTGTAATTCAAAACAAGTAACACTAATTTTTATCAAATTGCCATCAAATTAAGGACGGTTGGGTTCGCCTATGGCCCCTCCTGTGGGACTCCGTTACAATTTGTTAATCTCCCACCAGTTAAAATATGCGAGAACTCCCCGTTTGTTAATTATAGATACCTCTGCTCTAAAATCCTCACTTTTCCTAATATCTAACCCTAGTTCATCTGTCTGTCCCCTATCCTTCGTGCCGACGCAATGTTTGCTATGTGAAGAAGTTCACCTCCCAGACCGACATCCACGACAATCAGAATAGAGATTTTTTTCAAGTGCCCTAATCACAAGGTTAGTCAGAATGAGCTTAATTAGATTTGCCTCCAATTCTTAACTCGGCTTCATTTCGTCAAGTGGATTTTTAGCTGAATTTTTTCTTTGTTAATGTATCGTGGTGGATGTAATTTCTGGAAGTAGTCTGAAACAAGGCGACAGCTTCTCTTCTCGAACAGTCACAACACGCTTTGGTTGGGCGATCGCCTTCTCATGCCTCCCTCTCCCTCACCTCCTTTTTTCCTTGCTCGACCGGAACATAATTGTCTAGACCTGAAATGACCGCTGGTTAATGGAGTAGATGCAGAGCGATATGCAAACTTCTAGGAGGGCATTTCTAAGTTCTACGTATGAGAGGGGCTAAGTGAAAATTTGCAAGACTATATGCTCTCCTGCAAGTGGAACTAACGTCCATGTTTCGTCCATATCAGCTAAATTTCGACAATAAATCTAGTTTTGGACTAAATCGAGTTCAATTAACATGTATACGGCTAAAATTCTCAAAGAGCACTGCTATGCACGGGGCGTATCTAGTGGGGGTGCGAAAATGCAGATTGTTTTGATATAGTAGCAATTAATCTAATCTCATGTATATTATATGTGTAAAAAATATTATACATAATATTTAAAGTATGAATACTAAGCTTAGCACCCCTTGTAATTTCAGCCTACATCCGCCACTACACACGGCATGTTTTGTACGATTCCTATATGACCTTGTATATGAGCAGGGATGATCTTGCGCGGTCATAAGGGCGAGGTCGTCTACATGTAAGGATGCCTTGGAAGCGGAGATATCGACAATGGAAAAGGGCCTGGAGCTTGCCTCACAATGGTCTATGGAGAAAATCATCCTCAAATCTGACTGTTCCAAGGAGATAGGGATGATTGACCTGAGAACTCTGAATTTATCCACACTATGAGAATCTCTGTAATACGAGAGAAGTTTAGGTAAGAGAGATCGTCGTTAAGAAGGTTGATCGCGAAGTGCAAGCGATGACCTAGCTCAGATAGGTAGTGTACAAGAAGAACCGCAGAAATCGCTCATGCGATAGCACTTGATTGTACCAACCTAACTGTTTAATATAACCCCTTTACCCTGCAAAAACAAAAGTCATGGGAGTCCGCTGGATTTGTATCGTACTCCCTCCGTTTGAAAATATAAGATGTTTTAAGTTTGTGAAGCTAATGTATTTAGATTTCTTTTAGTGAAGCAAATTTCGAATTGCGAGGACGGAATCAAATCACACACAACTACCCTTGAACTTCAAACTATTTACAGGATTATGCCACTGCAAAGAGACACACACCCCGACCCTCGCACGGTCTCCCCCACGGCCAACCGTCTCTGGTGGTTCCCCTCGTCCCGCCACCAAGATCCGCCCGCCTGCCATCCAACCATTCTCCGCCACATTGCACCCATCTGCAGCCATGGTGCCGATGAAATGGTGACCCACTGCAGGATACCCCGCATCTGTCCCCCACCCTCCAAGTCTTCAACCAGATCTCGAGGATGATAGCCTACTGAAGCCTCACCTGCACCACCGTCCGATAGCCCGCTTGTGAGATTGATGCTCGGGAGAGATGAATCCGCCCCTCTCAAACTCTCCATTGTCGGATCTGTCTCCCCGTGGCGGTTCCCAGAGCAACCCTGGATTCACCAAGTTTTCCATGCCAGGAATCTGCCTCTCATGTGTCCGTCCTTTTTCCCCAACCATACGACCCATGTCACCGCAGAAACCCTCTACAGGTACAGAAGTGATCGACAAGGAGGTGAGTGGTGTTCTGAATTCAAGAAGAAACCGTGATCCTTTTACCTACTGCAATTTTGAATGCTAAAATCATAAATGAAATGTATGTCGTAGACTGTAAATGAACATAGTCCATTTTTATCCTGGTTGTTTGAACAGGCCAATCATATATTTATGTCTATTTCTTGAAGAAAAACATGTGGCAAAATGACCTGGACATACATCCTTCTAGCTCGGCCTCTTGCCTGCCTGCACATGACTGATTGTTACCTATGGCTAGCCTGTTGATCAATCAGAACAAACTATATATATGGCCATCATATATAATTTTAAGATGTGATCACTCAGACTCAGAGCGGACTATTTTCTGAAGGTTGCTGAGAATGAGAGGGGGCATCATCCGATGAACATGATGGGGCATCAGCCCATGAACATGATGTGGGCCGTGTCGATGGGTAGGCAGTACGATCACATGGTACATATGATTCTAGAAACTTCCAGCAGGTAAACATCAGCAGCACATTACTTCCATCAAATGTATCAACTGCACTTCGGCACAGGTAAGCAGATAAGTGTGAATGTAGCCCTAACCATGCATTTCAATAGTACTATCAGATCAGTGTTAAGCTGTTGGCCGATACAAAGCCAAGTAAGTTCTTAGTAGCATAGCATTAAATATTAACTCTTTGTATCATGTAGTTTGACCTCAAAGCATCTTAATATAAAGCGGAAAAAAGACTTTTTTTGTTTCAAAATTAATTTGGATATGACCTGATGGTATCAAATATTTCTCCAGCATGCACTGTATAAATCGTTTTCAGCTCTGACAGCCCCAAGCAAAAAATGTTCCTGATCCATTCTACAAAATTCCACTCTGCACAGTCTGGTGCTTAGTACTTCATGGCTCAAGGTATTCCTCCACTGTTGAACCTATCATCATAAGCTGAAAACCATGTAGTAACACATGAATGGTACCTGAAGTTATGGTTATTTCCAGCCTTTATTAGCCATCAACCAAAAAACTGAATGTGCAGACATCTGCATATGTACTCATGTTCTTTATTTCTCCAAATATGTGTATTATTTCAATCTGCTAGAGGCAAACCACTGCATTTGTTTTCCATTGTAATTCAGGGTTAAATTGGACTCTTCAAACGGTCAGGATAAAAATGGACTGTGCCCCTTGTCTACAGGCTGAACATAGACTATCTGAATGCACTTGCCCGCCGCCGCTGGAGTCTATGCCGACTCTAGGCGCTACCACAAGACCCCAGCGTCTGGATTCCTTATTTTTTGCATTTGGTAGCACATACATTTTAACTTATCTTTTTATTTGGTAGCAAGGTATTTTTAATACCACTGTTTGTAAAATAACCTTAGTTATTCGAGGTGTTTATTATGACTTAAAATTGAGGTTTTAGTACTTTATTATCTCTAAAACTAGCTCTTTTCTTATAATTGCAACAGCCAGGTAGAGAGGAAGGGATCAAAAATTTAGAGGCCGAGTAAAATTTTGTATTTTTACGTGCAAACAGGATTTTATACAATAAAGTGAAGTTCACAAAATATACATATTTTTTAGAAAGGTATATCTTAAATGTGCTTTAAAAATGGGAATCCATGATCGATTATTCCGTCGCCACTGATAATGGATGTCGTCAGTTGAATGGCGAGTGGAAATGCAAATATATATAGATTGGAGTTTCAAAAGGCGACAACGCGAGACAACGATATACCTCTCTTTTGTCAACGCGGTGTGCATTGCTTCGTGTTGCGCCCCCAGTCAACTCAATTTTCATTCTTCATGTTATGTTTCGTCCAACCTAAGTTGCCCATTAACCCGCAGTCCACGGACGCACGGTAAAGAAAACGCACACACACACAAATAACACTGGCCCAACCACCGATTTCTGCCGCTGCTTCAGCACGCGCTCAACCACGGCCTCTACTTGTCGCTCCACGCCGCCGACGCTCACATCCCGACCTCCTCCTACCTGGACCACCCTCAGCCGCGCTGCCACCCTAAAAGGGTCTAATGTGGCGGAAGCAGGCCGACTCCGATAGATTCTAATATTTTTTTTTATGATTATGTATATGCTTCATGTGTTTGCGAGTTTGTTTCTTGATAAAATTTTCCTGTGGGTATTTTCTTCATTTCTTTAAGCACGGATGTTTTGCTCATGTATAGTGGCATATGAATCATCCTTAGCTGATACTATCCGTGCAAACTTCAGTTACTTGCATTCTCTCTACTTGATACTAACCACGCAATTGGATTTTGCTAACATTTTCTATTTCCCTGTCCAATCAACCCAGTAAAATCCAGAAGAGAAAATGCTAGGCACCAAAAATGCAGGTTAACACGGGTCGCAGGAGCATGTTTTAGTTGCGGCTTGCGGGTAGATCTTGTCCTTCTCATGTTTACTTAAGAATTCATATCAATCTTTATTCGTGAGCTTCCAGTTAATGTCCATATCTTTTAGACTTGGTTAATTCCATGAAAATTTTAATTTACTAGGATAATTATTTTTCATCATTCATGTATTAATCATGCAACTATGAATGAATTAGTTTTCCTATTACATGTATTAGCTTGTGCAACTAGGAATGGATTAGTTTTCCTCTGTCATCTTTCGCTTGTGCAACTAGGAATGGATTTCGACTTGGCGGCCAAGGTAGTTTGTGTTGTTTCTCATTCCCATCTGATGCTATGAGCCTTTTCAGTTATGTGTTTGTACACATCGGCGTTGGTAAACTGAATCCATGCTGCTTGTAGAGATGGACTTCTCTGATCCGAAGCGCATGTCGAGATACCTCCACAAGATAATCATGGTCACCTCCTAACAGCCATGTGCGCCGTCATGTTCACTCAGCCACTCAACCTTTTTCTATCTCCTTGGACATGCTTATTTGGATATGTCCATTTTCTCACTGATTTCTATTCTGTATTTGGTTGCACTTTTTGGTGAAAATAGCTAGATTGTGCTCTATAAGAGGAGATATGACCAGTGAAAAGGGTAAGAAGGACAGAAATAACATATGTTGTTGGTCTCAAAAGGTTAGTAAGAGGGATAGAAGTTACCCGCGAGATACTCGGAAACTATAAGTCACCATGCTTGTAAACACACAACTAAATAAAACCAACACGATAGTAAAGATATCTATACAATGTAAAACACAATATCTTTTTTATGGAGTTTATTTCTTATATTGTGCTGTTGAGCCTCTTAATTATCCGTATGATCTTTTTTTGTTCATATATTCTAGCTTTGCAAGATTTTCATGGTGTGGATGGCATGTGTGTTCCAGCTTGTTTTGTGCGGATTCCATATACACTTAATCTTACAAAATTAGAATTATTCTTTGCTGCGTTTTGGTTGCACCGAGAAAACTTCATCTTCCTAAAGTTCATATATCATAGTATATCTTTTAAGCTTCTAGTGAGGATATATGTTTTGACTTCTTCTGCTGTTTCGGTAGCTTGTTTACAAGCCGTAATTATACCCTGCTAATTGCTCAATACATTCAAATGTGAATAAGTTGCATCTTCCCAATTGCTCAGGTTCTCTAGATTTTGGGCATCTTGTTTGTGGTCTTAAAAAGCTTACAGAAATTCAGTTGTAAACAGGATGCATGATATGCATGACTTTCTAAATCTTAGGGAGAGCCAAGTATTATACCCTATTGAACAGAAATTTCGAAAATCAAAAAATTAATATGCCATCTCCCGTAAGATTGTAATGGAAACACAATATGATCCTTGAATTCTCTTTTTATCATTTGGCAGATATTGTAGTACTTAATGTTACACTGCTTTTACATCTGTAATAGTGTCAAGACAAGTGGCGAGGAAGGAAATGTTTCCGACTTGTGATACATTTTTTAGATGTAGTACTGTTTTGTATCTTCCAAAGGAAAAACTGGGATCTGGGGTATTGCAGAATTCATTTTCTTACCCCTTGGATTTAGCTACCAAAATACCCGAATCATGATCCTTGATGATTTTTCTTTTAGACAGATTGAATGCTATTTGTTGTGCCTGATTTGATTAGGGTGGTAAACTGCTATCTTGTGATATTTGCCAGGAACACATCCCTTCTCTGCTACCACTACACTACACTGATGCCACCACAAGGGTTGTACTCATATTTTATTGGATGAAGTGATGATTTAAATTTAGTGACGAGTTGTTCTGAGGCAATCAGTATAATTTGGAGAGCCAGTCCATCCAGGAGACCTTTCTTGAATTTCTTATTAAATAAACATTATTTTGCTGAATAAACATGCCAAAAGGATTGCAGCTATGATGCAATGTTTTTCACAGCGCTTTGGGCTGTGGGTAGGTCTTTTTCCCGATCCTGCATTTGTAAGTTTGCTCTCTATGCAAGGCACACGCTAAACGGAATGCTTTATTTTATGACGTAAACCATACTAGACGGACACGCGCGCTTCGCCGCGCCGTCTTCATGTGTTGTCACAGAGTGTAACCATTGCATCACACTAACCGATGCTTTAATTGTGACACCGCTTAGAACGTATATATTTGTAGTGTTATTGTTCATGGAGACACTCAGTCCTGTCTTTATCAGTCGGGCCTTCTCGATCTCTTCCTGATTCTCACCGTAGATGGTCGGCTAGTCGTGTGGAGAATAAAGTACGACTTATTTAACACCTCTTCATTATTTATTGATGGATGTCAAACTATCAGAGTTCAGTGCAACACAGAAGACATGATTTATTTTGGGTACCGGCGGAAGCATATCATGTTGGACCTTACTCGAGGAGACAGTTGATTTAACCGTTCAGGTCTTTAAAACTTCAAGAACTATAAGGGAAATTTAAGAAACATTTTAGATTTTGGCACAAGAACTTAAATTGTTTCCAACTTGACCCTGTGATATGAAGGGTTCCGTAGCAGAAAACAAAAAATTTCTATCTACTCGAACACTAATATCAGAATCTATACTATGTAGACATAAGTAACGGAGGAGAGAGACGATATTCATACCTTTGAAGACCGAGGCACGCCTTACGCAAGAAGGCATATATTGATGAAGACGAGCAACACCCTAAGTGTGGTGCCTCCGAAGTTCGTCACACGTCCGGTGTAGAAGACGTCAACCGGACTCCGATCCAGCCGAGCAGTGGAAGAAGTAGATGCCGGATCGCTAATCACACGATGGTGGTGTGAAAATGGAGAACTCGCCCATGAGGTCCTCCCCAATATTACGGAGAAGTCTTTAATGGATGAGAGATAGAGAATTAGAGGGAATGGGATGATTCCAAAGAGGGAGGGGAGACCACTATATATAGTGGGAAGGGGGCGCACCACCCAGGGGCCAGGCGGTGTGGGACTAAACCCCACACCCGCCGGCCACCTAGGGGCAGCCTCCGACCCTAGGTGGGCCCCACTGGGGCGGCCCACCAAGCCCAGGCCGGCTGGCCCCCTCTCCCTAGGTGCCATGCCCTATTGGGCCCCCTTCGGGAGAGGCCCATTAGCATTATAAAGCCTTTAATAATAAAATAAAATATATATTTAATATTAATTCTCCAATTAACATTCAAATACATATTATATTATTCCTTCACTCCAGAACACCTTCCAGACCCCTTCTGATCTGCATCGGATGTTACCCGGAACTATTTCGGTTTCTCTTTCTCTATTTCTCCTACGATACCTGATACATTGCAAATGTATCTATAATTTTTTATGTTTCATGCTTGGTTTTATCCACTTTCTTGTGTTTTGTCCACACTTTGGAGTACTTTTCATATGATTTCTTGGACTAACCTATTAACAAGAGCCACAGTGCCAGCTGCCTGTTTTCTGCTGTTTTTGGTTCCAGGAAAGTCAGAAAATGAATATTCTCGGAATTGGACGGGACAAAAGCCAAAGTGCCTATTTTTCGGAAGTCATCAGATGCCAGAATACGAGACGAAGAGGATCCAGGGGGCCACCACTCCACCTGGCTGCGCGGGCTAGGCCTGGCTGCGCCAGGGGGTGGTGTGGCCAGCCCAGGCACCCTCTCGGCCTCTCCTTCCGCCTATAAGATGCCCTCAGGACGAAAACCCTAAGTGCCAATCAGAAAGCCACGAAAAGTTTCGCAGCACCGCCGCCATCAAAGGGGAGATTCGGGGGACAGAAAGTCTCTGTTCCGGCACCCTGCCGGGACGGAGAAGTGCCCCCGGAGCCGTCTCCATCGATCTCCACCGCCATCTCCATCACCATTGTTGATTCCCATGATGAGGAGGGAGTAGTTCTCCTTCGAGGCTAAGGGTTCTACCGGTAGCTATGTTTTCATCTCTCTCTATGCATGATCATATTGTGATCATGAGCTTGTAATCTATAGATCTACCTTGCTACTCAAGTGTTTTATTAGATCTTTGCTCTCCCCATGTGTGTGAAAGTGACAGCGTGCTCACCATGGTGGCACTTAGGCTAGAGATTACAAATACTTGTTATGAGTTATATTTGGAGTTGGATGTCTCTATGAAATTGTGGTGTTTGTTGGAACCATCTAGAGCTCAAGGTGACAATGTGGGGTTATCTAGTTGGGGAAAGCGGACTTTGAGGTGTGCTGTTATAGTCCTACCATCGATTAGAGTGTTCAACCGGAGAGTAGTTAAGAGTAGTATCATGAAGAAGAATATATTTATATGATAGTATTTACTAGTGAAAGTATGATCCCTAGGCCTTGTTTCTAAGCATTGAAACACCGTTTGCAATTAGATCTGTTACATGTTTGCTTGCTTCTATCTTTATTTTAGTTTGCCTTTAGTCTCTTCCACGCCAACAAGCTATTTTCTGGCACCGTTACCACTTATAATTATCCATACCATTTGTATTTCAGTATCTCTTCACCGAACTAGTGCACATATACACCTGACAAGTGTATTGGGTGTGTTGGGGACACAAGAGACTTCTTGTATCTTGATTGCAGGGTTGCTTGAGAGGGGATACCTTTGACCACTTCCTCCCTGAGTTCGATAAACCATGGGTGATCCACTTAAGGGGAAACTTGTTGCTGTTCTACAAACCTCTACACTTGGAGGTGATGTCTACGCACTTCTATTTTTGTAGGCAGTTGTTGGGCTATAACAACACACCTCAAAGTTCATCTTTCCCATCTAGAAAACCCCACACTGTCACCTTGAGTACTAGATGAGTCCAACAAACACCACAATTTCATAAAGACATCAATATCCAAATATAACTCAAACCAAGTATTTGTAATCTCTAGCCTAAGTGCCACCATGGTGTGCACGCTGTCACTTTCACACACATGGGGAGAGCAGAGATCTATTAAAGCACTTGAGTAGCAAGGTAGATCTATAGATTACAAGCTCATGATCTCAATAAGATCATGCATAGAGAGAGATGAACACATAGCTACCTGTAGAACCCTTAGCCTCGAGGAAGAACTACTCCCTCATCATGGGAATCAACAATGGTGATGGAGATGGTGGTGGAGATCGATGGAGATGGCTCCGGGGGCACTTCCACGTCCCGGCAGGGTGCCGGAACAGAGACTTTCTGTCCCCCGAATCTCCTTTTCGGTGGCGGCGGCGTTGCGGAACTTTTTGTGGCTGGAGGCTTGACTCTTTAGGGTTTTCGCATCGGGAGGAATATATAGGATAAAGGGCAAGGTCGGTGGAGGCCGGAGGGGCCCACACCACCTGGTGGCGTGACCAAGGGGGACCCGCGCCACCCTATGGTGTGGCTGGCCCCTGGCCCCTCTCCGTCTCGTCTTCTGGCTCCGTGTTCCTCCCGGTGTAATATTGACTTTGGCTTTTGTCCCGTCCAATTCCGAGAATATTCATTTTTTGACTTTTTGGAACCAAAAATAGCAGAAAATAGGCAACTGGCACTGTGACTCTTGTTAATAGGTTAGTCCAAGAAATCATATGAAAAGTACTCCAAAGTGTGGACAAAACATAAGAAAGTAGATAAAACCAAGCATGGAACATCAAAAATTATAGATACATTTGCAATGTATCAACATCCCCAAGCTTAACTCCCGCTCGTCCTCGAGTAGGTAAGTGATAAAAAGAAAGAATGATTTTTGAGGTGACATGCACCATCATAAACTTGATCAAAGTATTTGCAAAACATTCATAGTTGGGATCATAGTACTTCAATCCTAACATGAAAGATAAAGTTCTAGCAATAGGACATAGCAACTATGTTGCAACATGAAAAGGCACAAACAAAAGATTCATGAATAACAATGCTTTGCAAGACGTTTGTTTGTTTAAAATAAAGAAAACATAGCATAGTGGTATTCAGCTTGTCCCTCATAGAGTAGCAAACATAAATGCATAGGACACCTTCAAAGTTCATAAGAGTGACTAGATACAAATAGTTTAAAACAAGCAATATCAAAGCTATGCATCAATCAACAAGTCTTGGGACAATGCACATAGAACTAAGAATGGCCACTATGCTCTCAAAGTAGGTGCATAAAGATAGAAGGTGGAGACTCAACAAAAAAGTAAAAGAAAGGCCTTCATAGAAGGAAGTAGGGATTCAAGTCTCATAAAGAGCTTCCAAAAATTATGGTACTTATTAGCTTTCAGCTCTCATTGCACCTATCATAAGCATCTTTAAGGTGATTAAGGTTAAAGTGACACAACTAAGAGGATATACTTGACAAGTTATAAACCGAAATCTCATGCCCCTTACTTACGAAGACTGAACCTCATGCTACTCAACTTTAGTCACAAGTAAGCTCTTGTCATTTTAAGTACATATGTATCATAAAGAACCGCCAATGGGGTACCCCTTGCACATGATATAGGAGCTATCCCATAATCAAAATGACAAGGCAAGCAGACAATGAGCATCTCAGCGATCTTTTTATTTGCTATTTGCATAGGTTTTTATTTAGGATGCTTCATAGAGTGCTCATTATGGTGATGCTGCAAGTTTCCACCATGATTAGGCATGGCTTAGGTTAGCGGCCCAGGCGTTTCTCTAACACACATACAAACTCCATGATCTTACAAGTTCCACTTTTATTTCACACCGCCGGGATCCATAAGCAAAAGACCATGATATCAACGGGGTACAAAGTACAAGGGCAATGTTGAAAGCGTTCCCCATGATACATGGTTCTGCTAACTTCAACTTATAAAGCGCAAGCATATACGCAACAAAGAAGGACCCAATGGTTCAGGTTTATTAAATGCAAACAAAGTAAAGTGTGCCATCAAATTCGTGAGAGCTTTAATCACTAATTTTCACATAACAAGTTTAATTTGGAAGGTAAACAAAAGCATGAATATACTTGGAATACCATATGCTAGTAGGTAGGTATGGTGGACTCTTTGGAAAAACTTGGTTTAAGGAGTTGGATGCATGAGTGGAACTCATACTTGGTTGTGGAGGCTAGCAAAAGACTGGAAGCGACAAACTAAGAGAGCAATAATGGCCATAATCATGCAGAGTGACAAAACATCATTGATCAAAGCATAAAGTGATACTACAAGTTGAAAACTAAAGGATCATAAAGCCATGGTGACTTGAGATAGTCATAACATGATGTGAGCATGTGCCAAGTCAACCCAAATAAAGCATCAAAGGAGAATACCACTATACTATGCTTTAATATGCTAAAATAACGCATGATTCATCCAAGACACATTAAGAAATCTCAATTGTTTATAACAATTCATGCTACAACAAAGAATACTAAGCATAAATCCAAAATAATATCAAGCATGGCATGACAAAGCATGGGCCACAGTCAAAAACAAGCTCTTTTTACCACTTAAGCATGAACTTTCCTAAACTTTTCCAAACCAAACCAAACTATTTGAAAACCAATGTATGAAAGAGGGGGTCCAACCAATTTATTCAGCAAACTAAGCAAACCAAGCAAACGAAAACTAAGAACAAAAACGAAGATGCTCCAAGAACAACACAATTGTGCATAAAACAATAAAAATGAAGTGTTTGGAAGAGAACCTGAGATTTTTATTGATGAAGAAGGGGGTGCCTTGGGCATCCCCAAGCTTTGATGCTTGTACTTCTTGGATATTTCTTGGGGTGACACGCGTGGCATCCTCAAGCTTGAGCTTTAGTCCATTCTTCATCTCATTACATCATTCTCTCCATACACCTGAAATTTTTCCTTCATACAAAACTTCACACAATCTTTATTAGCAACATTAGTGCACTTAAGATAATAAGTCTTTAGGTTCAGTTATAACACCAATAAAACTTCCATTCAGACACTATCTACTGTAGCACTTCCCTCAAAAAGCTCAATTCTCCAAAAGAACTCAAAAAGGAACCAACAAGAAGCAAATGCAAATAATGGCAGAAACCTGTCAAAACAGACCAGCAGGAAAATACAAATTTTTTTGAAGACCTTATGTTGCTCAAATCAAAAAGTGTTCAACTAACGAAAGTTAGATAACAACCTGGGGCAGAAGCACAAAAATTCACGCCTCAAAAGGACGTTCAGATGTTTTACACGAATTTTTATGGTAAAGCACAGAAATATGTTTCGGGACAGCAACTTTCCCAATCATTACTTCTCTCTCATTAGAGGTTACTCTTGGCAGAAAAAGCAAATAAAAAAAAGATAAGGAGCGGTTATTACAAAGTAATAACTTCCAAGACGCATCTAAAACTTTTGGGTTATCTCCTAATAAGTACTTTTCTTTAACGCCTTTAAGTTAGGCATGATAGTTTGAGAAGATGCTCACATAGGAAATATGAATTGAAGTAAAAGAGAGCATCAAGAAGCAAATTCAAAGCACATTTAAGTCTAAACCACTTCCTATACATAGGAATCTTGTAAAGAAACAAGTCATGAAAGCACAAAGCAACAAGCATAGGAAAGCAAAACAAGTGCAACTTCAAGACTTTTAACATAAAGAGGGGAAACTTAATATTGTTGAGATACATAAAACCATTTTACCTCTCTCATAATAACTTTCAGTAGCGTCATGAATAAAATTAACAATATAACTATCACATAAAACATTCTTATCATGAGCCACATGCATAAAAGAATTAATACTCTCCACATAAGCATAGTCATTCTTATTAATTATAGTGGGAGCAAATTCAACAAAATAGCTATCATTATTATTCTCATCACCATAATCATCAAATATAAGAGACATATTGTAGCCATAATTAATTGCCTCCTCAATAGTAGGTGGACTGAAAATATCATATTCATCATTGTAATCATCATATATTGGAGGTTTGGTATCATGCTAAGCAATATAATAGCTATCTTCCAAAGTTGGGGAACTAAAAAGATCATTTTCATAAAAACTAGCTTCCCCAAGCTTAGACTTTTCCATATCATTATCAATAATAGTGTCCAAAGAATTCATACTAACAACATTGCTATTAGCATGCAAATAAAGTTCCATAGGTTTTTTAATTTTCTTTTCAAACACTTCATGTCCTAACTCAAGATAAATACTATAAAGCTCTCTAATTTTGTTGTTGTTTTCCATTAAGCCTAACTAGTGAAAACAAGAAACAAAAAGACAAAATTGCAGAATCTAAAAGAAATAACTTCGAGCACTCAGACCGGAGGATGTGAGTACCTTTTACCTTACCTCCCAAGCAACGGCGCCAGAAAATAGGCGTTTGCCGTGGGAGGTTCTTCTTCTTTAATCCTCCGGCGTGAATACCTTTTACCTTTCCTCCCCGGCAACGGTGCCAGAAAATAGCTTGATGTCTACGCACTTCTACTCTTGTAGACAATTGTTGGGCCTCCAAGTGTAGAGGTTTGTAGAACAGCAACAAGTTTTCCCTTAAATGGATCACCCAAGGTTTATCGAACTCATGGAGGAAGTGGTCAAAGGTATCCCCTTTCAAGCAACCCTGCAATCAAGATACAAGAAGTCTCTTGTGTCCCCAACACACCCAATACACTTTCAGGTGTATAGGTGCACTAGTTCGGCGATAATCCAAAGGGCGTTAAAGAAAAGTACTTATTGAGAGATAACCCAAAAGTTTTAGACGAGTCTTGGAAGTTATTGCTTCTGTAATAACCTCTCCTTGTCCTTTTTATTTGCTTTTTATGCCAAGGGTAACCTCTAATGAGAGAAAAGTAATGCTTGGGAAAGTTGCTGTCCCGAAACATATTTCTGTGCTTCACCGTAAAAATTCGTGTAAAATAAGTGAATGTCCTTTTGAGGCATGAATTTTTGTGCTTCTGCCCCAGATTGTTATCTAACTTTCGTTAGTTCAACACTTTTTTATTTGAGCAACAGAAGGTCTTCGAAAAAATTCGTCTTTACCTGCTGGTCTGTTTTGACAGATTTCTGCCATTTTTTGCATTTGCTTCTTGTTGGTTCCTTTTTGAGTTCTTTTGGGGATTTGAGCTGTTGAGGGAAGTGCTACAGTAGCTAGTGATCTAATGGAAGTTTATTTGTGTTGAAACTTAACCTAAAGACTTATTATCTTGAGTGCACTAATGTTGCTAATAAAGATTGTGTGAAGTTTTGTATGAAGGAAAAATTTCAGGTGTATGGAATATGAGTAATGAGATGAAAGATGGACTAAAGCTCAAGCTTGGAGATGCCACGCGTGTCACCCCAAGAAATATCCAAGAAGTAAAAGCGTCAAAGCTTGGGGATGCCCAAGGCATCCCCCTCTTCATCAATAAAAATCTCAGGTTTCTTCCAAACACTTCATTTTTATTGTTTCATACACAGTTGTGTTGTTCTTGGAGCGTCTTCTTTTTCGTTTTCTTTTTTAGTTTGCTTAGCTTGCTGAATAAATTGGTTGGACCCCCTCTTTCATACATTTGTTTTCAAATAGTTTGGTTTTGTTTGGAAAGGAAAGCTCATGCTTAAGTGGTAAAAAGAGCTTGTTTTTTACTGTGGCCCATGGTTTGTCATGCCATGCTTGATATTGTTTTGGATTTATGCTTAGTATTCTTTGCTGTAGCATGAATTGTTATAAACAATTGAAATTTCTTAATGTGTCTTGGATGAATCATGCGTTCTTTCAGCATATTAAAGCATAGTATAGTGGTATTCTCCTTTGATGCTTTATTTGGGTTGACTTGGCACATGCTCACATCATGTTATGACTATCTCAAGTCACCATGGCTTTATGATCCTTTAGTTTTCAACTTGTAGTATCACTTATGCTTTGATCAATGATGTTTTGTCGCTCTGCATGATTATGGCCATTATTTCTCTCTTAGTTTGTCGCTCCCAGTCTTTTGCTAGCCTCCACAACCAAGTATGAGTTCCACTCATGCATCCAACTCCTTAAAACCAAGTTTTTCCAAAGAGTCGCACCATTCCATTGATGAAGCCACTTGGGAACGCGAGGATGAGCTCCGTGCCAAGTATCCTACCCTCTTCGTGTCTTCTTCTTCTTCCTAGAATCTCGGGGCGAGATTCCTGTTTAGTGGGGGAGAGTTGTAGCATCCCATCTGTCTAACATCTGTAATGCTACATGGTCTAATAATAAAATTTCCTACATATAATTGTTGCATCATAATTATATCATGCTCATGTCATCATGCCACCTTGCATTTGAGCATCATATAAAACCCCTTTCATTTGGTTCTTATCCCATATGCATTTGTATCACTTGTATTTGCCTCTTGATATATTGTATTTGCTTCTTGATAAATTGCTTCATGCCCAAGTTGAGTTGTGGGCATATCTCTTTTGACTCCACCACCTTAACCTTGTCACCACCTTATAATTCCACCATCCAAACTATATGTGGGCATTTGCATTTATTTTGGCTTTTGTCTAGCTCACACATATAAAGATGGATCCTCTTGCCTTTCTACATGCTCCCATACATGATCTATGTTGTTTTCACATTATTGGTATATGAGAGCCACATGGCCACTTTTGCATGCTATGTGAGTGGAATCCCTTGTTAAGCTTCCATATGGGTTAAATTTGAATATAAGCTCATGTAGGAATACCATTGTGGTTCATGTTGGCTAGTGGCACATACACACAAGCTTGGCCACCTTATATTCATGCATGATCTTCTATTTAATCCATGTGGTAAACAAATTTCCATTCCTTTGGTTGGGCCCTATTCAAAATATTGAAACCTTGTTTTCATAAATGCCATGAGATATTCTAATGGTTTTCACCACTAGAAGGAGCATTTATTATTATGCATGGCCCACGCAAGCTTGCCATACCTTCTCTATTTGGATCCTTTTTGAATTTTGGAGTAAAGCTTGTTGGGTTGGGAGTTCTTTAATCAGCCCTTTTCAAAGGAACTTAATAGGACATCTTGTCTCCTTTAATCTTTCTACATACCTATCCTTGCATGAGCATATTCCTTGGGGCTCCTCTTTTCTTTTCTTTCCTTCCATGTGACCTTTAAACCCTAGCTCAAGCTCTAAGCTAAGATCTTCTAAACACTAGTTACCCTCACCTCACCCTCCTTACCCTAGCCCCGGCCACCCTCACCACCCTCCATCCGTGGCCGCCACCCCTTGTGGTTTGGCTCGGCCTAACCCTAACCATGCCGAGCACCATGCCCCTCTAACATAAACCCTACCCGAGCCTCCTCCTCTCCTTCTCTCTCTCCTGCTGCCACCAGGCCCCACCAGAGCCACCCTTCCTCTCTGCCTGGTCCAGCTGTAGCCACCACCCCCCAGGCCCGAGTCTAGCCGAGCACGTGAGGAGAGGGAGGAAAAAGGTGGTCACCACCTTTTCTAACCCGAGCCACCACGGCATCTCCCCTCCTGTCCCTATCTACCCCTTCTCTCTACCGTGTAGCCCCAGGTCCTACCCTAGGCCCTGCACCGCAGCCCTTTTCCCCATCTCCCCCTGCAACCACCTCTTCCACCATCGGCTGCCGACGTCGACATCGGCGTTCCACCACATATCAAGGAGGCGGGCGAGGTTGTTGGGGTGTCGAGGAAGGCAGCGAGGACCCCGGCGTCGCCCCTGTACACGGCGTCGAGGAGGAGACGCCCAGCCCCATCGCACACGCCATCGTCCCGACGAAACCCTAGCCGCGAGAGCACCAGTGTCTCCGACGATCCTCTGCGTCGCGGACCGAACCACCTCCTCCAGCTTCCCCGCGGTGAGCCGCCGCACCTCCCTGACACCCTCTTGGCCATCTTCGCTTCCTGAACACGCCGCTCGTTTTGACGAACGCCCTCTGTGCGCTGGCGTTCGCGGTCGGTTTTCCTCGATGTGGCGTCGTAGAGGGACTTCTAGTCGCGTAGCCCTTTTCCACCAACAACCCTAGCCAGCCCTAGCGGTCGCCGCCGCCTGCGCGCGATCGATCGATCGCGGGTTCGAGCCCCCGCTGCGCCGTGCGCCGTCGACCGACAGTTTCGTCAGTACACCCTAGAAGAAAAACAGTAGATGTGTACATCTTTCAGAAAACCCCCCACCTTTTTACTCCCTCAAACCCGCGCTCCCCCAGGTCCCACCTGTCTGCCTCTGTGGCCTTTTAACAAAAAGGTACCGCAGCTTTTGATTCATCACCCCGCGCTCCATCCGAACCCCACCTGTCAGCCGCCGTGGAGTTTTACGAAAAGGCACCCGCAAGGTCTGGGCCTCAACCCGCGGTCCCCGGTTTTGCCGCGTGGCACCCGCCTGCTCAGCCACTGTCGAGTTGGCCTGTATGACCTCCAACCCCACCTATCAGTCTCGGTGGCTCGGCAAACGCGCGGTGAGAAAAACCCGAGCCAATCCCGTTGTGTCATCGAGCGCTGAGTCAACGCAGGCCCCACCCGTCAGCTATAGAGGCTAGTTTCGTTTGTGTATAAAAAGTGTCTGTTATTTTCTGTTTAAAATAAAAATGTTTTCAGAAATGTTTAATATGATTTTAAATCCAGAAATTAATAACTTATAATTGGTAATTCCAAATTTGACAAATAATATATGTTTTTGAATCAGAAAAATGTGAGGATTTCAAATCTGCCATCCAAATCAATATTTGACTAATTTATATTTTTCGAAATTGTTTAATTGAATTAAAAATCCCTTTTCTTAATTACTTAATAACTTTAAATCTACAACTCTAAATTTGACAAATAATATGTCTAAATCGATCAGCGTGACGAGACCGTTCTATTTATGCAGTCCGGGTTCTGAATTGCAGCATGCGTCATCTAAATATCAAGTGGACAGCAAGTTATATGGGAGCAAAACATGACTAAAACTTAATAAATGCTTTATTCTTGTACCCCACACCTCATCCATGCCATGCTACATTATTGCCATGTAAATTGTGCATCATTCATCATGGCATGCTTGTTTGCTTGTCGCATTTTATTCATATGCTTGTGCACTTTAATTATGTTGGCCCTTGTTTGTTTGGTTGTTCTTCGAATAGACGCCGAGTAGGGGAAATATCAAGAATCCCAGGAGTACTACCCAGATCCATCTCTCGCTTCAACTGAGCTGCCAGGAAAGCACTACCACATGCTTGCATACATATAGTACCTATTGCCTCTATCTTATTCTTGCATCATTGAGTCGCGATTGCATTAAATGGAATCCCAAGTACTGCATAACCTTTACTTTTAAACCCCACCGAAACTTGTTCCTCCAGCCCATGAGCCATTACTACAGGAGTTGTTTGAGCCATGCGAGTCATAGAACAGCATGTGTAGGGTATGTGAGTGTCTGATGGATAATGAGGTACCTAAACAACTTAACCGGAGTAGTAATGGGATAACTAATGAAAGAGGCACCAGTGGGCAATATCGGCTATTTGGTTTTTCATGCTCACTTGTGTCCCGTAGGACCCCGAGTACTTGATTCCTGTTCCTTGACTATTCGCACTATCCACATCCGGGAGGCCGTGGACCCCCCTGAGCCAGAGCTTGATTCATTTCTATTTCTTGGGGCCACAAACTAGTTTGGGGTTTTATTATTATCCTGTACTTATGCCATGCTTTACTGTTTTATTTACGATTGTGCGTGGAGCACCTGTACTGTTTTGGATCGTGACACGTTTTCGCTGTATCGACAAGCCCAGTCACACTTTTGGGTTCCCAGTCGTGTACTGCCGTCCACACAAACCCTGGGTCTGTTCCGGAGCCGGCCAACTTCGTTGCGGATAGCTTAGTGGGGTGCCCCCCTGAAATATTTTATGAATCCTATGATCGCTTTGTCGTGAATGCCTCGTTGGGTTTTGAGTTGGTTTTTCCGAGGTTGATCCAGTGTGTGTTGCTATTTGTGCACCCCTGCAGGGTAAATCTTTCTGAAAGCCGTGTCCGTGGTTATGGACGACTTAGAGCACAGTTTCTCGATCATAGACAAGTATAACTAAAGTACCGCTTTAAATCTGACTAAATACATGACTAGTAAATAGTGCAATACTCATGGAATGGTTAATAAAACTGCCAACGGATGGGTTGTTCATCCGCTTTCTCGTTGGTAAGCGAGAAGGAGGATGGATCTGTTACTTTATACTGTTATAACTGTTGTTACTAATTAACGGACATCCGTCTATCATTGGTTAGGCGGATGGTTAGCGAGTATCCATAGACTTGTTAGTATTATCTTTTGCTGCAATTGCGTCACCCCAGGTATATGTCCCCTTTAGAGGCATAAAGACTTGCTAAGTACCCCTAGGGTCTCACACGATAAATTGTTTGATTCAGATGAACATGTGTATTCGCAAGATGGAAACTGGGTGGATGAGACAGATGATTTTGGCAATGATCGCACGGTGTAGAGATTCCGAGGATGGGGATCCGCGAGATCTGTGGGCAGGATGTGCTTACTTCTGTGGCATCTTATGGCGATTTGCTTCTTGTCCGTACTCGGATCTTGTTTCCCGCTTCGGCTTGCTACTCTGATGTTTGATGTATGAGGAGCTATCCTAAAATATTATCCCTATCTAGGATATTTGGATCTTGCCGTATGGCGTTGCAATATTTCTATTTCTTTTTAGATGGAATGGCTCTGAGAACTGTTGTATGGTATCTTGCATACATACTCACTTGTGTATGTATTTGATCTCTTCGCCTGTTGCCTACGCCGCTCGCTCATGTCCCGATGTCTTGGAAGTGGTTAGGACGGCCGACGGGTCTACACGTGGGTGGCCCCTGGGGCCCCGCTGTACTATTTTAACCACTTCTGGTTCATCCAGGCTTGAACTTAGAGCGTAGGGTCCGAGGTTGTTACAATTGGTATCAGAGCCATCCCGCCCTTCAGGGTCTCAGCCAAATGGTCATTGTCAGTCTAGCAAATATTTTTGGTAGCTATGTATACTAGGGAAAAACAAAAACGTGAGAGTAGGACTGCTTCCATTTTTCTGCTTAACCACCCACCCACCCTTTTCTGGTAAGGAAGTGTAACATTTTCAATCCTCTTCTAAAATTCAAACTAGGATTCACGTGTTCGGGGTTCCATAGTACCATAGGTTGTGTGTGTGTGTGTGTGTGTGTGTGTGTGTGAATTCCTTGTCTATCTGTTGCATCCAAATGTTATCACTATTTGCCTTTTGGTTATCAACTGTTGGTACATTCCATACCGACATGCCTTTCTAAACCGACGCGATCTATCTGATTCGTTGTATACCGGTGCGATATGTCTTACTCTTTGTTATCCGACGTTATCTTGTTTGGGGTGTTCGTTTCCGTAGTTACTAATCTTTAGGTTCATCTTAAGAAGGTGTTGGGATATGTGTTTTACTTATTCATGTGCGGAGTAATGATTTGAGTGCGGGATGGAGTCGCGACCATACCACTACTTTTATCATTCGCTCTTGTATATTGAATTGGTAGGGTTACTAATCTTGATTCGTTAAGTGGGTTTGCGCATATAGTGGTATTTTAATGCCGAAATTTGCGGAATTTTTTTCTTTGTTAGCTTGTGTACCACACTCCTTGTTCAGTCGTGTGCGATATGCTTAATATATTCTAGGTGCTTTGAATTTTGTTGATATTTTAATATCATCTTAGTAAATTGTATCCTTTCAATCTTGGTTAATTCCATTTTGGTACTATTTTGGATTATTATTATTCTCCATTATGGTACTGACTTGAGTTTTATATCAATCACAGGATGGCACCACCACGCCGTTCGGAGGAGGACATACCACCTGAACTGGGGGCTGCGTTGGCAAGTATTGCTAATGCCTTGGGAGCAATGCAGCAGAACCAACAATGTTTTGAAGAAAGTGTCAGGAGGAATGAGTTTGTTCCGCTACCTCCACCTCCCAAGCGAGGAGACATCAAAAGTTTTCTGAAGTTCAACCCGCGCCACTTTGAGGTGTCTGATCAGCCACTCGATGCTGATGATTGGCTGCGTGAGATGTCAAGGTTGTTGATGACTGCTGATATTCCTGAGCAAGAATGGGTAAAATGTGCCACTCACCTTCTGAAGGGAGATGCAACTCTGTGGTGGGAGAATTACCTCAAGGCAAACCACTCTGGTTTTCAGCCTACTTGGGAGCAGTTCACTGGGGCTTTCAAAGAGCAATACCTGTCAGAAATTGTCATGGAAAGGATGAAGGAAGTGTTTCTCAACCTCAAGCAGGGCAATGACAATGTCAATACCTATATCAGAAACTTCATGAACCTTTCTCGGTATGGTGGCGATGAGATCTCTGATGACAAGAAGAAGCAAAAGAGGTTCAGGCAAGGGCTCAATGCATCTATCAAATATGCAATCACTCATGCAAGGCCGGGGTCTTTTCTGGAACTCCAACATACAGCTCTGCAGGAAGAAGCAAGTAGGCAAGTGTTTGAGGAGTCCAAGAAACACAGCCGAGACGCAGCAAGCTCTTCAGCTATGTCAGCTCCTTCTAAGCGCCGCGTGTGGGTTCCTAACACCCCACCGTCGCTCCTAGCTCCACCAAGACCGTCAAGCTACGCGTCAAGGCCACCAAACTCCTTCACCGCGGCTCCTAGGGGCTACAACCACAACTACCCTGGAGCGCCTGGCAGAGTCCCTGGCTACGCTGCTCCACGTCCACCTGGTGCCTATTACACCTGTGGGAACACTGGGCATCAACACTGGAGTTGTCCCATGAACAACAAAGCTCTTCCTCCACCACCTCCAAGACCTGCGGCAAGTTCTTCTATGGTTCGTGCACCTCCACCTCGGGCTCAACATCAACACCAAGCCCGGGTCTACGGTTGCTCGTGCCAACTGTGTCAACGTCGCTCAAGCTGAGCATGCACCTGGAGTTGTGATGGGTATGCTTCCTGTTAACTCAGTCCCTGCACGAGTTTTGTTTGATTCTGGTGCTTCGCATTCTTTTGTTTCTCACAAGTTTGCACACGAGCATGATCTGGCTATGGGTCCTCTATTGCATCGTCTTGTGGTACAATCTCCTGGGTCAAACATGAGGGCTGCTCACATCAGCCATGGCAATCAAATTGAGATTGGTGGCTCTTCGTTCCCGGCTTCCTTAATTATTCTGGGCAATTCTGACATTGATGTTATCTTGGGCATGGATTGGTTAACAGCAAATGCAGCTGTGATTGATTGTGTTGAACGCTCGGTTTCTCTAAAAATCCCTGAAGGCCATATAGTCTATTCTCCAAGTCTGACTCCTGCTATTCAGCTTTTCTCTTTGGCGGCTCTGAATGATGATGCTATGGAAGCTATTCAGAGTGTTCCAGTGGTCTGTGAGTTCCCAGATGTTTTTCCTGAAGAGTTACCGGGTATGCCTCCTGATCGAGAGGTCGAGTTTGTGATTGAGCTTGAACCTGGAACCGCTCCTATCTCCAAGCGGCCTTATAAAATGGGTCCTGCTGAATTGGCTGAACTCAAATGTCAGCTTGATGAACAAGAGAAGTTGGGTTTTATTCAGCACAGTACTTCTTCTTGGGGTAGCCCAACTATCTTTGTGAAGAAGCGAGACAGGACTGATAGACTTTGTGTTGACTATCGGGCTCTCAATGCTAAAACCATCAAGAATAAATATCCCCTTCCGCAGATTAATGATCTCTTCGATCAGCTAGCTGGAGCTATGGTATTCTCTAAGCTTGACTTGAGAAGTGGATATCATCAAATCAAAATTCGCAAAGAAGATATTCCCAAAACAGCTTTCACCACCCGTTATGGCCTGTATGAGTACACGGTCATGTCTTTTGGTCTCACCAACGCACCTGCCACCTTCTCGAGGCTTATGAACTCGGTTTTCATGGAGTATCTTGATAAGTTCGTTGTGGTCTATCTGGATGACATCCTAGTCTATTCTAAGTCAAAGGAAGAACATGAAGAACACCTTCGGTGTGTCCTAAACAAGCTTCGTGAGAACCGCCTGTATGCAAAGTTCTCCAAGTGTGAGTTCTGGCTGCCGGAAGTCACCTACCTTGGTCGCGTCATCTCTGCCAAGGGCATTGCCGTCAACCCAGAAACTGTTCGGACAATTGTTGACTGGCTTCCACCCAAAAATGTCAAAGAAGTCCGGAGTTTTCTTGGTTTGGCTAGTTACTGTCGTCGCTTCGTTCAGAACTTCTCGAAGATTGCGAAGCCTCTTACCGATCTCCTCAAGAAAGGCAAGAAATACCTTTGGTCTCCTGCATGTCAAGCAAGCTTTGAAACACTCAAAGAGGAGCTCACTTCCACACCAGTATTGATTCCTCCAGATACATCAAAGCCTTTCTAGATATTCTGTGACGCCTCCTTGCAAGGATTGGGTGCGGTCCTTATGCAAGAAAAACAAGTTGTTGCTTATGCCTCTCGACAGTTGAAGACGCATGAGATCAACTATCCTACACATGACCTCGAGCTCGCAGCAGTTGTCTTTGCTTTGAAAGTATGGAGGCACTACTTGCTTGGCAACCATTGTGAGATCTTTTCTGATCACAAGAGTCTGAAGTATATCTTCACACAA
The DNA here is from genome assembly GCA_910589775.1 of Avena eriantha. Classification (NCBI taxonomy): domain Eukaryota; kingdom Viridiplantae; phylum Streptophyta; class Magnoliopsida; order Poales; family Poaceae; genus Avena; species Avena eriantha. The sequence goes on from OU342740.1 coordinate 21,013,745, forward strand.
CCTGATCTCAACCTTCGTCAGAGGAGGTGGATTGAAGCAATTAATGATTTCGATTTGACCATCAACTACACTCCAGGCAAAGCTAATGTCATGGCCGATGCTCTCAGCCAAAAAGTTTATGTCAACAACCTCATGGTGGAAGAACAACAGTCTCTCTTGTGCGAGGAATTCCACCAACTCAACCTTGAAATTGTGGATCAAGGGTATCTTCTGAATCTTCTGGCAACCCCTCTCTTGGAAGAAAAGATCTGTCCTAGTCAGCAAGGTGATGCTTACGCCAAAAACATCATCTCCAACATTCAGCTGCCGAGGTATGAGTCCTTCCACGTCGATGATCAAGGAGCTCTATTCTTTGAACATCGGATGTTCGTTCCGAACGACCCGAGTTTGAGAGAGCAAGTTCTTAAGGAGGCACATGATTCTGTTCTTTCTATCCACCCTGGCAGCACTAAGATGTACATGGACTTGAAAACACAATATTGGTGGCCTGGGTTGAAACAATGTTGTGCCAAGTATGTCTCGGAGTGTGATGTCTGCCGCAGAGTTAAAGCTGTCCATCAGAAACCTTCCGGTCTTCTACAGCCATTGAAGCCTCCTGAATGGAAATGGGAGAAAGTAGAGATGGACTTCATAACTGGTTTTCCAAGGTCACAGAAGGGCAACAATGCAATCTTTGTTGTCATCGACAGGCTTTCTAAAGTGGCTCACTTCTTTCCCGTCAAGGAAACAATTTCTGCAATTCAGTTGGCTGAGCTCTATATCAACAGAATTGTCTCTCTGTATGGGGTTCCTCTTGAGATCAGTTCAGACCGTGGAAGCATCTTCACTTCCAAGTTCTGGGGAAGTTTCCAAAATGCTTTGGGAACAAAGTTGAACTTCAGCACAGCTTACCATCCTCAGTCGCAAGGACAAGTTGAAAGGATCAATCAGATTCTGGAAGATATGCTCCGTGCTTGCGTTATCTATTTCGGCATGAAGTGGGAAGAATGCCTTCCTTATGTTGAATTCTCGTACAACAACAGCTTCCAGAAAAGTCTAAAGATGGCACCATTTGAGGTTCTCTACGGACGCAAGTGCAGAACTCCGATTGGTTGGTCGGGCGCAGGTGAAAGAACATTGTTTGGCCCCGACATTGTAACTCAAGCGGAGGAGAAGGTTCACATCATTCTTGAAAACCTGAAGGTTGCTCAAAGTCGCCAGAAGAGCAACTATGACAGAAAGCACACGGACATGGAGTATGTCCCTGGTGATCTCGTTTACCTACGTGTCACTCCCATGAGAGGCACGCACCGTTTTGGTATCAAAGGAAAGCTGGCTCCTAGATACATCGGTCCTTTCAAAGTTCGTGGAAGAAGAGGAGAAGTCGCTTATGCTCTTGAGCTCCCTGAAAAACTCAAGGTCCATGATGTTTTCCATATCTCTCAACTCAAGAAGTGCTTCAAGGATCCCGGCAGGACCGTGGACCATGAACTCATCAATCTCCAAGAAGATCTGTCTTATCAAGAACACCCCATAAAAATCCTAGAAGTCGCAGAAAGAAGGACTCGCAACAAGTCCATCAAGTTCTGCAAGGTGCAGTGGTCGCACCATTCCGTTGATGAAGCCACTTGGGAACGCGAGGATGAGCTCCGTGCCAAGTATCCTAGCCTCTTCGTGTCTTCTTCTTCTTCCTAGAATCTCGGGGCGAGATTCCTGTTTAGTGGGGGAGAGTTGTAGCATCCCATCTGTCTAACATCTGTAATGCTACATGGTCTAATAATAAAATGCTACTTCCTACATATAATTGTTGCATCATAATTATATCATGCTCATGTCATCATGCCACCTTGCATTTGAGCATCATATAAAACCCCTTCCATTTGGTTCTTATCCCATATGCATTTGTATCACTTGTATTTGCCTCTTGATATATTGTATTTGCTTCTTGATAAATTGCTTCATGCCCAAGTTGAGTTGTGGGCATATCTCTTTTGACTCCACCACCTCAACCTTGTCACCACCTTATAATTCCACCATCCAAACTATATGTGGGCATTTGCATTTATTTTAGCTTTTGTCTAGCTCACATATATAAAGATAGATCCTCTTGCCTTTCTACATGCTCCCATACATGATCTATGTTGTTTTCACATTATTGGTATATGAGAGCCACATGGCCACTTTTGCATGCTATGTGAGTGGAATCCCTTGTTAAGCTTCCATATGGGTTAAATTTGAATATAAGCTCATGTAGGAATACCATTGTGGTTCATGTTGGCTAGTGGCACATACACACAAGCTTGGCCACCTTATATTCATGCATGATCTTCTATTTAATCCATGTAGTAAACAAGTTTCCATTCCTTTGGTTGGGCCCTATTCAAAATATTGAAACCTTGTTTTCATAAATGCCATGAGATATTCTAATGGTTTTCACCACTAGAGGGAGCATTTATTATTATGCATGGCCCATGCAAGATTGCCATACCTTCTCTATTTGGATCCTTTTTGAATTTTGGAGTAAAGCTTGTTGGGTTGGGAGTTCTTTAATCAGCCCTTTTCAAAGGAACTTAATAGGACATCTTGTCTCCTTTAATCTTTCTACATACCTATCCTTGCATGAGCATATTCCTTGGGGCTCCTCTTTTCTTTTCTTTCCTTCCATGTGACCTTTAAACCCTAGCTCAAGCTCTAAGCTAAGATCTTCTAAACACTAGTTACCCTCACCTCACCCTCCTTACCCTAGCCCCGGCCACCCTCACCACCCTCCATCCGTGGCCACCACCCCTTGTGGTTTGGCTCGGCCTAACCCTAACCATGCCGAGCACCATGCCCCTCTAACCTAAACCCTACCCGAGCCTCCTCCTCTCCTTCTCTCTCTCCCGCTGCCACCAGGCCCCACCCGAGCCACCCTTCCTCTCTGCCTGGTCCAGCTGCAGCCACCACCCCCCAGGCCCAAGTCTAGCCGAGCACGTGAGGAGAGGGAGGAAAAAGGTGGTCACCACCTTTTCTAACCCGAGCCACCACGGCATCTCCCCTCCTGTCCCTATCTACCCCTTCTCTCTACCGTGTAGCCCCAGGTCCTACCCCAGGCCCTGCACCGCAGCCCTTTTCCCCATCTCCCCCTGCCACCACCTCTTACACCACCGGCCGCCGACGTCGGCATCAGCGTTCCACCACAGATCGAGGAGGCGGGCGAGGTTGTTGGGGTGTCGAGGAAGGCAGCGAGGACCCCGGCGTCGCCCCTGTACACGGCGTCGAGGAGGAGACGCCTAGCCCCGTCGCACACGCCGTCGTCCCGATGAAAACCTAGCCGCGGGAGCACCAGCGTCTCTGACGATCCTCTGCGTCGCGGACCGAACCACCTCCTCCAACCTCCCCACGGTGAGCCGCCGCACCTCCCTGACACCCTCTTGGCCGTCTTTGCTTCCTGAACGCGCCGCTCGTTTTGACGAACACCCTCTATGCGCCGGCGTTCGCGGTCGGTTTTCCTCGTCGTGGCGTCGCAGAGGGACTTCTAGCCGCGTAGCCCTTTTCCACCAACAACCCAAGCCAGCCCTAGCGGTCGCCACCGCCTGCACGCGATCGATCGATCGCGGGTTCGAGCCCCCGCTGCGCCGTGCGCCGTCGATCGACAGTTTCGTCAGTACACCCTGGAAGAAAAACAATAGCTATGTACATCTTTTAGAAAACCCCCCACCTTTTTACTCCCTCAAACCCGTGCTCCCCCAGGTCCCACCTGTCTGCCTCTGTGGCCTTTTAACAAAAAGGTACCACGGCTTTTGATTCATCACCCCGCGCTCCATCCGAACCCCACCTGTCAGCCGCCGCGGAGTTTTATGAAAAGGCACCCGCAAGGTCTAGGCCTCAACCCGCGGTCCCCGGTTTTTCCGCGTGGCACCCGCCCGCTCAGCCACTGTCGAGTGGGCCCGTATGACCTCCAACCCCACCTGTCGGTCTCGGTGGCTCGGCAAACGCACGGTGAGAAAAACCCGAGCCAATCCCGCTGTGTCACCGAGCGCTGAGTCAGCGCAGGCCCCACCCGTCAGCTGTAGAGGCTAGTTTCGTTTGTGTATAAAAAGTGTCTGTTCTTTTCTGTTTAAAATAAAAATGTTTTCAGAAATGTTTAATATGATTTTAAATCCAGAAATTAATAACTTATAATTGGTCATTCCAAATTTGACAAATAATAGATGTTTTTGAATCAGAAAAATGTGAGGATTTCAAATCTGCCATCCAAATCAATGTTTGACTAATTTAAATTTTTCGAAATTGTTTAATTGCATTAAAAATGCCTTTTCTTAATTACTTAATAACTTTAAATCTACAACTCCAAATTTGACAAATAATATGTCTAAATCGATCAGCGCGATGAGCCCGTTCTGTTTATGCAGTCCGTGTTCTGAATTGCAGCATGCATCATCTAAATATCAAGTGGACAGCAAGTTATATGGGAGCAAAACATGACTAAAACTTAATAAAATGCTTTATTCTTGTACCCCACACCTCATCCATGCCATGCTACATTATTGCCATGTAAATTGTGCATCATTCATCATGGCATGCTTGTTTGCTTGTCGCATTTTAATCATATGCTTGTGCACTTTATTTATGTTGGCCCTTGTTTGGTTGGTTCTTCTTCGAATAGACGCCGAGAAGGGGAAATATCAGGAATCCCAGGAGTACTACCCAGATCCGTCTTTCGCTTCAACTGAGCTGCCAGGAAAGCACTACCACATGCTTGCATACATATAGTACATATTGCCTCTATCTTATTCTTGCATCATTGAGTCGCGATTGCATTAAAGTACTGCATAGCCTTTACTTTTAAACCCCACTGAAACTTGTTCCTCCAGCCCATGAGCCATCACTACAGGAGTTGTTTGAGCCATGCGAGTCGTAGAACAGCATGTGTAGGGTATGTGAGTGTCTGATGGATAACGAGGTACCTAAAAAACTTAACCGGAGTAGTAATGGGATAACTAATGAAAGAGGCACCAGTGGGCAATATCGGCTATTTGGTTTTTCATGCTCACTTGTGTCCCGTAGGACCCCGAGTACTTGATTCCTGTTCCTTGACTATTCGCACTATCCACATCCGGGAGGCCGTGGACCCCCCTAAGCCAGAGCTTAATTCATTTCTATTTCTTGGGGCCACAAACTAGTTTGGGGTTTTATTACTATCATGTACTTATGCCATGCTTTACTGTTTTATTTACGATTGTGCGTGGAGCACCTGTACTGTTTTGGATCGTGACACGTTTTCGCTGTATCGACAAGCCCAGTCACACTTTCGGGTTCCTAGTCGTTTACCGCCGTCCACACAAACCCTGGGTCCATTCCGGAGCCGGCCAACTTCATTGCGGGTAGCTTAGTGGGGTGGCCCCCTGAAATATTTTATGAATCCTGTGATCGCTTTGTCGTGAATGCCTCGTTGGGTTTTGAGTTGGTTTTTCCGAGGTTGATCGAGTGTGTGTTGCTATTTGTGCACCCCTGCAGGGTAAATCTTTCTGAAAGCCGTGTCCGCGGTTATGGACGACTTGGAGCACAGTTTCTCGATCATAGACAAGTATAACTAAAGTACCACTTTAAATCTGACTAAACACCTGACTAGTAAATAGTGCAATACTCATGGAATGGTTAATAAAACTGCCAACGGATGGGTTGTTCGTCCGCTTTCTCGTTGGTAAGCGAGAAGGAGGATGGATCTGTTACTTTATACTGTTATAACTGTTGTTACTAATTAACGGACATCCATCTATCATTGGTTAGGCGGATGGTTAGCGAGTATCCATAGACTTGTTAGTATTATCTTTTGCTGCAATTGCGTCACCCCAGGTATATGTCCCCTTTAGAGGCATAAAGACTTGCTAAGTACCCCTAGGGTCTCACACGATAAATTGTTTGATTCAGATGAACATGTGTATTCGCAAGATGGAAACTGGGTGGATGAGACAGATGATTTTGGCAACGATCACACGGTGTAGAGATTCCGGGGATGGGGATCCGCGAGATCTGTGGGCAGGATGTGCTTACTTCTGTGGCATCTTATGCCGATTTGCTTCTTGTCCATACTCGGATCTTGTTTCCCGCTTCCGCTTGCTACTCTGATGTTTGATGTATGAGGAGCTATTCTAAACTATTTTCCCTATCTAGGATATTTGGATCTTGCCGTATGGCGTTGCAATATTTCTATTTATTTTTAGATGGAATGGCTCTGAGAACTGTTGTATGGTAGTTTGCATACATACTCACTTGTGTATGTATTTGATCTCTTCACCTGTTGCCTTGCCGCTCTCATGTCCCGATGTCTTGGAAGTGGTTAGGACGGCCGACGAGTCTACACGTGGGTGGCCCCTAGGCCCCCGCTATACTATTTTAACCACTTCCGGTTCATCCAGGCTTGAACTTAGAGCGTAGGGTCCGAGGTTGTTACATATTCTTCCGTATCATCGGGCAAGGGGTACCCTGTTGGCGGTTCTCTATGATACACATGTACTTACGATGACAAGAACTTATCGGTGACTAAACTTGAGTAGCATGAGGAGCGGCCCTCGTATACAAGGGACATGAGATTTCTGACTTATACTTTGTCAAGCATGTACACCATAGTTTGTTCACTTTAACCTTAATCACCTTCAAGATGCTTATGATAGGGGCAATGAGAGCTGAAAGCTATAAGTACCATAATTTTTGGAAGCTCTTTATGAGACTTGAATCCTTACTTCCTTTTATGAAGGCCTTTCTTCCACCATTATATTGAGTCTCCACCTTCTACCTTTATGCACCTATTTTGAGAGCATAGTGGCCATTCTTAGTTCTATGTGCATTGTCCCAAGACTTGTTGATTGATGCATAACTTTGATATTGCTTGTTTTAAACTATTTGCATCTAGTCACTCTTATGAACTTTGAAGGTGTCCTATGCATTTATATTTGCTACTCTATGAGAGACAAGCTGAATACTATTATGCTATGTTTTCTTTATGTGAAACAAACAAACGTCTTGCAAAGCATTGTTATTCATGAATCTTTTGTTTGTGCCTTTTCATGTTGCATCATAGTTTCTTTGATTATTGCTAGAAATTTGTCTTTCATGTTATGATTGAAGTACTATGATCCCAGCTTTGAATGTTTTGCAAATACTTTGATCAGGTCTTTGATGGTGCATGTCACCTCAAACATTATTCTTTCTTTTCATCACTTACCTACTCGAGGACGAGCAGGAGTTAAGATTGGGGATGTTGATACATTGCAAATGTATCTATAATTTTTTATGTTCCATGCTTGGTTTTATCTACTTTCTTATGTTTTGTTCCAAGTTTGGAGTACTTCTCATATGATTTCTTGGACTAAGCTATTAACAAGATGCCACAGTGCCAGTTGCCTGTTTTCTGCTATTTTTGGTTCTAGGAAAGTCGGAAAATCAATATCCTCGGAATTGGACGGGACAAAAGCCAAAGTTCCTATTTTACCGGAAGACTCACGGAGCCAGAATACGAGACGGAGGAGGGCCAGGGCCTAGCCACACCCCCCAGGCGCAGGCTAGCCCTACTCACGCCAGCAGGTGGTGTGGGCCCCTGGCACTCCACCGACCTTGCCTCTTCGCCTATAAGAAGCCTCCCGATGCATAAACCCTAAATAGTCAAGCCTCCAGCCACAAAAAGTTCTGCAGCGCCGCCGCCACCGAAGGGGAGATTCGGGGGACAGAAAGTCTCTATTTCGGCACCCTGCCGGGACGAGGAAGTGCCCCCGGAGCCATCTGCATCGATCTCCACCACCATCTCCATCACCGTTGCTGATTCCCATGATGAGGAGGGAGTAGTTCTCTCTCGAGGCTAAGGGTTCTACCGGTAGCTATGTGTTCATCTCTCTCTCTATGCGTGACCATATTGTGATCATGAGCTTGTAATCAAGTAGATCTACCTTGCTACTCAAGTGCTTTAATAGATCTCTGCTCTCCCCATGTGTGTGAAAGTGACAGCGTGCACACCATGGTGGCACTTAGGCTAGAGATTACAAATACTTGTTATGAGTTATATTTGGAGTTGGATGTTTCTATGAAATTGTGGTGTTTGTTGGACTCATCTAGTACTCAAGGTGACAGTGTGGGGTTATCTAGATGGGAAAGATGAACTTTGAGGTGTGCTGTTATAGCCCTACCAACGATTAGAGTGTCCAACCGGAGAGTAGTTAAGAGTAGTATCATAGAGAGAAGATATTTATATGAGAGTGTTCACTAGTGAAAGTATGATCCCAAGGCCTTGTTTCTTAGCATTGATACACCGTTTTCTACTAGATTTGTTTCATGTTTGCTTGCTTCCATCTTTATTTTAGTTTGCCTTTAGTCTCTTCCACACCATCAAGTTATTTTCTATCAACTTTACCACTTATAATTATCCATACCACTTGTATTTCACTATCTCTTTGCCGAACTAGTGCACCTATACATCTGACAAGTGTATTGGGTGTGTTGGGGACACAAGAGACTTCTTGTATCTTGATTGCGGGGTTTCTTGAGAGGGAATACCTTTGACCACTTCCTCCCTGAGTTCGATAAACCTTGGGTGATCCACTTAAGGGAAACTTGTTGCTCTTCTACAAACCTCTGCACTTGGAGGCCGAACAACTGTGAAAGGATAGAGATGTCGCCTAGAGGGGGGTGAATAGGCAATTTCAAAACTATTACGGTTTTGGCTTGATAGAATGCGGAATTAAACTAACGTTTATTTTATAAGCACAAAACCTAAATACACTAGGCTCAACTAAGTGCACCAACAACAAGATAAGCTAAGCAAGATAGCACAAGATAAATACACCACAAGTGATACACAAGATATAAGTACTTCAAGCACGATGGCTATCACAAGGAAAGTAAGATCGGGTATAGAGATAACCGAGGCAAGCGGAGACGAAGATGTATTGCCGTGTTCCCTTACAAGTAAGGTATGTCACGTTGGAGAGGTGTGGGATTCCACGAAGGATTTCCCAACACCACGAAGGCTCACCTTCTTCTCCAAGTCTATCCCACGAAGGAATAGGCCCTTTCCTTATGGCTAGCTTTTCCTCCACTCCGGAGATGGCAAGCTCCACTACCACTTCACAAGATCCACGAAGGAGAAGCCCGGGTCTCTTCACAATCTTCCACGAAGAGGACACCGCGGCACCAACAGCCAAGCCAACTAGGAGGTCACCCTCCAAGAGCAACAAGCTCACGGTCTCTCACTAGAACAAATCGTAGTGGAGAGCTCAACACTTATGCAAGAATGCAAAGCAAGAACACAAAGGGTGCTCAAATCCTTCACTCTCAAATCCCACCAAAGCAACAAGTGCTAGGGAGGAATTAGAGAGGAAGAACAATGGTGGAAGTCAACCAATGACTTCAAGATCTAGATCCAAAGGGTTCCCCTCACTTAGAGGAGGAATTGATTGGTGGGAATTGTAGATCTAGATCTCCTCTTCCAAAGCCCTCAAAAAGATGCAAGAATCATAGGAGGGAAGGGAGAGGAAGCAAGCTCAAGAGGGTCAACAATGGAGGTCAATTTCAGGCTCAAGAACACCCAAAAACGTTTGGGGAAGAACCCCCTTTTATAGGGAAAAGCAAATATGGCCGTTGGAGAGAAAACAACGAAAACTCGGTTCCAAAGTCGGTTGGACCGGCCCCAGAACCGGGAAACTCGGTCCCCAGGCCGGAGGACCGACCTACAAACCGAAATACCTCTGTTTGCCAACCCGGAATAGACTCGGTCGCGAAAACCAGAAAATCCGGTCTGAGATCCGGTCTACCGGAGCTGGAATCGGACCGTCCGGTGTGGGGCTCGGTTGAACCGGATCCACAACCGGGATGAAACTAACTTCACGAAAAATGCAATAACTTTTGCATCCGGACTCCGATTTTGATGATCTTGGGCTTGTTTTGACGAGGATAACACGCTCTAAAATATGGTGCATGAAAACATCATAGTCCAACAAAGGAAGATAGAACCAAATGAGGAAAGGTATGGAGTCTCCCTATAAGAAGAACCGGTAAAACCTTCAAACTCAAAAACGCCATATAAGATGCACGAATTCCGTTTTCGATGAACTTGGGCTGGTTGAAGAGCTAGCAACAAGCTCAAGAACCTCACATAGAGAAAATACCAAGAAGCAACAAAATAGGAAGATGCAAAGTATGCAAAAGATTGAGCTCCCTAAGGCAATGTGATCAAGTTACCCAACCGAAAGCCCCTCTTGATAGTGCGGCTATCTATCCTATAACCCGATCTCCCAACAACCACCTTGAGACCGGTAAAAGGAAATCCTAGAAAGGCCATACCTTTGCCTTGTGCATCCCGCTTGATCTTGATGACAATGCTTTAAGCTCCATCCAAGCCGGAATGCATCACTTGATCATTGTTGATTCGTGAAGACTCGTAATTTGCTCCCCATACACCACTATGGGATAGCTTCATTAAGACACATCTTCACATGCCCATTATCACCAATATGGATGGCAAGATTCAAGCAAATGATCTTCTCGATTTGCTTATCTTGAACTTGCCCTGCTCAAACTTTGATGACGATCACCACTTGATGTCATCCTCTCATGGGCTATACGAGATCTTCACTTTTGAAGCATTCCCATGGAAATATACCTATCCCATATGGAAAACGCAAAGGCACATATATAATGGGTTAGTTCATGATGCATAAATGACAAGGCTTACCATACCACAAGATCCATGTGGTACATTCTTTATGCTTCATGTGTTGACCAACTTGAAATCACTCTTCACTATTTGTATTGGTCAACCAAGTATCTTCTCATGCTCCATCTCAATATCTTGAGGTACATAAAGAATTCTTCATTTGATTACATGCTCTAAATCTTAGTCAACCATAGATTAACTAATGAGGCTATCATGACACCGGCTTTGAGCCATATCTTGAATTCTTCTATTGAGATCACACTCTCAAGATCTTGAATATATCATATTCTTCTCTTCAATTTGATGATCTTGATGCCAAAACTCAAGGTATATCTTTATCTTCATGGCATCCATACTTCAATCCAACATATGGACTACAAGCATGACCTATGGAATATTCCTTCATATAAAACTCATTGAAAACATTAGTCCACAGGGATTGTCATTAATCACCAAAACCACACATAGGGGCAATTACCCTTTCAATCTCCCCCATTTTGGTAATTGATGACAATCACAACAAGAGGGTTTATATAATGAATATTAGAAACAAGTACGCAACTTATCCAAGAATAAGTTGTATACAAGAGGTTGTATTTGATATGGTTAAGTAACACAAAGATACTAGCCCATATCAAAACCAATTCTACTCACACAAACTACAACAAATGCAAGAGATGTGAGTATAACCAACATATATAGAGCAAACTCCCCCACAATATATGCACTTGTGATAAACTTGAATTTCATTGCATACATTGTCAAGCATAACCTTTGGGAGAGTTTCCACTATATATTCAACCATGCAATACATAATAAAGATGAAATGCATGAAAGGCAAACACTTAAGAACAAACCAATCTTAAGTAGAAAACCATTTCCCTTAAAACCCTCTAAACTTCTCCCCCATTGACAATAAGTGCCAATATGGATGACAAAGTTAGAAGGCCAATATAGTTCAAGTTCCTCCCAAGGTGTGCATTTCTCATAATACGAGTGAAATCATATGCACATATCCAATGAAGAATACTTGGAGGAAATCAACTATATTGAGAATCAAATATTGCTAAAAAGGATAACAAGGTGAAGAAACTTCAACGGATGAAGCAAGCAATCAAAAGATCCAAATAATCAAGTGGACAAATAGTTCTCTAAATGAAATAAGTAAGCTCCCCAAGGTTTGTGCATAAATTAGTTGTTTCATTTGAATACAATATGCACAAACATGGAATAATCACTCCCTCTATATCATTTAGAACACAACCAAGATACAATGAGTAGAGATATAAATCAATACACTTTTCAAGACAAGATTAAGTCCAAAAGAAACCAAATATGAGATATGAGTGCATGAAGATGCAATGAAAGTAAACCGAGCACTCATAAATCAAGACCTTACCAAAACCATTAAAAACTAAGCGGATAAGTGAGATGGTTGGCAAAAGGCAAGGATATCAAGGCGAGAGATTAACACTCTTGTGTATATAAGTTTCTAATTGGGAAATCATGGGAATAATCCACAAAGAAACATCCACACATAAGAGGTTAATAAAGATAAGAAAACATGATATCCAACAGGAAGTCATAAGATATACAAAAAAATGATATTTGCTTAAGTGCATATATATAGCCCATGGCTCTATTTTCTCTTATGGTATATCAATGAACTTCACCAAAGAAAAAGAAAACCTCAAAAACATCACAACTAACACTAAGGGAACTAATGCTAGTTGGGATATTTTGAGAAAGGCAACAAGTATCAAAAGGAAGGATTCAATGCAATTTCAACAATATTGCACATGAGAGTACCTTGAGGAATTGATATGCAATAAATTGCTAGAAGGCATATTTGGGATTGGTGAATCATGACCATGATTTTATATACTCCCCATTATATGCATCATCTCAAATTACTCACATAAGCAATAAGGATAGAAAAGTCTTTCAAAGATCCTTGCAAGAACCGCAACATTTACAAACAAATAAATTCATGCCAATATGCAACCTACAAGAGATTGGATGGAAGAATAGTATGCATGAATAAGATACTTGTTACCGAGATAGCAATGGTATGATGTAGTAGATAAGAATTATTTGATCATCCTAGCTTGGCTCCAATTATCATGTGGTGACAACATGTTCCTTATAGATAAGACAAGCATCCATTGCATCTCCAATGTACCTAAAACAACATTCAAGTACATCTTGGTCCCCAAACTTATTGGGTCCAAAGTGGTTAGACTAACCACAACACATAGGACATACTCCATAAAAATATGTGCATATTTAGAGATGAAATTTGAATTTCATCCACATCATAGCCGTTTAAGGATTTGATGGAGTATACCCTATATATTGGATCAAAGAAAGCAAAACATGATATAAGATATACATTTAGTAAACATGCATGCACGAGACTTTCAAGAACCAATGAATATATAATTTGGACAAAACACCAAAATAATCAAGAAGGCATACAAGGTGTGACAAAACACATTTGTTGTCCAAACTATATCAAAGAATCAAATCAACACAAGATTTGTTCAACAAAGTTCAACAAATGAACTAAGCAAAAACTATTGAGCATAAAAGATGAGATAAAAACATAAATGCTCACAGATTTATCTCACTCAAGCAAATAATATAGAGAAGAAAGAATGAGATAACAAACTCCGAAAAGAGCAAGGTTTCAACAAATAAACCGAACCCTTAACACTTTTCACAATGGCACAAGGTTCCGAGAAGAAAAGGTTTGTCTTCCACTAAAAGCACATTTGATAATAATCAAAAACACCATCAAAGAGATGTTCAAAAGCCAAGGAAGACAATGGGAGCCACAACAATTTTTGTAAATAAAAAAATGCCATAGTAGGTGAAATCCAAGGTGAAGATGATCCACAAATGCTACCACACCCAAGTATATCAATTGTCGAAGACAATGAGTGTATTGTAATTTATTTTCGGTGGTATATTGCACGGATATTAAAGATAAATCTTCACAATAAAAAGCATAGGATAGGAATTAAAATATTAAGCACTATGCAAAGGTAGAGATTCTTGATAGCTTCAACTAGTCACACAATCATGCAAAGCAATGATTATAATAACTTGAAGCAAATGGTCTCCCAAATAAGATATAGAGATATGCATTTGAGGAAGGGCCACACCAAGAATTTCTTACTCAAGCAAAGACCAAAAAGATGAGCAATAAAAGCTTCTAACAAAAATTAAGACCTTGTTTGAGCTAACATGCCACCTAGATACAAGATAATCAACAATATCAACTCTAAGTGACACCACCTCATATGTTCACATTTCCTAGGATTGTGATATGCAAAAGAAGCATATTACTCCCCCATAATGTGGTATTCTATTTTTTTCTTAATAAGAGGAAAAACAACCTCAACTAGAGATAATTAATGGACATTTAGAATTTGAATTTCTCATGAGTATGACACACCACATAGTGACTAGATAAGCTTGCAATATCAATACTAAGTGGTAGTACTCATGTACACACATTTTAATGTTTGAGGGATGCGCAAGGCATATCACTCCCAAAATGGGATGTTCCATTAATCACTTGAAAAGAGCCAAAAAAAGATATCATCAAGATGCATTAGAGGCTCAAAGCAAAACACACAAGTAAATGATGTGCCAAACACATAGACATACTTGAATACACAAAATAAGCAAGCATGAGGCACAACAAATACAAACACATACTTGGTACAAAACCAAAACATGTAAAGGGGCAAGTAACTTACAATATAAAAGAGTTGAGTTCGAGTTACCGCAAAGAGGCACATTGGGTATATGGTAGGGATATGATAATCCTTATAACTTGGCTTTATAAAATATAATATATGAAGATCCCTTAATTCTTCATGAGTTAGCCAAGTATCCAATGCCCTCCAAAAACACCTATTGATCAAGTTTGAGCTTGTTGGTCCCCAACCAAGTTGGGTCCTAAGAGGTTAGTCACAATAGGCTTGGCAACCCAAATGGTTCGTTTTTTGACACCACTTTGAGTTCCAACAAACTTGGCAAACACATTGCCATCCTTATCCTTCCCACGAGAATAATCATCATCAACAATGATAGGGTTAGATAAGGTACCGTTTGAACATGAAGAGGCCAAGTGTCCCTTCTCACGACATATGTAGCAACAAGTTCTCCCCTTTCTCTTCTTTATTGATTTCTTGTCTTGGGGAGCCTTATCTTGATTCTTCTTGGGAAGTGGCATAGCTTCAACTTGAGGTTGAGATTGGGATTGGCCTTGAACTTGTGGCCGCTTCCCTTGTTGCTTCTCATTCAAGTGCTTTTTCTTCAATGGACAAGATCTTACATGATGTCCTACAACCTTGCACTTGAAGCAAATAATTTTGGCCGAATCCTTGACTTGGTCTTAGCCCTTCTTCTTGTTGATCTTGGACTTGTTCTTGTTATTGGAGTTGAATCCAAGTCCACTCTTATCATTGGAGTATTTTTGCACACTCAAAATATTATCGAGTGTGGATTTACCTTCATGACTCTTTTTCAAGTCTTTCTTCAAAGAAGTGACTTGGGCCTTGAGCTCTTTGATTTCCTCTACATGGTTAGTAGAAATAGAGGTACTAGAGGAAGTAGAAGCTTCATTGTTAGAGCAACAAGGCAAAGCAAGTAATCCAACACAAGGTTTATCACTAGTATGACTAGAAGGATCACTAGGACTAGCACATGTCAAAATAGAATTTTGAGTAGAAATTGTGCTAATGTCCAAATGAGGCTCACAAGATGTTACCTTAGTGATACTTTCCTCACGAGCTAAATTTAGCCCATCATATGAGATTAGAAGATCATTATGAGAGGCCGAGAGCTTTTCATGAATTCTTTCCAATTTCCCATAATTACTAGTTAGCAACTCAAGTTGAGCCCTTAGCTCAACATTCTCCTTTAACATAGATGCTTCACAAGAATTAGAGTTAGTAGCACTAGCATCATTAATAGATTTTTCATTTTCAAGCTCATAAGATTCAATTTTTTGTGTGAGGAGACAATTAGTGTGCTTCTCCTTGGCAAGGTCTTGCTTAAGGAGATGGAATCTACGACTCACATCATCAAGTTGGAAATCCAACTCCTCTATTGTTTCCGTTTGTTTAGTTATGGTGTCCATAACATGTTTGAGACAAGCAACGGCCTTATTATTACCACGAAGAGAGGTACACAAAAAGTCAACTCAAGCACAAGAGCACTAGTATCCTCATCAAGGTCATCATCACTATCATCATTATCATTGCTATTATCTAGAGAAGATATGTTGGGATCCAAAGTAGGAGATACCTTTGATCCTCTTGCCATAAGGCACATGTGACCACGGGAGGATGAAGATGAGGATATTGTTGAATCTCCATTCATGATTGTGTCTTTTTCCATAGGGTGTTTGATTTCCTCTACATTGTTAGATACACAACTAGAGGAAATAGAGGCATTTTGTTTATTGGAACAAGACAAATCAAGCATATCATCTACACTAGTACTCAACTAATTTCTAGGCAATATGCAAGGACTAGCAACACAAGGGGATATATAATTATCATTGAAAGAAGTGCTTAAGTCCAAACTTTCTATACCATTAGCATTTATAGAACATGAATCATTGGTGTAAAGAGAACCACTACCATCATTACATATTATTTCTCGACTCACCATGCCATTACCTTGTGACTTGTCACATGTAGGTGAAGTGGAGGGAATTGAAATCTCATCGCGGCTGGAGGTGGAAGCCACTTGGAGCTCTTCATGATGTGAAGGAGAAGAGAGATCCTCGGAGATACCACCGACCCTATGAGAAATGGACCCACCAAATATTTCTTTAAGCTTGGTCCACATCTCATGAGATGACTTGCGCTTCACAATCGTCAAGAACAAATTAACTGTGGGGCTCAAGGAGAAAAAGAGCTTCTTAGATACTTGAGCTTCGAGATGTAAATTTTTCTCATCCTCTAAAGATAGATTTTGAGGATCCATTGGAGGAGAAAAACCTACATCTAGAAATCGCTCAATATTTGGACACAAGGTCCGAAGATTTCAAAGCAAGCAATCTCTCCACAAAATATAATTTGTGCCATCAAAGATAATTGTGTCATTGTGCACTATACTACTAGCCGACATATTTACACTCTAGGCGGTGAATCCTAAACAAGGAGAGACCTTGCTCTGATACCAATTGAAAGGATAGAGATGTTGCCTAGAGGGGGGGTGAATAGGCAATTTCAAAACTATTACGGTTTTGGCTTGATAGAATGCGGAATTAAACTAACGTTTATTTTACAAGCACAAAACCTAAATACACTAGGCTCAACTAAGTGCACCAACAACAAGATAAGCTAAGGAAGATAACACAAGATAAATACACCACAAGTGATACACAAGATATAAGTACTTCAAGCACGATGGCTATCACAAGGAAAGTAAGCTCGGGTATAGAGATAACCGAGGCACGCGGAGACGAAGATGTATTGCCGTGTTCCCTTACAAGTAAGGTACGTCACGTTGGAGAGGTGTGGGATTCCATGAAGGATTTCCCAACGCCACGAAGGCTCACCTTCTTCTACGAGTCTATCCCACGAAGGAATAGGCCCTTTCCTTATGGCTAGCTTTTCCTCCACTCCGCAGATGGCCAGCTCCACTACCACTTCACAAGCTCCACGAAGGAGAAGCCCGGGTCTCTTCACAATCTTCCACGAAGAGGACACCGCGGCACCAACAGCCAAGCCAACTAGGAGGTCACCCTCCAAGAGCAACAAGCTCACGGTCTCTCACTAGAACAAATCGTAGTGGAGAGCTCAACACTTATGCAAGAATGCAAAGCAAGAACACCAAGGGTGCTCAAATCCTTCACTCTCAAATCCCACCAAAGCAACAAGTGCTAGGGAGGAATTAGAGAGGAAGAACAATGGTGGAAGTCAACCAATGACTTCAAGATCTAGATCCAAAGGGTTCCCCTCACTTAGAGGAGGAATTGATTGGTGGGAATTGTAGATCTAGATCTCCTCTTCCAAAGCCCTCAAAAAGATGCAAGAATCATAGGAGGGAAGGGAGAGGAAGCAAGCTCAAGAGGGTCAACAATGGAGGTCAATTTCGGGCTGAAGAACACCCAAAAACGTTGGGGGAAGAACCCCCTTTTATAGGGAAAAGCAAATATGGCCGTTGGAGAGAAAACAGCGAAAACTCGGTTCCAAAGTCGGTTGGACCGGCCCCAGAACCGGGAAACTCGGTCCCCAGGCCGGAGGACTGACCTACAAACCGAAATACCTCTGTTTGTTAAACCGGAATAGACTCGGTCGTGAAAACCGGAAAATCCGGTCTTAGATCTGGTCTACCGGAGCTAGAACCGGACCGTCTGGTGTGGGGCTCGGTTGACCAGATCCACAACCGAGATGAAACTAACTTCACGAAAAACGCAATAACTTTTGTATCCGGACTCCGATTTTGATGATCTTGGGCTTGTTTTGACGAGGACAACAAGCTCTACAATATGGTGCATGAAAACATCATAGTACAACAAAGGAATATAGAACCAAATGAGGAAAGTTATGGAGCCTCCCTATAAGAAGAACCGGTAAAACCTTCAAACTCGAAAACGCCATATAAGATGCATACGAATTCCGTTTTTGATGAAATTGGGCTTGTTGAAGAGCTAGCAACAAGCTCAAGAACCTCACATAGAGAAAATACCAAGAAGCAACAAAATAGGAAGATGCAAAGTATGCAAAAGATTGAGCTCCCTAAGACAATGTGATCAAGTTACCCAACCGAAAGCCCCTCTTGATAGTGCGGCTATCTATCCTATAACCCGGTCTCCCAACAACCACCTTGAGACCGGTAAAAGGAAATACTAGCAAGGCCATACCTTTTCCTTGTGCATCCCGCTTGATCTTGATGACAATGCTTCAAGCTCCATCCAAGCCGGAATGCATCACTTGATCATTGTTGCTTGGTGAAGACTCGTAATTTGCTCCCCCATACACCACTATGGGATAGCTTCATTAAGACACATATTCACATGCCCATTATCACCAATATGGATGGCAAGCTTCAAGCAAATGATCTTCTCGATTTGCTTATCTTGAACTTGCCCTGCTCAAACTTTGATGACGATCACCACTTGATGTCATCCTCTCATGGGCTATATGAGATCTTCACTTTTGAAGCATTCCCATGGAAAGATACCTATCCCATATGGAAAACGCAAAGGCACATATATAATGGGTTAGTTCATGATGCATAAATGACAAGGCTTACCATACCACAAGATCCATGTGGTACATTCTTTATGCTTCATGTGTTGACCAACTTGAAATCACTCTTCACTCTTTGTATTGGTCAACCAAGTATCTTCTCATGCTCCATCTCAATATCTTGAGGTACATAAAGAATTCTTCATTTGATTACATGCTCTAAATCTTAGTCAACCATAGATTAACTAATGAGGCTATCATGACACCGGCTTCGAGCCATATCTTGAATTCTTCTATTGAGATCACACTCTCAAGATCTTGAATATATCATATTCTTCTCTTCAATTTGATGATATTGATGCCAAAACTCAAGGTATATCTTTATCTTCATGGCATCCATACTTCAATCCAACATATGGACTACAAGCATGACCTATGGAATATTCCTTCATATAAAACTCATTGAAAACATTAGTCCACAGGGATTGTCATTAATCACCAAAACCACACATAGGGGCAATTACCCTTTCAAACCATCTACAAGAATAGAAGTGCGTAGACATCAAGCACTCACACCGGAGGATGTGAGTAACTTTTACCTTACCTCCCCGGCAACGGCGCCAGAAAATAGGCGTTTGCCGTGGGAGGTTCTTCTTCTTTAATCCTCCGGTGTGAATACCTTTTACCTTACCTCCCCGGCAACGGTACCAGAAAATAGCTTTTGATGGGGAGGAAACTGGTTGAAGTTGTCTTGTATATCCCCGGCAACGGCACCAGAAAATAGCTTGATGTCTATGCACTTCTATTCTTGTAGACAGTTGTTGGGCCTCCAAGTGCAGAGGTTTGTAGAACAACGGCAAGTTTTCCCTGAAGTGGATCACCCAAGGTTTATCGAACTCAGGGAGGAAGTGGTCAAAGGTATTCCCTCTCAAGCAACCCTGCAATCAAGATACAAGAAGTCTCTTGTGTCCCCAACACCCCCAATACACTTGTCAGGTGTATAGGTGCACTAGTTCGGCGAAGAGATAGTGAAATACAAGTGGTATAGATAATTATAAGTGGTAACAGTGCTAGAAAATACTTTGATGGCGTGGAAGAGACTAAAGGTAAGCTGAAATAAGGATAGAAGCAAGCAAACATGTAACAAATCTAGTAGCAAACGAAGTATCAATGCTTAGAAACAAGGACTAGGGATCATACTTTCGCTAGTGAACACTCTCATATAAATATCTTCTCTTTATGATACTACTCTTAACTACTCTCCGGTTGGACACTCTAATCGTTGGTAGGGCTATAACAGCACACCTCAAAGTTCATCTTTCCCATCTAGATAACCCCACACTGTCACCTTGAGTACTAGATGAGTCCAACAAACACCACAATTTCATAGAAACATCCAACTCCAAATATAACTCATAACAAGTATTTGTAATCTCTAGCCTAAGTGCCACCATGGTGAGCACGCTGTCACTTTCACACACATGGGGAGAGCAGAGATTCATTAAAGCACTTGAGTAGCAAGGTAGATCTACTTGATTACAAAGCTCATGATCACAATATGATCATGCATAGAGAGAGAGATGAATACATAGCTACCGGTAGAACCCTTAGCCTCGAGAGAGAACTACTCCCTCCTCATCATGGGAATCGGCAACGGTGATGGAGATGGCGGTGGAGATCGATGGATATGGCTCCGGGGGCACTTCCCCGTCCCGGCAGGGTGCCAGAACAGAGACTTTCTGTCCCCCGAATCTCCCCTTCGATGGCGGTGGCGCAGCATAACTTTTCGTGGATTTCTGATAGGATTTAGGGTTTATGCATCGGGAGGATTCTTATAGGCGAAGAGGCAAGGTCGGTGGGCAGCCAGGGGGCCCACACCACCTGGTGGCGCGGTCAGGGCTAGCCCGCGCCACCACATGGTGTGGCCGCCCTGTGGCTCCTCTCCGTCTTGTCTTCTGGCTCCGTGAGTCTTCCGGTAAAATATCAACTTTTGCTTTTGTCCCGTCCGATCCGAGAATATTCATTTTCTGACTTTCTGGAACCAAAAACAGCAGAAAACAGGCAACTGGCACTATGGCATCTTATTAATAGGTTATTCCAAGAAATCACATGAAAAGTACTCCAAAGTGTGGACAAAACATAAGAAAGTAGATAAAACCAACCATGGAACATCAAAAATTATAGATACATTTGCAATGTATCAGGGCCTTACTACGATCATTCCAAAAATAACCCGCCTGCTTGGAACCCATACTCGTATCTGGATTGACACCCACTTAGGCCAAAAGCCTAAGCTTGGGGGGAGGTACACCGACATCGCACTCATCTCCTTATCATGTTGCGTCGGTACTTTGTGTATTCATGTTTCGTTCTCTTTTTAGTTTTCGTTCTTTCTTTGCTTTTGCTTTC
Organism: Avena eriantha; assembly: GCA_910589775.1. NCBI lineage: Eukaryota > Viridiplantae > Streptophyta > Magnoliopsida > Poales > Poaceae > Avena > Avena eriantha. The sequence goes on from OU342740.1 coordinate 21,035,042, forward strand.
TAAAACACAAAAAGACCAAAAATATTTCTGTTGTTTCTCTTTGGTTTGCTTCTTTTTATTTTTGCCTTGGTTTGTTTTTCCCTTTTTGTTTTGTTTGAACTATTCAAAAAACCCAAAAAGATTTTGCTTTGCTTGTTTTTCCTTTTTGGTTCTTGCTTTAAAAAAATCGAAAACACCAAAAATATTTGTTGTTCTTCTTTGGCTTTGTGAGTTTGTTGCAGGGTTCAGCAGTCCTCAATGGAGTTTGGTTTTCATGTTATTATTCAAACCACACAAGTGAAGGGCAATAATGAGGATTAATGACAACTCGAGGTGTGGTAAGAGGCTGGTAATGAACTCTATTTGTTTTCATTTTTGTACATATACTCATCATTGTGGGCATGATTAGTCTGTTCATGTAGGGTGTATGTTATTTGTGGATGCTTAGTAGTTCTTGCTTTCTTATGATTAGCTCCAGCTCGCTAATAGTTTGTAGCATGTCTTATGAATGTTTGCTTGCATTGCTCTATTCATAAATTGGTATGACATTGTGGCATCCTCCTCTGAATGTTTCACTTGAATTGACTTGGCACATGCTCATGCATGCACATGACTGTAATAATCAGTTAAGCCTCAATGAATTATTTTGCGTCAGAGGTCTTGTATCACTTTCATGCCATGATTAGTCCTGTTTTGTTTCAAGCATGATTATGACAGTTATTGCTCTCTCGTTTGTCGCTCCCTCTATATTGCTAGCCTTCACTTGTGCTGAGTATAACCATTACTCGTGCATCCAACTCCCCAAAACCAATATTGCCAAAGTGTCCACCATATCTGCCTATTAGCATCATTGGCTATTCCGTGCAATTAAGTATGCCTTGTTTTCTTCCGAATAAAATGTTTGCTTGTTATGAGAAAGATAGTTAGTAAAGCTCTCACCAACTTCATGGAACACTTTATTTTATTGCACTAAATAAACCTGAACCATTGCGTCCTTGTTTGTTGCGTATATGCTTGCACTTTATAAGTTGAAGTTAGCAGAACCATGTATCATGGGGAACGCTTTCAACATTGCATTGGTACTTAGTACCTCGTTGATATCATGTTCTTTTGCTTATGGATCCCGGCGGTGTGAAATAAAAGTGGAACTTGTAAGATCATGGAGTTTGTATGTATGTTAGAGAAACGCCTGGGCCGCTAGCCTAAGCCATGCCTAATCATGGTGGAAACTTGCAGCATAACCATAATGAGCATTCTATGAAGCATCCTCAATAAAAATCTATGCACATAGTAAATAAAAAGATCGCTGAGATGCTCATTGTCTGCTTGCCTTGTAATTTTGATTATGGGATAACTCCTGTATCATGTGCAAGGGGTGCCCCGTTGGCGGTTCTCTATGATACGTATATGCTTACAATGACAAGAGCTTACTCGTGACTGAAGTTGAGTAGAATGAGGATCGGTCTTTGTAAGTAAGGGGCATGACACTTCGATTTATAACTTGTCAAGCATATCCTCTTAGTTGTGTCACTTTAACCTTAACCATTTAAAAGATGCTTATGATAGGGGCAATGAGAGCTCAAACCTAACGAGTACCGTACTTTCAGCATTTGGAAGCCTTTCAAACTTTTCAAAACCTTTTTCATTTCCTTGTTGAGTCTCCACACATTCTTTGAGCACCTTCTTGAGAGCATAGTTGTCATTCTTAGTATAATGTGCTTGTCTCAAAACTTGAACTAATTGTGTTATGACTTTGATGCTTGTATCTTTGACATCTTTAATTCTAGTCTTCACTTGAACTTTAGAGGTGCTTTGGCATTCACAATCAAAGGCAAGCGAGATACCACTCTATCATACCTTGTTATGAGCATTGCAGTGTTGCTTATGTTTATGTTTCATGCTACTTATTGTTTTTGAGTTGGAATCTCTTCATAGCTTGCAATGACTACTCAGTAGCATACTATTTATTATGAATTGCCTAAGTAGTTGATCACATGCTGAGAATATATACATTATATGAAGCAAATGTGTTCGTGAAAGTTCTTTTATCGCACTCAGTTTTCAACTGAATTGCTTGAGGACAAGCAATAAGCTAAGTTCGGGGGAGTTGATACGTCCAAAACGTATCTATTTTCCCGAACACTTTTGCTATTGTTTCTTCTCTAAACTTGTGTGATTTGGATGCAACTAACACAGACTGACGCTGTTTTCAGCAGAATTGCCTTGGTGTCTAGTTTTTGTGCAGAAAATCAACTATCAGGAAAAATCCCGGAAAATATGCCAAAAATCCTATTTCACCAGAAGACTCCTGGAGCCAGAATATGAGACGGAGGGGGGCTGGGCCCAGGCCACACCACCTGACTGCGCGGGCTAGCTCAGGCCGCCCCAGACTCCCTCTCGGTCTCCCTCTTCGCCTATAAGATGCCTTCTGACCTAAAAACTCAGGAGGGGGTCGACGTTTTTCGAAGGAGTTCTGCTCTGCCGCCACCACCAAATTCCACGAAACAGCACCAGAAACTCCGTTCTGGCACCCTGCCGGGATGGGGAATTGGAGGAGATCATCGCCATCATCATCACCATCGCTTCTCCATCGACCATCCATGTTTCCCCTATCTATGAGTGAGTAATCCCCCGCTGTAGGCTATGGGGATGGTAGGGATTGGATAATATCATTCATGTAATGGCATCAGATTGTTAGGGCATGGTGCCTAGTATCTTTTATTAGTGCTTTATGACTTTGTTGCGACTTGTTATGCTTAATGCTTGTCACTAGGGCTCGAGTGCCATGATTTCAGATCTGAACATGTTATTGATTCATTATGATAGTATTGTTTTGGTCTTACCTGCAAGTTGTATACACACGTTGTTGTTCGGAACCAATGGCCCCGAAGTGATAGAAATCGGGATAACCAGAGGGAATGACTTTGATGTGAGGATCACATGTGTTCATGGAGTGTTAATGCTTTGCTCCGGTGCTCTATTAAAAGGAGCACCTTAATTGCCAGTAGTTCCCTTGAGGCCTCGCTGCAAACGGGCTAGCATGACAAAAGATGTTGTGCAAGTTCTCATTGCGAGCACGTATGACTATATATGGAACACATGCCTAGGATTATCTAGTACTTGGATGCTCTATCTTACTTATCTGCAATTGCCCTATGTTCTGATTGCCATGTGAATTCTCTTGTCCATGCAATGCCCGTACATCCATCCCTATGCCTACCGCACTCGAATCCTACTGGTTACTGCTATTGTTACTACTGTCTTTACTTTACTACTGCTGTTACTTTACTATTCCTTCTACAAAACTGTTGCTACTGATAAACTACTGTGAGCAAGATTGTTTCCAGGTGCAGCTGAATTGACAACTCGGTTGTTAAGCCTTATAAATATTCTTTGGCTCCCCTTGTGTCGAATCAATAAATTGGGTTTCACTTCCCTCGAAAATACTGCGATACACCCCCTATACTTGTGGTTCATCATGGCATCTTTCTGATCACCCTTTTACGAGATGATTCTTGATAACCATCTAAGATTCCTCTAGAATGGTGATTTGCATTACCTCATAGTCAAAGGATCAGGTTGCGAGGTTCTCTGTATTTTATCATCAATGGTGAACTTTGTAACTAGATCTCATTCAAGATATAACGGTCGGATGTTTGTTTATCATGTTATTCAACTAATAACATGACCCCATTGTCAATTGGCATAAATGCCCATGATCTTGAAACCCAGACCATCCTCATGACCAATGAACTAGTTTGCTAGAGGTAACTAGAGACATAATTTGTTTACATACCACACGTGTATTAACGTTTCGTATTAACACAGTTATAGCACAATATGAAACATATTATGAACATATAGGAGATATATCAAATAATACACTTTATTATTTGCCTCTAGGGCATAACTCCTTCAGTCTCCCACTTGCACTAGAGTACAAATAAAACTAGTTTACAATAGGCAGGAACCTAACACCAATGGAATCTCGGTGTTGTTCGTGCTTTTTTTGATGGAGAGATTTGGTCAAAGGATTTGCCATATTCAGTTCCGTATCTACTTTGCAAATCTTGACTTCACCTTCGTCAACATTCTGCCGGATGACATGAAATCTAAGCTTGATGTGTTTGGCTACGGAATGATTCCTTGGTTCCTTTGCATTTGCAATAGCTCCCGTGTTATCACAATAGATCGTCACGGGGTCTTGCGCATTTGTAAAAACTCCCAGTTTGATGACGAAATTCCTTAGCCAAACAGCTCCATTCGCTGCATCAGCCGCATTAATGTATTCAAACTCCATCGAAGATTGCGCCACCACCGGCAGCTTCTTACTCTTCCAGCTTACCGTCCCACCATTCACTAGGAACACAAATCCTGTTTGAAACTTCGAGTCATCATGATCTGAGTTCCAGCTCGCATCAACGTAACCCGTTACATTTAGAGCTTCATCAATTCCTCCATAGATTAGGAACATATCATTTGTTCTTTTCAGATACTTTAGGATATTCTTCACAGCTGTCTAGTGATCCGGTCCTAGATTACTTTGGTATCGGCTCGTCAAACTAAGAGCCAATGCCATATCAGTTCGCGTACTTAACATTGCATACATGATATATCCTATGGCTGAGGCAGAGGGGATGTAAGACATCTTTTCTCTATCATCATCCGTTACCGGACATTGAGTCATACTCATTTTGCACTTCTTCATCATTGGTACAAAACCCCTTTTGGTATTGTCCATTTTGAAACTCTTCAAAATATTTTTGATGTAAGTACTCTGACTTAATGCAATTAGTCGCCTTGATCTATCTTTACAGATCTTGATTCCTAATATGTATGCAAGCTTCACCTAGATCCTTCATGGGAAATTTATTACTCAAATATGCTTTCACGCTTCTCATCAGATCCACATCGTTTCCCATGAGTAATATGTCATCCACATATACTACTAAGAAAACAACTGAGCTCCCACTTACTTTCTTGTAAACACATAACTCTTGTTGATTTTGTACAAATCCATAACTCTTGATCACTTGATCAAAACATTGGTTCCAGCTCCGAGATGCTTGCTTCAATCCATAAATGGACCGCTGAAGCTTGCACACCTTTCCAGTATCCTTAGGATCAAAAAAACCTTACGGTTGCATCATATACAACTCTTCATCAATGTGACCATTGAGGAATGCAGTCTTGACATCCATCTGCCAAATTTCATAGTCGAAATGTGCAACAATTGCTATTAAAATCCGGATAGCCTTAAGCATCACTATGGGAGAATAATTCTCGTAGTAATCAACTCCTTGAATTTGTAAAAACCCCTTTGCGACAAGTCGAGCTTTGTGAACGGTCACATTACCATTCGCATCTGTCTTTTTCTTAAAAATCCATTTATTTTCCACGGCCTTGCGGCCTTCCGGAAGATCTACCAAGGTCCAAACTTGGTTCTCATACATGGATCCTATTTCGGATTTCAGGGCTTCTAGCCATTTCTCGGAGTCAGCACTATCCATAGCTTCTTTGTAGTTTGCAGGTTCCTCTTGTTCATCTAGGATGACAAACATCACAAGGCTATTGTACCAATCAGGAGTGGCACGAATTTTTGTAGACCTGCGAACCTCAGGAGTCTCGATGTTGTTGTTTTGATCATTATAATTGGGCGCTTCCTCCAAGTTAGAAAGTGGTTTTGGAACAGCTTCCATTGCGCTACTCGGAATTTGGAGAGAAGGGTCAACAACTTCATCTAACTCAATTTTCCTTCCACTAACTCCTTTAGCAAGAAACTCTTTCTCGAGAAAGGTGCCGGCTTTTGCGACAAACGTTTTTCCTTAGGCCTGGTTGTAGAAAGTATACCCAACGGTTTCCTTTGGATATCCCACAAAGATACATTTTTCTAATTTGGGTTCGAGTTTGTCAGGTTTTAGTTTCTTGACGTAAGCCTCACATCCCCAAACTTTCAGAAATGACAACACTGGCTTCTTGCCATACCATATCTCATGTGGGGTTGTCTCCACGGATTTGGACGATGCTCGGTTTAAAATAAAAGTAGCGGTTTCTAACGTGTATCCCCAAAAAGACACAGACAAATCTGTTAAAGACATCATGGACCACACACTATCTAATAGGGTTCGGTTACGATGTTCCGACAAACCATTACGCTGTGGTGTTCCGGCTGGCGTAAGCTTTGGGATAATCCCACAGTCCTTCAAGTGCATGTTAAACTCATAACTCAAATACTCGCCTCCTCGATCCGATCGAAGATGGTTGATTCTCTTGTTAAGTTGATTCTCTACTTCTTTCTGAAATTCCTTAAACTTTTCAAAGGTTCCAGACTTGTGCTTCATTAAGTAGATATATCCATATCTGCTTAAGTCGTCAGTAAAGGTAACAAAGTAACGATAACCATTGTGTGTCGAGACGCTCATTGGTCCATATACATTCGTATGTATGATTCACAGTAGGTCTACAACTCTCTCCATTGTCCCAGAGAATGGTGTCCTAGTCATCTTTCCCACGAGGCATGGCTCACATGTATCAAGGGATTTGAAATCCAATGATCCAAGAAGCCCTTCTGAATGAATCTTCTTCATGCGTTTTATGCCAATGTGACCAAGACAGCAATGCCACATAAACATGGAATTATCATCACTATGCTTACAACGTTTAGCATCAACACTATGGATGTGTGTATTACAATCAAGATCGAGTAAGAATAAACCATCACACACAGGGGCATGAACATAAAAAATATCATTCATATAAATTGAACAACTATTTGTTCCTGATTTAAACGAATAACGATCTTGCAACAAGAAGATCCACTCACAATATTCATACTCAATGCGGGTACATAGTAGCATTATTCAAAACCAAAAATAATCCTGACGACAGAGGGAGATGCAGGGTGCCAATGGCCATCACTTCGACTCTGAACCATTGTCGACACGCATCGTCACCTCGTCCTTCATCGGGCGCCTCCTACTCCGCAGCTCCTGCTGAGAGTTACATATGTGAGCAACAGAAACGGTATCAAATACCCAGGTGTTACTCCTGGCGCTTGTAAGGAACACATCAATAACATATATATCATATATACCTTTGTCCTTGGCGGCTATATTGTCGGCTCACTTGTCTTCAAGGTACTTGGGGAAGTTGCGTTTCCAGTGCCCATCCCCTTTGTAGTAGTAGCACGTAGTGCCGGGCTTAGGGCCAGGCTTTGCAGTCTTTGAGGTACTGGCAATGATCTTGCCATCCTTCTTGGACTTTTTGCCCTTGCCTTTTCCCTTTTGCCCCGGCTTCTTAAAATTGGTGGTCTTATTTACCATCAACACTGTGTGCTTCTTCTTGATTTCAACCTCATCAGTTTTGAGCATGGCAAACACCTCAGCAAGGGTCTTAGTCATCCCTTTCATGTTGTAGTTCATCACAAAGCTTTTATAGTTAGGGGCAGCGAGTGCAGCACCCTATCAATTGCGAGCTCCTCCGGGATTTTGCAATCCAGGGCATTCAAACGCTTAATGTAGCCAGACATTTTGACCACGTGCTCACTAATACTACTATTCTCTTCCATTTTAGCAGAGAAGAAGAGCTCGGAAGCATCATACCTCTCTACACGGGCCTGTGGAGCAAAGACAGCCTTGAGATCCTCAATTATCTCAAAAGCATTCATCTTCTCAAAACGCTTTTGAAGCTCCGGCTCCATGGCATAGATCATCCCACTCTGGATGAGGGAGAAATCGTCCGCCTTGGACTGCCAGACATTCTTTTTGTCCTGGGAGGCGGAATCTGCAGGCTTAGTCGGAAGCTCAGCCTCGATGACATAGGTCAACTTGTAGGGACCTAGGAGGATCCTAAGATTGTGGAACCATGCGGTGAAGTTGGTTCCATCGGTTTTTAGCTTATCCTTCTCGAGGAAAGTGCTAAGGTTGAAGGTGGGTGGGAGAGACATCTACAATGGATTTGCAAAGTGTTTAAACCATGTTCAAAATAACGAGTTCAAGTTTTGATTATGTTATCGAACTTAAAACAAAAGAACTCCCACTCAAACGAACATATCTCCACTCGTTTAGTGATCACATGATCCCAATCCGCTGCACCTCCCCCGATCGTCACGACCATCAGTGCAGTTTCAAAGGTGGACATTCCCCAATGTCGATCACATCAACCATGTGACTCATGCTCGACCTTTCGGTCTCTTGTATTCGAGGCCATGTCTACACATGCTAGGCTCGCCAGTTCTAACTTATGTGTATCCGTAGTGCAACATGGCTTACACCCACTATATGCAAACATAGATATGTCTGACCCCCGATCATCACAGTCGGCCTTATAACGAAGAACTTTCTTGGTGGTGCACACACAAGGGGAATACGTTAACTGGAATACTATGAGGGATTATCTTATTATGCTACCGTCGAATATTATTATACCAGCACAATAAGTAATACTTTCAAAAAGTAAAGTGTTATGACATGGTTACAACATTTTGATCATCATCAATAGCTTCAATGAAAGTTTCATAAACTTGTCATTGCCACATTATAATACATGCCCCTATGCAATAATAAAAATAGACGCTTCAATATATTATCTATTGCAAGTTTTACACGACTTTAGGGCTTTCGTAGTAGAACCCCTTCCCACCTACGAACGTGGAGCCACACCATGGATTCAATGATTGCCGTTCTTCTTCCCTTTTCAGGGACCTCCAATGTCGATGCCATATCAACTACTACAGAGAGATAGACACCCCATAAGCCACTTTGATTCGTGGACCAGTCTCGTGAATCACCACGTGAGGTCGGTTGGGGGCCGCTTCATCAAACAATGTCGCGATATGAACAAGAACATTAAAAGAGGGTATCAACTAGAGAATCAATGCCCACATATTGCTATGTGTTCTATCTGTATGACATGTCTACCCATAGACCCGCTCTGATACCACTTAAGGGTTCTGTAGCAGAATACAAAAAATTCTATCTACTCGAACATTAATACCAGGATCTATACTATGTAGACATAAGTAACGAAGGAGAGAGACGGTATTCATACCTTTGAAGACCGAGGCATGCCTTACGTAGGAAGGCGTATATTGATGAAGACAAGAAACACCCCAAGTGTGGTGCCTCCAAAGTTCATCACACGTCCAGTGTAGGAGACGTCAACCAGACTCCAATCTAGCCGAGCAGCGAAAGAAGTAGATGCCAGATCGCTGATCACACGACGGTGGTGTGAAGGTGGAGAACTCACCCATGAGGTCCTCCCCAATATTATGGAGAAGTCCTCAATGGATGAGAGAGAGAATTAGAGGGAATGGGATAATTCCAAAGGGGGAGGGGAGACCCCTATATATAGTGGGAAGGGGGCGCACCACCCAAGGGCTAGGCAGTGTGGGACTAAACCCCACACCCACCAGCCACCTAGGGGCAGCCGCCAGCCCTAGGTGGTCCCCACTGGGGTGGCCCACCAAGCCCAGGCCGGCTGGCCCCCTCTCCCTAGGCGCCATGCCCTATTGGGCCTCCCTTCGGGTGAGGCCCATTAGCATTATAAAGCCTTTAATAATAAAATAAAAATATATTTAATATTAATTCTCCAATTAACATTCAAATACACATATTATATTATTCCTTCACTCTGGAACACCTTCCGGACCCCTTCCGATCTCCATTGGATGTTACCCAGAACTATTATGGTTTCTATTTCTCTATTTCTCCTACAATACCTCATCTACCCTAAGTGTCCCTACCCTTAAACGTGACATCCTTCGGTTCAGAAACACTCCGGACATGATTGAGCCTCCTCTCATATCAACGATCAACAGGGGGGCCTGGATGGCCATGTGACCCCCGTGCGTTTCACGAATAATCGCTCGAACCGTGAGATAGTCGTTTCCTGTTCCCTTTGTCATACGATACCTAATTCATTCGAGACTTGATATTCGGTATCCCCATACCTTAGTTTGGTCTCGTTACCAATGAACTTGTTTACTCGTTCTCATGTCGTTGCATTCCGTGACCAAGTCACATGCTTGCAAGCTTCATTAATGCAACATCACCGAGATGGCCACATGTATCTATCAGTTACATGGATTAGACAAATCATGGTCTTGAAATGTACTCCTCTACACATCCCTTTGGAAAACCTGAGTGGCACCTTTTTGATCACCCTGTTACGAGATGATTCTTGATAACCATCTAAGCTTCCTCTAGAATGGTGATTTGCATTACCTCACAGTCAAAGGATCAGGTTGTGAGGTTCTCTGCGTTTTATCATCAAAGGTGAACTTTGTAACTAGATCTCATTCAAGATATAATAGTCGGATGTTTGTTTATCATGTTATTCAACTAATAACATGATCCCATTGTCAATTGGCATAAATGCCCATGATCTTGAAACCCAGACCATCCTCATGACCAATGAACTAGTTTGCTAGAGGTAACTAGAGACACGGTTTGTTTACATACCACACATGTATTAACGTTTCATATTAACATAGTTATAACACAGTATGAAATGTATGATGAACATATAGGAGATATATCAAATAATACACTTTATTATTTGCCTCTAGGGCATAACTCCTTCATGATAGACCTTCTCTCCCACCTCCCGCGCGGCGGTGCACCTGAAGGTTTCATCAATAGAGGTGACCGCGCGACCCCTAGCACTCGGGTGTCTACATCCTTCCGTCTATATCACCAAATCGTCAACTACAACACAGTGCCGCCTAGGTCGATTCCATGGTGATTGCTGAAGGGAAACTCAACGCCTGTAATAGGTCCATCAACTACCAATCTTAAGAGCATATCCAACATTTTGCACTAAAAGGGTGCATGACTTTTTGGTTTTTGGGCACCATTTTGGCTGTTTTAGTGGGTACGGCAGGCTACAAAATTTCCAGGCGCACTAAAATGCAATGCTATGCAGGCAGCAGTTTTCTAGCCGCACTAAAATAAGCCGCGATTGGCTTCCACTTGCCAAGATTAAACGCATCTCAACTTGCCAAGATCAAACAAAAGTGATGAACATATAAATCTAATTTCCAACACACACATATAAATTCAAGAACATGACTTGATCATCATACATAGATTAAATCCATGGCATAGTTTAAAATCATATCATAATTCAACACAACCAAGTTCATCACAATTGAAGTTCAAATAAACACATGAAACATTAACATCAATGCCTACGGCCATCATGCCTTGTCCTTTCCATGGGAATCTCCATCTTGTGCTTCATCATCATTGGAAACTTGGACGGTGTTGGTGTATTCTAGGAGCACATGTAATCACCCATGTAAACACCAAAACAACCACTCATGGGAGGCATGTGATATACCATGATAGTCATGAATGTCACCCATTGTAGATCCCATGCCTCCAATGCCACCCGAAGGTGCTCCCATGTCGTCAATGCCACCCATTGTAGCTCCCATGGGTGCACCCATGCCTCCAATGCCTTCTATAGGTGCATCCATGCCACCAATGCCTCCCAAATAGGTACACCCATGCCACCCATGCCTCTAATGCCACTTGTAGGTGGTCCCATGCCGCCAGTGCCTCCTATAGGTGCACTCACTCCACTCATGCCTCCCTTAGGCACTCCCATGCCACCCATGTATCCTCCCATGTTAGAACCTCCCATGTATCCATTCATGTAACTTCCCATCATTCTTTTTTGAGCCATGACTTGATCACGACAAAGGTTGATGTATTCTTTTTTCCTTTCATCGAGGTTGGTTGTGTCCATGAAGAAGACATTTTTCTCATGCTCCATGAGATAGACAGTTTCTTCGATAGCAACTTTCTTCTCCTCTACGAAGGCCCTCCTCTCCTCGGCTACATCCCTTCTCTCATCGCTCGTTGACCTATCTTGTATTTCTTTGTTCCTCTAAAACTTCCTCTCCTCAAAAGCTTTCTTTCTTGCACTCACAATAGCGTCCAATGACTTCTTTATGTCACCATCTCTAGTCTTCTTCCCCTTTTATTTTGCTTGTTTCCTTCCGGTGGGTCTTATTTTTGTTTTTTCAACCGAGTTTGGAGTATGGATTCTCTTTCCATCCTTGCTTGATGATTCATCGTCATCAATGATTCTTGCCTCCATACTTGACTCTGTCTCTCTTTGGTACTTGCAACACATAACATTCTTCTATTTCTCTTTATTCTCTAGCTCCTTATAATAGTGGGCCAATATGAATGGCCTTCCTTAAACCAGCTTGCCCTTCTTGGTTCTCTTTGGATACCCTTTGAATAAATTTTGGGGAATATTGAGCTACATGAACCAAAAGAGAGAAAATTAGTCATGGGCAATAATAAATGGAATAAAGTATCCACATGGAAGATAAACAGATGTCAAAAGAATACAACATACCCTATCTCTGTCATTTGTGCCACTTAGGTTCATTCATTCAATATTTGCAAATTTCACCGCTCACCTTTGACAATTCGATGAAACTGCAAACCAACAGGAACGAAAATATATATCCGTCCGCCAAATTCCACTTTGGTCGTATGTACTGAAGTACTCCTTCATCCTAATCCAATAAGTGTCTCTTGTTTGCTCTGTGCTTATGATCGAGTCCATGCCCACATTGCACCATGTGTTGCATAGTAAAATGCCTTATTCCATGGTGTAGTTGGCCGCCCACCCCTTCAGTGCATCACCGAAACCCTCACCCTTACCATCATTCTCCATGTCAACTTTATCACCATGTTGTTCAGTTTCATATTCTTGAGACCAGTACTCTTGTGAATGTGATGACCCAACATTCATAGTTGACATAGACGTTTCATCATCCATAATACAATGCATGAAAGTTAACACACATCAAACTACATTAAATTTCATCATTTATATTCATCTATATAATTCAAAACAATAAAAAAGCAATTATGTGCCTTGTCGTCATTGGGTCGAACATGTTGGGTGCAACAGACGACGATACCTCCTCCGCAGTCGCTCGCGACTGGGTTGGCTGCAGTAGAGGTTGATGTGGCTGGAATTGGCCGTCCACATGCCCTGCTACAGGTTTGTCATGTGGATCCACGTCGATCTTGCCCTTCTTTTGGCCAGGAACCACAATAGATGTCATCTGCTTGGGCACGACATTCCTTGGCTTCAAGGCGAGCGGTGGACGACAACATGTGGATTCGTCGGTTGTGGTGGCGCAAACATCTAGCCGCAGACGGTGTTGGCATTAGATCTGGGTGCAGCAGTGGCGATGGGGGGATGCTGCGAGCGGCGATGAAACTGTTGCATCGGCAGATGTGAGGGAGGAAGAGAAGGGGTTGGGGGAGTGGCGGAATATCCCTCCATAGCCGAGATTTCGCTGGCGGCGAGATGAAGGAAGCCACACGCGGAAGTTTTAGTTTGACGGTTGGGCAGCGCAAGCCAGCACATCAAATTTGCAGCGAAAGGATTAGGCTTTTTGTGTGCGTGCCCTACGCGCAACCTATTTTTGACATCTGCTGGAGTACGAATTTGCCTCGGCGTGCTCAATAATAGCCGTTTTTTGCACCGACAGATTTTTGTGCGTCCAACAAATTGAAGATGCTCTAACTACGTTTGTTTGGTTTTTTCTAAGGCAGGTCTTGACCAATTACTCATTTTCTTTAAGCTGATCCTGTTTAATTTTTTTTCTTAGACCCACTAGCCATAGACACGTACTCTCACATGGCTTGAGAATGCTTCCTTTTTACCAAACTTAAGTCTATTTTTTCTTAGACCCACTAGCCATAGACACGTACTCTCACATGGCTTGAGAATGCTTCTTTTTTACCAAACTTAATAATACATATTTCTCTTTGCACGACTGGTTTTATGAAAACTCAGGATCTGAGAATTTCTCGTGTCTTTAATTGCCAAGGTTGATGTTATTAGGCAAAACAGAGACTGCAAAGAAGGCATACACGTGCTCACATATCGATGTACACGATGAATCCTCTTCTGGATAATTGTGTATCCACTCAAGGCCTGAACTGTAAACCATGCAATGTACATGTGGATAATTGAGTACTCCCTCCGTCCGTAAGTGTACTTCTACTGTCGTTCTAAGTCAAACTTATTAAAATTTGACTACTTTATAGAAAAATGTAGCAATATTTTAGCCTAAATAAAAATGTAGCAATATTTATGATACTAAATTGATATCACTAGATTTGTTTTTAAATTTAGTTTAATAATATGATAATTTCAAGTAATATATGTTTCTATATTTATCAATAAGATTGGTTAAATTTAATAAAGTTTGACTTAGACAAAATCTAGAAGTACATTTATTTGCGGTATCCATGAACTGTAAACCGTGCTATGTACATGTGGATAATTGTGTATCCCCAGAACCGTCTGAGTTATGAATCTGTAAGATTTTTAATAATCGAAACAACATGCCCAAAATCAAGAGAATAATAGCAAAATTTGAGACATGTTCGTAGAGTAAAAGATGAAAGATTGAGAATGTTCGAACAGTAAAAGATGGTTTAATCCGTAATCCGTAGCAATACATGGACATTTAACTAGTGTGTTTAACTCGTGATATTATTAGTCTTGTTGGGTCTCGCCCAGAATTCCCGAAGGGCCCCGAACCACATGACTCAATTGGCTTGAACTTTCTCTTTCAACTAATAAATATTCCGAAAAAACTTTCTCCATTTTTACAAAGAAAACAATATATATTCTCACCATTTTTACTATCAGTGGGGATGATAAATAAGCTGATTCGATTTAAGAAATACGGCAGGCTAAAGAAAGAAAATACAGAAGTTTTGCTCCAAGTACCCGCAACGAATATACTCCTATGTCCACATAGTGGCGCAGCTGAGATCCGGAGCAAGCGATGTCAAAATCACAAAGTGTGGGCTTTAATCAATTTTTTTGGGGTCAAAACGAGTGTACTTAACTGGTTTCTTCACAGTGTTTACAATTTTTTTGTGATGTTGTCCGACCACACATAATACATGCAGCTCCGCCACTGTGTCCACAGTGATTTTGTACCCTTCATGTCCCGCTCACCCTCTCCTGCACGGGCAGGGGCGAAACTCCCCTTCGGGAGAGGTATGGCATCTACACTACCTTAATTTTCTGCAAAAAAATCTCATATATATATGTGCATCTGATGATTGTACGTACAGTTTTCGTGGCTCAGCACTTCTACCGACGGAGAGAGAGGGCTCGCCATCAAACTAACCTTGGCGTCGCTGCCTCGCTCGCATGCGCCAGGAGGGTTCTTGCTCTCTTCAACGCTCCTCCCCAACCAAAGGTAAAGTTCAACTTCTCCTCAAATACTTTCTGCCTCTGCCTTACTAATCCATGGAGAGTAGAGAGGGTGAGTCAGGGAGGGATAGAGGGAGGGGAAGGAAAACAAGTGGTGGTGGAGTGGATGTCCGCCGATCTGGTGTGGGCGGCTGCTTTGGTGCGTGTGCTTCTCTACGACAGAACAACATCGAATATTCATGTCGAGGATGCCGAATTAGAGCAGGCCATGCACCAACGCTGCTCTAATCTGCATGGAGGAAGGCACCGGGGAGAGGGGAGAGATGGAGAGGTGGCTGGCTACTGCAGGAGATGGAGAGGGGAGGCCGGCTGGTGAGAGTTGGAGCAAGGAACGAGAAATCAAGAGAGAGGGACTGGGAGATCGAGGTCGAGATCGATGGATTGATAGATGTGTGTAGGTTCTTTATCTGTGTGTGCTTTGCTTCTTCTCGCAACTGGTTGCTTTGCTACTTCCACTTATTGCTTGCTTTGCACTGATTTGTTCATGTGTTCTATGCTACTGATTGCTAGCTGATGTGATTATAAGAGATTGTTTGATGTTGTTACTTCTATCTCACAGATAAATGAACTACAGTGTCTGGAGTGCTTCATACTCATCCGACGAGGATTGCGATGATGCGATGGTTCTAGCCGTACTACACACACAACACACACACTCCATACGAGCTTATGAATGTTGCATGTGGTTCTGTGCCTGGACATGAGGTTTCTTATGCATGTGCTAAGATGATCTAGGACAAGGGAATAGGACACCGAGAGGGGTAGGACGCATCTTGAGCTAGATCAATCTAACCTTGAGGCCCAGAGGAGGAATATGGACTAGGCCAACTGATGCCAAAGCCAGATGCGACTGACCACCATCGGTTTCCATGCTAATGTTGTCGCCTGCTGTTTCTTATAGAGAGATACGCTGATCCACACCAAGTAGTTTTGTTAGGTGTCACTATTACACACTCTATGAGAACTCTTGTGTTTAACCTTAAACCATTGATACAATAAACTTAGGTATAACGTTTAGACGGTAACATTTATATCCTTTTGGTCTTGATGCTCTTTATAGGGGTCAATTTTATTTACAACTTTTTAAATTTCTCAAGGAGCCATTTTCAGTGTTCTTTTATGAGCTACAATATTCATGATTAAATTTTGATTTTAACCTTTGTCATTTAGTTATAAAATATTCTCTGTGATAGAAAGGATTTTCAATGTATTGGGATATAAGGTTGTTTCCTTACCTTGATAGTGGCATAGGAGCCATAGAATATAGGGGTTGGAGAAATCGTTTTGAATCTTAGTTTGTATAAGACTCGTTGAGAAGCTATGCTGTTATTTTTCTTTCTTATGTGTCTCAGAGAAAAAAGTCTTTCTATATGCATGTTATGTTTCAGAGACTATAATTTCATTGACTAATCTTGTGACTTACTAAAAGGCAGACATGTCATAAAAATTTGGCAATGCTCCATGGATCATGCTTGAATCTTCCTTTAATCTGGGTGATGATGTGTTTTACCTATGGATTCTTATTATGTTTCAATTCTTATAGTTTGGGGTTCAATAGAAATATAGGTTACGAAAGCAGTAGTAGGCGTTGGCTTTAGCGTGCGTTGGCAGAAGAAAAGCAGCTCGCTTTGGCCCTAGGCGTGGATTAAGCCACCAAGCACTATGGGTGGCATAATTAGGAAAAATTGTTATGTGTATTACTTTGACTATACTATTTTATTTTATTTTCATGGGTTTAGAATACTATGCATCCTAACTGCATGACAATGCGCATGACTGCATGATATATTTGACTGTAGTACACGGGTTTTCCAATGCTTGGTACTAGCTGGTTTGCTTCTTACCTCAAACTAACTATAGAATATGAATATTTATTAAAGGCTATTGTAAAATTATCCCCGTCTTATCCATGTTACTACTATGTGAACATGGAAGAGTTCACACCGATGGATGTTCCTTGTACTTCCATTCTTAGTTTACCTGGAGCGGCACTAGCGAAGCATCTTTTTTGTTTTCACTCCTCAAGTAGTTGTGCATAAGTTTCCTAAAACAGTTTTTGGACTGTAATCCTTTGTTTTATTATGATTATGGTCCAAATGAATTAGTACATACAGTGCATATAGCATATCCAATTAGAGATATTATAGAATTTTGAATGTTGCATATCTACTTGTGGTAGTTATTTACCTGTTTTCTTTTTTTGAGAGGGTGTTTACTTCTTCTTACTTTTTTATTTCTGCAGCTTACTGAAGTTATGACCGGAAGAGGCGTGGATCCTACTATCAGTGATTAAGCCATCTGCCTGGATCCTGTTGCCAAATCGAGAGGCATTGTTGTTGCTGATAAGTTCTTCATGGACCTCCAAAAACTCATCTCACGTATGGTGCTCTTCTCAGATTGTTACTTTAAGGAGTTATAATGACTAAAAAATTTGAGGAACTTGTGAAAAAATGAAGGAGCTCAACTTTGCTTTCAATGCCATATCCTACAACAACTCAATGACACTATCTTAAATGAGCTCTAAGCTCCTTAGGTTTGAGAGCACATGGTTGCTAGGGCAGTTTCCTTTAGGATGTGGCCCATCTATCGGTGTGTTCCTGATTCGTTGTTGTTGGATCACTAGTTGCTCGAGTTGTGTCCTATGGGTAGGGCCCACCTACTTGTGTGTTGCCACTTCACTTCTCGCGGAATCGAGGTCGCGTGGTTGCTTTGCCTCTAGGCCTTCGGGTTGGTCCTACCTGACAGCGTCTTATCATTTTCCTTATGGGCCTGCCTGTCTAAGTGGCTTTTGCATGCGTGGTTTTTGCGGTCAGTTGCTTGTGGTCGCATGTGCTCTGCATGGAAGGGAAACATGGGCCATGAGGTTGGTTTGCTGCTGCTTTGATTGTCGGTTCTGTCTTCCCTATTTTCTTATTGGGGTGCCAGTGGTTTCCTTCTTTTGGTGGTTTCCTCCTTCCTAGCCTCTCGAGGTTCATATTTGCAGGCATTTCTGGGCATTGTTGCTTGCGTTCTCCGCAGTTGTCTGTTCCTGCTCTGGTTCATTTCCTCTTTACTCTACTCTGTATTTTTCTTTCGCGCTATTGTGGTGGTTGGATCTACTATTGTGGTTTGCGGCGCGTGTTCGCGGTATGAGTGTATGTATGATGTGGATTTGTCATGGTCCCTGGTGCGGCCGATGGTTGGGAGTCGGTGCCATTTCATAGATGTGCCATGCGTGTTGCAGTGGATTTGTGAAATTTTGGGTGCATGGGACATATTGTGTCTGCAACTTCCTTCGATTGCTGCTATGAGTTAGTTGTTGGTGTCGTCTTGGTCAATGTTTGTGTGTGGTTTGGTTGCATGGACATCGGGATTTGGGGTTGATTTCTTTTGGTTTGTATGGCGGGCCAACTCCTATTGTGGTCGGTGTGTTGTGATGTGTGTTGTTATTGATTCAATGATTGCAGCATCTCAGTGATGATCGTTTGGTGGTGCTCTAAATTTTCCTGGTATTCCTGCTGAGGTTGCCGCATACCCCACGCCGGTTGTGACGATGCCCAGATTACAGCGAACCAAACACAAAAAGAAAACAACCACCCCTGTCACGTAATTTATATGTCGTTAACAGAGGATGGCACGGCAAAACGCGCTGGGTCCATCTAGTATATATTTGCATCCGATGGTTGTACGTACAGTTTTCAGCAAAATCGTGCTATCTGAACAAAAACTGAACGAAACTGAGACAATTAGGCCGCCCTGGAAGGATTTTGGCCATCCTGGGCCTTTGCTGGGCCACGCACAGGGAGATGACCCCAACCTTGCTGTACGTGCGTGTCTGTTCTGTTGCTACCCGATCGATCGCTGCCTGCACGCAGCTGCCTCAAACCAACGACGAACGACGAAGGGCGACCAGGCAGGAGCGCCACGCCGCCGCCTGTCCTCCCGATCGAGCGGCGGATCCCTTCCTCGTCTTGCGACTCCCCCGACGGCCGGCCGCAGGACTGCCCCGCCGCCTCAGCCCGCAGGTCCGCCCGAGCACGGGGACACGGCTGCGCCGCCGCAGGATCCGCCACCGGTGACCGGGTGATCGGGTGCCGCGTGTGCCTTTCCTCTCCAGATCCGACTTTCCTCCTGCCTCGCCCTCGGCGCTCCTCCCGCCTAGCATCGCTGGCCTCCTTCCGCATCCTCTTCTTTCGCCCGGCGCCCCCAAGCTGCTCGTCGAAACGCCCCCAAGGCATTCGACTGCCACCAGGCGTACTAGGCACGTCCTCGGGTCCTCTCGCGGCGGCGGGGAACCGGATCCATGGCGCAGGCCAAGCGGTACGTGCTGCGGCTCTTCATCTCGCTCAAGTACGTGACGGCCAACGTGGTGGACCGGCAGAGCGGGCGCGTGGTGGTGACCGCGTCCTCCGTAGAGAAGCCCCTCCGGGACGGGCTGGAGTGCGGCCGCGCCTGCAACGCCAAGGCGGCGGCCGCCGTCGGCGAGGTGCTCGCCATGCGCCTCCGGGTGGACGGCCTGGCCAGCGAGCCCATCCACGCCGACGCCGCCAAGGAGGTCGAGAAGAAGGGCTTCAAGAACCGCACCAAGGTCTGGGCCATACTCAACGCGCTCCGCGACCACGGCGTGAACCTCCGCGTCGACGACGACGGCGACCACAGACGGCACGTCTGACAGATAGACATCAGTGTTCAGTGCGTCTCTTGAACTCTCTGCCCTTCGCGTCTCTTTTTCTCTGTGTAAAGAGGCAGAAAATAAAGTGCAGACATCTCAGTGCTCTGATTGAACGTGTTGTTCGTTGTTTGCCTCACTGTTGTAGACAGTTCGCAGCTCCCAGCTAGCTAGTGTAATATCCATTGTATAGTACTATGAACATCCGGAGGCAAATGATACATTTATTTTGATTTGTTGCAAGGTCACTGATCAGACTTAAATTTTATCTGAACATGCAGTGCTTCTGAATCATATTTCAGTGAAGCTAATTGATTTGCAGTGACAAATATGCCAAAATATCATTCAAGTAGGGTCACTGCTGCGTTGGCATGGAAATTTACACCCCACGCCCATGGCTTGTTGCTGTTGGCACTTGAAACAATACATCAGCTTCAGAGATGCATGAAAACTTGAAGAAAGTTTCAGTTTGCATACTAGCTAAGGAAATAAGGCTTTACACCGACCATACCATACCATAGTGTATAACGGTGAAACAATGAAAACTGGATAGGCTCAGTCAAATAGGGAGTGACCAAAGCGCAGAGCCTTCTTGCTAGTGCTGATCACTTCCCTTGACTGTCTGAGCTCACACTTGGCTGCAGTCAGCTCATTCTTCAGGTTCTTGGTCCTCAAAGTATCCCTGACCTTTCTGGAGGTCCCTAATCTTCTCCTCAATCAGATGCAGATCCTCATGGTCAGACTGAACTCCCGATGGTGCTAGAGCACAGGGCAAGTCATCCGGTAATGGTGAAGCGGAAGGTGTAGTGTGCCCCATCCTTGAACTGCTTCCCAGAACCAATATCATTTTCTGCAAGAGAGTAGTGGTTTAATTGGAGTGGTGAAAATCACTGGTGGAAATAGGAAACAAGTTTTGCTCCAAGTACCGCCAACGAGTATCAGGGAGCCCACAAAAGGTGTTGGTTGGACCCGTTCGCGGATGGCACCAACGGTGCCGCCGACCGAGCTCCAGATCCGGACCCTCCTGCGCGAGAACGCGCGCCAAAGTAGCGTAGCGGGAAAACTTTATTTTCCATGTATTAGAGCTCCAGAAGAGCCCCAATACCTCCCCCGATAGCAGATGTTATCTCTTCCTCAAGTCTGATGGTGTACAACTCCGGGAGAGGAAGTGGGGGTAGTCGTGGCGGGTATCCATCCCGTCCGATCTATCCTCCGCGTCGACCGCCAGAGAGGAGTTGCGGCAGGCGCCTCTGATCCGCAACAAGCAAGGCAGGCTCAACCTCCAAGATTTGCAGATGCTTGCAACTACATCAACGAACAAAGATGCCGACAAATTCCACATGTTAGATCAAAAGGAAACTCTGCATTTGATGCTGATTTTCGTGGTCGGGATCTAGTTCGTCGTGGTACTCTTTCTTCTGATCTTCCTTTTGTGGGTCAGAGAGAGCAGTATCCCTATGATAAATCTCATAGTCGGTAGGGGAATCAAGCAAGGGTGAGTAACTTTAACAGGCTTGCGGCTCTTGCTCCCCAAGGTCGTTCTGATGGTTTTGCTAGGGGAAATTTAGGCACTTGGAATAGGGATAGGTGGGCTCATCGATCTGAGTTGAGAGAAGAGGAATCAAAAGCTATGTTGGTGACAGAAGAATGGCCACAAATGTCAAAAATATTGATACATCATCTGCGGTTGCATGTAGTGTTGATCAAAATTAGGGTGTTGTTCGTCAGCGGCAACAACAAACTCATATAAGCTCTCAGGGTAATCTAGTGAACAGAAATGTTCACATTCGTGAAAATATGAATGAAGTGATGGAAGCTGGTGTTTTATGTGTCATATGTGGGGATGTGCATGGCAACAAATTTTATATCTCAGGAACCTCAACCTTGGGAAGCTGCAGCCCCCTTTGAGGGTGCAGCTGCCCTAGGTAATGGATTTTTTTTGTGATACCCGACATCAGAAATGCTGCTCCTAATAGAGAGAGAGTTTTCAAGCTGTGGTAGAAATGTGCAAGGAAATGTTTTTGCCAGACAAATTGAAGTGGAATTTACTCAGTGGACTGGTATTAGATGTACTTGGAGGTGGTATGCTAAACCTATGTCAGCCACTAGGTACTTGATGAGATTTTCCAGTTCTCTAGAGATATTGGTGCATGGGTACACTTTGGAGCTATAAATCTGCAGACTGTTCAAAATATTACAATTCAGGTAACACATTGGTTCCCTGGGTATGGTGCTACTGGTGACTTGGATGTAGCTTGGTTTCAAGTCAAAGGGATTCCTTTGGACAACAAAAATCGTCCTACTGCTTCCTATATAGGCAGTACTGGAAAGACCCTTATTATTGATAGGCATAGTCTGAAGAATGTGTGGAGTATGTGAGGATTCATGTAGGAAACGTGGATGTCTCTCTGGTTCATATTGTGGTACCTCATGTCAATATTAGGGATAGCTTCTATGACCTTGATTTTACTAGAGAGATACCAAGGGGCAGGAATAGTGGGAATTTTGTTGGCATCAATGACTAGAATGTGAGAATAGACAGAATCAAGTAGGGAACAATAATAACCAGCAAACTCCAAAAAGGGCTAGAACAGAAAACACTGGAAACTCAGCAAGACCAGACGGGCTTCACTCTTCTCCTAGAGGTTTCATGAGGGATGCTAGAAGAACATACGGTTCTACTATGGCTGGTCATTTGCATGCACATGAGGATAAGAAACTGGTGAAGGAAGTTGTTGGATGCATGGGGAAAGGAAAGCTGTGGAAACTGTTTCTACCAATGATAGTGATGATGAAGATGAATCTTTATCAACTAACCTAAGAAACCTGGGCTACTCGATTCCTAAGAATTTTTGACATGGAGAAGGCACAAGTAAGAATCAACAAGTGGACAAAGGGATACATGATGATCTGTTTCTCAAGTACATGGAGTTCATCAAACGTCCAAGGCTAATTGATACCTATGCTGTGCTGAACCCTGAATCCCATGTGGAGAAAGAGATTTCATATGAGGAATTCTTAAAACAGTTGCTTGAATCAAACAGTGACAAAAACTATGAATGGAGGCAACATTTAAATAGGCTTCCCGATGCAAATATAGAGCCTGTGGTGGAATCTCCTAAAGATACTTCTATGGAGACAAACAACAAATATTCTTCTGAGAGCAATGTTACTTTTTTTGGAGATGAGCATATATCAATATCACACGGATACCAATTACGCCCAGCCTCTGCAAAAACATATACTCTATTGGCAGTACGGATGCACACGACCGAAATAAGGAAGAAGAATTACAAAAAAAGAAAAGTCCCGCTATAGCGATTAGATCCTTAGTAGCAGCGACACTAACCCCACCGGAACAACACCAGAAGTCCAACATCTCCAATAGCGACACCTTCAAAAGGAAACAGAGCACAAGCACCGTCATCGCCCGATCAAAGATCATAGGTTTTCACCCTGGAGAAAGTTCTTGCTCATAAAACAATGCCTTCAACAAGGTCATTGTCAGGTGAAAGATCACGGATACCGCCTAGAGGGGGGGGGGGGGTGAATAGGTAGTTAAAAACTTTTACAAGATGTGGCTTACAAAGGCGGAATAAAACTAGTGTTTCTTTTGTCAAGCACAAAGCCTATACATACTAAGGTTCACCTATGTGCACCAACAACTTATGCTAAGCAACACAAGCAACAAAGTGATACAGAGATAGATTACTTGAAGCACGAAGGCTATCACTATGTAAAGTGCATAAGTAAAGAGCTCGGGTATAGAGATAACTAGGCACACGGGGACGATGATATTTTACCGAGTTCCTCCCAACAAGGGAGTACGTCATTGGAGGAGTGGGCGGTACTAAGACCACCAACGCCACAAGAGGCCTCACCCTATTCTCCCGAGCACCTGCCGCAAGGCAAGCACCCAATCCACTATGGAACACTTGAGGGTGGTCACCAAACCCGTACAAGATTGGGGCAATCTCCACAACTTAATTAGAGGCTCCCAATAATCACCATCAAGGCCACAATATTGGGGAAAGCTCCACAACTTAATTGAAGGCCCCAAGAACATGCCACAAAGGCCACACAACCGTCTAGGGTTCCAAGAACTCAAGAGGGACAATCTTATTGATTTCACCAACCCAATCCTCCGAGGATAACTCAAACGGATGCACCTAATGCAAATGGCAAGAACACCACAAAGATGCTCCAATCCTTCACTCTCAAGTTCCAACAAAGCTACTAAAGCAATTGGGGGAACAAGAGAGGAAGAACACAAGGAGAACACCAAATCCTCGAAGATCTAGATCCCAAAGATTCACTCACAAAGAGATGATATGGTTAGGTCAAAATGTAGATCTAGATCTCCTCAATCTTCCTCTCAAATATGTGCAAGAATCATTGGAGGGGAAGAAAGAAATCAAGCTCAAGGAGGGTCAAAGCAATGGGGGAAAAAGCTTGAAGAAAATAGGAGAAGAGCTACCCAAAAAAGAGAGAGAAATCTTATATAGGGGAAAAGGAAATCTGCCCGTTGGGGGGCCAAAACGTGACCTGGGCCGGTACTACCGCCCAGCCTGCAAGCAGCCTCAGGAGAGTAGGTCAACGCAGGAAAGCGAGGCTTGGCGATCGAGCGAGCTGACGCGGGAAAGCGAGCGAAGCAAAAGGGGATCGGGAGCGATCGAGCTGGAGCGAGGTGAGGCGTTGCACGCACGAGGAAGGCCGAGAGTGAGCGGCGGCCGCTGGAGAAGGACATGCGAGCTGGGCGTGGGACGACCCGGTAGTACCAGGCAGGCCGGCGGTACTACCGCGATGGGCCGGTAGTACCGGACAGCACAGTCGAGCCGAATAGAGGCCAGCGAAAATGAGTTTAGTACCGCCTAGTAGTGCACTCGGTAGTACCGGACAACCCAAAAACTGCCTTTTTTGTTTTCCTATTTAAATCAAATATAGGGCAAACTTCAAAATGCAATATCTAGAACTTCAAAATATTGGATACCACCAAGTGAGAATGTATCAAGAATTATAATGTCATACCTCCCTTGGTGAGGATTCGGAACACCTCCAAGATCAAAACCACAATAAGATATAAAAGGGAGATCAGTTTTTGAAGAACTAGAGCTTGTAATGAACACAAGCTCTAGAACCAAACATGGATAAGATCCAACAAACAACCAAAAAGATGATGCTAAGAATGCAATGGTTTGAGCTCTCTCCGAAAGATATGATTGAGCTACTCGCTCGAGAGTCCCTCTTGATAGTACGGTTATCTATCCTAAACCCGGTCTTCCAACAACCAACAAGAGACCAGCAAAAGGGAAAACTTATCAAGATTATACATTTGCCTTGAGCAATCCACTTGAGTACGATGTAGACGATCTTGTCCTTCTCAAGATGGAACACCTTTCTTGATTGCTCTTGCATGAGCTTGCTTGATGAAGACTTGCAATTTGCTCCCCCATACATCATGGGGAAACCTCTAATTTAACCTTGTCTTCATCGATCCATGATCACCGAGGGTGACAAGCATCAAACATGAGATCTTTTAGAGATGGTCCATTTTGAGTTTGCACAACACTTATTCTTATTCATTTCTTCTACCTTGAAGTCAACACATGCTCCAAGCAATGCTAATGGACAATTTCTACAAGTGTAACTTAATACACACATTAGTCCATATAGATTGTCATTAATTACCAAAACCACACATGGGGCCCACATGCTCTTTCAACAGGCACAACCAATTAAGGCCAGACCTTGGATTTTCACCCTGCAAGGTAAGACTGTGAACTCCTCCTGTATTGCCGCCCTCACTTTCCGATGTCGCTGCTACAATTCTTGAATCACCAAGACAATTCCTCATCGCCACCAGGACTCGAGCCACCATAACTAGTCCACAAATCCTGGCTTCCATGACATTCTCCGAACACTGACTTTACCATGGAACTAAAGACATGTTCCACGATGGCACCAGACTACAGAGCTTCGCCTCGCTCCCTCTGAAACCAAATGGTCCGAAAAATAATGCTTGCGAGCGAACGAATCCCATCTGTTCCAGCAAGCTCCAGGCAGGAATCGCCCATGGGAGTTTGTCGGTGGAGCCTTCGGGAACATGACACTAACACCAGATCTATAGAAACAGGCTGAAGGCATATCTTAGTCTTGGCATGAGAGAAACCCTAGGACCACGCCCCTGCCAGCGGATGCAACCCGTGCCACCATCCATCGAGGGAGAACCACCATCAAAGCCCGAGGCCGCCGCCCTGGCTTCCAGGGCAATGTTACTGATTCTAACTATATCCAAACTTCTATGATGCACTCCTCTGTAGTGCAAATCTCTGAATTGTCCCCTAGTAATGATGCTCCTAATAGAGAAAATCGTACTATAAGAAATGTGGTTTTGGCAATTCCAACTTCTGAACAACCTGCTCTCACTAGAAACAGTGCAAGGATTCAAAATGCTGCAGATGCTCATATGCCTATTCTTGAAAGATCCATGAACCATATTGCTGCAAGAGACGAAGGTAACAAACTTATCCAATCTGCTAATTCTTTTTTGTGATGTCTAATGAATCAATCTATGATAAATCTTTAGAGTGTGGTATTGATGTTACAACTCTACCTATTGAAAGCATTCACTTAAAGAGAGACTTAGATACCGCTAGGAATAATCTTATAAATAAGAAAGAGTCTCTCGTAAATGATAATAATAAGAAAAATAGTTCTAATGATTTGGGGAAAGACTCTTTATTGGAGAATAATCATAGTTCTAGAGAGGATGTGGATGAGGGAGTTGTGATTGATGGGGATGATCTTACCCCTGTCATATACAAAAAGAATAAAAAGATTTAGAGGAAGAATTTGTCAAGAAATATCAGTGTGTGTTCCTCGGTAGCACCAAAACACTTAGTAAGACAAACAAGATCACCCTTTGAGTTATATCTTGGTGGGTCCTAGGACTAGAAATCAAAATATTAAATTTAAATGATTGGTCCCTTTATGAACTGTAGAGGGGTAGGGAAAAAAGTTCTTCTTTTTGTTTTAGAGAAATTTTATCCGAGCATAGTGTAGACTTTATTGGACTTTAAGAAACAATATAATCGCTACTTCCTTGAGACACACGACCCATCTCCATGTCTGTTGTCGCTAGCGCGCTGAACGTCCACTGCGACTCGACGGTCCTAACCGCTACTTCCTTGGGACGCACAGATCGTCTCTGTGTTCGTCGCCGTTACCGCGCCGAACGTACACTTTGACTCAATAACCCTAACCGCTGCTTTCTTGGGACGCACGGCTCGTCTCCGTGTTCATCTTTGCTAACGCACCGAACGTCCACTCCGACTGGACAACCCTAACCGATGCTTCCTCGGGACGCACGAATCGTCTTCGTGTTCGTCGCTACCGTGCCGAACGTCCACTCCGACTCGACATCCCTAACCGCTACTCCCTCGGGACGCTCGGCTCGTCTCCGCGTCCGTCATCTCAAACACACCGAACGTCCACTCCGACTCGACGTCCCTAACCGCTTCATCCTCGGGATGCATAGCTTGTCTCTGTGTCCGTCGCCGCTACCGCGCCGAACGTCCACTCCGACTTGATAGCCCTAACCGCTGCTTTCTCGGGACGCACGACTTGAATCCGTCTTCGTTATCGCTACCGTGCCGAACATACACTCTGACTCGACAGTCATAACCGCTGCTTTCTCGGTACGCACGACTTGTCTCCGTGCCCGTCATTACTATCGTACCGAACGTCCACTCCGACTCGACAGCCCCAACCGCTGCTTCCTCGGGATGCACAACTCATCTTCGTGTTCGTCGCTATTATCGCGAAGAATGTCCACTCCGACTCAACAACCCTAATTGTTGCTTTCTCGGGACGCACGAGTCGTCTTCGTGTCCGCCGCCGTTACTGCGCCGAACGTCCACTCCGACTCAACAACCCTAACCGTTACTTTCTCGGGACGCACGGCTCGTCTCTGTGTCCGTCGCTATCGCCCCGAATGTCCACTCCGGCTCATCTGCTGCTTAAAAAACGTTTGTGTTAACCTAGTAGTCCCTCCGTCTAGAAATAAGTGACTTGGATTTATTTATATTCCCATTTATCATGTTTTAGTGTATGGATATGTATGAATCTAGATAAACCCGAGTCACTTATTTCTAGACGGAGGAAGCATATAAATTAATATAAATTATTGATCATCTGCATGAATCGATTACTATGCAACACTTAATGCACTTATCGAGTGAGGTTATGACCGATGAAATTTATACCAAGATAGCCTAACCTTTGGTCCAAAAATGCCAGATTATCCTATCCCGCGTCACAACATGCCAGCTAGCTAGTTGTACAAATTACTTGGTACTACTTCCCGTAGACTGAAACTAAGCTGGTGACAGAAAAGGAAACAACACGCAAGCCGAAAAGGGAATAGGAAAGCGTACGTGACCGCGCTGGGTTGCGAGGAACCATGGCCACAGTCACCCGCACAAGAGCAGCCCGTTCGGTTTTAGTCTTCCTTTGGTCCGTTCTGAAAACTTTGCTTCAAAGTGGCTTTAAGGCAGGTACAGTGATGTAGTAAGGTATAGCAGGGAGAGAGTGTGTTGGAGGCTGCTTAGACTGGTCATAGTGGAGAGTAATTTAGAAAAATAACATGTATATGTTACTGATCTAAGTTACTATCCTCGTAGTGAAAAATAACTTAGTTGTGGTAACATGCAATATCATATTAATTAGGTTGTTGTTCGACGATTTTGTGTGTGTTTATGTTTTGCATGAACACATTGGAATGGTTGTGAGAATCAAGGATCAACTAAGAGTTCAGATAGTCTTGAGGAGGCAATACTGGAAAAGATTTAATTATAGCATATATACACGGGCCAATACAAGATGAGTAGGCATGCATGGGATATGAATTATTCTTCACATACATGCACTCGTGTTTCTGGTTGATGGATTGCTTGCAGGCGTGCATCCATGGATTCAACCATCGATCGGCCGGCCGGGAGAAGACCAACAAGCGGACGTGACAAGAGTCCCATAACGTAGGACTGGCCAAATATTTTGCTAGCTGTGTCACGAAAATGCTCTAGAATTCCCAGAGATAATATTTTGAACGGAGCCCGGCGTCGATCGGAGAAGGGCCCACCAAACAGGAAAAGTACTAATTGCCTAGCTGATGAACTGATGGATTTTTACACGTACACGAGATAGTCCATTTGCTGAATCCTACGCGTGCTCAATCGATCGGACGGGAGCAGACCCACGCCGAGACGTGACAGGGAAGAGTCCTGTACGGTTTAAACCTGTCAGGAGTTCATCACGTATTAATCTCAAAGTGGGCCCAACTGATGTTCTACAAGCTCTTGAGATAAATATTTGAACGGGTTATCGGACGGAGATAAGGCGGTGCAGCGGACGAAAGGATTAGCTCCGCAAGTCACGGCCTCGTCCTCATCTGACGCAAGGCCGCTGCCTATATAAAGAGACTCCTCAACCTGGAAAGAGGGGAGAAGAATCGGAGAAGAAAAAGAGGGGCACCAGAGCAGATCGCATCGGGAATCAAGGGAAGACGCACCCGGCCGGAGGACTCTGGAGAAGACTCGACGCACGCAGCTGCTAGGATCAAGAGGAGGAGGACGACCATGGACGCGAGGGCGACCTTCCCCAATGGTGAGGTTCTTGTATGATGTTTTTCTTCTCACAGCTAGCATGGTGGATGGGGACCGCACATGGACGCCGCGGAGCTCGCCTACGTCCAGCCTATGTCGCATCCGCGGGGAGCTGGAGTTGATGAAGACGACGCCGCCGGATCTCGCCAAGACGCCGCCCGCCGATGGAGCTCGCCGTGCCTAGGAGCAGCCCGTCGACCGGTGCATTCGACATGCCCACGAAGCTCATCAAGACGCCACTCGCTGTCAGAGGTCGTCCCGCCAGGACGCTGCCCGCCGGCCATCGCACCAACGAAGCTCGCCACCGCCGCTGTTGGCCGGAGGCATGGACCAACCCACGTCCTGTCCGTCGGAAGCCGGAAGCCTGAGTTGAGTTGATGGAGCACGATGGCATGGAAGCCCCGACGCTGCCGGAGTATGCCAAGGAGCAGCCCGTTGGCTGGTGCGCGCCCACGCCGTCTGAGCTCGCCATGCCAGGACGCCGCCCGCCGTGGAGCTCGCCACGCCAAGACGTTGTTCGCCGACAGAGCTCGCCAGGAGGCCGCCCGCCATTGGAGCATGCCAGGAGGCCGCCCGCCATTGAGTTCGCCAAGACGTCACCGGAGCTGCCGAAGACGCTGCCACAGAGCCGTCAACATGCAGCCTCCCGTGCACTCCATCACGCACGGTCCCAAGTTCCGGCGTACAGGAGCGGCCTGGTGCAGCTCGCCGGCAGGTGCAAGTATTGGTGCTGGCACGATCGGTCCATAGCTGTCATCATCGGCACGACGTACATGGATGGCCTCAGCAGTCTAAAGAGCAGATGAAGCAAAGAAGAGATACGTGCAGGACCAAGACGGCGTACAGGACTGAGCCCCATCCACGGCCGTGATATACATGCAGCTCGTCACTCGGTGTTCAGGTCCAGAGTCTAGATTGGCGTACAGCTCTTCCTAGCTGGCGGGACGACACCATGGCTACTCGGAGTTTGGCGTACAGGTTCTGAAGCAGCTGACTTGCAGTCTTGCACACCGGAGCAGCTCGACGACAGGAGCAAGCACACATACTGAGCTACTCGTGTGTACACGTGAGGTGCTCTTATGCATGTCACATGCAAATGGATGAGCGCCTACTTGCATAGGACATGCGCCGGCGAGCAGGTTCACTGCGCGAATCAACACTCTCTCGACACCACCACTCCGTGATCATGTGAGGCGGAGTCTTCGACTATGCCGGCTGCCATAAACTCGGCGCCGTGCCGAGATGAAAGAGCCGACCACACCGGCCATGCCGACATGAGCGCGCGTCGGTTTTATACCGATGCTGGTCTCTTAATAAAATACTCTGGCGAGGCATACCCCTTGCACAGCCCGACAAAGCCGCAAAGTCGTCAAGAAGTCCTAACCAAGCGGACTACATCATGCTACTTCAACAACATCATCATCGCCGTTCAAGACCGATGAGGCGCGACGGCGAGGGCGGGCGAGGCCACAGCAAAGGCCGCGCTTTCAGCGGCACGTGTACCGGCGAGGACACGGGCTCTGCCGCTGCCCACACACACTACCACAATCTATATGCATGCAGTATATAAAGCGAAGACGACGAAGACGGCCAAACGGCTTAATCGGAGGTGTCTCGCGGCGTAACCCGCGGGAGTAATTAACCGGGAGCCTTCCGAGGCCCTGGGAACCAGGAGACTGCAATCGCTATTGTTAGGCAGGCCGCGCTAGTAGGCCACGGAGCGCAACATCGGGAATTGTATTTGTTATCTCATATGATTAATAAAATACCGTACCCTCCTCTTTTGTTTTCTTTGTGTATTTCCGATACACTGGCACGACCGCACTACTAGGAAACAGCCTATAGATAGACAAGATATTCAGTGGCGCATATGCAAATCATGCGCCACAGGAAAACATCAGTGGCACACCAGAAAGCATGCGCCACAGAAGATTGGCAGTTCTGTGGCGCATTCTGCAGAGTATGCGCCACAAAAGATTGGTGGGACCCGCCAGCCGGGGTGGATTGATCCAAGTTCTGTGGCGCATTCTGCGATATGCGCCACAGAAGAGGCAACTTCTGTGGCGCATATTTTCTTATGCGCCACAGAAATTGGAGGTGGGCCCCACAGAGGGAATCTAATTCACCCACTTCTGTGGCGCATATGGACTTATGCGCCCCAGAAGATTCAGCATTTGTGGCGCATTTCCTCCATATGCGCCACAGATGAGGGCGTCCAGATCCATGTTAAAAAAGGTGACAAAAGCTAGCTCTTATCTATCCACCACCACCCATTTCACATCTCTACCTCCTCCCAACTCGTCTTCCTCCTCCCTCACACCCCATCTTGCCCATAGTTTCTCCATTTTTTTATAACTAAACCTACTTTAATCCATAGATTGGTAAGTGGAAGCTTCGCTCCAACTTCTAGATCTAAAAGTTCCTTACTTTTCTCTCACACATCTCTATTTGTTTACTAATTTCCTCTCCATCAACCTGTAGATCTATTTGTCCACACTCTCTCATCGCGCGGTCTCGTCTCGCCATTATTGTGTCTACTAGGTGAGTACTTGGCCATGAACATGTAGGTGAAGCTTGTCGCGCGGGCGGTGTGTGTGTGCGATCCATGGCGAGACGATGCTTGTGTGGTGCATGAATGTTTGCAATGGGAGGAAGTTTTTTGTTGCTTGCTTGTTGTTGTCGGGCCCGGCCGGTGTGGTTGCATGGATGTTTGCCGAAATGTTGATTCATTTCCATTTCGGCAAATTTTTGCACTACCCATATGTCCTAATTTTAGGAAAGGTCATGCCGAATTTTTTTCGGCTAGCATTCATGCATGTGTGTGTTCATATGGTGTGGTTCTCACCTATACTCTCTGTTTTGACCGCTCAGGCAACCATGGTCCTCACGATGAGCGAAGGTCAAATTGCTAGGTACAAGAAAGGCGTGAAGGAGGACATGATTCTGAACAACAAGACCATGATAAGATGTCCATGTCGAACATGCAAACTGCAGCGCTGGATCGACCCTGAATCTGGACAATTGGAGGGTCACCTGCTCAGGCACGGTTTCATGCGCGACCTCAATGAGGCGCCGACAGGACATGGTGGTGGTCACGAAGACGTGGGCAGGCGAGAAGACAAAGAGTCTACCGGGCATGATCATCATGACGAAGGAGATGCCAGCAGGCATGATCATCATGACGAAGGAGATGTCGGCGGGCATGATCAGCATGGAGAAGGAGATGGCGACGGGCATGATCATGATCATGAAGAAGGAGAAGACGCGAACACACACATGCTACTAACTTCGGTCTTGCAGGACCCTTATGTTCAAGAACTGCTCCTCAAGGAGACGAGCAACGACAAAGCTGCAGCCAGAGAGAAAGCCAAGCTGGCCCAAATGGAGGTAGACGGGATAAATCCATTGTATCCTGGGTGTCGCCTCGAGAATACACGTCTGAGTATAACGCTCAAGGCTCTGGAGATGAAGGCCGAACACAAATGGACCGATGTGAGCTTCAACGCGAACATGGAATACTGCCACGACCGACTTCCTAACGGGAACACATTGCAAACAAGTATCAAGGAGGCCAAGAAAATCGTGTGCCCTCCCGACCTACCACACATTAAATACCACACATGCATCAATGATTGCGCACTTTATCGGAACGAGTACGCGGATAGAACCACATGTCCGGCATGTGGCCAATGACGGTACAAGAGAGGGAACAAGAAAGTTCCTTGAAAAGTGGTATGGTACTTTCCTATCACCCCCCGTCTGCAGCGATATTTCGTAGATCCTAAGGAAACAAAGCTCATGCAATGGCACGCGGAAAGAGAGAAACCTGAAGATGATCCAGAGAAGGGCAAGATCCTGACACACCCTTCAGACGCTAGCTAGTGGAATGCATTAGACATCGAGTTCGAAGAGTTCGGGGGCGATGCAAGGAACGTCAGGCTGGGTATGAGCACCGATGGACTCAATCCTTTTGGAAACCAGAGTAGCACGCATAGCACCTGGCCCGTGTTTGTATGGCCGTACAACCCCCCCCCCCCCCCCCCCCCCCCCCCCCCCCGTGGCTATGCACGAAGCAAAGGTATGTACGCATGAGCATTCTTATTCAGGGGCCGAAACAACCAGATATCGATATGCATCTGTATCTCGGGCTATTGAGAGAGGAGTTAGCTAGCTTGTGGGAGACGTCGGCCCGTACGTGGGACGCCTACACTAAAGAATATTTCCATCTGAGAGTCGCGTTACTCACGACCGTGCAGGACTATCCTGGTTATGCATATGTATCAGCCCAGGTGAACCACGGACACAATGCATGCGTCAAGTGCATGGATGAGACACCGCATCTCCAGCTACCAAGGGATCCCGAGTCTTTGAAAACCGTGTTCCAAGGTACTCGAAAGTGGCTCCGCATGGATCACCCGTGGAGAAAACGTGGTGACCTATTCAATGGTAAGGACGAGCTCGAAAGAGCCCCGCGTCCGAGGAGCGACGAAGAAATCGAGGAGCTTTTGAATAATTGGGTAGATTGCCCTGCGCCTGGAAAAAAATGACCGAGGACAAAGCCGCTGCTGGGTGTATGGAAAGAAAGGTCTGTTTTCTAGGACCTGCCGTATTGGAAGGTCCTTCACACTCCCCATAGCCTCGATGTAATGTACATCACGAAGAACGTTACCGAGAGTCTGCTTGGCACTCTACTAAACATGCTAGAGAGGACCAAGGATGGGCCGAAAGCAAGAAAGGATCTTAAATTGCTTGGCATAAAGAAAGATCTTTAGTACCCTGATAGTGATGATGATGATGATGATGATGATCAGACGGAAGGGACTCAAGGTCGCCGCAAAAGAGTTAAGAAGAATGAAGTGGTGCTTCCCGCTGCCTGCTTCACTCTGAGTCTGGAGGAGCTCGAGCAGTTTTTCAGGTGCCTCTTAGGAGTGAAAATTCCTCACGGTTACTCGTGGAAGATAAGAAGATATCTGGACGTGGCGAAGAAGAGGTTCGGTGGTATGAAGTCTCACGACTGTCACGTGCTGATGACGCAGATACTCCCCATTGCGATCCATGGGATAATGGACGAGCATGTCCGTGAGACGTTGTTTGGCCTCTATAACTTTTTCAACGTCATATCTAGGAAGTCGATCGGTGTGAAGCAGCTCGACAGGCTACAGGAAGAGATCGTGATGATACTATGCGAGCTTGAGATTTACTTCCCGCCCGCATTCTTTGAAATCATGGTGCATCTGCTTGTACATGTCGTGGACGACATCATCCACCTCAGGCCGACATTCCTGCACAACATGATGCCATTTGAAAGGCTAAACGGTGTCATCAAAGGATTCGTTCGCAATAGGTCTCGTCCAGATGGAAGCATAGCCAAGGGCTTTCTGATCTACGAGTGCATCTCCTTCTGCCAGAATTATCTAACCACCGAGAACGAGGATGTTGGAATACCCACAAAGAAGCACCTCGGTAGGCTCGGTGGATATGGTCACCGTGAGGGCTGCCGCTCACTGCATGTCGGCATTGATGGCCGACACACTGATTTTGAAAGGGCACACCGAGTCATGTTACAACACATTGAAGTGGTCGGCCCTTGGGTCGAAGAGCACAGAAGCTTAATCGAACAGGAGTACGCCGACCAGGGCCGGCCGAGGAAGAAGGGAGACGTAACCAAAGAGCACAACTCTAGCTTCATGGGTTGGTTCAAGAAAAGGCAACTGGACAATCTCCCACAGACGCCTTCTACGGAAGATCAAAAACTCATATTCTCCTTGTCGTAGGGCCCAGGGCACAAGCTAAGGACCTATCAATCATACGACATAAACGGTTACAGATTCTACACTGAGGAAAAGTACAGGAATAACGAATATCAAAACTCAGGAGTAACTATGTTATCCTTTGCTGATGACGAGACTACTGTGATGGAAAGATTATACGGAAGGATCGAGGCGATATGGGAGCTCGACTACTGTGGAGAGATCGTACCGATGTTCCGTGTTAGATGGGCCAAGAACATGGAAAAATAAGGCCGGTATTTCACCACAATGGTTATACCAGATGCCAAATCGACGAAGAACGCCTCCGCAAAAAATGAGCCTTGGGTACTCGCTAGCCAAGTTAATCAATGTTTTTTTATTACCGACCCGTCAAAGCCCAACCGTGTTGTAGTTAGGAGGGGCAAGAGGAGCATCATCGGAATGGAAGGAGCCGCCAACGAGCAAAATTTCGACAAAAACGGCGACCCGAAGATCGAAGAGGAATTCGACAAGTACTTCGACATGCCTACTACTACTAAAATAAGAAGGAAGACCACACTGCCTACTAAAGGTTGTCCATACACAAGAAGAAATCTCAAAGTGCACGGGCTAAAATATTCAACCGCGACGAAAAAGGACAAGAAGATTGTGAAGAGACACTACCAATTGTGTGAATTTTTGGTGTATTAATTCGTGTGGGTATAATGTGATATTAGTGTGGGGGTATTAGTTAGAGACTAAAACATATAATGTGATATTCGACAAATTCACATTTATGTGTGACGAGCACACACATATATATATAATATATATATATATGATTTGGGAGGGTTTTTTGAATAAATATGCATGTGTATGTGCTTGGTTTTAAATATATTTGTAACATATCATTTTTAAATAAAGATTTTTTTTTGACCCAACCAGGATTCGAACCTGGCTGCCACAGGTCTCTGAATATGCATCATAACCACTAGGCTAGTGTGTGTTTGCTATCCAAGTACAGTCTCGCGCCGTTTATTTGGCTAAGTGCCTAGGTTCTGTGGCGCATTACTCCGAAATGCGCCACAGAAACCCAGAGAATTTTCTGTGGCGCATTTCAGAGTAATGCGCCACAGAACCTTGGTACTTAGCCAAAACGGCTCGCCCCTTCTCCTTTTCCCCTTCCACTTTCTTTTCCTCCATCGGAGCCCGCCCCCATCGCCTCTCTGTCGTCGCAAACCCTAGCACCGGAGCCCTAGCAGAGGAGGAGCCGCCGGAGGAGGAGTCGCCGCGCTGGAGCCCGGCACCCTCGTTTGCCGGAGCCCTAGCCACCGCTGCGCCGGAGCCCTAGCAGCCTGTGGAGGAGGAGTCGCCGCGCCGGAGCCCGCCACCCTCGT
The DNA here is from genome assembly GCA_910589775.1 of Avena eriantha. Lineage (NCBI taxonomy): Eukaryota > Viridiplantae > Streptophyta > Magnoliopsida > Poales > Poaceae > Avena > Avena eriantha. The sequence goes on from OU342740.1 coordinate 21,071,730, forward strand.
CGTCGTCGACCACCGCAGCCATAGCACCGAAGCACGGTTCGTCCCTCCCACCCCCACCCCCTCTGATGCTCCCCTGCGACTCTGCCCCTGCGACTGATGCTCCCCTGCGACTGATGCTCTGCGACCATGACTGATGCTCCCCTACGACTCTGCCCCTGCTACACCACCTCTGCTCTTCTGTTCGGCCAAATGTATCTAGGTTAATTTCGTTTGTGTTCATGTAGAGTGTCCAGGCTTGACAAATTAACTCTCTGGTGTACATATAGGCAAGGGTGCTTAGTTGCTGACAGTTACTTTGGGTTTCGAGTTTTGCATGTTTGGTGAGGTGTGGTGCTTCCTAAGTCCTGCAAATGGCAAGGATGCACATGTATCGATCTGTTCTGGGCAAGCTGTTGGCATCTTGGTTGTGGTTTTGATATATGGGAAATGAAATGCCTCAAAAAAGAGAGAGAAAGAAATACTATGAAAGATCACACAAAAAAAAGGTTGTCCATCTAGCGCTTGGTGTTTGCACAAGTGTTCGCCTGTTCTGCTTCTGTGAATTTTAGTTTAATAGTCATGTATATTGATCTGTCCTTCCTGTGCAGTGTGGAAATATTAGTATCTAATCTGTTAGTATCTACAGTTTAACTAATACAAAGTTAGTATCTACATCTGTTAGTGATCAGGACATTAGTTACCTTGTAGGCCTAAATAACAAGGGGTTTGGGGAGTTGTTCACCTAGTGCTTGTTAATTAAGTAAGTGGCTATGGAAGCTAAAATATAGTGTTGGTTTATGGAAGAGAATTTTAAGATGTAAGTAAATTAAGAATGGTTTAGTTAGTGGTCACTGCATGGTGTTAGTGGCCCTTGTGTGGGCTCATCCTGTTGTGCATATTTAAGTCTGAACAAATGAATGAGAAAAGTATGGGCCCTAGATTTATCATTGTGCTTTGTTTTTGTTATGGTATTGCTAGAGGGAGGTTTTCTTCTCCATACATTCCTCTGTGTTTTACTCTAGTGGTCAATGACACTAGAGAATGATGTGCAGCTTAGGGTTTCCCAGAATTCTGTTTATGATCATACTATTCTGTTCTTGATGTTCTTCAAGTGCTTACTGCTGATAGTAACTGCTGGGATTACTGCTGTTTATATGGTGTTGTTTGATATATATGATGTTGGGATCATATTATTATATGGTGTTGTTTGATATATATGGTGCTGGGATTACTGCTGGGATTATATGATGCTGGTATTATTTGGTACTATATGGTGCTATTTGATTCAATGGGGCTGTGGATGGGGGTTGTGAATGGGGCTGTGGATGGGGCTATTTTCTTGTGTGTGAATGTTGCAGGGATTTCATTTGAGTTGCCCATTTCTCCCAAAGTGTCGATTCACTTCCGTTTCGGTTGAGAAATGGGCACTCCTAGGTCAAAAAATTAGCAAAGGTCATGCCGAATTTTTCGGCCGAGATTTGTGCTAACTTTTTGCCTTTTTAAAATAGAGTAGTGCAAACATGTCGGGCAACAAGGAGTCTGGCCCTTCTAAGCACATGATCAACATCGAAGAACAAGCTAGACAGGCCAACCAGTCATTCTGGCGGGGGTCCCAACAGGAGGAGGAGGAGGCAACCGTCGCCAGAGCTGCTAGGGCCAATGAGGGCGGAGATCCTGATTACGAGGGGGACGAAGACGACTACGATGGAACTAGTGAAGGCGGTGACGAAGAGGATGACACCACCGATGGCGGCGAGCGCACGGATGGCGGCGAGCGCACGGATGGCGGTAGCGGCAACCCGACCGCTTCTCAGAAGAAGAAGAAGAAGAAGAAGGAACAGAAGGAGCGGAAGGTGCCAGTGCTCGCCACCGTCTGTGATGAGTTCACTGAGGTCACAGAAAGTGGCCAACCCATTGTGCCAGAGGCGATTGCTAAAGGGTACGACCTGCAACTTGGGTGCATCGTCCGGGAAAGCATGTCGATCAACACGAAGTACATCAGACATGCTGACAATGCAACTTTGGTCGATAACCTCCTTAAGAATCTTCACAAGCGATACAGATTCCCAGAGCGGTTTAGAAACCTCGAGAGAAAGAACCCGGTGAACAAACTAGCCCTCACGAAGATGAGCAACGCCTTGAGCAGATGGAAAACCTGGGTGAAGAATAGCATTGACAAAGGTGAAAGCTGGGAGGTTATTAGTAAGAAAAATCCGATGCTCGACGAAGAGGAGTTTAGGATATTCAAAGCGGTTATAGCTACCGCTGACGCTATAAAATGGACTCAATGGGGAAGGAGTATGCGGGAACAGAACATAGGTAACCACCACCTTCGAAGCGGTGGTTACAGGGGAAACATGCCATTTGGGACAAGGAGGACGCCGAGCTTGAACGCCTTGGTAAATACAACCCTTGGCTTAAAATCAGGACTTGCAGCTTAGGCAATTTGTTCGGGCCCGCTACTACCTGGACAAGGAAACAGGGGAGTTCATCACCGATGATCCGGAGGTGAAGGAATTCGAGAAGAAGCTGGTAAGGAATTTATCACCGATCTCAAGTCTATTGCGTTCTAATTAAGATAATGAAGTCAAGAATCTAAATGGGTTCACCTTTCCTTGTCTCTATAGGAGGAGGAACTGAATGCTACTGCCACAGAGTCGTCCTAGGATTCAACGGAGCCGTGGGACACGGTTTTCAACAGGGCGACCAATGCTTACAAGAAGAGGGACAAGGGGGTGCCACCGTCCTCAGCTGGCCGTGTGTCCGGCTTCGGTACGAGCATGAAGTTCAAGGAGTACTACAAAGAGGACGCCAAGAAAAGAAGGGAGAGGAAGAACCAGGATAAAGCCGTTGTTGCAGAGCTGAAGATGAAGGTGCAGACACTGGAGGAGAAGGCGGTGGACGAGAAAACGGTGGACAAGTTAGTGGAAGAGAAGCTCCGCTCGATGATCCCCTTTGAGTTTTTCGAGGGGCTTACTGCTTGGAATGCGGGAGGTCGACAGGGGCCGATACATCTGCCTAGCTTAAGCGGCAGCAACTCGGGCATCAATGTTACCATGTCGCCGGACCTGGTGACCTCACCGGCCGTCAACGTCGGGACGCAGCCGCTCATTTTGGTCACACCGACGCCCCCTCCCGCCAAAGATACCAATAAGGCGCAGCCGACGGCGGTGGTGCTTTGTGAGGCACCCGAGCGGGAGATTGCAGATGATGATAGGCCGGCCGCCGGCATCGGCCGTGTCTCTACATTAGCCGAGATCCACACCATCACCAAGGTAACTAATTAGTTAGTGCACGTAATCTCCTTTATGCGTTTGATGCATGACTGCTGCCATCTCATGACGCCCAACGACATGTTTTTGCCTCAGGACACTTCTTGCGTACTCCTGCTTAAATATGTCGGCGGTGAGTTGAAGGATGTTGCCAAGGGCACTCTTATACAACCGGCGAGCCACACGATGCACAACAATCCAATGGACGATGACGTGATGAGGGTCAGGTTGGCTCGGGTGTTGCCAGGGTGCGACGACATGGACCCCCCCTTTCAACCTCAGGGAGCCGACAAACACAAGACCCTTGGGGAATGCTACAACTGGCCCTTGACATGGCCGAAGATCCAGATTCATCTTGCGGGGGGGGGGGGGAGCACCGGCGCCACCTCTCGACCGATTGCCCGGCCACCACCTCGGAAGCCAGTAGCCGTCGTCGTCGTCGCCACCACCAGCCGTCACCATCAACTCTTGGCAGTGTGTGCACCGCCACATGGCAAAGACGTTGTGCCGCAACCGCCGTCACCCCCCAGCTACCACCACCACATGATGGCACCCATAAGATGATGATGAATTGGTCAACGTTGACGACTTCATCAACACCAGCGCTGCCAAAGGATTGTATATGCCTTCTGTGGATGAAGAACCCTTCATAGCTCGCGACGACCATCAAGCTGGTCGGCCCAATACATGCATGCAGCGCTTGGTCTTCCATGGCCTTTCTCAAGAGACGCCTCCGGCCGCCGATCCACCACAAGAGAAACCAAGATTGGTTTTCATCCCCAACACACTCCGAAAGGCGACTGATGAGCAGATGGCAGTGGCTGACACTGCTGTGAAGAAGAAGCACTACAAGAAGAGAGGTAATAATAATAAGAAGAAGGGTGCGAGCCAGCCTCTTCCGAAGAGGATCTGGGGTCAGGACGCCGTCGTCGTACCATCCACACAATTTGGCTTGCCCCGAGTGCATGTAGCTGGTGATCCGATATTGACTCCGAATATAATCCACATTGTGATTTGGAGCCATGTTAACTTTGCACGAGGGTGTCAAGACACTAGAGGGCCTCCTTCTTAAAGACGAAGATCCAAATTACCCAGTTTTCGCGGCCAAGGTGCCATTGGACGGGCTTCGTCGACGAACCCCCTGCGGATATATTCTTCATAGCGTTCGAGGACATATTCAAGCTGTTTCTCACGAAACGGCTAGACTATAACTTGGTCCGCTTATATGCCCCTAATTCTGGCGATCATGATCAAGAGAGAAAGTACCCCGGAAATCGCGATAGTTGATCCCTACTACATGCGAGACAGCCAGTTGGTCGAAGGATCAGAGACACGGACCAAGGCGACGGCGTACCTCGAGAAGTTCATGGTGGACAACAAGATGAAGGGCACACTTCTTTTGCCTTTCTTTCCCGAGTAAGTACACACACTCGCTCATCGCCACTGTAACTTATGCATTTCTTATAGATTTCTTACTTTGCTCTTTTTCCAACATTCCGTTCCAATTGTGTTGCGCAGAGACAAATACTGCACACTCATCGTCCTTGCCCCGAGGTATTCGCTAGCCACGTATTTCGACTCGGTGAGTTTGACGAAGAAGAAAGACTACACCAGAATAAGGGGTGTTCTCAACGAGGCTCTCGAGGGCTACACCAAGAAGGGATGCACCTTCGTAGATAGGGGGAATGTATCAAGGATGGCAAACATGTGTTCAAGCACGTGCTCGAGTTCCCCTGCGTCAAGCACTCGACTGCTGGTGCCAAGGAGGCCTTCTACGTCCTCCATCAGCTTAAAGGCTATGTTTGGGATTGCCAGAACCTAACGCTGCCATCTAGTCTCCGAGGATGGGCCGAAACTTTGGCGAAAATCGACGATGCTGATCTTAGAGAAGACTTCCATCGCATTCAGATGAAGTTGTCGCAAATCATCATTGAAGATGTCAACACAAGGAGGGTGCCCTACAACAAGGCAGAGGGTTGAGTAAGAGGGAGATCGAAGAACGCCTTCGTAAGCAGGGTGACACAAGGACGTGGATGACGAAAGAGTGCTATCTACCGTTTCCGAAGCCGGGCGAGAAGAGGAAGTCTTCATCATGATCGATGTGTGCCTCTATCATGATCCAATGTGTGTATATTCTTGATGGACGCCTGCTGTATTAGTGTGTGTGTCATAAACTTTACTATCTCGTGGTCGAAATGGTCATTGTTGTTAGACTTAAACTACCTTGTGGTCGTGTTGTCGTTGAACTTATTGCTTCTATGATGATCTATCTTTTAGGTTTATGGATCCTTTGTTTTATATTCTGTGAACATATATATATATATGCATGTGAACCCTTTATTCATTCTTTTCGTTGTATTTTTACTAATATGCATTGTCGTCTATAGAGATGGCGACGAGGTGGTATGTGGTGTACATGAGTAAGGTTTCAGGAGTCTACGAGGAGTGGGAGGATTGTCACAAACAAGTGAACAAGTTCAGCGGCAACATCTACAAATGATACGCGACTAGAGAGGAGGCGATAGCCAAGTGGAGGAACCACTTGTGGAAGAAGAACCAGATGAAGATATTGGTCGGGCTAATGCTCTTGCTCACCATTATCACAACTGTATTCTATTTGATCCTAGTGTAGGCGGCGGTGGCCACTTCATATTTGTAATATGAGATGATATGAACTTTGTATTCGGCGCTTGTATAAAAATTTGGCACTTGACACTATATATGTATCTCGATCGGGCTCTAAGTGTTTGTATTATATATATATGTCGGTTTTCATGCATCTACTACTTGTGCAATGTATTTTATACTCATCTGGATAAATACTGTATAAATACCTGATTATACACCAGGAAAGTATTTTACTTCGAATACGTGTTACGCAATCAGGGACGCATATAATTATATAGTCAGTGGCGCATGAGCTTTCTGTGGCGTATACATGTAAATGCGCCACATAAGTTATTCCTGTGGCGCATATAAAGAAATGCGCCACATAAGTCTGGGACTTCTGTGGCGCATATCCATATGCGCCATAGGAAGTAGTTATCAGTGGCGAGGTAGCAGTGGCGACTAGTATATGCGCCATAGAAGTCCAATTTCAGTGCGCCACAGATGAGCTGTTTCCTAGTAGTGCCACACACTTTCTTTTACCGTACCCGGTGCGCATGAGAGAACTAGCCGCTACCGCACATACTCGCGGAGGCGTCTCATACGTTTTTCTCGTGTCAAACAGTTGTAGACACATTTTGCCTTGATATGTGTGATGTTATAGTAACATAGCTAGTTACTCAATCTATCTCTCTATTCATTAAATCATTGCGATATAAGCAAAAATGTTGATTTGGACTCTTAGTTACTAGTAAAGTTACCCCCACTGTGACCAGCCTTACGAATTGTCGCAGAATGCGTCGCCCTTTATGAACCATAGAGATCATGTGATTTATTAACTACTAATTCTGAACGATGATAACTAATCTCATATGCAATGCGCCTCTCTTTCCATTACCTACTGCATCCCTGATGGTGTTACGCCATGAAAAATTAAGGCTGCACGGGGACCGAATCACCGGTATACTAGCAATACATGACACTGCAAGTTTTCTCCCGCTTCTGCTGGCTTCCCACTTGGCTAGCCCCCAACTCTTTGGACAAATCAATGAACAATTTGCACATATTGGACTGCTTCCCGTAGGAACGAACCATCGATCACACCTCTATGATTCCAAAATCACCAGCGATTGAGGGATCAAGTCGTACGTGATTTCATCACACGTGGGGTAGTACCGATTTGCATGTAAGCATTTTATACCAACAGCAAACAATGATCATGTCTCAAAACCAAAAGCGTAGAGATTAAGTAGAACAGCTCAATGCCATTATCTCATGAAGTAGTCCCAACTTACATCACAGAACACTGCCATTGCTGCCAAGGGGTAACCAAAGAAGAGAGAAGAAAAAAGACCTCGGAGTCGCCAAATAGCCCTATGACCAAAACTACAGGGCTGATGGCCGGCAAACCTCTCTTCTGTTTCCTAAAAGCCGAACCAGATGCAGCTCCACCAGTGACCCACCAATGCCGATCTGATTTCTCAACCGCTGAAACAGAACTTACAAAAACCAGCAACGTGACGATGGCATTTGGTGGTGATGGTGATGGCGATGACAGCGGTAACATACATTATTGACCGTCTCCTGGCACATGGTTCATCGGTCAGGCATCGGGGGAGACGGAGGTCGTATCAGCACGACCACTCACCACTCCACCGATGAAGATGTCGTCCTCGTGGAACGGCGATGTTGAGCTAGCTGAGCTGGGAGAAGAGGCTGCAGGATTGTTCTCCTCTTCCTCTTCATTCAGGATTACTTGGTCTTTGCAGCTGCCACTGCAAAATGCATCTTCGCCGCTGCAAAGAACATTCAGGAAATCGTTCAGTGTTTCTTAGATCTTCCCATGACGCATGAATGAATACAAATTGTTCATTGATTGATAAATGATGCCCATTTCATTTTGAACTTTGTTCAATGGAAGAACTGCGACTCTTCATGTATGTTTTCATTCCATCCTAACGAAGGTGATTCGGACCCCCTTAATAACTGAAACTGCACCACTATGATCATGAATATCTGAAGATACACATTAAAATGATTATCGGTGTTTCAGATGATTGGGTAAATGGGACATACCGATAAACGCATGATTCTTCGCCATCCAGGATCTTCTTGCAGGAGAAGCAGAAGCGCATGAACTCATCATCATCAGCGCCGCCCGGGCCCTTGACCAGCCAGTACAACTCGGCCTCTTCGGTCTCCTTGCTCTCCCAGTCAGGCACAAGGAGAGGGCACGGCTCCAAGATGCAATCCCCAAAAAAGCGGGTGGTCTTCGGATTGGAGCCGTGAGCTATGATGCAGGTGTAGTCCTCCGACTGTTCGACCTCCACTGCCGACACCGACCCGATGTACCGGCGTGGGCCACCAATCGACACCGGCAGCGACCCGGACGCCGGGAACTTGCCAAGGTCGACCGAGTGGCTACTGAAGCCGAGCCGAGCACCACCGGACGAGATCGCCTCTGGACCAGACTTCACATCCCCGTAGAACCTAGTGCACGGAACCGACATGCCCCCGGCGCCCGCGGCTGCAGCGTCCCCGAGCTCCGGCTGCCCATGCCCGCAGTCTTTCGGCAGGGAGGTGTAGGATTTAGGGAAGCATTGCAGCTTCGTGGGCCGCATCTGAAACCCGAGCAGGCGGTTCTTGGCGTCGGCGGCAGGGTCGGCGAGGGTGTCAACGAGGCCGCCTAGACCGACGCGCTGGGAGTCCCAGCTCCTGGGCGACCGCGGCGACCGGAGCAGCGAGCCGCCGAGCGCGGCCAAGGCCCTGAGGTCAAGCGGCGACCTCGGGCTGCGCGCCAGGGAGTCGGAGTCCAGGGCGCCGCACTTGGCCGCGGCGGGGTCGGTCAGCACCCTCCTCAGCATCATCCTCGCCGCCACCGCCGCGTCCCCCCGGAGCTCTGAAACGAGAAGCCAAGATCAGAGAGACTTCCCGCAACAGATCGGCGGGGTCGAGAATAAAAAGCAATCAGGGATCGAGAAACGCCAAATCCAGCACTAGCTAGGATCCAAGAACCAGCGGGGAGTCCTCAAGAACAACGGAGCAACGCGCGCGCCGCAACAGGACAATCCTTACAACGACTGACGGCAACGGCGCAGATAAGTCTCATCCGGATGAGTAGCAACAAGGGAAAAAACACGCGACCCGAGCATCGATCTCATCCCACCTGATTATCTGAAATCCCCCCTTTGTTTCTCCCTCGTTTCTTCCTCCTCTATCGCTCTCTCCGGTGAGAAAAAAGAGGGGGGAAGCAATGCTAGAGCTCCACGAGGCGAGCCCCTCCCCCAAATGGAGCCTGCGAGCGAGCGCACAGGCGCAGTAAAACGCCACTGCCGCGGCACTGCACTGTAGATAGGTCAGTGTCAGTCCATCCTCAACAGCGGCAGCAGCGGCGGCACTGTTTCTCTCTCCTCCCCCTCTCTAGCTCATTCTCTCTTTTGCGTGGTGTAGGGCGTAGCTTTGGCGTGCAGTGCATCGAAATCAGAGCAGGAGCAGTGGAGCAGGCCGGCGCAGGGAGGTGATGGGCTTGCTTCGGATATACTCTTCCCTCTCATTCATGGATGTCAGACAGATAGGGACAGCCGGTATTAGAGCGAGTACAATATATCATAGTGCAGCTGGCTATAAAGTTTAAAATACTATTTTCTTGCCCAGTTGAAAGAGAGAAGAGGAGAGAGAAGAATAGTGAGCTCTCAGGCAAGAGCCAGCTCTAGCACGTGCTCCTAGGCACTTTGAGAGAGTGAAAGATGGACCATATAGTGTTAAAGTAGTATATTTTTATAGCTTGCTATTGTACATGCTAGCTCTAAGTTGACTATAGATGACATGACACTTGGCTTATAGCCAGCAGTTGAATATACTATTGTCCTTGCTCTTAGTATGAATACGGCCGGTGCTGAGTACAGTTTTGTGCTTGCCCAGCCCGCTGTACAGCCATGCCCGCAGAGCATGTCCCTGGAGCAACTCCAACAGTCGTTGTCTATCCTAAAAAAAACTCCCGAGCGTAGCTCTAACGGACGCGGTTAAATTATACGTGTAGTAAAAGATTTGGCGTGGGGGATAAAATGCTATCCAGGGCGAGATATTTTGGGCGTCAGCTCTCGCGCGTCGCTCAACCGCCACAGTACAAAGACCGCCGCGCCACTTCGTCGCTCCACCGCCCCGACCCTCCCCCTCTGTTCCGACGCCAGAATGTCGCCCGTCACCGCGGTCCTCTCGGATCGTTCAGCTTCCGTGGCATGCGCGTGCCCGAATGGGACATTCCATGCTGAGCTTCGCGCCGCCAGGATGCGCCTAACGTCGACACCTAAGAGAGCGCGCACGAGGCCGTGTGCGCCTACGACGCGGCGGCGTGGCGCCTGGGTCGCCTGCGCCACGCCATGAACTTCAATGACATCAACTCGCTGGCCAAGGCGGAGTTCGTTGCCGGGGCTCCGCGTCGTCATCGACAAGGACCATCGCCGCCACCGCCAGGCACAGTAGCGGCTCGCCATCGCCGAGGCGGTCGAGCGCGCCATGGTAGCTTGGAAGGAACAGTTCCCGAAGAACGTCCAAGCGGAGGTCGATTTCTACGCCTCGAAGAGGATGGAAAGGAGGGACATGAGGGAGGCCTAGCATCACCGAAAGGTGTTCATCAACGCACAGATGGCGGGTACGTGCACCATCTCTGATGACGACCCGAGGTGGGATGACCTGTGGACCGAATTTGGTGACACCGCCTTCGAGGAAGAAGAGTATATTTTAGGTTTAGTTTCATTTCTATGTAGTATATTGTAGCACTATGTTCATTTTCAGTTCTATCTAAATATTTTTAGCCTATTTTCTAGATATTTTTTTGATGCGCGCATTGTGTGAAAAGGTGTTTTGGCGCTACATTTTAGCACGCCCGATGGAGGACCATTTTTTCGTGATTTGGGCGCGCTACAATTTCCAGTCTCCGGTGGAGGTCGCGCCAAAGCCATGGGCTATATCCTGCTGCAGCACGCTACAAAGACGTTATTGATGTAGCCCGTCCTACAAACGCTAGGACATCTACAACGCCAAGTTCCCAAGGTCATCCCCAAATCACCCAAGAAGATGGATAAGAAACAGCCACCTCCGAAACCGGAGTCTCCGACCCTGATGCCTGGAGTCTCCGGCCTCCAACGCCGGAGTCTCCGGCTCAGACTCCGGCCAAGACTCCAGACTCGTCCTAGGAGCATTCAGTACACTCCTCCGGAGACAAGCCCGCAGAGCGACGTCCACAGCGGAGTCTCCGGCCACACCAGAGTCTCTGGCCCTTCGACACCGGAGTCTCCACCCCAGGACTTCGGCCTGGACTCCGGCCGCCTGCCTGGAAGTCTTTGCATGCCACCCTGGAGTCCACCCCGGAGAGCAAGGCACGCCCCGGAGTCTCTGGCCCACCCCGGAGTCTCCGGACTTCACACCCCGGAGTCTCCGGCCTAAGTGGAATGGGCCTACGCGCCTTGAGCTGGGTCTTGGCCCATGTACCCCTCTAGTCCACCCCAAATCCTAATATTATTGCCTAAAGTACCCCTCAACTTGTGGCTGGCATATATATAGTGCCCCTAGGCATAGATGATAGACTAAAGACACCCTTTGTGGAATCTCTAGTTTTGCCTCATCCCCTTTACTAAGGGGACCGACTATCGTCACCACCTCGTTGGAGTTTGCATCGCGTCTCCCTCATTGTACAAGTCCTACGTTTGCGAGGGGATTGTTGGTTTGCGGTACAAAGTTCCCGGGCGAGTGCATCCCGGTACCCGAGTTGTCATCAATCTCATGGAGGGGCCGTAGTAGAATCGCCAATTGTCCAGAAGGGCCAAATGGGGGTGAATACAAATCTAACGGCCAAACGGTCGTTTGAACCAGACAAAAACGGTTGAACTCAAACACCGCCATTAGGTCAACTCTTCTTGGCCCGCCCTGTTAGTATTCCCCGTTATCTTTTGCGGTCGTGGACTAGTTTACCCCTGCGTGGACCAGATCTATTTCTTTGCTCTGCTCTACTCTTATCCCTTGCTCCCCTCCCATAACCTTTGCTCAGCTTCGGCTGCTTGTCTCAGATCCAAGCTCGCACTTACTCTAATTTGCGTCCCCGCCATGTCCAGTCAACCTCCCACGCTTCTAATTGAAACTCGCAACCGACACCGTCACATCGTCCGACGTATCGGAGCTTCGCATCCCCGGACTAATATCTCGCCTCTGGCTAGTCCTTCTCACATGGCGGAGCGTGTCCCGTCGGACGATCCTGGCCGGCGACCAGCCTCGAGCAGTTTCGTGATGTCGCGCACCCCAGGTATGGTAGCCCTGGCACAATAGTTCGACGACCACGCTCTCATGGCCACCGTGCTGGGCGTCCGTCCCGCCGTGTCGCCGGCAGAGTTGCTGTCGGCTTTCAGGTCTCGTTTTGGGATCAGACGAAATGAGGTCAAGATTGAGGTATGCGCGCCGTCATTCGATTTTTTTGTCCGATTCGAGCACAGCTTAGACACCGAGCGCGTTCTGCATTCTTCCTGTTCTTTCGAGTGTTGCGGGGAGAAAATGAGCTTCATGCGTTGGCATTGTGCCTGTGGGTGGGACAATCGCTTGGGTCAGCTTCGTTTCTTCTCCAAACTTGGCTTTGATAGCCTCCCATTGGATGCTTGGGAGCTGGAGGCCCTCAAGCAGGTCGTCAGTAGCCTTGGCAGCGAGCTGGTGCAAATTGTGCCACCGAGCGACAGATGGATAACTGAGGTAAAGGCGTGGCTGAAAGATCCTAACACCGTTCCTAAGATGTACGAGGTGCAGATTCCAAGCAGGAAAAGGGCGACAGCTTTGCTGGAAGCACCCGGTCATCATCCACCTGGAGGAGGTTCTGGAATCGGTACATGGCATTCAGGGCCCCGAAGAGGCGGCCAGAAAGCATCCTCGTCGCCTGCAGTGTTGGCCTGGAAGGATCGATGGCACAGGACCACCACCATTTCGCGACGACACACATAGTTTCGGTGGGGGAACTGGGCTTGGACAAGCTGGTGGTTCTGATTTCCCTCGAGTGAAGACAGAGCTCTAGGAATTGTTGTAGTATGTGTGGCTAATGAATTTGTAGTATGGAGAGCGTAGCAGGAAGTTATCATCGACTAAAAAAGTGTAATAGTTTGTATCGATGTAGTATGTGTGGGTAGTGAATTTGAAGTAGTATGTGCGTGTAATAGTTTGAATCAATGTAGTATGTGTGGGTAATGAATTTGATGTAGTATGTGTGTGTAATAGTTTGAATCGATGTAGTTGAACACCGTGCTTTATAATTTCTGTGAATAACCAAGGACAACCTCATGAAAAGAGGGTAGACGGGCAATAAGTAATGTCAATTCTATGGATGCCATAAAAATATAGTCCATCTACAAGGTAGCTAGATTTGTAACACGTTGAACTGCAGGACCATTTTGCAGACAGCACAAGACAAATGAAAAATGGTTTACAGCACAGACAACAGACGCAAAATCTGTACATGAACTGACTTCTGAATTTTATCTGTCGGGATAAAAAAGGCAGTTAACTGGATTTAACCACGAGTAGTAATTGAAGGAAATAGATACTTGATAGTATTTGTTTACAATAGTAGTACTTCCATACAAAAGGATCTTATATCTGCACAAAAGTGGGATAAACTTCCTACTAGTTTATAGAACAATGCGTCAGCATTTCATCTACAAAAGCCATTCTTCAGTCTGAACTTAACTATTCTACACTAAAGAAAGTACATATCTCCACCAGAAAAGTTGGCTGGCCAATTGCCTTGAGAAGACATAAGTTCTCTGATCATTTAACCCAAACTGATCTATTGCCTTCCCGCCAAACTTCAAGAAATCTGCATCATTTATGCACGACCGCTTTGCGTGCGTCAGTCCCGGTTCAGTTGGACCATCCGCGCCACCGCAACGATTTCTTCGAAACTAAAATTTGGCATCTTATTTTTGGGATCTTAGGTCTGTGTGAACTAGAACCTGAATTCCGGCGATGAGCTGATGCCCGCCGCCAGCTCCAGCTGTCGAACAATCTAACATGCGGAGTGTAGATGCTTGGTCGCCGCCGCGGTACGGCTTCCAACGGTGTGTTGGATGGAGCATCTTTGCCGCAGACGGTGTGTTCCTAGCCTCCCCCACAGCGGTAAGGTAGCCCGCGCCGAAGCGTGGACGCGAGAGTTCCTAGACCTTGGCACTGCCCTGTTCGAGGGTGTGTACCCTCGGCAGCATGCTCTCATGAATGATTTGATACGTACCTTGTTCCTCCTACCTAGAGCACACCGTAATGCCACCGCGCGATTTGTCCACAACGCTCTCTTGGCCCTGCTCGCTGCATCTGGCGCCGACGATGTCGGCACCACCGCCGTAGCGATTCGGTACATTCGACGAAATCATCCGCCTGGCAGGGCAATGGGAGACCGGCCTTGAAGTAGAGCTTCGTGACCTACCTTAGAGGGGCTAAATACCCCAGTTTCGGTGGCTGTCGCGGACGCGGTGGCTGCTTAGGCAGGGCCATGTTACCCTAGGTGATGCGGTGTGGCGGAGCTGCGCAAGGTGAACTGTGGTTTGTCGGAGAAGGGGAGTGACAAACTGATAGTAGGTTTGGACTACGGGAACGCCTAAAAATAATCATTTCCCATTTCCTAAGAGGGTAATAATTCGACACTTGTTGCATTAACCGCTCAATCTTTATTTCCCTTCTCAGCATAAGAGTGCGAACATATTAAAAAGACTGGTCGTGGATATCCACCCCATTGGGCTTTGTACTAGGACAGGTAGGAGACCGAGTTCCATTTTAGAAATGTTGACGACTGTGCCCTTATGTTTATACGATATTATTTCTATGACACTATGTACCGTCGAATTGTAGCAAGACCATCAGAAATAGGGGATGACGACGTGGCATGTTTTCTCTTTTTTTAAAGGGCATCAGAAATAGGGGATGATGACGTGGCATGTTTTCTGACTGGCGGGCCCGCCTCCTCCACCATCGACGGCGTGCATCCCAGTTTCGAGGGCTAGTGTCGCCCACCAACATATTATTGTGCAATTTTCCATGTTCTATCACAAACAGCTCCGCTCCACTCCTCTACTCCTGCCGCTGCCACTCCGTTCAGTCGTGCACCGCTCTCGTCCTTCCCTTGGGTCGTTGTCCTCCTGCCCTCCCCTCATGTCCCCTCCCCTCCCTGCCCTGTCTCCTTGCCGCCGTCCATCGCCTATGCGCGTCTGGAAACGAAAACCGAGAGTCGGCCGTTGGGTTAGGCGCCCAATGACACCAGTGATCCAGATCCTTCTCGGAGATGGATCCTGCGAGGCTTGAGAACAAGGATATGGGTCCTGCACGGCTGGAGAGCACAGAATCTCCTTCAAGTCTGGAGAGCACAGAGGATAACAAAACATGGGAAGAGGAAGTAGGGTGCAGAGCTTTGGAGGTATGGAGTCCGTAGGATGTGTCGTATGTCCCCATTGAAGGGTAAGAACTGTGATTCCTTTTCTGCATACCCCAATTAGCGTTTCTAGTCCCGTGGTGATGGCAAGCATATGTGTTGGTAACTGCAGGACGTATGTACAACATGTCCTTGAGCATGATGATTTTTCAAGCGAGCATGAAGACACTGAAATGTGTGGCGGTGCGGATGATGATGAGAAAGCATATCCAGACATGGATGTTGACCCTGATAGGATGGAGAGTAGGGAATATTTGGTTGATTTGAACTTTGAGCCTGACTATGGGACTGATGAGGAAGGGGAATGTGAAGATGTGGAAATGGGATGTAGATATGACGACGAAGATGAGGATAGGCCAGTGATACACTTTGACAGGGACAATCCTACAATTGATGAGGGGACTGTCTTTGAGAATGTGGAGGACTGCAGATATGCAGTTGGAACCTATGTAATTAGAGTTGGGTTCGAATTTATCATTGAAAAGAGCGACCAAAAGAGATTTAGGGTGCATTGTAGGGAAAGTAATGTGTGTAAATGGAGATTACATGCATCTCCAATGCTGGGTGGACACCCATTTCAGGTTGCAATAGCTACATTTAGTTTCAGCCTTTCTCATATTATTCTGCTGATAATTAGCTCTGATTTATTTGGATTCTCATCGAATGCAGATCAAAGTAAACACGAACAAACACAACTGCCCTAATACTTCTTTAAGTGATAAAATTAGACCGGTGACTACCAAGTGGATTGCTGCTACTGTACTTGACTGGGTGAGGCAGGATCATAACATTGGACCTGCTGAACTCAAAGCAAAGATTAGCAAAAAGTTTAACGTTCTAATTCCTTACCATAGAGTCTTTGATGGGAAGGAGATGGCTCTAGACTTCATTCAAGGCAAGTGGAATGATAGTTTTCACATGTTGTATAGTTTCAAAGCTCAGGTAGAGATCACCTGGTAGTGTTGTTGACATTGATTACAAGGCTGTGAAAGGAAGAGAAAAGGTCTCAAGGGGGTCAGGTATAAGCAGGCAGATAAGAAATGCTTCTGGAGATGTTTTGTCTGCCTGGAGGCATGCTGGAAGGGGTTCCTAGACGACTGCATACCATACTTGGCAATAGGTGCAACTTTTTTAACATGGAAGTTCAGGGGACATGTTGCTTCTGCTTGTGCTTTGGACATGCATAATTGGCTTCTACCAGTAGATTATACTATTCTTGAGGGTGAATCAAATGAAAGCTGGACATAGTTCATGCAAAGACTACGGGCAGTAATTGGTCACCCTGAAGGCTTGGTGATACACACTAGTGCATGCAGGGGTCTTGAGAATGCTGTTGGTGCTGTGTTTCCTGGGGTTGAGCATAGGGAATGCATGCGACACCTCGCTACTAACTTCACAAAGAAGTTCAAAGGAAAGATATTTGAAGAGGACTTGTGGCGATCAACATACACATATACCCAAGCACGCATGCTACTTACTTGCAGAACATGTATGTAGTGCGAAAGGTGAAAAAATACCTTGAAGAACATCACACCAAGCTATGGGCCAGAAGCAAGTTTGGTGAGTTAAGCAAGGTGGATTTTGTTTGCAGCAATTTGGTAGAGAGTTTCAATGCTAAGATTTCGGGCATGAAGACACTTGGAATTGTTATTTTGTTGGATGCAATAAGACAGTGCATAATGGTGAAGATAGATTTAAGGCAAATTTGTGCAAGAAAATTTATGTCCATAAAATGTTCCAAAGGTGGTTATGTTACTCAATGCAAGAACTAGGGCAATGAGAACGATAAAGATGAGGATGGTCAGAAGTTCTGGAACATTGGCTGAGGTTTATGTAGAATACAAGCGTGGAACTGAACGGAGGTACACTATAGACATTGGAAACAAGACTTGTTCATGTAGGCAGTGTCAGATTACTGGTCTTCCATGTCACCATGCACCATACTTCATCTTAAAGCTTAGAGGTAGCGGAGTTGAAATAGAGAACTATGTTGACAACTATTTCTCCAGGGACAAGTTTTCTGCACCTTATGCATAAATGTACCACCTATGGCTGATGAAAATGATTGGGAGATTGTCGATCCAGGGTTCAAACTTCAACCACTAGTTCTTAGGAGGCCACCTGGGAGGCCTAGAAAGCTAAGGATCGAAGCCTCCACCGATAAAGGTTCAAGGTTGGGAGCTAGGAAAAGGAAATGCAAATGTTATGGAGGATTCAACCATATCAAGAGGTTGTGAAAAAACCCAGTTACACATGATCTTGTCCCTGTTCACACCCCGGTGGCAGAAAATGAGGCTTCTCAGCCAGAACTGGAGGAAGAGCAGCGCGAAGATGAAGAACTTGAGGAAGTACAATAGGTGGAGGAAAACGGTGATGAGCACTCGTAGGAAAACGTAGGTAAGCAGCAAATTTATGAAGAAGTGGAGGTGCCGGCAAGAAAAGTGTGTGAAAATAAACAAAAGGGTAAGTGGAACGGGGAGGAAAAGGAAAATAATGGAGGTGTATTAGAATATGAAGAAGTTGTAGGGGTGATTCAGGATGTTCTTGAGGATCTTTCGGCTAACTGCAGGAGAAATAATAAATCCCTGCCAATTTCATCTTTGTACGATTCTCCAGATGAAAGGTAAGCTTAAAAATTGTTTTATTTGCCATTTTATCATTTTTTCCATCCTGATCAACTGTTGCTTAATGCAAAGTGGGCTAGCAGACTAATAAGAGCAGAAAGAAGCGAGCATAGTAACAACGTATGTTGAATTATCACTGAAACTAAACTAGTTGTGTCGTCTTTATTTACATCTGGCGCGTGCAACGTGTCTGTGATGGGGTCATATGGACCAGATTACAATTTTCTAAATATTATTACATTATTTTTTTCCTGCGTATGGACGCAGCTACTAGTTGCCATCTCCCTTGGATTTCGATCTCCTCTAGGGCACTCCAGAATTATGGTTGTGCCATCAAGTGCTGGTAGCAGAGTCAGCGTATTGTCTGTGTTCTTTTCATAAACCACCACTAGTGTCATTGCATGTGTGCCCTTTTCATAAACCACAACTAGAGTCATTGCATGTTTGTTCTTTTCATAAACCACCACTTGGATCCACCAGTGTCATTGCATGCGTGTCCTTCTCATAAACCATAACCAGAGAAACATTGCATGTTTATTATTATCATAAACCACCACTTGGATCCACCAGTGTCATTGCATGTGTGTCCTTTTCATAAACCACCACCAGAGTCACTGCATGTGGTGTCCTTTTCATAAACCACCACTTGGATCCACCAGAGTCACTTCATGTGGTGTCCTTTTCATAAACCACCACCAGAGTCACTACAAGTGTTGTTCTTTTCATAAACCACATGGATCCACCAGAGTCATTGCATGGGGTATCCTTTTAATAAACCACCACTAGAGTCATTGCATGTGTGTGTGTTAGTGTGCATCACTGTGGTTTTTGAAAACAACACATGCAATGATGCCACTCCAGCATGTGGTGTTCTTTTCATAAACCACATGGATCCACCAGTTGGCATTGCATGTCTTTGCATGTGTGTTCTTTTCATAAACCACCACTAGTGTCATTGCATGTGTGCCCTTTTCATAAACCACAACCAGAGTCATTGCATGTTTGTTCTTTTCATAAACCACCACTTGTATTCACTGCATGTCATTGCATGTGTGTCCTTTTCATAAACCACAACTAGGGTCATTGCATGTTTGTTCTTTTCATAAACCACCACTTGGATCCACCAGTGTCATTGCATGTGTGTCCTTTTCATAAAACACCACCAGAGTCACTGCATGTGGTGTCCTTTTCATAAACCACCACTTGGATCCACCAGAGTCATTGCATGTAATGTCCTTTTCATAAACCACCACTAGAGTCATTGCTTGTGTTATTCATTTCATACACCAGTTGGATCCACCAGAGTCATTGCATGTGGTGTCCTTTTCATAAACCACCACTAGAGTCATTGGATGTGTGTGTGTGTCAGTGTGCATCACTTTGGTTTTTGAAAAGAACACATGTAATGATGCCACTCCAGCATGTGTTGTTCTTTTCATAAACCACATGGATCCACCAGAGTCATTGCATGTGTGTCCTTCTCCTAAACCACATGGATCCACCAGTGTAATTTCATGTCTTTGTATGTGTGTTCTTTTCATAAACCAAAACCAGAGTCATTGCATGTGTGTCCTTTTCGTAAACCACAACCAGAGTCATCGCATGTTTGTTCTTTTCATAAACCACCATTTGGATCCACTTCATGTCATTACATGTGTGTCCACCAGAGTCATTGCATGTTTGTTCTTATCATAAACCACCACTTGGATCCACCAGCGTCATTGCATGTGTGTCCTTTTCATCAACCACAACCAGGGTCACTGCATGTTTGTTATTTTCATAAACCACCACTTGGATCCACCAATGTCATTGCATGTGTGTCCTTTTCATGAACTACAACCAGAGTCACTGCATGTGGTGTCCTTTTCATAAACCACCACTAGAGTCATTACATGTGTTGTTCTTTTCATAAACCACCTAGATCCACCAGAGTCATTGCATGTGTGTGTGTTAGTGTGCATCACTTTGGTTTTTGAAAAGAACACATGCAATGATGCCACTCCAACATGTGGTGTTCTTTTCATAAACCACATGGATCCACCAGTTGTCATTGCATGTGTGTCCTTCTCATAAACCACATGGATCCACCAGTGTCATTGCATGTCTTTGCATGTGTGTTCTTTTCATAAACCACCACTAGTGTCATTGCATGTGTGTCCTTTTCATAAACCACAACGAGAGTCACTGCATGTTTATTCTTTTCATAAACCACCACTTGGATCCACTGCATGTCATTGCATGTGTGTCCTTTTCATAAACCATAACCAGAGTCATTGCATGTTTATTCTTTTCATAAACCACCACTTGGATCCAATGCATGTCATTGCATGTGTGTCCTTTCATCAACCACAACTAGGGTCATTGCATGTTTTTTTCTTTTCATAAACCACCTGGATCCACCAGAGTCATTGCATGTGGTGTTCTTTTAATAAACCACCACTAGAGTCATTGAAAAGAACACATGCAATGATGCCACTCCAACATGTGGTGCTCTTTTCATAAACCACATGGATCCACCAGAGTCATTGCATGTGGTGTTGTTTTCATAAACCGCCACTAGAGTCATTGCATGTGTGTGTGTGTGTGTGACTGTGCATCACTGTGGTTTCACAAAACATTACATCACTCGGTGCCAATCCTAGCTCCGCCACTTTGTCATTGCATGTGTGTTCTTTTCCTAAACCACCACTAGTGTCATTGCATGTGTGTTCTTTCCATAAACCACATGGATCCATCACATTCATTTGCACGTGTGTTCTTTTCAATGACAGCCGTTGGCCACAAACAATCGGGACGCAGACCTAACCAGCAACCGCTCCGAGTTTCTAGAAGACATGATCCCCGATTGTTAGGCGCCGTTGGATCGGGGTGCGTGGACGATATAAGGATGTCCTTCGTGAGGGCGATCCGCGAGAAGTCTGTTCTCCAAACTGATTAGCAGTGGCATCCACGACTAGGCCTACGTCCTTGCCCTTATCCCCTTAACCTCAGGGCTGAAGCTCAGATCATGTTCCTTCATCGCCATGGAGAGGGAGAGGCCCAAACTCAGCTTGCACGAGGCTCAGATGTTCGCCCACTATGACATACTCGCGCCGCCGTTCGCGAGGCTTCCGTCCAGCTTCGAGCTCAGCTACGCCGGGGTGCCTATCGCGCTACTCTTGCGTGACAACGCGTTGGTGAGGCAGATCGAGGAGCGCCGCTGCCAGCTGTCGGAGCTTAAGAGGGCAATGACACGGTACTCGCGCAAAAGCGCGTACTGGCAAAAGTTGTTCAAGAAGGAGCGGATGGCATTGATTGAGCTGTGCGGAACCCACCGGTGGGAGATCCACCCGGATCTGCGCAACCTCGAAGGGGGGCAGCGCTTCTGGGTAGTGCCTGGGCGTACGACCTCCACCGTTATTGATGCGGCACGCAGTGAAGAATCCATGAGGAGGAGGAACGATGCCGCGAACGTCGGCATCGATTCCAACGCGGAGGAGGCTGGCGGCAATATGGACAACATCGTCGATGATGGGGACTGCGGGAGCGTCATAGTTAATTAGGGCCACTTAAGCCTAAATTAAATCTATGTACGGTATCTTAATGCCCTCTTTGGATCGGGGTCACTTGAGTCATAGTCGATTAGCGTCAGAACCTATATATGTTGGCCATGTTTTAGGTGTCTGTCTTAGAAACTAGTCGAAACTCGTCCGATCCTGAAAATAAAGTTCGCGTGTTACTGGCATATCGGATGGGATAATACGCTGACTCTGCTCCTAGTACTTGATGGCCCAGCCCTAATTTGGAGTGCGCTAGAGAAGAAGGGGTCGAGCGTGTTGTAACAAATAGTGTACTACTTCTGTCCAGATATAACTGACTTAGCTTTTTTTAGATATTTAAATGTATCTATACCCAAAACATGTCTAGATACGTACGAATCTACACAAATGCAAGTCACTTAGTTCTAGACGAAGGAGGGAGTAATAATATTTTGAGGCATAGTTTCTGATGGCATATATTGGCCATGTTTTAGATTTCTCTGTCTTTCAAATTAATCAAAAGTCGTTCAATTCTGAACAAACAAAGTCATTGCATTCACATCTGATGGCATGCAAAGACATGCAATGACAATTGGTGGGTCCATGTGGCATATGAAAAGAACACCACATGTTGGAGTGACATCATTGCATGTGTTCTTTTTAGAAACCACAATGATGCACATTGACACACACACATGCAATGACTCTAGTGGTGGTTTATGAAAAAGGACACAACATGAAATGACTCTGGTGGATCTAGGTGGTTTATGAAAAGAACAACACATGCAATGAATCTAGTGGTGGTTTATGAAAAGGACACCACATGCAATGACTCTGGTGGATCCAAGTGGTGTTTTATGAAAAGGACACCACATGTAGTGACTCTGGTGGTCGTTTATGAAAAGTACACACATGCAATGACACTAGTGGATCCATGTGGTTTATGAAAAGAACAAACATGCAGTGACTCTAGTGGTGGTTTATGAAAAGGACACACATGCAATGACACTGGTGGATCCAAGTGGTGGTTTATGAAAAGAACAAACATGCAATGACTCTGGTTGTGGTTTATGAAAAGGACACACATGCAATGTCAACTGGTGGATCCATGTGTTTTATGAAAAGAATACCACATGCTGGAGTGGCATCATTGCATGTGTTCTTTTAAAGTACCACAGTGATGCACACTAACACACACACACATGCAATGACTCTAGTTGTGGTTTATGAAAAGGACACCACATGCAATGACTCTGGTGGATCCAGGTGGTTTATGAAAAGAACAACACATCACTACAAGAAAAGTTGTCTTTTACAACATATGGTTTTCGTGGTTGAAGGCCCTTTTTCATGGCCAAAGAGTCTTGCGCGACAGATGGCCTTCGTGGTAAAAGCCCCGTCACAAATGAATTAACCACATTTTTTTTCGACCGTGGCAGATCGCACCCTTCAGCCACGAAAACTTGTTCCATCATAGATTTGTTTGCCAGCCACGCTGACGGCTGACGTCATGCAAACTGCCACGTGGCAGCTGCCGTTAGCGGCCGGTTACCGCCATTAACGGTCATAGAAACCGTGGCAGAAGCCAGGCCCAGCCAAGGCCTGCTAAATACTAATTGGGCTGGCCCATTAGGGGAGCCCAAGAAGAAGATGGCATGTTACTATTTTGTCCTGCACTGTTTGAAATGGGCCTAGAAATGCAGCCAGCAGCGGCCCACGAACTTTCAAGCCCGATTTTGTTTTGGCCTACAGAAGGCCCATGTTGGTCCAACACTATGCTGCAACTTGAGGCCTACACAAATCTGGCCCGGCACTGTTTAGGCCTGTTACCAATTTATCCTTTTACTGTTCAGTCCTGTTACTGTTCCAGCCTTTTAGGAATTTCGACTCATTACTATTTATGCCCTTTAGTGTTTGGGCTTTTGCCTCTTCAGGTCGGCACTGTTTGGCCTATTACTGTACGGGCCTGCCACTGTACTAGCCTTTTGTTGTTGATACCTTTTACGGTTCTGGCCTTTCACTGTTCCGACCTTTTCACTGTTTCAGCCTTTTACTGTTCTGGCCTTTTATGGTTCTGGCCTTTTACTCTTCTGGCCTTTTGCTATTCTGGCCTTTTACTATTCTGCCATTTACTGCTACGACCTTTTACTATTCTGTCCTTTTACTATACTTGCCTTTTATTGTACTGGCCATTTACTGTTCTAGCCTTTCCCTGTTCTAGCATTTCCTTGTTCTGGCTTTTTACTATTCTGGCCTTTTACTATTATGCCCTTTTACTATTCTGGCCTTTTACTATTATGCCCTTTTACTATTCTGGCCTTTTACTGTTATGGTCGTTTTGGGCCGTCCATGCGCATGTTGTTTCAACGTTTTGCATGCTACTGCTCCAGCTTGTTAATGTTTCAGACTTTTTTTGCTAGCGCCTACTTTTTGCAGAACAAGTGAATATCAAGACATCAATTAATAAACACACAAAAATTAAAATTACTTATTACACAACAATAAAAGTTTGGTACAACAGGTTATACAACAAGATCATAATTCTGATAGATTACAATGTGTTAGTACCATCAATAAGAGATCGGTACATGGCGATTCGCTTCAATGTATCATCTGTCCTCTTCTTCAACATTTCATCTACAGATCAAAGAGCAGCTACACCCTTTCGTTCTGCATGCAATACAACATTTATATATTTATCACCTGCATGAGTTGTTCTAGGTGGACTGTTAAGTAAGTTGTTTGCTTCGGCAATGCAATGGGAGGATGAATGGGACGAGGGAACACAACTTTCAGTCCTGGCTTCCAAGGACTCCTACTGGGTTTTAACTGTAGTCTGCTAAAATATGGTGAAACAGGTTAAAACAAACAACAAGGGAAACAAGAAGTATTATATAAAGTAGAGATGATTTAAAGTATGAACATACAGTAGCACGTTCAGGCTGACAGTAGCTCCTTCTCGAGCGGGTGCAACTCCTGGTCAATCTGCCAGAAGAATCTGAGCAGAGCAGTTGGAACTCTGGTCCTTGTACTCCATTGTCATTTCTTTGCATGGCATTTGAAACCAAGTTGGTTAGTTTGGAAGGATGAAAACTCCTGAAAAACACCAAAAACATAGCATTAAAAATTACCAGATGTATGTTTCAAACTAGATAGCTGGTTTGGAAGGATGAAAGTAGGTGAAAACACCAACATATAGCATTAAAAATGGCCAGATATATCATCCAAACTAGATGGACATTTTCCGAATTAAGCATTCGTGCATATATTCACAATTGAACATAAATGCAAATTTTATGGCAAGTTCTTAGGTAGAATGACTTATTAACTTATTAGGCATGTAGGTTATACAACTAATTAACATGACAAGAAACCGGCCTAAGTAACACAAGGAAACCTCACGTTTTAGCCTTGCTAGGTGTCAGATTGTCAGTGTTGGATCCTCTATGAGCTGTTTGCATGACCCGTGCGAGCGCTCGGAAAGAATAGAATCTATGAGTTCGTGTTGGAGGATTAAAACGATAACGTGAGAATAAAGAAAGGTAATAAAAGCAAGAAGCTAATGAGGTGGATAGGACCTACAAGATGAAGTGTGCAAACGAAATGGCAATAGCATCCAGGATATTGAGCAACATCCTAAAGATTTCGTAGCTTACGAGTACCAAAAAAATAGCAAAAGGGCAAGACAAATTACCGCTGCGCGGCGAGGACGAGTGGGCGGCGGGGGTGACGGCTCGGCATTTCAGGGTCAGCAACGAATGATTCAGTGAAGCGACCCTAGTAGGGTAGACGCTGGCATTGGCGAAGCAGATCCGGTGCTGCGAGGGAGTCAACGAAATAGTTCCGGTGAAGAGCACCTACAGTGGAAGAGCTCCGGTGTGGAAGAGAGGGCCGATAGTAAAGCAGCTAGAGGAAGGTCGAGGTTGGAGGGGTGTGGGTGGGGAAGAGATGATGGGGGATATAGGTGGGTTGACGCACATTTACGACCTATACCCCTCTATTATTGTAGTACTCCCACGGTCCTTGTTTCCGGAGCAGGGATAGAAGAGGAATTTTGCATTTGCAAAAAGCGGGGCATGATATTTGAATAGATGTGTAGGATACTTTAATAGAAGTGCGCGGGATGTTTCGGCGCCATGCGGAAATTTTGAGGTTGAAGCTTCCGACGTACGCTACTCCGATGCGGCCACTCTCACGTGTTGGCCCTGTCTAGACCCACACGCCAACGACAGTATGCTTACCAACATATAAATTAGTTTCCACACATTTGCCGAAATTGATAAACAATATATTTTGAAGGCTTTCATACAAGATGACCAAGGTCACGGCCATATCTCTATTATTGTTTATAATAGCGTATCCATATTTGGTAGATAGCTGCATCTTGGCATTTCAAAAGAAGATTCTAGATTTGATGGATAATGCCCAACTTTCATGAATTTCCAAACTTTCTAGCTAAATCTATGTAATAAAATGACCTTTTGACAATCTGAAGTAAATATGTCTAATTTCGAACTAGAAAGTGTGTGATATACCTTACCCTTGACTTTTTAAAATAATTCAAAGATATCAAGTAGTCAAATATTGGAGAACCACCGAGAGTTTCGGAAATTTCAACTTTTTTATATGAATGGTAATGACACCTAATTTCGGCCATTTTAAAAAAATACAAAGAAAAAATATAAAAAGAAATGCATCCATTATTTTCTCTCTTCGTTTCACACTATGTGCACTAGCTAGTTTCCATGGAAAAATATAATCTTGAAATTTGATATTTTCTGATAAAAAATTGTATCACAATATATGGAGTACCATGTAAGAATATGCATGGCTTTCAAACAGATGACCAAGGTCATGGCCATATCTTTTCTATAGTTTATAAAAACCTATCCATATTTATTATGGTGTGTATTGGCATTTAAAATATTATTTACAAAGGAAGCTTCCAAATTGGAAGTTATTTCAATTTTCTAAGGCACAACAATGGATTTAGTCATGAAGCTACTACAAAACATGGCTTAAAATCCCATTGCCCCGATTTTCACTCAAAGTATATATAGCCTAGGGTTAAGTTTAGGGTTCTGGGTTTTATTTTGGGTTGAGGGTTTAAGGGTTCATGGTTTATGGTCTAGGAATTAGGTTTTAGGATTTTAGGGTTCAGGGGTTTAGCTAGGGTTCATGATTTAGGGTTTAGGGTTGTTCAAGGTTTTAGGGTTTATGATTGTTTAGGTTTTAGGGTTTAGGGAATTTTCAATAATAATGTTCAAGCTTTATATATATGGTTATATTCATGGAATAGAATGGCGTTATCGCAATTGAATAAAAGTATTTCAAAATTTGATCTATAAGTGCATTATACCTCCTTGGTAAGGGTTTAGGGTTCTAGGGTTAGGAAGTTAGAGTTCTAGGGTTAGGAGGTTATTAGGGTTTACGGTCAAGGGTTTTTGATTTTCAATAATGTTCAAGCTTTATGCTTATATTCATGTAATAGAATGGCGTTACCACAATTTAACGAAAGTATCTCAAATTTTGATCTATAAGTGCACGGTACCTGCTGGTTTAGGGTTTATGGGTCGATCATTTAGGGTTTTACGATTTACGTTTTATGGATTGTTTAGGGTTTAGGGATTAGCGATTTTTCAATAATGCTCAAAGATTTATGCTTATATTCGTCGAATAGAATGGCGTTACCTACTTTAATGAAAGTATCACACATGTTGATCTATAACTGCATGATACCTGCTTGGTTAGGGTTTTACAGTTTACGTTTTATCGTTGTATAGGGTTTAGATTTTAGCAAATTTAGAATAATGCTCAAGCTTTATTGTTATATTCGTCGAATAGAATGACGTTACCTAATTTATTGAAAGTATCTCAAATTTTGATCTATAAAGTGCATGATACCTCCTTGGTTAGTGTTTATGGGTTGAGGGTTTGGGGTTTTAGGGGTTGTTTAGAGTTTAGGGAATTTTTGATAATTCTCAAGATTTATGCTTATATTCGTCGAATAAAATGGCGTTACCAAATTAAACGAAAGTATATCAAATTTTGATCTATAAGTGCATGCTACGTGCTTGGTAAGGGTTTAGGGTTTCAGGTTTTAGGGGTTTTAGGAATTTTCAATAATGTTCAAGTTGCTTTATTCTTATATTCGTTGAATAGAATGGCATTATATCAATTTATTGAAAGTATATGAAATTTTGATGTATAAGTGCACAATACCTGCTTTGGTTAGGGTTTATGGGTCGAGGGTTTAGGGTTATAGGTTTTTATGGTTTGGTTTATTAGTTGTTTAGGGTTTAGGGTTTAGCGAATTTTCAATAATGCTCAAGATTTATGCTTATACTCATATATCAAAATGGGTGTTAGCTGATTTAATGAAAGTATCTCAAATTTTCATCAATGTGTGCATGACACCTGCTTGGTTAGGGTTTATGGCTGAGGGTTTAGGGCTTTAGGGTTTAGGGTTTAAGTTTTAGGGGTTGTTTAGGGTTTAGGGAAATTTTGATATTACTCAGGATTTATGCTTATATTCGTCAAATAGAATGGCATTACCCAATTTAACGAAATTATCTTAAATTTTGATCTATAAGTGCATGCTACGTGCTTGTTGAGGGTTTAGGGTTATAGGGTTTAGGATTTGGGTTTTAGGGGTTTCGGTTTTCAGGAATTTTCAATAATGTTCAAAATTTATTATTATATTCGTGGAATAGAATGGCGTTACCACAATTTAATGAAAGATCGAATCTCAGATTATGATCTATAAATCCACGATACCTGCTTGGTTAAGGTTTATATGGGTTGAGGGTTTAGGGTTTTAGGGTTTTACGGTTTAGGTTTTATGGACTGAATAGGGTTCAGGGGTTTTATCGAATTTTTAGTAATACTCAAGCTTTATGCTTATATTCGTTGAATAGAATATATATGGCGTTACGTAACTCATTGAAAGTATCTCCAAATTTGATCTATAAGTGCATGATACCTAATTTGTTATGGTTTATGGGTTGAGGGTTTGGGGTTTTAGGTTTTATTAGGGGTTGTTTAGGGTTTAGGGTATTTTCGATAATGATCAAGATTTATGCTTATATGCATCGAATAGAATGGAGTTACCAGTTTAATGAAAATATATCAATTTTTGATTGATAAGTGCATGCTACGTGTTTGGTAAGGATTTAGGGTTTAGTGTTTAGATTTTAGGGTTTCAGGAATTTTAAATAATGTTCAAGCTTTATGCTTATATTCGTGGAATAGAATGGTGCTACCGCAATTTAATGAAAGTATCTCAATTTTTGATATATAAGTGCATGGTACCTGCTTGATTAGGGTTTATGAGTCGAGGGTTGCTGGCTCGTGGTTGATATCGAGCTTGTTGGGGAACCCGAAGAGGAAGGTATGATGAGCACAGTAGTAAGTTTCCCTCAGTTATGAAACCAAGGTTATCGAACCAGTAGGAGCAAGGAAACACCTCCAAGGTGTTGCTAGCTGACCTTTGGCAGGGCGCACTACCGGTTCTAGTAGCAACGTGGACTCCTGCACAGCACAACCACATAACTTTGCTCCCAACTTGCGATGAGGTTGTCAATCTCACCGGTTTTGCTGAAAAAAAGGATTAAACGTATCGAGTGGAAGAAAGTAAAAGCTTGCAGAAAGTAAACAGAAAACAATAAACAGTTGTAGATTGATGGTAAAAGAAAGGACCAGGGTCCATAATTCACTAGTGGTGGTTCTCCTTAAGATAGATAACATGCTGGGTGAACAAATTACAGCGGGGCAATTGACAAACATCGAGAAAGCATACACGCATATACTAATCATCTTGACTCCTTTGAGATTTGATTGGGCATTACAACATTATACATAGACCGCCATCCAACTGCATCTATGACTAATAATCCACCTTCAGGTTATCATCTGAACCCCTCCAGTATTAACTTGCAAATAACAGATAATTGCATTACGCATTGCGTGTAAAGTAAACAATGCGATTGTTCTATGAACAAAGGATTGTTGTTTTCTCCCTAGTAGCAATAGCACATCTAGTACCTTAGAGATTTCTGTCACTTCCCCAGATTACTAGAGGCATGAACCCACTATCGAGCATAAATACTAACTCTTAGAGTTGCTAGCATCTACTTGGCCAAGATAGCTACTAACAACGGAAAGCATGCAAGATCACAAATAACAAAGACATGATAGAATCAATAATCAATCTGAAATAGCATCTCAATATCCATCGGATCCCCGAAAACTCAACATGTATGATTATAAATAGATGATCTTGATCATGAACATAGCTCACAAGATCTAAACATGATAGCACAAAGGAGAAAAACCAGCCATCTAGCTACTACATGGACCCATAGTCCAAGGATGAACTACTCACGCATCACACCGGAGGCTTGCATGGTGATGAAGAAGGCATCCAGGGTGAATTCCCCTCTCAGGTAGGGTGCCGAGAAGAGCTTCAGATCCCTCCTGATCTAGGGATGGAGATGACGGCGGCTACAAACTCTTTCATGGAATTTTGATCAGGTACTTAGGGTTTCTGTATCAGAGGCATCTTATAGTCGGAAGGGGAGGCCGAGGGGGTGCCTTGGGTGACTAGACCACCCCCTAGCGCGGGCCAGGCTAGGCCGCGTGGCCAGGTGGTGTGGCGGCCCCCTGGCCCCTCTCCGTCTCGTATTCTGGCTCCGTGTCCTCCTCGGTGAAAAACAGACTTTGGCTTTTGTCCCGTCCAATTCCGAGAATATTCAATTTCTGACTTCCTGGAACCAGAAACAGCAGAAAACAGGCAGTTGGCACTGTGGCATCTTGTTAATAGGTTAGTCTAAGAAAGTGTATGAAAATTGCTCCAAAGTTGGAACAAAACATAAGAAAGTAGATAAAACCAAGCATGGCACATCAAAAATTATGGATACGTTAACAACATATCAACATCCCCAAGCTTAACTCATGCCCGTCCTCGAGTAGGTAAGTGATAAAAAGAAAGAATAATTTTTGAGGTGACATGCACCATCACAATCTTGATCAAGGTATTTATAACATTGATAGCTGGGATCATAGTACTTTATCATAGCATGCAAGATATAGTTCTAACAATAAGACATAGCAACTATGTTGTAACATGAAAAGGGACAACCAAAAGATTCATGAATAACAATGCTTTGGAAGACGTTTGTTTGTTTCACATAAAGAAACCATAGCATAGTGGCATTCAGCTTGTCCCTCATAGAGTAGCAAATATAAATGCATAGGACACCTTCAAAGTTCATAAGAGTGACTAGATACAAGTAGTTTAAGAACAAGCAATATCAAGTTATGCATCAATCAACAAGTCTTGGGACAATGCACATAGAACTAAGAATGGCCACTATGCTCTCAAAGTAGGTGCATAAAGGTAGAAGGTGGAGACTCAACATAAAAGTAAAAGAAAGACCTTCATAGAAGGAAGTAGAGATTCAAGTTTCATAAAGAGCTTCCAAAAATTATGGTACTCGTTAGCTTTCAGCTCTCATTACCCCTATCATAAGCATCTTTAAGGTGATTAAGGTTAAAGTGACACAACTAAGAGGATATGCTTGACAAGTTATAAGTCGTAATCTCATGCCCCTTACTTACGAAGACCGAACCTCATGCTACTCAACTTTAGTCACAAGTAAGCTCTTGTCTTTGTAAGTACAAATGTATCATAAAGAACTGCCAACTGGGTACCCCTTGCACATGATAATGAGCTATCCCATAATCAAATGACAAGGCAAACCGACAATGAGCATCTCAGCGATCTTTTTATTTGCTATTTGCATAGGTTTTTATTGAGGATGCTTCATAGAGTGATCATTATGGTGATGCTGCAAGTTTCCACCATGATTAGGCATGGCTTAGGCTAGCGGCCCAGGCGTTTCTCTAACACACATACAAACTCCATGATATTACAAGTTCCACTTTTATTTCACACCGCCGGGATCCATAAGCAAAAGAACATGATATCAACGGGGTACAAAGTACAAGTGCAATGTTGAAAGTGTTCCCCATGATACATGGTTCTGCTAATTTCAACATATAAAGCGCAAGCATATACGCAACAAAGATGGTCACAATGGTTCAATTTTATTAAATTAAAGAAAAGTAAAGTGTGTCATCAAGTTCGTGAGAGCTTTAATCACTAATTTTCACATAACAAGTTTAATTCGGAAGGTAGATAAAAACATGAATATACTTGGAATAGAAATTGCTAATAGGTAGGTATGGTGGACTCTTTGGAATAACTTGGTTTAAGGAGTTGGATGCATGATTGGAACTCACACTTGGTTACGGAGGCTAGCAAAAGTCTAGGAGCGACAAACTAAGAGAGCAATAATGGCCATAATCATGCAAAGCGACAAAAATTATTAATTAAAGCATAAAGTGATATTACAAATCGAAAGCTAAAGGATCATAAAGGCTATGGTGACTTGGGATAGTCATACCATGGTGTGAGCATGCGCCAAGTCAACCCAAATAAAGCATCAAAGGAGAATACCACAATACTATGCTTTAATATGCTAAAACAACGCATGATTCTTCCAAGGCACATTAAGAAATCTCAATTGTTTATAACATGTCATGCTACAGCCAAGATCACTAAGCATAAAGCCAAAACAATATCAAGCATGGCACGACAAAGCATAAGCCACATTCAAAAACAAGCTCTCTTTACCACTTAAGCATGAACTTTCCTACTCTTTTCCAATCCAAACTAAACTATTGGAAAACCAATGTATGAAAGAGGGGGTCCAACCAATTTATTTAGCAAACTAAGAAAACCAAGCAAATGAAAACCAAAATAAAAACGAAAAAGAAGACGCACCAAGCACAACACAACTGTGCATGAAACAATAAAAATGAAGTGTTTGGAAGAAACCTGGGATTTTTATTGATGAAGAAGGGGATGCCTTGGGCATCCCCAAGCTTTGACGCTTGTACTTCTTGGATATTTCTTGGGGTGAAACAGGGTGGCATCCCCAAGCTTGAGCTTTAGTCCATTCTTCATCTCATTACATCATTCTCTCCATACACCTGAATTTTTTTCCTTCATACAAAACTTCACACAATCTTTATTAGCAACATTAGTGCACTCAAGATAATAAGTCTTTGGGTTCAGTTTCAATACGAATAAAACTTCCAATAAAACACAAGCTACTATAGCACTTCCTTCAAAAATCTCAATTCCCCAAAAGAACTAAAAAAGAACCAACAAGAAGCAAATGCAAATAATGGCAGAAATCTGTCAAAACAGACCAGCAGGTAAAGACGAATTTTTTCGAAGACCTTCTGTTGCTCAAATCAAAAAGTGTTGAACCTGGGGCAGAAGCACAAAAATTCACGCCTCAAAACGACGTATAGAGATTTTACACGAATTTTTACGGTCAAGAACAAAAATTTGTTTCGGGACAACAACTTTCGCAAGCATTACTTCTCTCTCATTAGAGGTTACTCTTGGCACAAAAAGCAAATAAAAAGGATAAGGAGAGGTTATTACAGAGGTAATAACTTCCAAGACTCATCTAAAACTTTTGGGTTATCTCCCAATAGTACTTTTCTTTAACGCCTTTAAGTTAGGCATAAGAAGCAAGAAAAAGAATAAAGTGTTCTCAAATGAAGAATCATTAAGAGCAAAATTTGTTTTCATAGGAGAAACAAAAGAAATCTTCTCTCTCTTCTTAGGGAAGTGTTCTATACCTTTCTTGAGTGGGAGTTGATATTTAATGGTGCCTTCTTTCATATCAATAATGGCACCAACAGTTCTAAGAAAAGGTCTTCCCAAAGTCATATGACAAGAAGCATTGCATTCAACATTCAAAACATAGAAATCAATGGGGACATAAGCATTGTTAACCATAATAAAAAAATCATTAAGACTCCCCATGAGTTTCTTTTTAGCATTACCATCAAGTGGGACATTCAAATAACAATCTTAAAGTGGTGGCAAATCAAGCATATCATAAATCTTTCTAGGAATAATAGAAACACTGCTATCAAGATCACATAAAGCTTTGAAATCAAAATCATTCACTTTCATATTAATGATGGGTTCCCAACCATATTCTTGTTTCATAGGAATAGAAGATTTATGTTTCATCTTTTCTTCTTTGATTTTTATGAGAGCATCAATAATGTGTTTTGTAAAACCCATATTCATAGCACTAGCATTAGGACTTTTAGCAAGCCTTTGTAGGAACTTAATAACTTCAGAGATATTGCAACCATCAAGATCAAAATCAAATTTATCATCTAAAGTAGTAGAGCTATTACTAGATTCAACACTAGTGGTAGTGATAGTAGAAACACTAATGTTTCTAGAAATTTCATCTTCTCTCTCCCACTTAGCATGCAATTTAGCTAGTAATCTAACATTTTCATCAATTCTAACTTGTATGGAATTAGTAGCAGCAAAGGGATTCTCAATAGTTTTAGGTTTAGCAGCCATTTTATTCAAAGAAGCTTGTGCTTCAGGCAATGATGCTATAATTCTTTTAGCATTAGAGAGTTTTTCCACAATAATTTTATTGAAAGCAGTTTGTTTACTAATAAATTCTTTAAGCATAACTTCAAGTTCAGAGGGAGCACTCCTATTATTGTTGTAGGAATTGCCATAAGAATTACCATTATTGAGAGGATAGGGCCTATAGTTGTTATTACCAAAATTGTTCCTATAGGCATTGTTGCTAAAATTATTATTTCTTATAAAGTTCACATCAACTTGCTCTTCTGAGAAACCAAAGAGGCTAAGGGAACATGATTTGGATCAATATGAGTCTTCCCATTAACAAGCATAGACATAATAACATCAATTTTATCACTCAAGGAGGAGGTTTCTTCAACATAATTTACCTTCTTACCTTGTGGAACTCTCTCGGTATGCCATTCAGAAAAATTAACCATCATTGCAGCACCCAAAGTAATGGTCATAAAGGTACCTCCAGCAGCAGAATCCAATAGATTTTTTGAAGAATAGTTCAATCCTGCATAAAAGGTTTGGATGATCATCCAAGCAGTCAGTCCATGAGTGGGACAATTCTTTACCAAAGATTTAATTTTTTCCCAAGCCTGAGAAACATGTTCATTATCAGATTGTTTAAACTTCATTATTTCATTTCTCATAGATATAATCTTAGCAGGTGGATAGTATTTTCCAATGAAAGCATCTTTGCATTTAGTCCAAGAATCAATACTATTTCTAGTTAAGGAATTCAACCATTCTTTAGCTTTTCCTCTCAAAGTGAAAGGAAACAATTTGAGCTTAATAATATCCCCATCTATATCCCTATGCTTTTGCATCTCATAAAGTTCAACAAAGTTATTTAGATGAGCAACAACATCTTCATTGCCAATACCAGAAAAATGTTCCCTCATAACAAGATTGAGCAAAGCAGGTTTAATTTCAAAGAAAGTAGCTTCAGGAACAGGTGGAGCAATAGGTGTGCACATGAAATCATTGTTGTTGGTGCTAGTGAAGTCACACAACTTAGTGTTTTCAAGAGTAGTCACTTTTTTCTATTTTTAATAAAGAAAGCAAAACTAGTACAACTATTTTTTTTTGTGTTTTTGTGAAAGAAACAAGCAAACAAAGAAGAAAATAAACTAAGAAAAACAAAAAATACAAATTAAAGAGATTGGTTATGAGGGACTCCCCTTGTGAAGATGTCCTTGTCTCCCCGACAATGACGCCAGAAAAATACTTGCTGGCTCATGGTTGATATCGAGCTTGTTGGGGAACCGCAAGAGGAAGTATGATGAGCACAGTAGTAAGTTTCACTCAGTTATGAAACCAAGGTTATCGAACCTGTAGGAGCAAGGAAACACCTCCAAGGTGTTGCTAGCTGAGCTTTGGCAGGGCATACTACCGGTGCTAGCAGCAACATGGAATCCTGCACAACACAACCACAAAACTTTGCCCCAACTTATGATGAGGTGGTCAATCTCACCGATTTTGCTGAAAACACAGGATTAAACGTATCGAGTGGAAGAAAGTAAAAGCTTGCAGAAAGTAAACAAAAAATAGTAAACAGTTGTAGATTGATGGTAAAAGAAAGGACTGGGGTCCATAGTTGTAACATCCCAAAACTAAATCCAAGGTTAATCAAGATCAAATCTACCCAATTTAGGGGTAACAAAAACTTTTCCATTTAAAATCATTAAGCATTCATATGTGTGTGGATTTAAATTAGTAGTTGTTTTAAATTGCCATGTTTGAGTGATCCATTGGTTGTAAAATGATTCTAAGGTAAATTAAACATCACCTAGATCACCCCAAGCAAATCCCAAAGAAAAACAAATCAAAAAGAATAAAATAAGCAAATGGTCAGTTTTGCCATTTTAATCACCTAGCCTACTTTGGCTATTCCTAGAACTCAAATCTTAATAGAAACAATTGTGGATCTTTGCACCCCTTGCTAGTACAAGTAGTGATGTACCAAGGCCCACTTTGTTTCATCCCAAAAAATTTCAAACAATAAATTTAAATGAGATTTGAAAATTGAATGTAGTTCATATGTATAGATCCCATTAGTTCAAAAACCACTCAAATGAACTCCATTTCAAAAACCCAAGCACACCTAGAAGCTTAACCATAAGTTACATCACTCCACCAAAAATCAGCTCAAAATTCAAACATTTTGTTCTTGCGGCCATTGTGTCGAACAGGTGGCAGGCAGAGATCATCTGCCTAACTATTACTGTTGCTAAGTTAAACCTTTGTCCCCCATTGCACCCTCTCTACTCTCCTCTGTCCCCCCTGAGTCCAACCAAGTCCCCAACCAGCTTCCCCCTTAGCCGTTGCAGAAGTGGCGCGCTGCCCAAATGAGGTCATCGCCGACCAGACGCGGGCAGCACGCTAGGGACCATGCCGCACCAAACCAGCGTGCCCACTAGCTCCGCCCAACCCTACCGCCGCCCACGGTCCACCCCTCGATCAACCCCTACCCCTAGACCACTCCCTAGCAGCGCCGCCCTTTTCCTCTGCGAGCAAGCCAGAGCGCGCCAGAGCGCGATTGCCGCCAGCCCGTAGCAAACCACGCCTTGACCCCATACCGCGCACGCCGCTCTGCCTCGACCCTAGCAACCCACCAGACACGGCCGTGCACCGCCGTGTGACCCACAGTCGCCGTGATCACCGTCGAGCACCGCCTCTGTCTCCCAGAGCGCGCGACGCTCCCGACCAAATGCCACCGCCCCTAGCCACGCCATTGCACCGTAGCTGGCCGCCAGGGAACCGCCCACCATCCGCCTACCTCATCCACGCCGATAGCCCCCTCTGCCGTCGTCACCGACGAGCTTGCCATCGTCCCCTCGGTCCCCTTCTCGAGCCTATATAAGGAGGCCTTCCCCAGCCTCAATCACCACACCATTCGACTCCCCTCTCACTCCTAGTCCTTCCCTACCTCTCGCCGGAGCAGCTCGAGCAGCAGGCCATCGGAATTTCACCGGAGGTAGCCGTTGTAGAGGAGGAGAAGCCCCCGTCGATTTCGTCCACCTCAGCCCCTACCGCGACCTTGCCTGAGCCTGCCATCGCCGTCCAGTTCGATCGCCCGCCTCGTCGCACTAGTTGGAGCCCTGGTACGTCCCAAGTAGACCCCCACTGTCCGTTTAGGGTTCGGTCTCGCCGACGACGAGTCTGTCGTTGACGACGACCGTGAGCTGTTGATCCGCGTTCTAATCGTGTGGCCCAGATCGCTCGATACCGTTTCGGGTTTTAAATGTCGCTGACAGGTGGACCCCCTTTGTCAGTCGCCCTCTACACCGCTGAGCGTCACTGGGCCGGCCCGTTAGTTTTCCCGCGCTAGCCCACAAATTCAAATAGGTGTTTTTCTATTTAGATTTAGAACCATTTCTATCCCCTAGTTCGAAAATCAATTCAGGAAGATTTACTAAACCAAATTGAGTGATTCCAATTTTGTTGGAAAGCTTCTGAAAAGATCTATCCAAGCCCGTTGGATTTAATTCTTTTAGAGTTAGAGATCTCTCGTAGTAAAAATAACAAGACAGAAGCATTTGCACATTCAAACATTTTTATAAAATGAACCATAATAGCTTTTGAGTTGATTCCAACTCTCAAAAATCACATTTAACCATACCTATCTGAATACGTAATAATATTAAGGTTTACATGCAGTGACTTTGAACTAGTACCAAATTAGTGCTATATAGGCATTTCTAGTCACTCTAAATCATTAAATATTAAACTTACACTTATTAAAATGTGATCCAACCTTTAAATCACATTCCCATATGTTAGAATATGTGGTGATGACATGTGTCCACATGATCCCATATTTTAATTGGAGAATATTAAATCTTAGTTAATTTCAATGTGTAGAAATTACTTTTCCTAAATAAAAAGAATGAAGCTAGTTAATAAAACCTTGTGATGCTTGTGATGATAATATATCATAAAATGTATGCCTTAGTGTGCTAAGTAGACCAGTTAAGTATTTTTTGGTGATTGTGTATCCCATATGTATTTATAGACGATAGTACCGACCAAGATTTCGAGGAGGAGGAGTTCTATCAAGAAGAGGAGGAAGAAAACTTCAACCACTGCACCAACCAAGGCAAGCCTAGCACTTCAAGTAAACTAAGCAAGATTTTGTTAGCGAGCTAGAATTAAACTAGATAACCAAAGCAAGATGCATTAGGCATGCTTTGGTTATACCACTTTACTTACTACCTACCCCAAGTTATATTTCTAAGCTTTACTTCCTTACTTTACCAAAGTCCCTTACTTGTTTGAAGGTAGCGTAAAAAGTATAAAACTTGACCTATCTAGTGAGAATTAGATGTCATTCTATGGCATGAGATTGATCCTAGCATCCCCTATTAGCGAACACTCTTAACTTAGTAGTTTAGAGCTAAACTAAAACTTGAGTCACTTTAGATGGGAATACTTGGTAAAAATGACTTGTAAAAACCTTGGAATGATGAGTCATTCTATTGAGATGTTTTGACATGTGTTGAGAAATACAAATGGTTTATGATGATGAAAATGTTGAGGCATGAGCCTTAACTCTTTTACAAAACTGATGGTTGGGTTCAGATGCGATACCATTCCAATTTTACCGTACAACCACAATACCTGAATTGGGTAAGGCTTAGCCAGAAGTTTATATGCATTAGTATTAGTTCCCTCACGGGTGAGGTTTGAGCTGAGGCTACCTCTCAATGTTGTCCACCTATGCAGTGCCCAAGATGATAGATGATCATGGTTGGGAGGCCATGCTCATAGGAGAGGTGCTTATACTAGGGTGTGTAAAGGAAATGTTATGTTTGATTATCTGCATACTAAGTATGATGATTCAGGGTTATCCCTGACAGATGTATCGAATCTTGTGGTGAAAGTGTACCACCTCTGTAGAGTGTCAAACTATTCGAATAGCCACGTCCGTGGTTATGGACAATTGGAGTGGCCATACTGTTCCGTTGTCAGATATTTTCAAAATGACTTATGATATGAATGATGAATCTTGACTTGACCACAACAGAGTTGTGACTATGACACTAGCTTCCCCACTTAGGTAATTTTAGAACTTTATTTTATCTTTCTTTGTTTCTGAACTCAGCTTAGGTTTCAAACTCAACTTTACAAATAAACTTATAGTTAGCATTTCCTACTAGAACTACCTTACTTGTTAGTGATAGTTTGCGAGTACTTAAAAAGTACTCATGGCTTTTGTCCCTGGCTATTCCTATGGCCAAACTATGAAGGAGACTACCAAGATGAAGGATAGCAGGACGGCTATGATAACTAGGACTATCTTCCATCGTCAGCATTGCCTGTGCCCCTGAAGATGTACCCCACCGCTACGCTTATTATTTATTCCGTTGCTTGTTGTATTAAGAGTGGATCATGAGATCCTTTATTCGGGTAAGTCCTTATTATGGTTTGTAATGGATGAGGTACTGTGATATCCAATCTGTTATGTCTCGCAAAAATGGTAATCCTGGGATTGCGGTGTATGGCATAACAGGCATCTGGGATTAAAAATCCGGGTGTTGACAAGTTGGTATCAGAGCCATCCTGACCATAGGAGACCCTAGTTAGAATGGACGTCCGAACAAAAACTTAATTTCAAAACCAAAGTGAGTATTTATGAAAAACTATTTCCTCTCTTACCCTTGGGAATTCATTCTTTCTCAAAAATTCATGTTCCTCCAGTTCTTACATTACTACATAAAATTTGACACACTTGATCACTTCACTAACTTCCTCATCCTTAATTCTTGTAGATGGAGACTCAGTTCAGCAAGTTCTACCAGTTGGGCAACGGAGGCCAACTGATCTTCAAGAGGGATCTAGATTCATTGTCTGAGCTCTTGGGATGCCCACATCCGGAGTTTCTTGGAGCCCAACTTCCTGGACCCCCAGGAGGAGATTTACAATGGCTAGTCACCGCTGATCTTCTTGGAAGTATAGAAGCACCAACGTCCGGGAGAATCCAGTTCTCCGTGAGGGAGAACAACTGGCTAGTCACCGCTGATCTTCGAGGAAGTATAGAAGCAGCAACGTCCGGGAGAATCCAGTTCTCCGTGAGGGAGAGCAACTGGCTAGATGGATTAGCCAGGGCAATGCATGAAGCTCTCGCACGTCTGTGTGCCCTGAGTGTCAACCAAATCCAAGGAACCCGCTTTGTTCACTATGCAAGTCGTGACTTCATGGGAATGCCAATGGAGATGCCAAGTCACCCGGACTTGAAGCGTCAAGTGGAGAACCTTGACTTCCTATTGTACGACCGCTAGAAGGAATTGGACAATGCTAGGGAGTTCGCCAACCACAACCTTGCCATTGCCTCCTAGAAGGCCTAGACTTTCTCACTGCTTGTCAAGGACCGTAAGTCTCTTTGCCGCCATCACGAAAAGAAGGATTGCACCATCGACCGTCTTCGCAAGAAGGTGGCCGACCTTGAGAAGACCATCAAGGAGCAAGAAGCTCAGCTTGCAGCAAAAGAAGAAGAAGAGGAAGGTGAAGACATCCAGGGAGATATGGACTCTTACCTTAGCAATGATGATGACTTTTTGGAGGAGGATGCCGTGGACTTCTACACCGACGATGAAGACTCCGACTTCATCGATGATGAGTAGATGCACTAGAGCACTATCGTAGCATGAGGAGTATCGGTCCCATTGTATCGTAGCTTGCAGATTGGTTCTTAAAACCATCTGTTTTCCTTTGATGTGTGGTGTGTGTTTGTATCGTGTGCTTGTTTGAATGAATGAAATGAAGTTAGTTGCAAAACCCGAGTCAAACTCAAAGTTTTAGCTTTGAAACCAAAACCATGAACCTTAGAACTTTCCCTCTTACCCCTTTATCTATCTCAATCTTCAAATGACTCGTGGAAACCCCGGAGGGAGCAGCTCATCGCATGACCCAATGCTGCAGATTATGCAAATGCTGGTTGCAGACCATGAAGCAAGCAGGGCAGAGCGCCATGACAACTTAGCAACACTGCAGCAAATAGCTCAAATGGCCCAAAACAACCAAGAGCATGGAAATCAGGATCATCAAGGATCGAATCTGAAAAACTTCCAGAATACCAATCCCCCAATCTTTAGCACTTCGGAGAACCCATTAGATGCTGATGACTGGTTGCAGACAATGGAGAACAATTTGGAAGTAGCCAGAGTTGATGACAACGAGAAAGTTCTCTTTGCCACCCACTACTTGGCAGGAGACGCAAGAGCCTGGTGGAACAGGTGGAACAGCATCCGCCTGATGAACCATGATTAAGTGATGACATGGGAAGCCTTCAAAATCAAGTTCAGCCGCACCCACGTGCCGTAGGGCCTAGTCACTAGAATGAGGGATGAATTCAGAGAGTTAAAGCAAGGAAAAATACTGTAGTGGAGTATCGTGACAGATTCCTGTCCTTAGCAAGGTATGCACCTGAGGAGATCAACACGGAGGCCAAGAAGAAGGAGAGATTCCTGAATGGACTACATGATGAGATGCAGACTATGCTCGTCAACATCTGCTTCGAGGATCTTGAAGAGCTAGTTGACTCTTCCATTCAGATGGAAGGGAAGATTAACCAGGCAAACAACAACCGCAAACGTCGTATGATGCACCAAGCTGGATCCAACAACCACCAGAAGTACCATCCCAACCCGTCTGCAGAATATGCACCAAGGAATAATCGACCCCCAATGTCTCGCCCAAGCTACCCCAACCGTAGCGGAGGCAATGTGAAGTCTAGAGGAAACAACAACAACCCCGGCAACACCAGCAATTTCAACCGTGCACCTCCCAAGAGCAACAACAACAACAACAATAACAACACTGCACCCAGAGCTGGAAGCAATGTTGTGCCCATCGCGGCTAAAGACAAGTCATAGATCACTTGTTTCGAGTTTGGAGTGAAGGGTCACTATTCCAATGAGTGCCCCAAGAGGACTGCCGCCACTGCCAATGTGAATGCCCCAGGTCAACAGCAGCGTCATGTTCAACCAGGAAGAAGATTTGCCCCAGGGAACCCTCACAACCGCAACGGCCGTCTCTTCCACATGAATGCCGAAGAAGCCCAAGAAGCGCCAGATGTAGTGCTGGGTATGTTTTCTGTCAACTCAGTTTTAGCAAGAGTGTTGTTTGATTCCGGAGCATCACACTCATTTTTCACCGAAGAATTTGCATGCACTAGTAAGATCCACCTAACCAACTTGAAGCATGTCATGATAGCTCAAATTCCTGGTTCCACTACAAAAGCTAGAAAATTTTGCAAAGTTGTGCCTATCAGAATACATGGGATAGATTTTTATGCTAATCTAATAGTACTTGGAACCAAAGTATTGGAAGTAGTACTAGGTATGGATTGGATGTCAAAGCATAAAGGATTGATATAGTGTGCTAAGAAAGCCATCACCATGACCAGTAGCTCTGGAGTAACAGTACATCATATATCTGAAACCTTACCCCGTCAATTCAAGTGCAACAAGAGTCTAGCCCTACCCACCATAGACCAAGTCAAAGTAGTCTGTGAATACCCCGACGTATTACCAAATGAATTGCCAGGTATGCCCCCGGATAGGGATATTGAGTTCATTATTGAACTAATCCCCGGAACCGGACCCATAGCCCAGAGACCCTATAGCATGAACCCCTTAGAGTTGGTAGAATTGAAGAAGCAGTTGGATTCTATGATAGCAACATGCTTGATTCAACCAAGCGCATCGCCATGGAGATCACCAGTGTTATTCGTCGACAAGAAAGATGGAGGCAACCGTTTGTGCACAGATTACAGGAAGCTGAATGACGTCACCATCAAAAACAAGTACCCTTTGCCAAAGATAGAGGATCTATTTGATTAGTTGACTGGTGCACAGGTATTCTCAAAGATTGATCTTAGGACTAGTTATCACCAACTTAAGATTCGTGCAACGGATATTCCGAAGACTGCCTTTACTACTCGTTATGGTTTATACGAGTATACAATTATGTATTTTGGATTAACCAATGCCCCTGCTTATTTCATGAATCTCATGAATAAGATCTTTATGAATTTCCTAGATAAGTTTGTCGTTGTGTTTATCGACGATATCCTTATCTACTCCAAGTCAGAAGAAGAGCATGAGCAACATCTGAGAATCATCCTAGAAACCCTGAGAGAGCATCGGTTATATGCCAAGTTCAGCAAATGTGATTTTTGGCTGAAAGAAGTAGGATTCCTAGGACATATTGTGTCTGCTGGAGGAGTCTCTGTTGATCCCACCAAGATCAGAGATGTTGAAGCATGGGAAGCCCCAACCACTCAAACCCAAGTCCGTGCATTTCTCGGATTGGAGGGGTATTACCGCAAGTTCGTAGAAGGATTTTCGAGCATCGCCAGACCCATGACCCAATTGTTGAAGAAGGATAAGAAGTTTGAATGGACCGACAAATGTGAAGCTAGTTTCCAAGAACCGAAGAAGAGATTGATTTCAGCCCCAATATTGATCATGCTAGATATCAAGAAGCCATTTGATGTGTATTGTGATGCATCCAAGATTGGTCTCGGATGTGTATTGATGCAAGAAGGCAAAGTCATCGCTTATCTGTCTCGACAACTAAAGCAGCATGAGCAGAACTATCTGAC
This sequence comes from Avena eriantha, assembly GCA_910589775.1. NCBI lineage: Eukaryota > Viridiplantae > Streptophyta > Magnoliopsida > Poales > Poaceae > Avena > Avena eriantha. Next base: position 21,115,278 of record OU342740.1, read on the forward strand.
CCATGACCTTGAATGAGTAGCCGTAGTGTTGGCATTGAAGACATGGCATCATTATCTTCTGGGTAATCGCTGTGAGATTTACTCAGATCACAAGAGCTTGAAGTATGTTTTCACTCAGAAGGAGCTGAATATGAGGCAAAGGAGATGGATAGAGTTAATCAAGGATTATGACCTTGACATTCACTATCACCCCAGCAAAGCCAATGTGGTAGCGGATGCTCTTAGCAGATTGCCGTGCAGGCTAAACACCATGATCAAGGAGAAGCAACCCAGTTTGTCCGAGGAGTTGGAGGAGTTTAGAACTGAGATAGTTAGCAAAGGATTTTTAGTTAGCATTGAACTTCAACCCACTTTGATTAGCCAAATCAAGGAAGCCCAAAAGGGAAATGAAAGTATCGACGGAATCAAACGTCGTATTGGTACAGGAAAGGTACCTGGATTAACCGAAGACGAAGAAGGAGTTCTGTGGTACAAAGGACATATCTGTGTGCCAGCATATTCAGAGCTGAAGAAAGTTATCATGTAGGAAGCTCATGATACTCTTTATTCCATCCACCCTGGAGGAATGAAGATGTATCAAGATTTGAAAGAGAAATTTTGGTGGCACAAGATGAAGAGAGAAATCGGAAGCTACATCGCCAAGTGTGACATCTGTTAAAGAGTCAAAGCAGAGCATCAGAGACCCACAGGACTGTTGCGACCATTGCAGATTCCGGAATGGAAATGAGATTCTGTCAGAATGGACTTTATCATCGGTTTGCCTACTTCTAGTAGAGGAAATGACTCAATCTGGGTCATCGTTGATAGACTGTCCAAGGTAGCTCATTTTATACCTGTCAAGACTACCTACCAGAGTTCGAAGCTAGCAGAGTTGTACATTGCTAGAATTTTTAGTCTGCATGGAACCCCCAATACCATAGTATCAGATCGAGGAACCCAATTTACCTCGAGATTTTGGCAGAAAGTCCAAGAGGGATTAGGAGCCAAGTTGAATTTCAGCACCGCTTATCACCCAAAAACTGATGGACAGACTGAAAGAGTCAACCAAATCCTAGAGGATATGTTGAGAGATTGTGTGTTAGAGTATGGATCAAAATGGGAAGACTGTCTGCCTTTCGTAGAATTCTCATACAACAATAGTTATCAAGCCAGTCTGCAAATGGCACCATTTGAGTTCCTATACGGAAGAAAGTGTCGCACCCCTTTGAATTGGTCGCAAGTAGCAGAGAGCCAAATTTTTGGACCTGACATTCTCCGAGAAGCCGAAGAAAAGGTTCACAAAGTCCATGAGCACCTCAAGACCGCCCAATCCAGTTAAACGAGTTATGATGACAAGAGAAGGAGAGACCTGACTTTCAATGTCGGAGATTTTGTGTATCCCAAGGTTTCGCCATTGAAGGGAACACAACGCTTTTGTGTATCCCAGATATATCGGACCCTTCAAGATTCTAAATCACCGAGGAGAAGTATCGTATCAACTGGAACTGCCAGAAGAGATGTCAGCCATCCACAATGTGTTCCATATCTCGTTACTTTGCAAATGCATAGAAGTGCCGGAGAAGACCGAAGTTTTCAAGAACATCGATCACCGAGCCGTTGATATCAACAAGGATCTGACGTATCGTGAAGTGGCCATCCGTATCTTGGAAGAACCTTACAGAACCACCAGGACCCGGAGTATCAAATTTCTCAAGATTCAATGGAGCAACCATACCAAAGAAGAAGCCACTTGGGAGCGAGAAGATTTCATTAGGATGGAGTTCCCAAATCTCTTTAGTTCCTAGTTTTGTTTCGTAAATCTCGGGATTTTTTTAAGGGGGGAAGGTTTGTAACATCCCAAAACTTAATCCAAGGTTAATCAAGATCAAATCTACCCAATTTAGGGTTAACAAAAACTTTTCCATTTAAAATCATTAAGCATTCATATGTGTATGCATTTAAATTAGGAGTTGTTTTGAATTGCCATGTTTGAGGGATCCATTGGTTGTAAAATGATTCTAAGGTGAATTAAACATCACCTAGATCACCCCAAGCAAATCCCAAAGAAAAACAAATCAAAAAGAATAAAATAAGCAACTGGTCACTTTTGCCATTTTAATCACCTAGACTACTTTGGCTATTCCCAGAACTCAAATCTGAACAGAAACAATTGTGGATCTTTGCACCCCTTGCTAGTACAAGTAGTGATGTACCAAGGCCCACTTTGTTTCATCCCAAAAACTTTCAAGCACTAAATTTAAATGAGATTTGAAAATTGAATGTAGTTCATATGTATAGATCCCATTAATTCAAAAACCACTCAAATGAACACCATTTCAAAAACCCAAGAACACCTAGAAGCTTAAGCATACGTTACATCACTCCACCAAAAATCAGCTCAAAATTCAAACATTTTGTTCTTGTGGCCATTGTGTCGAACAGGTGGCAGGAAGAGATCATCTGCCTAACTATTACTGTTGCTAAGTTAAACCTTTGTCCCCCATTGCACCTACTCTACTCTCCTCTGTCCCCCTGAGTCCAATCAAGTCCCTAACCAGCTTCCCCCTTAGCCATTGCAGCAGTGGCGCGCCGCCCAAATGAGGTCATCGCCGGCCACACGCGGGCAGCATGCCAGGGACCGCGCCATGCCAAACCAGCGTGCCCACTAGCTCTGCCCAACCCTACCCCTCGATCAACCCTAGCCCCTGAACCACTCCCCAGTAGAGCTGCCCTTTTCCTCTACGAGCAAGCCAGAGTGCGCTAGAGCGCGATTGCCGCCAGCCCGCAGCAGACCGCGCCTTGACCCCATACCGCGCACGCCACTCCGCCTCGACCCCAGCAACCCACCAGACATGGCCAATCACTACCGCGCGACCCACAGTCGTCGTGATCACCGTCGAGCACCGCCTCTGTCTCGCAGAGCGCGCAACGCTCCCGACCAAATGCCACCGCCCCTAGCCGCGCCATTGCACCGTAGCTGACCGCCAGGGAACCGCCCACCGTCCGGCTACCTCACCCACGCCTATAGCCCCCTCTGTCGTCATCACCGATGAGCTTGCCGTTGTCCCCTTGGTTCCCTCCTCGAGCCTATATAAGGAGGCATTCCCCAGCCTCAATCACCACACTGTTCGACTCCCCTCTCACTCCCAGTCCTTTCCCACCTCTCGCCGGAGCAACTCGAGCAGCAGGCCGTTGGAATTTCACCGGAGGTAGCCGCTGCAAAGGAGGAGAAGCCCCCGTCGATTTCGTCCACCTCAGCCCCTGCTGCGACCTCGCCTGAACCCGCCGTCTCCATCTAGTTCGATCGCCCGCCTCGCCGCACTAGCTGGAGCCCTGGTACATCCCCAGTAGACCCCCACCGTCCGTTTAAGGTTCGGTCTCGCCGGCGACGAGTCCGTCGTCGACGACGACCATGAGCTGTTGATCCGCGTTCTAATCGTGTAGCCCAGATCGCTCGATACCGTTTCGGGTTTTAAATGTCGTTGACAGGCGGACCCCCTTGTCAGTTGCCCTCTGTGCCGCTGAGCGTCACTGGGCCGACCCATTAGTTTTCCCGCGCTAGCCCACAAATTCAAATAGGTGTTTTTTATTTAGATTTAGAACCATTTCTATCCCCTAGTTCAAAAATCAATCTAGGAAGATTTACTGAACCAAATTGAGTGATTCCAATTTTGTTGGAAAGCTTCTGAAAAGATCTATCCAAGCTCGTTGGATTTAATTCTTTTAGAGTTAGAGATCTCTCCTAGTAAATATAACAAGACAGAAGCATTTGCACATTCAAACATTTTTATAAAATCAACCATAATAGCTTTTGAGTTGATTCCAACTCTCAAAAATCACATTTAACCATACCTATCTGAATATGTAATAATATTAAGGTTTACATGCAGTGACTTTGGACTAGTACCAAATTAGTGCTATATAGGCATTTCTAGTCACTCTAAATCATTAAATATTAAACTTACACTTATTAAAATGTGATCCAACCTTTAAATCACATTACCATATGTTAGAATATGTGGTGATGACATATGTCCACATGATCCCATATTTTAATTGGAGAATATTAAATCTTAGTTAATTTCAATGAGTAGAAACTATTTTTCATCTATAAAAAGAATGAAGCTAGTTAATAAAACCTTGTGATGCTTATGATGATAATATATCATAAAATGTGTGCCTTAGTGTACTAAGTAGACTAGTTAAGTATTGTTTGGTGATTGTGTATCCTGTATGTATTTATAGACGATAGTACCGACCAAGCTTTCGAGGAGGAGGAGTTCTATCAAGAAGAGGAGGAAGAAAACTTCAACCACTGCACCAACCAAGGCAAGCCTAGCACTTCAAGTAAACTGAGCAAGCTTTTGTTAGCAAGCTAGAATTAAATTAGATAACCTAAGCAAGATGCATTAGGCATGCTTTGGTTATACCACTTTACTTACCACCTACCCCAAGTTTTATTTCCAAGCTTTACTTCCTTACTTTACCAAAGTACCTTACTTGTTTGAAGGTAGCATAAAAAGTATAAAACTTGACCTATTTAGAGAGATTTAGATGTCATTCTATGGCATGAGATTGATCTTAGCATCCCCTATTAGCGAACACTCTTAACTTAGTAGTTTAGAGCTAAACTAAAACTTGAGTCACTTTAGATGGGAATACTTGGTGAAAATGACTTGTGAAAACCTTGGAATGATGAGTCATTCTATTGAGATGTTTTGACATGAGTTGAGAAACACAAATGGTTTATGATGATGAAAATGTTGAGGCATGAGCCTTAACTCTTTTACAAAACTGATGGTTGGGTTCTGATGTGATACCATTCCAATTTTACCGTACAACCACAATACTTGAATTGGGTAAGGCTTAGCCAGAAGTTTATATGCATTAGTATTAGTTCCCTCGCAGGAGAGGTTTGGGCTGAGGCTACCTCTCAATGTTGTCCACCTATGCAGTGCCCAAGATGACAAATGGTCATGGTTGGGAGGCCATGCTCATAGGAGAGGTGCTTATACTAGTGTGTGTAAAGGAAAGGTTATGTTTGATTATGCATACTAAGTATGATGATTCAGGGTTATCCCTGACAGATGTATCGAATCTTGTGGTGAAAGTGTACCACCTTCGCAGAGTGTCAAACTATTCGAATAGCCGCGTCCGCGGTTATGGACAATTGGAGTGGCCATACTATTCCGTTGTCAGATGTTTTCAAAATGACTTATGATATGAATGGTGAATCTTCACTTGACCACAACAGGGTTGTGACTATGACACTAGCTTCCCCACTTAGGTGATTTTAGAACTTTATTTTATCTTTCTTTGTTTCTGAACTCAGCTTAGGTTTCAAACTCAACTTTACAAATAAACTTAGAGATAGCATTTCCTACTAGAACTACCTTACTTGTTAGTGATAGTTTGCGAGTACTTAAAAAGTACTCATGGATTTTGTCCCTGGCTATTCCTATGGCCAGACTATGAAGGAGACTACCAAGATGAAGGACAACAGGACGACTATGATAACTAGGACTATCTTCCATCGTCACCATTGCCCGTGCCCCTGAAGATGGACACCACCGCTACGCTTATTATTTATTCCACTGCTTGTTGTATTAAGACTGGATCATGAGATCCTTTATTCGTGTAAGACCTTATTATGGTTTGTAATGGATGAGGTACTGTCATATCCAATCTGTTATGTCTCACAAAAATGGTAATCCTGGGATTGCGATGTATCGCATAACAGGCATCCGTGATTAAAAATCCGGGTGTTGACAATAGTTCACTAGTGGTGGTTCTCCTTAAGATAGATAACATGCTGGGTGAACAAATTACAGTGGGGCAATTGACAAACATCGACAAAGCATACAAGCATATACTAATCGCCTTGACTCCTTTGAGATTTGATTGGGCATTACAACATTATACATAGACCGCCATCCAACTGCATCTATGACTAATAATCCACCTTCAGGTTATCATCCGAACCCCCTCCAGTATTAAGTTGCAAGCAACAGATAATTGCTTTACACATTGCGTGTAAAGTAAACAATACGATTGTTCTATGAACAAAGGATTGTTGTTTTCTCCCTAGTAGCAACATCACATCTAGTACCTTAGATATTTCTGTCACTTCCCCAGATTACTAGAGGCATGAACCCACTATCAAGCATAAATACTAACTTTTAGAGTTTCTAGCATCTACTTGGCCAAGATATCTACTAACAACGAAAAGCATGCAAGATCACAAATAACAAAGACATGATAGAATCAATAATTAATCTGAAATAGCATCTCAATATCCATCAGATCCCCACAAACACAACATGTATGATTACAAATAGATGAGCTTGATCATGAACGGAGCTCATAAGATCTAAACATGATAGCACAAAGGAGAAGAACCAGCCATCTAGCTACTACATGGACCCGTAGTCCAAGGATGAACTACTCATGCATCACACCGAAGGCTTGCATGGTGATGAAGAAGGCCTTTAGGGTGAATTCCCCTCTCCGGCAAGGTGCCAAGAAGAGCTTCAGATCCCTCCCGATCTAGGGATGGAGATGACAACGGCTACAGACTCTTTCGTGGAATTTTGATCGGGTACTTAGGGTTTCTGTATTGGAAGCATCTTATAGTCGGAAGGGGAGGCCGAGGGGGTGCCTAGGGCGGCCAGACCACCCTCTGGCGTGGGCCAGGCTAGGCCGCGCGACCAGGTGGTGTGGCGGCCCCTGGCCCCTCTCCGTCTCGTATTCTGGCTTCGTGTCCTCCTCGGTGAAAAACTGACTTTGGCTTTTGTCCCGTCCAATTCCAAGAATATTCATTTTCTGACTTCCTGGAACCAAAAACAAAAGAAAACATGCAGCTGGCACTGTGGCATCTTGTTAATAGGTTAGTCCAAGAAAGTGTATGAAAAGTACTCCAAAGTTGGAGCAAAACATAAGAAAGTATATAAAACCAAGCATGGAACATCAAAAATTATGGATACGTTAGCAACATATCAAGGGTTTAGGGTTTTACAGTTTAGTTTTATGGGTTGTTTCCGGTTTAGGGTTCAGAGAATTTTTGGTAATGCTCAGGATTTATGCTTATATTCGTCTAATAGAATGGCATTGCCTGATTTAGTATCTCAATTTTTGATCTATAGTTGCACGATACCTGCTTGGTCAGCATTTAGGGGTTTAGATTTTATGGTTTAGGATTACGTGAATTCTCAATAATATTTTCAAACTTTATGGTTATATATATTCGTGGAACAGAATGGTGTTACCGCAATTTAATGGAAGTATCTCCAAAATTGATCTACAAGTCAATGATATCCTGTTGACATAGTGGAATGATAGTATAAGCCAGGTTGGATGATTTTAAAGATTTTATCTTGGTTTAGCGAAAAATGTTCGAATTTTGAACAACAAGCGATGGGAATCTCTACTTCCCGTAATTCTAGCTCACTGACATGTGGGTCACTTGCATAGTGGGTCCAAAAAGTTAGTGTAGGTCGGAGTGGACGGGCAGGTAAATATTGAAGATGTGCTGGGAAACGTGGATGGGGTGATGCACTTTGGAGAACGCAAATTTACCACCTATATCCCTCTATTATTGCAGTGCTCCCTCGGATTCTTGTTTCCGGAGTAGGGATGGAAGAGGAATTTTGCATTCTAGAAAGAGGTGGATCGTGTTTGAATGGATGCGTAGGATATTTTAATGGATGGGTGCGATGTTTGGGCGCCATACCAAATTTTGAGGTCGAAGCTTCTAGCATATGCTACTCCGGCATGGGGCCTCTCAGATGCGCTGTCACCGTCTAAGCCCACACGCCAGTGAGAGTTACTTCCCAACATTTAAATGAGTTTCTAGGCATTTGCTGAAATTTTCGAACAATTTAAGGCTTTCAAGAAGATGACCATCGTCCAAAAAAAGGTGACCAAGGTCATGGAAATAGTTTATGCTGATGTGTCCGTATTTGGTAGATAATCGGTGCATCTTTGCAAATCAACCAATATGTCTGCTTCCAAATTTGAAGTTGGTTTTCAAATTTCCAAGTAACAACAATGTGTTCTATTGTGAAGCAACTACAAAGATGATGGCTCAAAATGCCACCGCCCCCTTTTTTCACACAATGTATAACGCCCTTTCAATCTTCCAGGCTAAATTTGTGCAATAAAATAATTTTTGGGGCTAGATGTTTGAATGGATGGGCGGGATGTTTGAGCGGGTGGGCGGGATATTTCAGCGCTCTGCCGAAATTTTGAAGTTGAAGCTTCTAAGGTACACTACTCCCACTTGGGATCTTATCCTCGTCAGATAGACCCATAGGCCTGTATGCTTTCCAGCATTTAATGAGTTTATAGACATCTAGCGAAATTAATGAACATTAATTCAAGGATTTCAAACAAGAGGAGCAAGGTCACAGCCATAGTTTCTGTACCTTTTTCATCTTTTGTACTACTCCGTACATTGAAGCATCTTCACCAACCAAGCTTACAAACCTGTCCATATTTGGTAGATCGGTGCATCTTGGCATTTCAACCAATTGTTACAAAGGAGATTCCAGATTTGATGGATAATGCCCTACTTTCATGAGTTTCCAAGCTTCCTAGCTAAAGATGCTGAAATTAAATAACTTTTTGACAATTGAAAGTAAGTATGTCTATTTACAAACTACAAAGTGTGTGATATAGCTTGCTCTTGACTTTTTAAAAATAGTTTAAAGGTACCGAATTAGTCAAATATTGGAGAACCACCGAGAGGTTTGCCAGATTTTAATTTTTTGATATGAATAGTAATGACACCAAATTTGGGTCAGTTTTTTTAAAATAAAGAAACAAAATATAATACGAAATACAACCATTCGTTTCTCTGTTGGTGTGTCACTGTGTGTATTGGCTAATTTCCATGAAAATATATAAAATTTGACAACTCTTGAAAAACTCGTTTCACAATATGGCGTACCATGTTTGAACTTTCATGGCTTTCAAAAACTAGATGACCAATGTCAAGGCCATATGTGTTACCATGCTTTATGATAATGTAACCATGTTTGTTAGATTGGTGCATATTGGTATTTCAACATTGTTTAGAAAAAGAGCTTCTATATTTGGAGTTATTTTAAAAGCTCCAATCGATATTAATGGCTTTAATTTTGTCATACAATATATCACATACCATGTATGAACTTGCATGGCTTTCAAACCAGGTGACCAAGGTCATGGCCACACCTTTGTTATAGTTTATAACAACATGTTTGTATTTGGTAGATTGGTCCGTATTATTGGCATTTAAAATATTATTTACAAAGGAAGCTTCTGAATTTGAAGTTATTTTCAATTTTCAAGCGACGGCAATGGTTTTTGTCATGAAGAAACTACAAATAAGTATGGCTCAAAATCCCATTGCCCTAGTTTCCACACAATATATATATCTTGGGGTTTAGGGTTCGTGTTTTTTGGGATGAGAGTTTAGGGGTTTAGAGTTTATGGTATATGATTTAGGATTTTAGGGTTTAGGGCTTAGGATTTTAAGGTTGGTATTTAGGGTTTAGGGTTTTAGGGTTTAGGGTTTTCTAGGTTTTAGGGTTTATGAATTTTCAATAATAATGTTCAAGCTTATATATATATGCTTATATATATTCATGGAATAGACTGGTGTTATCACAATTTCATGAAAGTATCTCGGTTTTGATCTATAAGTGCATCATACCTTCTTGGTAAGGAGTTGAGGGGATGAGGGTTTAGGGTTTTTATGGTTTTGGGAGTTTAGGTGTTTAGGGTTTAGGTTTTTTTGGGAATTTTCGATAATGTTCAAGCTGCTTTATATATGCTTATATTCATGGAAATGAATGGCGTTAGCACAATTTGAGGAAAGTTTATCTAAAATTTTGATCTACAAGTGCATGTGATACCTCATTTGCCAATGTCGTTTAGGCAGGGTTGAGGGTTTAGAATTTTAGGGTTTAGGGCATTTTCAATAATGTTCAAACTTTATTGTTATATTCATGTAATAGAATGGCGTTACCGCAATTTAATGAAAGACCGAATCTCAGATTTTGATCTATAAGTCCACGATACCTGCTTGGTTAGGGTTTATATGGGTCGAGGGTTTAGGGTTTTACGGTTTAGGTTTTATGGACTGAATAGGGTTTAGGGGGTTTATCGAATTTTCAATAATACTCAAGCTTTATGCTTATATTCGTTGAATAGAATATGGCGTTACCTAACTCATTGAAAGTATCTCAAATTTTGATCTATAAGTGCATGATACCTGATTGGTTAGGGTTTATGGGTTGAGGGTTTGGGGTTTTAGGTTTAGATTTTATTAGGGTTTATTTAGGGTATTTTCGATAATGCTCAAGATTTATGCTTATATTCATCGAATAGAATGGAGATGTCAGTTTAATGAAAATATATCAATTTTTGATCGATAAGTTCATGCTACGTGTGGGGTTGAGGGTTTAGGGTTTTAGGGTTTAGGGCATTTCCAATAATGTTCAAACTTTATTTTATATTCATGGAATAGAATGGCGTTATCACAATTTAATGAAAGATCGAATCTCAGATGTTGATCAATAAGTCCATGATACCTGCTTGGTTAGGGTTTATATGGGTCGAGGGTTTAGGGTTTTACGGTTTTATGGTTTAGGTTTTATGGACAGAATAGGGTTTAGGGGTTTTATCAAATTTTCAATAATACTCAAGATTTATGCTTATATTCGTCGAATAGAATATATATGGCGTTACCTAACTCATTGAAAGTATCTCCAAATTTGATCTATAAGTGCATGATACCTGATCTGTTACGGTTTATGGGTTGAGGGTTTCGGGTTTTAGGTTTAGGTTTTATTAGGGGTTGTTTAGGGTTTAGGGTATTTTCGATAATGCTCAAGATTTATGCTTATATTCATCGAATAGAATGGAGTTACCAGTTTAATGAAAATATATCAATTTTTGATCGATAAGTGCATGCTATGTGTTTGGTAAGGATTTAGGGTTTAGTGTTTAGATTTTAGGGTTTCAGGAATTTTAAATAATGCTCAAGCTTTATGCTTATATTCGTGGAATATAATGGCGTTACCGGAATTTAATGAAAGTATCTCAAATTTTGATGTATAAGTGCATGGTACCTGCTTGATTAGGGTTTATGGGTCGAGGGTTTAGTGTTTTACAGTTTAGTTTTATGTGTTGTTTCTGTTTTAGGGTTCAGAGAATTTTTGGTAATGCTCATGATTTATGCTTATATTCGTCTAATAGAATGGCGTTACCTGATTTAATGAAAGTTTCCCAATTTTTGATATATAGTTGCACGATACCTGCTTGGTCAGGGTTTAGGGGTTTAGATTTCATGGTTTAGGATTCCGTGAATTCTCCATAATATTTTCAATCTTTATGGTTATATATATTCGTGGAGTAGAATGGTGTTACCGCAATTTAATGAAAGTATCTCAAAAAATGATCTACAAGTCGATGATATCCTGTTTGGTCATATTTTTTGTTAAATAAAATTGAAGGTACCTAGGTACTAAAACAAGGGACAAAGTGGAAGAGTTCCTTGAGATTTAGGCGCTGTTTGGTTGGGCTCTAATTCTGGATTTTGATTTTTGGCTCATAAAGCTACGAACATGTTTTTGTCTTTGTTTTTTAGCTTTTACTCTAACATAGTGGAATGATAGTATAAGCCAGGTTGGATGATTTTAGCGATTTTATCTTGGTTTAGCGAAAAATGTTCAAATTTTGAACAACAAGCGATGGGAATCCCTACTTCCCATAATCCTAGCTCACTGACATGTGGGTCACTTGCATAGTGGGTCCAAAAATTTAGTGTAGGTCGGAGTGGGCGGGAAGGTAAATATTGAAGAAGGGCTAGGAAACGTGGATGGGGTGATGCACTTGGCAGAACGCGAATACCACCTATATCCCTCTGTTATTGCAGTTCTCCCTCGGATTCTTGTTTCCGGATCAGGCATAGAAGAGGAATTTTGCATTCTAGAAAGAGGTGAAGCATGTTTGAATGGATGCGCGGGATATTTTAATGGATGGGTGTGATGTTTGGATGCCGTACCAAATTTTGAGGTCTAAGCTTCTAGCATATGCTACTCCGGCGTGGGGCCTCTCAGACGCGCTGTCACCGTCTAGGCCCACACGTCAGCGAGAGTTGCTTCCGAGCATTTAAACGAGTTTCTAGGCATATGCTGAAATTTTCGAACAATTTAAGCCTTTCAAGAAGATGACCATCGTCCAAAAAAAGGCAACCAAGGTCATGGAAATAGTTTATGATGATGTGTCCGTATTTGTTAGATCGGTGCATCTTTGCAAATCGACCAATATGTCTGCTTCCAAATTTGAAGTTTTTTTTCGAATTTCCAAGTAACAACAATGTGTTCTGTTGTGAAGCAACTACAAAGATGATGTCTCAAAATGCCACCGCCCCCTTTTTTCCACACAATGTATAACACCCTTTCAAGCTTCCAGGCTAAACTTGTGCAATAAAATAATTTTTGGGGCTGGATGTTTTTTTGGGGGCTGGATGTTTGAATGGATGGGCGGGATGTTTGAATGGGTGGGCGGGATATTTCGGCACTTTGCCGAAATTTTAATGTTGAAGCTTCTAAGGTACGCTACTCCCACTAGGGATGCTGCACCCGTTAGATAGACCCACAGGCCTGTATGCTTTCCAGCATTTAATGAGTTTATAGACATCTACCGAAATTAATGAACATTAATTCAAGGCTTTCAAACAAGAGGAGCAAGGTCACATCCATAGTTTTTGTACCTTTTTCATCTTTTGTATTACTCCGTACATTGAAGCATCTTCGCCAACCAAGCTTACAAACCTGTCCATATTTGGTAGATCAGTGCATCTTGGCATTTCAAGCAATTGTTTACAAAGGAGATTCTAGATTTGATGGATAATGCCCTGCTTTCATGAGTTTCCAAGCTTCCTAGCTGAAGATGCTGAAATTAAATAACTTTTTGACATAAAGCCAGTCGTTCACAAAGTGCAATGCTATGTGCATTAGTTTCCATGGTAAAACATAAACTTGTATTTTGAAAAGTTTTGGATCAATTTTGATCTATGGTGACTAGTAGGTGGGCCACATATATGGTGGTTCCCAAAGCAGGGTAGGTCAGAATTTCCAAAGTTATCCCTCCGCACCCCTTCATGTTGTGTATTAACTTCCACCCTCTGTCTCCTAGGCCTCACCCCCTTACCCACAAAACAGACGCGCTTATGGCTGCTCCTCATCACTGACATGCGCGAAGAAGCTTTCCCTACCCATCGGTCTTCTTGAGACGCACCGGTGGGCACGTCGATCCCACGGTAGTCCTCCTACGTAATTTAATTTTTCCTCAATCTGCATGGTCATAGTTTATTCTGTGCTAGATCTGTGTTCCTAAATTCCTTCGGCGATTTTTGCTGACAATATGTTTGCTGAAACACATAGGCATATATAGTTTTTGTACTTCATCTATATGTTTCGTGCTTTTCTTTTAATAATAACCAACCTTCTATGTCATAATTAAACATATGTGCAGGATTTGGATAGAGATTGCTCCATTAGGCAACGCTAAACGTATCCTTGATGTTCTATGATTTATGGGATTTGTTAGAGATCATTGTGACAACTCAAAAGTACATTGCCCCTGTCGGTTCTGTGCGAATCATAGGGTGCTGCCTCAAAGTATAGTGGAAGACCATGTTTTTACATTTGGGATGCTAAGCACATATGTTAGATGGGTATTTCATGGTGAACCATATGATCCTCCATATGAACCGGGGGAAGCACATCTTTATCATCAAGATCAAGTAGGGGAAGCAGATGTTGATCAACTAGATCAACTAACAGAGGCAGCTCCTGAGCATCTAGATCAACTTGGAGAAGGGGGAGGAGAGAAAAAGCGCAAGCTGCATGAAACAGGTTTCATTTTTGGTACTACCGCTATGCCAGATGACAAGGTATATCTGTAGAACAACAATTGTTTAGGTTGTGTGTCTTTGATGTTTTGTATATAAACGTATCTGTTAATCTACTAATCGTAGAAGCAGATGACTGAAGAGGACTTTGATGGTAATGACGATGACCTGTTCCTTGATGAGCCTGTACCTGAGGCTATGGATCGGGTACACTGCGTTTGGATGGATTTGATACAGGGCTGCTGATCATCAGGGGTGTACTTTTGGTGCCGTTCATGACCGCTAGCCCAGCTGCAAAACTCTTGGGGTGTAGGGCTATCCCATGATTGGTTCGCTACAGTCGTAGTTCTGTAATATGGAGCTACCTTATTATGATTTCTAGGCCTTTGTTAGTAGAACTTTAATTAGAAACTATTTCATATATTATTATATACGGAGTATACGTGTGTTTGTGTGTGTTTCTAGTCTGAAATCCGAGCTTATCATTTTATTGGTTCCTAAACTATTTTTGAGGCCCTATGCTGCAACTACCGCCGTCTTGTCCACTGCTTCATGAGACAAATTAGCAGAAGGATAATAAGGTGGGATCAATTTTATTCGAAGAGGGGCGATTTTCTCTATCCTTGGAGAGGAACCCGGGAGAACTAGTACTGGTACCAAGGGAAGGAGGAGGTTGGCCCGGTCAATTATCTCACTCACTTGATGTGGGACCTGCTTTAACTCACCCCTGACGTGGGTCCTGCTTGAAATAGTTGTAGGCCATCACGTGATAGCTGGGATAAAAAATTCGGGATTCTCTCCTGGCAAAATGTTCCTGCTAGTGCCACTTAAGAATACTTACTATAGAAAAAGTGTACTGCCCAGCCCTACTACTACTCCCCTGCCCATGCCTTTCTACCGACGACAAGACAAGAAACCATCACTAGCTAGCTCACATCCAGCAAGCAACGGTTAGAACTGGTGCATCATCTGATTGGGGAGTTCTTGTTGACATAGGTGGGTGTATTTGCTCACCTCGAAATCGTGCTTTGCTTAATTTGCTTCCGATTGGGCCATTGGGTGTACTATTAGTACTAGGAGTAGTAGTATTCGGTATGCTTTGATTGTGGAGTTCTTGCTTATTGCTCACCTCGGAATCACCTAATCAGGATATTTTTCCTCTTCTCTAATCGATTGGGTCATTTGGGTGGGGTGGGGGTGGTGGTGGGGATGGGTGGTGTGGGTGGGGGGAGGTGGTACTGCTTTCGTATGGATTCAGATCAGGGCATTGTCAGCACTGTTCTGATTGGGGCATTTGGTCTGGTTCGATTTCGGTGTTCTTCACTTCTGTAACCTTTAGTTGCTACTCGTAATGTGCAATGGATTTTACGTCAGATTCGGTATGGAGAACTATGGGTCTATGGTGCGCACGACCACTACAAATAGGGATGGTTCCGTCAGTTCCCTTAAAAGTTGTCTAAAAAAGGTAATGTAGTAGTATATTCGTTGCGTTCTTCCATTCTTTTCAATGCTGAAAGTGGTTGGCTACAACCTGGATGTATCCCTGTGCTAAAAGTTGTCTCTGTCCGCATCCTATTTTTGTGGAAGCCTCTGTGACACCATGTCTTCTTCATTTATTGTAGCATGGCGGTACATACCTGCGAACGTACGGTGCTCCAGGTGCGGCAAATAGGATGGTGCCCCCACATGCCACAGGATCCGGTGAGTACCACTACTCACCAAAAAACAAGCGCAAGGCCACCGACCAGTTGGGAGGGCCCAACTTAAAGAGAAAGTTATTTGTTCTTAATACCCTTATTACCATGGTGCAGACAGATTTAAGTATTACCTGCTTGGTGTGATGCATGCTTATCAGATGTTCAGAAACATATGTGTGATTTTATTAATTCTGGTACTGTGTTTATGTGAATCCAGATCTAGATCTGTCAGACTGTCTCATACAGTCAGTATATGACTACTATGTACTGTACTACCTCTGTCCCAAGGCTTAGGCATATACTGTATTTTTTGAAAAGTCAAGCGATGGAAAGTTTTACCAAACTTTACATAGTATTGAACTGTTGAGCTCTATTGCTATTTATGCAGATTGAAGGTGCTGCTGTGGAGGCTGAGGCTGCTGTAGAGGCTAGTAGATTTCTGATGCCCGCACCAAAAGAGGACATCCTCTACACAACGAGGAAGCGCCAACACAGTACCCAAGTGGGCAGTGACCTCTCTAAGAAGTGGGTATAATTTGGAAATCCATAATTTCACATGTTATGATTTTCCATGTTATTGTTATCAGCTAATACTATATGTTTACGCTCATTAGAAGTTCACAAAAATAAAATCTCTTTGCTTTACAGGCAATGATTTTGTCTTATATTATTAGATTTACTTGCTCTTTACATAATTTGACCTTTCCACTTAATTTCAATCAGTACCACGCACCAGCTACTCAGCCCTTTCTGCTACCCTCCTATTGTCAAGCTTGTGGATTGAAAGGGGCCCTGTATGCCATTCCAAAGGCAGAGGGATGAAAAATGGTGCATGGCCACCCTTCGCAAAGGGTACCCATGGTATCGGGTATGGATTCCAAGTGGTTTAGACCGATTTGATGTAAGATCTTGTATCTCACTTTTTTTGCTATCGCCTTACTTCTCTATCAACATTCTCATGAAGGTTGTCCCTTGTGTCGCTCGCCCCATTATAAACAACATGTTCGGAAACGACAAGTTTCTAACTCTGTATAGCGAGGGTCCTAAAGGCATGCGGCAACTATATGATGTAGATGTCTCCCAGACGATGGCCACCACCTATTTGGGTGGCCGAGGTTGGTCCAAGTATGTCCGTGAGAATGGTTTGAAGTAGGGGTATGAGGTAACATTCGATTTTAGCAAGCTTGGGCAGATACTTGCACGCCATCGTACACCTATTGACCGAAGGTCCAAGAATAGAGGTAATACTAATTAATTTGATGCTGTACTCACCACAACCTCTAATGATTTTCTTGCGACTAACTATTATGCACCATTGCCTTTACTCATCATATGACCCTGACCACTTCTGCAGTCTGCTTCCCCTTATGTACCACCCATAAGGGTGCCAGCATCAAGCTGCTAGCACCGACACCAGCCCCGGCCCCAGTTCCTACAATGGCACATGTTGACCTCAGTAGGAGAAATAATAGAGGTAGTAACTTAATTCGCCTATATACTCTCATCTCTGTCTAGGAGTTAGTGTTGTATAAGAAACCATTTTGCTTGTCCACATCTCATATGCCTCTCTGAGCACTCCTGCAGTCCCCTTACCTACCCCTCATAAGGTAACCAGCACCAAGCTGCTAGCACCCCCAACGGCACTGGCCCTAGTTCCTGCTCCGGCACCTGTTGACCTAAGTAGAAAGAATGGAGGTAGTAACTTAATTTGCTTTTATACTCGTCATATCCTCTGATCACTGTCTTGTGAGTAACTTTTTTATAAGAGACCATTTTGCTTGTACACTTCTCATCTGCCTCTACCATCCCTACATTCAGCTTAGCTACCCCTCAGAAGGAGCCTAGCATCAAGCTGCTGGCGCTGACACCGGTTCTGGGCCTTCTAGCTCCTGAACTAGCCCCCCCACAATTAGTGGCACCATCTCCTGCACCAGCACCAGCCCAAGCACAGGGACCGACACAAGCTCCTTCATCACCCTGGGCAGCACCTTGTTAGACCATATCCTACACATGTGTCATCACAAGGTCACACTGGATTATGTTTGTGAGTATATGGCGGAAGATAAACTGTTATGAATGTCTTCTCAAGTTTCACATGATTCGGTACAAGAAAAGTTTCCTTCCACAACGAATTGGCCCAACGGTCGTCATAGAAGGCGCGTCTTCCGCGACGAAATTTTCAGCTCGACCATGGCGATGGAAAACTTTTTTTCCAGTTTCGCGGCCCTCTACTATGATGGATCTGCTAAAAATATGGAGGAAGCTCGGCTGGCGCGTGGCAGAAGCAAGATTTCCATTTCCTCGCGTGATGTTGACTCGCCGAAGTCTTTTGAGGCGTGTGGGTCCCGGACGTCCGTGTCTCTAACGGACCATACTTTTCGGTCGCGCCTCCCGGATTTGAACTCGATAACATAGCTCGAGGCGTCTACCGTTTAGTCAAGATGCTAGGTCCCACATGTCAGCCTCTCATTAGAAGGATCGTGTGTATGATGGAATTTTTTCCTTCGCTCGCGTTACCCTGTTCCGAAGTTGATAGTGCTGCTCAATGCATCTATCGTCTAATCAACCTCCTAGGACCCACATGTCATCCTCATTAGAAGAAATGTGTGTATGATGGAATTTTTTTCCTTCGCTGGCGCTACCCCGTTCCGAGTTGATAGCGCTGCTCGACGCATCTACCGTTTAACCAACCTCCTGAGCCCCACATGTCATCCTCTCATTAGAAGAAATGTGTGTACGATGGATTTTTTCCTTGGCTCGCGCTACCCTGTTCCGAACTTGATAGCGATGTTCGATGGATCTACCATTTAATCACGATGCTGGGCCCCACATGTCATCCTCTCATTAGAAGAAACATGTGTACGATGGATTTTTTACCCTTTGTCGCGCCTTTGTGTTTGAACTTGATAGCGTTGCTCACTGCATCAGCCGTTTAACCAAACTCCTGGACCCCACATGTCATCCTCTCATTAGAAGAAAAGTGTGTATGCTATAATTTTTCCCTCGGTCGTGCCTCCGTGTTCTGAACTTGATAGCATTGCTCGTTGCATCAGCCGTTCTGGTGGGTTCCTTATGTCAGTCTCACATTAGGAGAATCGTGTGTATGACGGACTTTTTTTCTACTCTAGCACCACCCTATTCCTAACTAGATAGCGTTGCTTGACGAATCTTCCGTTTCGTTACGCAACTAGGTCCCACATGACAGCCTCTTATTAGAAGGATCAGTTGTATGATTAACTTTTTTCTCTGCTCGCGCTCCGTGTTTTGAACTTGATAACGTTGCTCGCTGCATCAGTCGTTTTTTCAGGCTACTGGGTCCCCCATGTCAGCCTCTCATTAGAACAAACGTGTGCATGATGGGCTTTTTTCTCGCTCGTGCCTCCCTGTTTCGAATTTGGCAACGTTGCTCGATACAACACCTATATAAGGCCACGCTGGTTGGACCCACATGTCGGTCTATCTTTCAATGAAATGTGTGTATGTATGATAGACCTTTTTTCGGCCGTGTGTGTTGTTTTGGACTTCCAATAGATTTAAACTGTGTGTATCGCCACTACGCCAAAGATATTTATAGAAAATATATTATTAAACATTCCTTAGTACCTTCAAGTTATGTTTTAATGTTTTTAAAAAGATGTCGTGTGTCCGTGTTTATAATTTTTAAAATAAAAGGGCAGCCTCCTGGCATTTCAATTTATAAAATGGCACATATATAATGGACTAGTTCTAAAAAATATAGCGGAGTTTTTTTAAGAGGTGGAGGTGGAGTTTTTTTAAGAGGTGGGGGGCAATGCTCAAAAGGCCGAATTAAAAATATTTTGGGCTATTCTACATGGTCCATCTACATGCGCTATACTCCATGGGCTCCTTTCTTAAATTTTAGTAGGATGTGCTAAGCAGTCCCTTGACCCTGACAAGGCCGAATTAAAATGTTCTTGCCTATGCTCCATGGGATCCTTTCTCAAATTTCACTGGCCTATGCTCAGCAGTTCCCTAACCCTGCGCTAAAAAAAACAGTTCCCTGACCTCGGAAAGGTGTGCGTGTATGTTGGACTGTTTTTTGGGTCGAACTTGATAACATTGTTGGGTCCTCCATGTTAGCCTCTCACCACGCTGGACTTTTTTCTCGCTCGCGCCTCCCTATTTCGAACTTGGCAATGTTGCTCGATGCAGCATCTCTATAAGGACGCACTGCTGGGTCCCATGTGTCGGCCTCTCTGTAAATGAAACATGCGCATGTCGTTTGACATTGTTCTGCACTTGATATGTTTGTTCGAATTGGTTGTCATTTTGTGCTCGATCGATCTATTCTCTCAAATATGTAACATAGTTCAGCACTCAATTTCTGAAATAAGCTAAACTTACGTGGCATTTATAGTTCTATATTCAATCAGGTTGCTCATATATCTTGGCTTAATTAGATATGTAATCAACCTGTTCGGTGAAATATCTTGAAAGCTTCTGACCATCTCTATCGTCAACAGACAGATATTGGATACTGAATGGAAAACGCAACACCTTCATATTGGGAAGGTGTTAATGAATTCATGAAGTTTGTTAGACAGCATAACGGCAACCCGGATGTGTTTTGCCCTTGCTGACAATGCCTTAATTATAAAAAGCTGAGTCAGAGCAGAGTCACAGACCATACTTTCGTTAATGGTATGCAACACACATATATTAGGTGGACTAAACATGGTGAACCATATGATCAGCCTATTCTTGATCCTCTAGCAGATGCTGATCCGCCTGAAGCTCATCAGATCGAGGATGAGGACCTTTCTGGTTTGTTAAGGGACCTGTACCCCACTTCAAGCAAAAAAAAATGATCCTTCTCTTACAAGATCACTTTTCTCTAACCTGGTAGAAGATGCCAAGTGTTTAGTGGACCCTGATTCTGGTATCTCAAGATTCGAACTGGTAATGAAATTACTAAAGGAGAAGTCGTTCAACAAGATTACCAACAAAGCTTTCGATTCAGTGATTAAGGTGTACTTCGAGTCAATCCCTAGGGAAGGACTGCCAAAATCCTTTTATGAGATGAGGCAGTACATCAAGTTACTTGGACTATTATATGAGAAGATCCATTTTTGTCCAAATAACTGTGTACTGTTCTGGGAGGATTATGAAAACCTCGATGAATGCCCAGTATGTAACGAATCAAGATGGAAAAATGGTGATAAAAAGAAGAAAGATCCTTGTAAGGTTCTGAGATATTTTTCAATTATAGATAGATTGAAGAGGTTGTTTCAGCCAGAACAAACATCTAAGGAAAAAAGATGGCACAAAGAGATTCTCAAGCTAGACGATTACTTACTCAGACATCCAGATGATGGCGATGAATGGAAGAGCTTTAACAAGGCCCATCTAGGATTTGCAACGGATCCAAGGAACCCGAGACTTGGCCTAGCTACGTATGGATTTAACCCATTTGGCAACATGAGTAACTTGTACAACATGTGGCCAGTACTTGTTACAATTTACAACATGCCTCCCTGGGCATGCACTGATCAGTCAAACTGCTTGCTGGCTTTACTCATCCCAGGTCCCAAATCACCTGGGAAGGATTTTGATCTGCTCATGCATCCTCTTATACGAGACTTGCAGGAACTATGGAAGGGTGTCATGACTCCTGATATCCTTTCCAGGAACCATGAAGATGCCAAGTTCCCTATGCGTGTTGTTGTGTTATTCTGCACCCATGATTTTCCAGCTCTTGGCACTATGTCAGGCAGAGTGACAAGAGGTTATAACACATGTGTTCGCTGTGTGAAAAAACAGGTCACAGTGAGGCTACGAAACAAGACTGGTTTCCTTGGCCACCGGGTTTTACTTCCTCAAGGCCACAAATGTTGGGAATATGCCCTAGAGGCAATCATGTATGATGTTATTCCCAATGTATTCATAAAGTTATTGTCCATGTATCATTGAATATGTAATTCGAGGTCACAGTGAGGCTACGAACTACTGATATGTATCATTGAATATGTGATTCGATTATGGAACTATATATTCATGTTGTTTATACTAATTGTCCTTGGTCGTTGAGGTTGTGCTGGACACATAACTTAGACTAATGTGAAAGTTGGCTGATGACTCGGTTCCACTTGTCATGGGCATAGAGATGCTATTCCGACTTACACTGATTCGGCTAAAGAGTTTAGCGAGTCGGACTGACCCATATTGAGATACAACGAATAAGTCGTCATTTTTATATCTCAATCAATGTAATCCTTGACCTGAGGTTATTGCATAATCCGAGTTGAGGATCATCGACTTAGGTTCTGTCAAACGATGTTCCGTCACTAGGCAGTTATAAAGGCAGAGTTCGGGTCGACTGAGAATCAAGCTGTGTGATGTGAATAACCAAGATGGGATTTTGCCCCTTCGTTTGGAGAGATATTCTCTGGGCCCTCTCGGAAGATATGATTCGGAAAGCATGGCCATGCATGACTCGGTTAAATGTTAACCGAGGCAATCGACTAAGAGTTAGTCGGATGAATCACTTATCTCGGATCGAGAAAGAGAGTCGAACTATTTAAGGGATGACGATTATTCGCCTATAGTTCGACAATGTATATCATGAGGCAAAAGGGACTCAGACGAAAGTCGCATTGGAAGGTATGTCGTCATGACTCTTTGATACTTGGGAGTTGGCACGTTCTGCTAGGAGCCGCTACCAACTGATCGGTCACGAGTGAGACTTGGATCGTGTCTGGGTCACCATGAGCCTGTCGGGTCACACACTTAAGAGCGGGAGCATATTTGGGTTGGACCCAAAAAGAAAACGGGCAGAGTGAGTGAGTTGGACTCACAGTGACTAATATAGGCCTTTTAGTGAATGGTCCACAAGTGAGTGGAGCCCACTTTCACTCTCTATATAAGCTGGGGCGCATGTGCTTAGAGCATACAGTTAGGTCACTCCATGTGTTGGAAACCCTAGCTCCAGTCCAGTCCTGTCCCGCCGTACCGGACCTAGCAGTCCATCGCCGGTGCTCCTTCCTCGTACGTGTGGATACTGGCGGAGGTGCTGTACGTTCAGCACTTCGACGATCGTGAGGATCGGAACGGATCGTGAGGACTTCACTGCATCAAGCGACGTGCTTCATCGATTCCGCAACCGCGCGTCTAGTGGTAATTCTCGTGGCCTACTACCTCAGCTAGATCTTGGGTTCACCGCGTAGGGAAAAAGTTTGGTTTTTCTCTGCATAGCCCAATAGTGGTAGCAGAGCGTTAGCTTCTGGTTTTAGGCTCGAGATCGTGCATATGTGATATGTGGTTGGCATTAGATTGGATCTAATTGCAGTTTTGGTGGTCGATCTATGAGATAGATCGGTTTTGTATGAAGTTGATTGGATCAACTGTACTCGGGAAATGGATGATCTGGTTTCCGTGATGTAACTGCTAAGGTCGTGGAACGACATACCCCTACTGGTCGGCTTCCGCCATCGGGGTAGACTGTGACACGTAAATCCGGATGCGGTGATCGAAGATCAAAGAGTTTGGTCGAATCGGAGTCCGGATCAGATTTGGATAAAATTGTTTTATCCGATGAAGAAATCCATGTCCAGAATGCAGATGGGATCTGCCTTAGATGTCATTGCGAGTTTTCACAACGCCGGTAGATATCGTATCTATGCATAACTTGTTTTTGCAGGATGATGTTGTGAATGGTATGGCTTATGTGCATGTGATGTGTGTAATCCATACATGATCTGCGTATCATGGTTTTTGTCAGCCGGCTGGAGCCTAAGTGCTGTTATTTTATTGTATAACGACATGCGTGTCGGATTCTCTATGTAATTTACTTTACAAGCTAGTGTACCTGTTTGGAGAACCCGGATGGCATGCAAGTCGATGTACAAGTCGGCTACATGGTGTAAGGTGGCACGTGACAAGAGTTGACACGAGTCGAATTACATGCTTTGTGGAGATGGAGATCGCCATGAAGAGAGCCATACCATTTCACATTATGTTTGCTTTATTTTGTGTTATTGTTATGTCTCTGTTTTACCTCTATTAGATAGTTGGTAGAAAGTAATCCCTCAAAGAAGGTCTAATCGGTTTCGCCGCCAGTGCTGCACCATCACAAGTCAGACATTTTTGGTAGTGGGCTCATAAAATTGAGGTACTATCAATTCTTTCCGACTAGGTCGGTTCGAGTCGGACTCTTACAGCGGAAGCACTCGGTAATCTAGACGGGTCCATCACAACGGTTGTTGGACTCGGTGAAAAGTCGGATGGGAGGGCATATGATGCCACCCATCCAACATGAGTCGTATGAGATGCGATTGACAAGGAGTTGTCTACCTAGATCACTTGACAGCTAGCGGTGATGCTAAAGCTCACTAGTCGACTTGTTTATTTAGGATCCTAAATCACTAAGAAACCATCGGAGGGGTGTTGGTTCTAGTGGGAGCATAATTATTAAAGTGTTTAATATGCTTGCTCTTTTATGGACACATGTCTTAAGTGTTTTGCATATTTTTCTATTGTAGATCAATGGCACCTAGCAGTCTCCCTCAGATTTCCAGTTTTGCTTTGAGAACCATCTTAGAGAAAGATAAGATAAATGGAACTAACTTCACCAACTGGTATCGTAATGTGAGAATTGTTCTCAAGCAATAAAAGAGGGACCATGTCCTAGACAACCCACTTCCAAATGAGCCGAATGAGAATGCGATAGTCGCAACCACCAATGCCTACCGTTGGATTTGTGATGAATCCACAGAGATTAGTTATCTTATGCTTGCACACATGGAACTGGACTTGCAGCAGCAGTTCAAGAATGTTGAGGCGTATGATATGATCGAAAGCCTCAAAAGTATGTTCCAGGCTCAGGCAAAGACTGAGAGGTATCAAGTCTCTCAGGCATTGTTGAGCTGCAAGCTTAAGGATTGCGATCCACTGAGTCCGCATGTGATCAAGATGGTTGGTTACGTGCAGGCTCTGGAGAGGCTGGGCTACCCCATTAGCGAAGAGTTCGCTACTGACATAATTCTGAACTCTCTTCCTAGTGTGTATGGTCAGTTCATATCGAACTACCACATGCATGGTCTGGATAAGAAGCTCACTGAATTGCATGGGATGCTCAAGCAGGCTAAGGCGGATCTCAAGAAAGGCGCCAGTCAAGTGTTGATGGTGCAGAATAAGGCTAATTTCAAGAAGAGTTCTTGGACTAAGAATAAGAAGGCAAAGTCGGGAGGTAAGGCCGAGGACCCGATCCAAAGCGCTTCCTCAGGGACTAAGCCATCTCCTGCAGCCGGATCCACTTGCTTCTATTGAAAGGCGGATGGCCACTGGAAGAGGAATTGCAGCAAGTATCTGGCTGATAAAGCCAAGAGTGGAGGTGTGACTTCCGGCTCAGGTATGCTTGTTTGCAATGTTATAGACATTTATCTTGCTGATGCACCTGGTAGTTCTTGGGTATATGATACCAGATCAGTTATTCACATATGCAACTTCATTTACCTTCTGGATTTTTAATGGAGTTGAATAATTGTTATTATTTTCCAGTGCTTAGTCAAAACATTATTTCTGCCTCATGTTTGATGAGACAAGGCTATGAGTCGAATATTAAGAATAATGGTTGTTCCTTGTATTTGAATGATATGTTTCACGGCTTTGCCCCGTCTAGGATGGGTTATTTATTTTGAATCTTGATGGTGAATCTGTCTATAATATAAATGTGAAAAGGTTGAAATCAAATGATCTGAATATGACTTACTTTTGGCATTGTCGGCTTGGTCACATAAGTTGGAAACGCATGAAGAAGCTCCATGATGATGGAATCCTAACTTCGTTCGACTTGGAGTCGTTCAAGACATGTGAATCCTGCCTACTCAGCAAAATGACCAAGACACCTTTTGCAAAGAGTTGTGAAAGGGCGTCCGACTTATTGGGACTAGTACATAGTGATGTATGTGGCCCAATGAGCATGACAACCAGAGGTGGTTATGAGTACTTCATTACCTTCACTGATGATTTGAGTAGGTATGGATATATCTACTTGATGAAACATAAGTCGAAAGCCTTTGAAAAATTCAAGGAATTCCAGAATGAGGTAGAAAATCAACTCGGCAAGAAAATAAAGTTTCTTTGGTCGGACTGAGGAGGCGAATACATGAGCCATGAGTTTGATGACCATCTTAAGAGTTGTGGAATAGTTCCTCAGCTCACTCCTCCAGGAATGCCGCAGAGGAACGGTGTGTCGGAAAGGAGGAATCAGACCTTGTTGGACATGGTACGATCAATGTTGAGTCAGACAGATCTCCCTTTATCATTTTGGAGTTATTGTCTAGAAACTGTAGCATTCACACTAAACAGAGTACCATCAAAGTCGGTAGAGAAGACACCACATGAGATGTGGACTGGCAAAAATCCGAGTTTGTCTTTCCTTAAGATTTGGGGTTGTGAAGCTTTTGTCAAGCGACTTCAGTCGGACAAGCTTACAGCTAAGTTAGACAAGTGTATTTTCGTGGGGTATCCGAGGGAAACCTTGGGTTATTACTTCTACAACCGAGAAGAGGGCATAATGTTTGTCGCTCGGAACGGTGTCTTCCTTGAGAAAGAGTTTCTCAGTCGGGGAGTCAGTGGGAGTATAGTGCAGCTCGAATAAATTGAAGAGATACCAGCCAACAGCGAGTCGGCAAAAGCCTTAGAGTTTGTGCCAATCGTGGTACCTAAGCCAGCAACTGCACCGACTCTGCGAAGATCGACCAGATTGCGAAGTGTTCCTGATGTGTTGATGTTAGACAGTGATGAGCTGGTAACTTATTCGGAAGCGATGGTGGGATCTGATTCTGAGTCGTGGCTTGGAGCCATGAGATCCGAGTTAAAGTCCATGGATGAAAATCAAGTTTGGAACTTGGTTGATCTGCCAGACGGTGCAAGACCCGTCGAGTGCAAATGGGTCTTTAAGAAGAAAACTGATATGGATGGAAATGTTTCTGTCGATAAAGCACGGCTTGTCGCGAAGGGGTTTCGACAGATTCAAGGAGTTGACTACGATGAGACTTTCTCTCCCGTGGCGATGCTTAAATCAGTTTGGATCATGTTAGCTATAACAGCCTATTTCGACTATGAGATATGGCAAATGGATGTCAAGACGGCTTTCCTTAATGGAAATTTAACCGAGGACGTGTATATGATACAACCTGAGGGTTTTGTCGATCCGGCTAATGCTGACAAGGTATGCAAACTTCAGAAATCCATTTACGGGTTGAAGCAAGCATCTCGGAGTTGGAACATTCGCTTTGATGAGGTAGTCAAATCGTTTGGCTTCATCAAGAGTGATCATGACTCTTTTTTATACAAGAAGTTTAGTGGGAGCAAAGTAAACTTTCTGATCTTATATGTAGATGACATATTACTGATTGGAAATGATGTCCAGATGTTGCAAGAAACCAAGGAATCATTGGAAAGGAGTTTTTCGATGAAGGACTTAGGGGAGGCAACTTACATACTAGGAATCCGGATCTATAGAGATAGATCAAGACGGCTCATTGGATTGAGTCAGAGTACATACTTGGACAAAGTGTTGAAGAAGTTCAACATGGAATCGTCGAAGAAGGGGTTCTCACCGATGTCCCATGGCGTAAAACTTAGCAAGATTCAGTGTCCTTCGACAACTGATGAGCGAAGTCGGATGAGAGCGATTCCGTACGCTTCTGTAGTCGGATCCATCATGTACGCTATGATTTGTACTAGGCCGGATGTTTCCTATGCTCTAAGTGTTGTGAGCAGATACCAGGCTGACCCTGGAGAAATCCACTGGGAAGCAGCTAAAAATATCCTTAAGTACTTGAGAAGAACTAAGGATATGTTCCTGGTTTATGGAGGTGAGGATGAACTCAGTGTAAAGGGTTACACGGATGCGAGTTATCTCACTGACTCGGATGATTCTCGTTCACAATCCGGATATGTGTTTGTGATAAATGGAGGGGCTATGAGCTGGAAGAGTTCCAAGCAAGAGACAGTGTCTGCGTCTACGACAGAGGCTGAGTATATTGCTACCTCAGAGGCGGCAAAGGAAGCTGTTTGGATGAGGAATTTCCTCATGGATCTTGGTGTGGTTCAGGGCTTGTCCAATCCGTTATACGTGTATTGTGACAACAATGGTGGTATTGCACAAGCCAAGGAACCTAGACAACACCAGAAGAACAAACATATACTCATGCGGTACTACCTTATTCGCCAGTTCGTGGATCAAGGTGATATCAAGTTATGCAAGGTACACACGGATGCAAACATTGCGGATCCGTTGACAATGCCACTTCCACTACCGAAGCATGAGGCACACCTGAGAGCTATGGGCATTAGATGCCTAGACATGTGATGTCGGATGATTGACTCTAGTGCAAGTGGGAGACTATTGGGAATATGCCCTAGAGGCAATCATGTATGATTTTATTCCCAATGTATTCATAAAGTTATTGTCCATGTATGAACTACTGACATGTATCATTGAATATGTGATTCGATTGTGGAACTATATATTCATGTTGTTTATACTAATTGTCCTTGGTCGTTGAGCTTGTGCTGGACACATAACTTAGACTAATGTGATAGTCGGCTGGTGACTCGGTTCCACTTGTCATGGGCATAGAGATGCTATTCCGACTTACACTGATTTGGCTAAAGAGTTTAGCAAGTCGGACTGACCCATATTGAGATACAATGAATAAGTCGTCATTTGTATATCTCAATCAATGTAATCCTTAGACCTGAGGTTATTGCACAATCCGAGTTGAGGATCACCGACTTAGGTTCTGTCAAACGCTGTTCCGTCACTGGGCAGTTGTAAAGGCGGAGTTCGGGTCGACTGAGAATCAAGCTGCGTGATGTGAATAACCAAGATGGGATTTTTCCCCTCCGTCTGGAGAGATATTCTCTGGGCCCTCTCGAAAGATATGATTTGGAAAGCATGGCCATGCATGACTCGGTTAAATATTAACCGAGGCAATCGACTAAGAGTTAGTCGGATGAATCACTTATCTCGGATCGAGAAAGAGATTCGAACTATTTAAGGGATGACGATTATTCGCCTATAGTTCGACAAGGTATATCGTGAGGCAAAAGGGACTCAAACGAAAGTCGCATTCGAAGGTATGTCGTCATGACTCTTTGGTACTTGGGAGTTGGCACGTTCTGCTAGGAGCCGCTACCAACTGATCGGTCACGAGTGAGACTCGGATCGTGTCCGGGTCACCATGAGCCTGTCGGGTCACACACTTAAGAGCGGGAGCATATTTGGGTTGGACCCAAAAAGGAAACAGACAGAGTCAGTGAGTTGGACTCATAGTGACTAATATAGGCCTTTTAGTGAATGGGCCACAAGTGAGTGGAGCCCACTTTCACTCCCTATATAAGCTGGGGCGCAGGTGCTTAGAGCATACAGTTAGGTCACTCCATGTGTTGGAAACCCTAGCTCCAGTCCAGTCCTGTTGCCGCCATACTGGACCTAGTAGTCCATTGCCGGTGCTCCTTCCTCGTACGTGTGGATACTGGTGGAGGTGCTGTACGTTCAGCACTTCGACGATCGTGAGGATCGGAACGGATCGTGAGGACTTCACTACATCAAGCGAAGTGCTTCATCGATTCCGCAAGCGCGCGTCTAGTGGTAATTCTCATGGCCTACTACCTCAGCTAGATATTGGGTTCACCGCGTAGGGAAAAAGTTTTGTTTTTCTCTACGTAGCCCAACAACAAATTCCGAAAAAACTTGAAAAAATTGCAATTCTACGGAAAGAGGACTGAATATGGCATTACACCACAAAAGTTCACTGCAGCTGAGTTGCAGGTGCATTTACAAAAGGTCAGAAATGTCAAACTATGAAAACAACCAGCTGCCAGACGAGGTAAAATAAAGAATACAGAAGATGCACCGACAGTAGGAGCATCATCCCAAAGGGACAGAGCGGAAGTAGTAGTAGCAGATTCCCAAGGAAGGAAAAGGAATCGAGAATATTTTATAAGCACAAATCCACTCTATGGGATTTTTCGTATTGGGCTGGTAAGACACTTCGACATAATATTGATGTCATGCACATGGAGAAAAATATATGTGACAGCATTATAGGCACATTACTCAACATTCCATCTAAGACAAAAGATAGCTATAATGCTAGGCTTGACTGCGAAAAACTCAACGTTAACAACAACTTGAAGCTGCATCCTGAAGATACGGTTGATAAGGATGGTGAAAAACATTACAAATTTCGAGGTGCAGATTTTACCTTGCCAATGAATAAAAGGGGTACTATTTTGTGACTTCCTCCAAGGTGTGAAGTTCCCATCTGGATTTGCTTCCAACATTGCAAATTGTATCAATGTAGAGGGGAACAAGCACCAAGGGTTGAAAACTCACGATTGCCACATCCTACTACAAAGGCTTTTAGCTCTTAGCGTTAAAGGTTTAGTGAACCAGGATTTGTACAACGTGCTTGCAGAGTTGGGAAAGTTCTTTAGTGAAATCTATAGAAAAACTCTGGACAAAAGAGTTGTAGCGCGTCTTCAGATGGACATAGCAGAAAACCTATGCAAGCTTGAGCTGATATATCCACCAGCCTTCTTTGATGTGATGGTGCATTTGGCTGTTCATCTGACTGAAGATGCACTTTATAGAGGTCCCGTATAGTACAGATGTATGTACCCTATAGAACGTCGACTTTGCACTTTCAAGGGTACTATCAAGAACAAGGCTAGAGCAGAGGCTTGCTTTGCAGAGGCATACATTGCAGCTGAAGCATTTGCATTTTGCTCAAGGTACAATCCTGATAGTAAAACGAGATCCAGTATGGGTGGCAGAATTGAAGAAGTTGAAAAATCTGTTTTTAACCATAGTGTTCACCTAGTAGGAAAGAAGGAACATAGAACATTAATGTAGCACGAATATGACCAACTTACTTGGTATGTGCTGAATAACGTTGATGAGGCTGAAAACTTTGTTGCGTGAGCACTATTCATACATATCCTCACATATATGAAATGAAACTTGTAGCAAGATATGTTCAGGTGTCTTACTTGAGTATTGTATTTTAGGTTATTTAAAGCAACCAAAGGAAAAGATTATGCTGCACCAGTATGTGGAGAATATCACTTTGCGGCCCGAAAGTTGGGGTGGCCAGGCAACGCGGTACCCGAGTTCCCTGATATCATCCGCGATGACTACAGTTGGCGTGCCAAATACTCAGAGGGTCTTTTTCGGCATGAATTCAACTTTATGTTTCAATACAAAAAATCAGGCTAACGGCCGTCAAGTTGGGCCCCCCTGTCCATTCGCCGTTATGTCGCTCCCGTCGCTTAGGCGGGGTGACTGTCACGTAGGCTTGCAGCGTTGGCACTGTGGATATGACTACGCCCCCTACCCAGTGTATTGACGTGACAAAACAGGACCCATGTATCGGCATTATAATTATTTTTTGTTTACTCAGAAGCTGGAACGGCCACCGCCACGCGTCTCTCCTTGGACTTCCATCCCAATCGTTAACCCCTACCATAAAAGCGCATTGACGGTTCCACCGTTCCCCTGCCTCGCAGAAACCACTCTTCTTCTTCCTGTCATCTAGTATCTTCTTCCCTTCTTCTCCTTGCCGCCATGGAAGATCTACGCACTCTAGAGACAAGCTTCACCACCCATGACAACAAGAAGATAGACGTTGTCTACACCAACGAGGAGGAGACAGTGGTGCGTGTCCTGAGGATGTACGAGGGTTGGCTTGGGATAGACGAGGACAAGTTTGTGGGATTGGACCTCGAGTACACCCCGGAGCACCCATATGAAGGGAGTGAAGTCACTGTCGTTCAACTTGCCATGCGGAAACACGTCCTCATCTACCACCTCTCCCGGTTTGTAGATCTGCTCTCTGTAGCTAACCGCTTTTAGGGTTTTCTCCTCTTGTTCTTTATCCACTTGCTCATCTTGCAACTACTGGATTTTACTTAGGACCAAATAAATTAGGGTTTGCCTATGTCTCAATCGATCGAGATTTTCTTTAGTCGCAATCACCTAAGAAAAGTGCAACCATAGTTAAAAGAAATGTGCAACTCATTCAGTCGACTGAGAAATAGCAAAACCGAATAAATTATGACAATACAATGTTGAGAGTCTTGATCTTGCATTTATGAAACTTTTCAAAATTATATTGATATGATGATCTTGCATTGACAAAATATTTGTAGTTACAAATTTTGGTGATGACAAACTACATACTTTCAGCACTGAAAGGAAATGTCTGGCGCTGCGCGAGTTCCTTAAAAAAAGGGAATTGTTTTTTGCACTACCGACACAAGAACTAATTTTTCGAAATTGTATCAAGAGGAAATTATAATTCCTGCGCACAACTGGATCGATATTCAGCGTCTTGTCAAGATCCTAGGGGGCAGGAAGAAGGATGGAATGGCATCACTCGCAACTAGAATCCTCGATGAGTCGTACGACAAAATGAAGGAAGATTTCCCTACAGATAGGCACGATTTCTGGGACGAGTGGCCGTTGTCTGATATAAACCTGAAGTATGCAGCCATAGATGCTTATGTGACCTACCAGCTGTACAAGCAGATCCATTTTTTCAAAGTTACCTCGTGTTTGGCCCTATTTGCAAGAGGGAAGACGAGCTTAGGGGAGCCCTTTGTAGAAAATGCGGAATAGCTAAGTTTGAAGCTGAATATGCAAAGAAATTGGCTGCATCTGAAGCAACTAACAGAGAGGCTGCAGAAGCAGCTGAAAGAGAGCTTGTAGCTGAAGAAGCAGCTGACAGAGAGGCTGCAGCTGAAGCGGCAAACAGAGAGGCGGCATCTTCTAGAGGCAACAATCAGGCCTGTGATGCACCGCTAATTGTGCTGCAGGACACTGAAGATAGGAAAGCCAAGTTAGATGCCATTTGGGACAAAGCAGTTCGTCGGACGTGGAGTACCTGGAATGATGGAAAGCGCGTCAAGTGGTCTGATGAGGAGTGAATTAAATTTTACTTGTCAGTGTTATGTTTCTATTTTGTGGAAGTCAGTTAGCTTGCCAAGATGTCTAGCGCATCAAGTGATACTAGTAAAATAAATTTAACCCTCGTTGTGTTATGTTTATGTATGTGTCTTGTAGCTTGTCAAGATGGTAGCTTCTTAACTGGCAGTTTGAAAGAGTGCCCTTTTCCTCTCTCGCTAAACATATATGTTTCATTTTGCCCAAATTGGTAGCAAATCTAGAGAAGATTCTCACTTCGATATTTCGTTCCCTTTTGGACCTCTTTTTGCCTCCGATCAGGTAGCAAATCTAGAGCAGCAAATCACACCAGGCAGAATACATTCATTCAGAAAACAAAACAAATGTAGATATAGCTATGCGCAGCTAAATAGGATATAGCGATAGAAAGTAGGTTGCTTAAAGAGGTTCCATGCATTCAGCCAGAAATAGGATATAGCGAGGAGACGAGGGCCTCATCGCCGGCGGCCACAAAGGCGACGA
Organism: Avena eriantha; assembly: GCA_910589775.1. Classification (NCBI taxonomy): domain Eukaryota; kingdom Viridiplantae; phylum Streptophyta; class Magnoliopsida; order Poales; family Poaceae; genus Avena; species Avena eriantha. The sequence continues at coordinate 21,148,315 of OU342740.1, forward strand.
TGGCCACCTTATCCTCCTCGGCCATCGCCGGCGCGGACGGGGTATTCTCGGCAGTTTGCGGATGCTGGTGGGGTAGTGGAGAGGGTTGCGTGGGGTCAGTGAGCTCAACAGTTAAGGTGGATAGAAGCAAGACACGTTTCGTTGCACCACTGTGCAACACGCCGCGCAGTCTACTACACCATGCACCGCGACACACGCACGGTACGTCACGTTTTTTCCCGGGCCATGCATGGAAGTTCTGTATTGAGCCGCATGCAAAGGGCGCACACACAATTTCTATGTACAAAGTTTGACACGACCCTATAATTGGCGATAGTTAAAAGTAGAAATGTAGAGGGGGTAGGTGGCTGTACGGCGAGATTTGTGGGGTTGTGCTAGATTCGCTAGAGGGATGTGTTGATGACTACGAGTGACTCGATGAACTGGAGCTGTTAGGTCTCGTCGAGCTCAGCTGTTCGGCCTCCGGCTAGCACGTGCAAGCTTCTTACGGTGGGCCCCGGTTACCGCAATTTAATGAAAGACCGAATCTCAGATTTTGATCTATAAGTCCACGATACCTGCTTGGTTAGGGTTTATATGGGTCGAGGGTTTAGGGTTTTACGGTTTAGGTTTTATGGACTGAATAGGGTTTAGGGGGTTTATCGAATTTTCAATAATACTCAAGCTTTATGCTTATATTCGTTGAATAGAATATGGCGTTACCTAACTCATTGAAAGTATCTCAAATTTTGATCTATAAGTGCATGATACCTGATTGGTTAGGGTTTATGGGTTGAGGGTTTGGGGTTTTAGGTTTAGATTTTATGAGGGTTTATTTAGGGTATTTTCGATAATGCTCAAGATTTATGCTTATATTCATCGAATAGAATGGAGATGTCAGTTTAATGAAAATATATCAATTTTTGATCGATAAGTTCATGCTACGTGTGGGGTTGAGGGTTTAGGGTTTTAGGGTTTAGGGCATTTCCAATAATGTTCAAACTTTATTTTATATTCATGGAATAGAATGGCGTTATCACAATTTAATGAAAGATCGAATCTCAGATTTTGATCAATAAGTACATGATACCTGCTTGGTTAGGGTTTATATGGGTCGAGGGTTTAGGGTTTTACGGTTTTATGGTTTAGGTTTTATGGACAGAATAGGGTTTAGGGGTTTTATCAAATTTTCAATAATACTCAAGATTTATGCTTATATTCGTCGAATAGAATATATATGGCGTTACCTAACTCATTGAAAGTATCTCCAAATTTGATCTATAAGTGCATGATACCTGATCTGTTACGGTTTATGGGTTGAGGGTTTCGGGTTTTAGGTTTAGGTTTTATTAGGGGTTGTTTAGGGTTTAGGGTATTTTCAATAATGCTCAAGATTTATGCTTATATTCATCGAATAGAATGGAGTTACCAGTTTAATGAAAATATATCAATTTTTGATCGATAAGTGCATGCTAGTGTTTGGTAAGGATTTAGGGTTTAGTGTTTAGATTTTAGGGTTTCAGGAATTTTAAATAATGCTCAAGCTTTATGCTTATATTCGTGGAATATAATGGCGTTACCGGAATTTAATGAAAGTATCTCAAATTTTGATGTATAAGTGCATGGTACCTGCTTGATTAGGGTTTATGGGTCGAGGGTTTAGTGTTTTACAGTTTATTTTATGTGTTGTTTCTATTTTAGGGTTCAGAGAATTTTTGGTAATGCTCATGATTTATGCTTATATTCGTCTAATAGAATGGCGTTACCTGATTTAATGAAAGTTTCCCAATTTTTGATATATAGTTGCACGATACCTGCTTGGTCAGGGTTTAGGGGTTTAGATTTCATGGTTTAGGATTCCGTGAATTCTCCATAATATTTTCAATCTTTATGGTTATATATATTCGTGGAGTAGAATGGTGTTACCGCAATTTAATGAAAGTATCTCAAAAATTGATCTACAAGTCGATGATATCCTGTTTGGTCATATTTTTTGTTAAATAAAATTGAAGGTACCTAGGTACTAAAACAAGGGACAAAGTGGAAGAGTTCCTTGAGATTTAGGCGCTGTTTGGTTGGGCTCTAATTCTGGATTTTGATTTTTGGCTCATAAAGCTATGAACATGTTTTTGTCTTTGTTTTTTAGCTTTTACTCTAACATAGTGGAATGATAGTATAAGCCAGGTTGGATGATTTTAGCGATTTTATCTTGGTTTAGCGAAAAATGTTCAAATTTTGAACAACAAGCGATGGGAATCCCTACTTCCCATAATCCTAGCTCACTGACATGTGGGTCACTTGCATAGTGGGTCCAAAAATTTAGTGTAGGTCGGAGTGGGCGGGAAGGTAAATATTGAAGAAGGGCTAGGAAACGTGGATGGGGTGATGCACTTGGCAGAACGCGAATACCACCTATATCCCTCTGTTATTGCAGTTCTCCCTCGGATTCTTGTTTCCGGATCAGGGATAGAAGAGGAATTTTGCATTCTAGAAAGAGGTGAAGCATGTTTGAATGGATGCGCGGGATATTTTAATGGATGGGTGTGATGTTTGGATGCCGTACCAAATTTTGAGGTCTAAGCTTCTAGCATATGCTACTCCGGCGTGGGGCCTCTCAGCGCGCTGTCACCGTCTAGGCCCACACGTCAGCGAGAGTTGCTTCCGAGCATTTAAACGAGTTTCTAGGCATTTGCTGAAATTTTTGAACAATTTAAGCCTTTCAAGAAGATGACCATCGTCCAAAAAAAGGCAACCAAGGTCATGGAAATAGTTTATGATGATGTGTCGGTATTTGTTAGATCGGTGCATCTTTGCAAATCGACCAATATGTCTGCTTCCAAATTTGAAGTTTTTTTTCGAATTTCCAAGTAACAACAATGTGTTCTGTTGTGAAGCAACTACAAAGATGATGTCTCAAAATGCCACCGCCCCCTTTTTTCCACACAATGTATAACACCCTTTCAAGCTTCCAGGCTAAACTTGTGCAATAAAATAATTTTTGGGGCTGGATGTTTTTTTGGGGGCTGGATGTTTGAATGGATGGGCGGGATGTTTGAATGGGTGGGCGGGATATTTCGGCACTTTGCCGGAATTTTAATGTTGAAGCTTCTAAGGTACGCTACTCCCACTAGGGATGCTGCCCCCGTTAGATAGACCCACAGGCCTGTATGCTTTCCAGCATTTAATGAGTTTATAGACATCTACCGAAATTAATGAACATTAATTCAAGGCTTTCAAACAAGAGGAGCAAGGTCACATCCATAGTTTTTGTACCTTTTTCATCTTTTGTACTACTCCGTACATTGAAGCATCTTCGCCAACCAAGCTTACAAACCTGTCCATATTTGGTAGATCAGTGCATCTTGGCATTTCAAGCAATTGTTTACAAAGGAGATTCTAGATTTGATGGATAATGCCCTGCTTTCATGAGTTTCCAAGCTTCCTAGCTGAAGATGCTGAAATTAAATAACTTTTTGACATAAAGCCATTCGTTCACAAAGTGCAATGCTATGTGCATTAGTTTCCATGGTAAAACATAAACTTGTATTTTGAAAAGTTTTGGATCAATTTTGATCTATGGTGACTAGTAGGTGGGCCACATATATGGTGGTTCCCAAAGCAGGGTAGGTCAGAATTTCCAAAGTTATCCCTCCGCACCCCTTCATGTTGTGTATTAACTTCCACCCTCTGTCTCCTAGGCCTCACCCCCTTACCCACAAAACAGACGCGCTTATGGCCGCTCCTCATCACTGACATGCGCGAAGAAGCTTTCCCTACCCATCGGTCTTCTTGAGACGCACCGGTGGGCACGTCGATCCCATGGTAGTCCTCCTACGTAGTTTAATTTTTCCTCAATCTGCATGGTCATAGTTTATTCTGTGCTAGATCTGTGTTCCTAAATTCCTTCGGCGATTTTTGCTGACAATATGTTTGCTGAAACACATAGGCATATATAGTTTTTGTACTTCATCTATATGTTTCGTGCTTTTATTTTAATAATAACCAACCTTCTATGTCATAATTAAACATATGTGCAGGATTTGGATAGAGATTGCTCCATTAGGCAACGCTAAACGTATCCTTGATGTTCTATGATTTATGGGATTTGTTAGAGATCATTGTGACAACTCAAAAGTACATTGCCCCTGTCGGTTCTGTGCGAATCGTAGGGTGCTGCCTCAAAGTATAGTGGAAGACCATGTTTTTACATTTGGGATGCTAAGCACATATGTTAGATGGGTATTTCATGGTGAACCATATGATCCTCCATATGAAACGGGGGAAGCACATCTTTATCATCAAGATCAAGTAGGGGAAGCAGATGTTGATCAACTAGATCAACTGACAGAGGCAGCTCCTAAGCATCTAGATCAACTTGGAGAAGGGGGAGGAGAGAAAAAGCGCAAGCTGCATGAAACAGGTTTCATTTTTGGTACTACCGCTATGCCAGATGACAAGGTATATCTGTAGAACAACAATTGTTTAGGTTGTGTGTCTTTGATGTTTTGTATATAAACGTATCTGTTAATCTACTAATCGTAGAAGCAGATGACTGAAGAGGACTTTGATGGTAATGACGATGACCTGTTCCTTGATGAGCCTGTACCTGAGGCTATGGATCGGGTACACTGCGTTTGGATGGATTTGATACAGGGCTGCTGATCATCAGGGGTGTACTTTTGGTGCCGTTCATGACCGCTAGCCCAGCTGCAAAACTCTTGGGGTGTAGGGCTATCCCATGATTGGTTCGCTACAGTCGTAGTTCTGTAATATGGAGCTACCTTATTATGATTTCTAGGCCTTTGTTAGCAGAACTTTAATTGGAAACTATTTCATATATTATTATATACGGAGTATACGTGTGTTTGTGTGTGTTTCTAGTCTGAAATCCGAGCTTATCATTTTATCGGTTCCTAAACTATTTTTGAGGCCCTATGCTGTAACTACCGCCGTCTTGTCCACTGCTTCATGAGACAAATTAGCAGAAGGATAATAAGGTGGGATCAATTTTATTCGAAGAGGGGCGATTTTCTCTATCCTTGGAGAGGAACCCGGGAGAACTAGTACTGGTACCAAGGGAAGGAGGAGGTTGGCCCGGTCAATTATCTCACTCACTTGATGTGGGACCTGCTTTAACTCACCCCTGACGTGGGTCCTGCTTGAAATAGTTGTAGGCCATCACGTGATAGCTGGGATAAAAAATTCGGGATTCTCTCCTGGCAAAATGTTCGTGCTAGTGCCACTTAAGAATACTTACTATAGAAAAAGTGTACTGCCCAGCCCTACTACTACTCCCCTGCCCATGCCTTTCTACCGACGACAAGACAAGAAACCATCACTAGCTAGCTCACATCCAGCAAGCAACGGTTAGAACTGGTGCATCATCCGATTGGGGAGTTCTTGTTGACATAGGTGGGTGTATTTGCTCACCTCGAAATCGTGCTTTGCTTAATTTGCTTCCGATTGGGCCATTGGGTGTACTATTAGTACTAGGAGTAGTAGTATTCGGTATGCTTTGATTGTGGAGTTCTTGCTTATTGCTCACCTCGGAATCACCTAATCAGGATATTTTTCCTCTTCTCTAATCGATTGGGTCATTTGGGTGGGGTGGGGGTGGTGGTGGGGATGGGTGGTGTGGGTGGGGGGAGGTGGTACTGCTTTCGTATGGATTCAGATCAGGGCATTGTCAGCACTGTTCTGATTGGGGCATTTGGTCTGGTTCGATTTCGGTGTTCTTCACTTCTGTAACCTTTAGTTGCTACTCGTAATGTGCAATGGATTTTACGTCAGATTCGGTATGGAGAACTATGGGTCTATGGTGCGCACGACCACTACAGATAGGGATGGTTCCGTCAGTTCCCTTAAAAGTTGTCTAAAAAAGGTAATGTAGTAGTATATTCGTTGCGTTCTTCCATTCTTTTCAATGCTGAAAGTGGTTGGCTACAACCTGGATGTATCCCTGTGCTAAAAGTTGTCTCTGTCCGCATCCTATTTTTGTGGAAGCCTCTGTGACACCATGTCTTCTTCATTTATTGTAGCATGGCGGTACATACCTGCGAACGTACGGTGCTCCAGGTGCGGCAAATAGGATGGTGCCCCCACATGCCACAGGATCCGGTGAGTACCACTACTCACCAAAAAACAAGCGCAAGGCCACCGACCAGTTGGGAGGGCCCAACTTAAAGAGAAAGTTATTTGTTCTTAATACCCTTATTACCATGGTGCAGACAGATTTAAGTATTACCTGCTTGGTGTGATGCATGCTTATCAGATGTTCAGAAACATATGTGTGATTTTATTAATTCTGGTACTGTGTTTATGTGAATCCAGATCTAGATCTGTCAGACTGTCTCATACAGTCAGTATATGACTACTATGTACTGTACTACCTCTGTCCCAAGGCTTAGGCATATACTGTATTTTTTGAAAAGTCAAGCGATGGAAAGTTTTACCAAACTTTACATAGTATTGAACTGTTGAGCTCTATTGCTATTTATGCAGATTGAAGGTGCTGCTGTGGAGGCTGAGGCTGCTGTAGAGGCTAGTAGATTTCTGATGCCCGCACCAAAAGAGGACATCCTCTACACAACGAGGAAGCGCCAACACAGTACCCAAGTGGGCAGTGACCTCTCTAAGAAGTGGGTATAATTTGGAAATCCATAATTTCACATGTTATGATTTTCCATGTTATTGTTATCAGCTAATACTATATGTTTACGCTCATTAGAAGTTCACAAAAATAAAATCTCTTTGCTTTACAGGCAATGATTTTGTCTTATATTATTAGATTTACTTGCTCTTTACATAATTTGACCTTTCCACTTAATTTCAATCAGTACCACGCACCAGCTACTCAGCCCTTTCTGCTACCCTCCTATTGTCAAGCTTGTGGATTGAAAGGGGCCCTGTATGCCATTCCAAAGGCAGAGGGATGAAAAATGGTGCATGGCCACCCTTCGCAAAGGGTACCCATGGTATCGGGTATGGATTCCATGTGGTTTAGACCGATTTGATGTAAGATCTTGTATCTCACTTTTTTTGCTATCGCCTTACTTCTCTATCAACATTCTCATGAAGGTTGTCCCTTGTGTCGCTCGCCCCATTATAAACAACATGTTCGGAAACGACAAGTTTCTAACTCTGTATAGCGAGGGTCCTAAAGGCATGCGGCAACTATATGATGTAGATGTCTCCCAGACGATGGCCACCACCTATTTGGGTGGCCGAGGTTGGTCCAAGTATGTCCGTGAGAATGGTTTGAAGTAGGGGGATGAGGTAACATTCGATTTTAGCAAGCTTGGGCAGATACTTGCACGCCATCGTACACCTGTTGACCGAAGGTCCAAGAATAGAGGTAATACTAATTAATTTGATGCTGTACTCACCACAACCTCTAATGATTTTCTTGCGACTAACTATTATGCACCATTGCCTTTACTCATCATATGACCCTGACCACTTCTGCAGTCTGCTTCCCCTTATGTACCACCCATAAGGGTGCCAGCATCAAGCTGCTAGCACCGACACCAGCCCCGGCCCCAGTTCCTACAATGGCACATGTTGACCTCAGTAGGAGAAATAATAGAGGTAGTAACTTAATTCGCCTATATACTCTCATCTTTGTCTAGGAGTTAGTGTTGTATAAGAAACCATTTTGCTTGTCCACATCTCATATGCCTCTCTGAGCACTCCTGCAGTCCCCTTACCTACCCCTCATAAGGTAACCAGCACCAAGCTGCTAGCACCCCCAACGGCACTGGCCCTAGTTCCTGCTCCGGCACCTGTTGACCTAAGTAGAAAGAATGGAGGTAGTAACTTAATTTGCTTTTATACTCATCATATCCTCTGATCACTGTCTTGAGAGTAACTTTTGTATAAGAGACCATTTTGCTTGTACACTTCTCATCTGCCTCTACCATCCCTACATTCAGCTTAGCTACCCCTCAGAAGGAGCCTAGCATCAAGCTGCTGGCGCTGACACCGGTTCTGGGCCTTCTAGCTCCTGAACTAGCCCCCCCACAATTAGTGGCACCATCTCCTGCACCAGCACCAGCCCAAGCACAGGGACCGGCACAAGCTCCTTCATCACCCTGGGCAGCACCTTGTTAGACCATATCCTACACATGTGTCATCACAAGGTCACACCGGATTATGTTTGTGAGTATATGGCGGAAGATAAAACTGTTATGAATGTCTTCTCAAGTTTCACATGATTCGGTACAAGAAAAGTTTCCTTCCACAACGAATTGGCCCAACGGTCGTCATAGAAGGCGCGTCTTCCGCGACGAAATTTTCAGCTCGACCATGGCGATGGAAAACTTTTTTTCCAGTTTCGCGGCCCTCTACTATGATGGATCTGCTAAAAATATGGAGGAAGCTCGGCTGGCGCGTGGCAGAAGCAAGATTTCCATTTCCTCGCGTGATGTTGACTCGCCGAAGTCTTTTGAGGCGTGTGGGTCCCGGATGTCAGTGTCTCTAACGGACCATACTTTTCGGTCGCGCCTCCCGGATTTGAACTCGATAACATAGCTCGAGGCGTCTACCGTTTAGTCAAGATGCTAGGTCCCACATGTCAGCCTCTCATTAGAAGGATCGTGTGTATGATGGAATTTTTTCCTTCGCTCGCGTTACCCTGTTCCGAAGTTGATAGTGCTGCTCAATGCATCTATCGTCTAATCAACCTCCTAGGACCCACATGTCATCCTCATTAGAAGAAATGTGTGTATGATGGAATTTTTTTCCTTCGCTGGCGCTACCCCGTTCCGAGTTGATAGCGCTGCTCGACGCATCTACCGTTTAACCAACCTCCTGAGCCCCACATGTCATCCTCTCATTAGAAGAAATGTGTGTACGATGGATTTTTTCCTTGGCTCGCGCTACCCTGTTCCGAACTTGATAGCGATGTTCGATGGATCTACCATTTAATCACGATGCTGGGCCCCACATGTCATCCTCTCATTAGAAGAAACATGTGTACGATGGATTTTTTACCCTTTGTCGCGCCTTTGTGTTTGAACTTGATAGCGTTGCTCACTCCATCAGCCGTTTAACCAAACTCCTGGACCCCACATGTCATCCTCTCATTAGAAGAAAAGTGTGTATGCTATAATTTTTCCCTCGGTCGTGCCTCCGTGTTCTGAACTTGATAGCATTGCTCGTTGCATCAGCCGTTCTGGTGGGTTCCTTATGTCAGTCTCACATTAGGAGAATCGTGTGTATGACGGACTTTTTTTCTACTCTAGCACCACCCTATTCCTAACTAGATAGCGTTGCTTGACGAATCTTCCGTTTCGTCACGCAACTAGGTCCCACATGACAGCCTCTTATTAGAAGGATCAGTTGTATGATTGACTTTTTTCTCTGCTCGCGCTCCGTGTTTTGAACTTGATAACGTTGCTCGCTGCATCAGTCGTTTTTTCAGGCTACTGGGTCCCCCATGTCAGCCTCTCATTAGAACAAACGTGTGCATGATGGGATTTTTTCTCGCTCGTGCCTCCCTGTTTCGAATTTGGCAACGTTGCTCGATACAACACCTATATAAGGCCACGCTGGTTGGACCCACATGTCGGTCTATCTTTCAATGAAATGTGTGTATGTATGATAGACCTTTTTTCGGCCGTGTGTGTTGTTTTGGACTTCCAATAGATTTAAACTGTGTGTATCGCCACTACGCCAAAGATATTTATAGAAAATATATTATTAAACATTCCTTAGTACCTTCAAGTTATGTTTTAATGTTTTTAAAAAGATGTCGTGTGTCCGTGTTTATAATTTTTAAAATAAAAGGGCAGCCTCCTGGCATTTCAATTTATAAAATGGCACATATATAATGGACTAGTTCTAAAAATATAGCGGAGTTTTTTTAAGAGGTGGAGGTGGAGTTTTTTTAAGAGGTGGGGGGCAATGCTCAAAAGGCCGAATTAAAAATATTTTGGGCTATTCTACATGGTCCATCTACATGCGCTATACTCCATGGGCTCCTTTCTTAAATTTTACTAGGATGTGCTAAGCAGTCCCTTGACCCTGACAAGGCCGAATTAAAATGTTCTTGCCTATGCTCCATGGGATCCTTTCTCAAATTTCACTGGCCTATGCTCAGCAGTTCCCTAACCCCGCGCTAAAAAAAACAGTTCCCTGACCTCGGAAAGGTGTGCGTGTATGTTGGACTGTTTTTTGGGTCGAACTTGATAACATTGTTGGGTCCTCCATGTTAGCCTCTCACCACGCTGGACTTTTTTTCTCGCTCGTGCCTCCCTATTTCGAACTTGGCAATGTTGCTCGATGCAGCATCTCTATAAGGACGCACTGCTGGGTCCCATGTGTCGGCCTCTGTGTAAATGAAACATGCGCATGTCGTTTGACATTGTTCTGCACTTGATATGTTTGTTCGAATTGGTTGTCATTTTGTGCTCGATCGATCTATTCTCTCAAATATGTAACATAGTTCAGCACTCAATTTCTGAAATAAGCTAAACTTACGTGGCATTTATAGTTCTATATTTAATCAGGTTGCTCATATATCTTGGCTTAATTAGATATGTAATCAACCTGTTCGGTGAAATATCTTGAAAGCTTCTGACCATCTCTATCGTCAACAGACAGATATTGGATACTGAATGGAAAACGCAACACCTTCATATTGGGAAGGTGTTAATGAATTCATGAAGTTTGTTAGACAGCATAACGGCAACCCGGATGTGTTTTGCCCTTGCTGACAATGCCTTAATTATAAAAAGCTGAGTCAGAGCAGAGTCACAGACCATACTTTCGTTAATGGTATGCAACACACATATATTAGGTGGACTAAACATGGTGAACCATATGATCAGCCTATTCTTGATCCTCTAGCAGATGTTGATCCGCCTAAAGCTCATCAGATCGAGGATGAGGACCTTTCTGGTTTGTTAAGGGACCTGTACCCCACTTCAAGCAAAAAAAAATGCTCCTTCTCTTACAAGATCACTTTTCTCTAACCTGGTAGAAGATGCCAAGTGTTTAGTGGACCCTGATTCTGGTATCTCAAGATTCGAACTGGTAATGAAATTACTAAAGGAGAAGTCGTTCAACAAGATTACCAACAAAGCTTTCGATTCAGTGATTAAGGTGTACTTCGAGTCAATCCCTAGGGAAGGACTGCCAAAATCCTTTTATGAGATGAGGCAGTACATCAAGTTACTTGGACTATTATATGAGAAGATCCATTTTTGTCCAAATAACTGTGTACTGTTCTGGGAGGATTATGAAAACCTCGATGAATGCCCAGTATGTAACGAATCAAGATGGAAAAATGGTGATAAAAAGAAGAAAGATCCTTGTAAGGTTCTGAGATATTTTTCAATTATAGATAGATTGAAGAGGTTGTTTCAGCCAGAACAAACATCTAAGGAAAAAAGATGGCACAAAGAGATTCTCAAGCTAGACGATTACTTACTCAGACATCCAGATGATGGCGATGAATGGAAGAGCTTTAACAAGGCCCATCTAGGATTTGCAACGGATCCAAGGAACCCGAGACTTGGCCTAGCTACGTATGGATTTAACCCATTTGGCAACATGAGTAACTTGTACAACATGTGGCCAGTACTTGTTACAATTTACAACATGCCTCCCTGGGCATGCACTGATCAGTCAAACTGCTTGCTGGCTTTACTCATCCCAGGTCCCAAATCACCTGGGAAGGATTTTGATCTGCTCATGCATCCTCTTATACGAGACTTGCAGGAACTATGGAAGGGTGTCATGACTCCTGATATCCTTGCCAGGAACCATGAAGATGCCAAGTTCCCTATGCGTGTTGTTGTGTTATTCTGCACCCATGATTTTCCAGCTCTTGGCACTATGTCAGGCAGAGTGACAAGAGGTTATAACACATGTGTTCACTGTGTGAAAAAACAGGTCACAGTGAGGCTACGAAACAAGACTGGTTTCCTTGGCCACCGGGTTTTACTTCCTCAAGGCCACAAATGTTGGGAATATGCCCTAGAGGCAATCATGTATGATGTCATCCCGCTCGACGACTTTTTCCATGGATGGCATCCTGTTCCTTCTTGTAGAAGGAGACGTCAAGATGGGGCCTCGTCAAGATGGTAGCTCGTTAACTAGCAGTTTGAAAGAGTACCCTTTTCCTCTCTCGCTAAACATATATGTTTCTTTTTGCCCAAATTGGTAGCAAATCTAGAGAAGATTCTCTCTTTGATAATTCGTTCCCTTTTGGACCTCTTTTTGCCTCCGATCAGGTAGCAAATCTAAAGCAGCAAATCACACCAGGCAGAATACATTCATTCAGAAAACAAAACAAATGTAGATATAACTGTGCGCAGCTAAATAGGATATAGCGATAGAAATAAGTAGGTTGCTTAATGGGGTTCGATGCATTCAGCCAGAAATAGGATGCAAGCAAAATATAGAAAATCAAAAGAAGCTGCTTAGCAGCAGCAGCCGTGGCAGATGCAGATACATTCAAGGAGACATCCAACCCGTTCATTCGCCAGCGCCTCCATCTCTCTCTGGCGCCTCCACCACTTCTTGCTACCCAGTTTTTTGGACTTGGGGGCCTTGGGCCTGATTGGAGGCATGTGACCCTCTTTGATGGCCACCCGCTGGAGGTTTCGGAGGTGAATGCCGAGAGCACTGTGTTCAGCGATGTAGGCGTTGATGTTCGCGGGCTCGGGCTTGCCGCTTTTGTGGATGCCGGAGCCCGCGGCCTCTGTATGCTTCAGTAAGGTGTTCAAGACGGTGCCGCCGGCGGCGCGACTCGTCAAGCAGTAGACGCCCCCTTTGCGGAAGGGGCAACTGTAGTAGGGGCCCGTGAGGAAGCCGTCATACTTGCCGGCCCGCAGCCTCCTCACCACCTGACGAGCCTTGGTGTGAATGGACTCGTCATCGCTGCAGACGTCGCTACCGGAAACCTATTGGAAGAAAGGGAAAATGGGGGACTAGATGGTGTAAGGAGATCGAGCAATCAAAATGTGAATAAGCGAATCCTAATAAACCAAGATCTAGCATCCAACGATGGGAACAGTGTTGGATAATTAGGCACAATTTCCATGATTAATTCCAGAATATTAAACATGACAATACCAGCTAAATTTTAAATAGATTAGCCCATTATTTCTAACAAACAGTAGAAGAACCAGGGGAGGGGAGCAAACCCAAGTTACCTCCGACCATAGGTCGTCGATGTTGGTGTCGTAGGGGTTCAGCGGAGCGATGTACTTATCTGGATCATAGGTGCCCAAGAAGTGCGTGATCTGCTTGTGACCGGCGGGGGCCTCCTCGCCGGCGGGGGGCTCCTCTTCGGCGGCTCCGTCGGTAGCTGGGACAGGGGCTGGACGGGAACGGCGGCTGCCATCGATGCCTCCACTTGGGCCTGGACAGGGACATCGGCTGCTTTCAACGTGTAGAGGTGGACCGACGAGGAGACAGAGGCCTCCTCGCCGACGGCCACGGAGGAGACGATGGCCACCTTATCCTCCTCGGCCATTGCCGGCGTGGACGGGGTATTCTCGGGAGTTTGCAGATGCTGGTGGGACAATGGAGAGGGTTGTGTGAGGACAGTGAGCGAGAGTGGGAGTGGGTGTGTGGAGAGGGGCTCTATAGCTAAGGTGGATAGAAGCAAGGCACGTTTCGTTGCACCACCGTGCAACGCGCCGCACAGTCGACTGCACCGTGCACCGCGACACGCGCACAGTACGTCACGTTTTTTCCCGGGACATGCATGGCAGTTCTGTATTGAGCCGCATGCAAAGGGCGCACACACAATTTCTATGTACAAAGTTTGACACGGCCCTAAAATTGGCGATTGACAGCCGCTGCGTAAAAAATGGGATATGTCTTATTAAAATCAAGTGGCAATAAATTGCAGCTGTCCATCGACGACCGTGCACTCGATGACGCATGCGTTGTGGCGTAGTAGTAGCAGTAGTAGGCTTTCCAGACTTGATTAAACATGACATGAGCGCTCGACGACTTTTTCCATGGATGGCATCGTGTTCCTTCTTATAGAAGTCTCGCTGAGGGAGACGTCCGTACTGTCTCACGACGTACTGTGAAGGGCACGACGTGTGCAACGATCATTGTTGGATCGCACAGAATCTACGATTGGTGCGCACAATCCGCGTGACAACTGTGATAACCAATCAGGGAGTAGCAGACAGGGTGAGCATAGATTTGTGCTTCTACGAAAGATAGAGAGGTGGGGGGCAAAACTGAGTAGTACCACATAAAACCAAGGGCGATACTGAGTAGTATAAAAATGGAAAGTGAGTGTATTGCAGACTTGCACAATGAAATACATCATGGCATACATCAAATTATACCAAGATAGATCCACAAGAGTTCATTGGATGTGTGTTCTTCCCATAAACCACTCATAAACCACGTAAGGATCGACTAGAGTCATTGGATGTGTGTTCTTCTCACAAACCACATATCACTAGTGTCATTGCATGTGTGTTCTTCCCACAGACCACACATGGATCCACTGGTGTCAGAGTCATTGCATGTGTGTTCTTCTCATAGACCACATATCACCTGTGTCATTGCATGTGTGTTCTTCCCACAGACCACACATGGATCCACCCAGTGTCATTGCATGTGTGTTCTTCCCACAGACCACACATGGATCCACCAGAGTCATTGCATGTGTGTTCTTCCCATGAACCACACATGGATCCACCAGTGTCACTACATGTCTGCTCTTTTCATGAACCACAGCTAGAGTCATTGAAATTGTGTTCTTCTCACAAACCACATATCACCGGTGTCATTGCATGTGTGTTCTTCCCATGAACCGCACATGCATCCACTAGTGTCATTGCATGTGTGTTCTTCCCACAGACCACACATGGATCCACCAGTGTCATTGCATGCGTGTTCTTCCCCCATGAACCACACATGGATCCACCAGTGTCATTGCATGTGTGTTATTCTCACAAACCATGTAAGGATCCACCGGTGTCATTCCATGTGTGTTCTTCCCATGAACCACACATGGATCCACCGGTGTCATTGTATGTCTGCTCTTCCCATGAACCACAACTAGAGTCATCGCATGTGTGCTCTTTTCATGAACCACAGCTAGAGTCATTGCATGTGTGTTCTTCTCACATACCATATCATGAACCACATCCAGTGTCATTGCATGTGTGTTCTTCCCATGAACCACACATGGATCCACCGGTGTCATTGCATGTCTGCTCTTTTCATGAACCACAGCTAGAGTCATTGCATGTGTGTTCTTCTCACATACCACATATCACCAGAGTCATTGCATGTGTGTTCTTCCCAAAGACCACACATGGATCCACTAGTGTCATTGGATGTGTGTTCTTCCCACAGACCACACATGGATCCACCAGTGTCGTTCCATGTGTGTTCTTCCCATGAACCACACATGGATCCACCCGTGTCATTGTATGTCTGCTCTTCCCATGAACCACAGCTAGAGTCATCGCATGCGTGCTCATTTCACAAACCACAGCTAGAGTCATTGCATGTGTGTTCTTCTTACAAACCATATCATGAACCACACCCAGTGTCATTGCATGTGTGTTCTTCTCATGAACCACACATGGATCCACCGGTGTCATTACATGTCTTCTCTTCTCATTAACCACAGCTAGAGTCATTGCATGTCTGTTTTTTCAGAAACGACATATCACCAGAGTCATTGCATGTGTGTTCTTCCCATGAACCACACATGGATCCACCAGTGTCATTGCATGTGTGTTCTTCTCACAAACCACACATGGATCCACCCAGTGTCATCGCATGCGTGTTCTTCCCATGAAACACACATGGATCCACCAGTGTCATTGCATGTCTCCTCTTTTCATGAACCACAGCTAGAGTCATTGGATGTGTGTTCTTCTCACAGACCACATATCACCAGTGTCATTGCATGTGTGTTCTTCCCAAAGACCACACATGGATCCACCAGTGTCATTGCATGTGTGTTCTTCTCACAAACCATATCATGAACCACACCCAGTGTCATTGCATGTGTGTTCTTCTCACAGACCACACATGGATCCACTAGTGTCATTTCATGTGTGTTCTTCTCACAAACCATATCATGAACCACACCCACTGTCATTGCATGTGTGTTCTTCCCATGAACCACACATGGATCCACTAGTGTCATTGCATGTGTGTTCTTCGCACAGACCACACATGGATCCACAAGTGTCATGGCATGTGTGTTCTTCCCATGAACCCCACATGGATCCACCAGCGTCATTGCATGTCTGCTCTTTTCATGAACCACAGCTATAGTCATTGGATGTGTGTTCTTTTCACAAACCAGATATCACTGGAGTCATTGCATGTGTGTTCTTCTCACAGACCACATATCACCTGTGTCATTGCATGTGTGTTCTTCTCATGAACCACACATGGATCCACTAGTCTCATTGCATGTTTGTTCTTTTCACAAACCACATATCACCAGAGTCATTGCATGTGTGTTCTTCTCATAGACCACATATCACCTGTGTCATTAAATGTGTGTTCTTCCCATGAACCACACATGGATCCACCAGTGTCATTGCATGTGTGTTCTTTTCATGAACCACAACTAGAGCCATTGGATGTGTGTTCTTCTCATAGACCACATATCACCCGTGTCATTGCATGTGTGTTCTTCCCAAAGACCACACATGGATCCACCAGTGTCATTGCATGTGTGTTCTTCTCACAAACCATATCATGAACCACACCCAGTGTCATTGCATGTGTGTTCTTCTCACAGACCACACATGGATCCACCAGTGTCATTGCATGTGTGCTCTTCTCACAAACCATATCATGAACCACACCCAGTGTCATTGCATGTGTGTTCTTCTCATTAAACCCACATGGATCCACTGGTGTCATTGCATGTCTGCTCTTTTCATTAACCACAGCTAGAGTCATTGCATGTGTTTTCTTCTCACATACCACATATCACCAGAGTCATTGCATGTGTGTTCTTCCCAAAGACCACACATGGATCCACTACTGTCATTGGATGTGTGTTCTTCCCACAGACCACACATGGATCCACCAGTGTCGTTCCATGTGTGTTCTTCCCATGAACCGCACATGGATCCACCAGTGTCATTGTATGTCTGCTCTTCCCATGAACCATAGCTAGAGTCATCGCATGCGTGCTCATTTCACAAACCACAGCTAGAGTCATTGCATGTGTGTTCTTCTTACAAACCATATCATGAACCACACCCAATGTCATTGCATGTGTGTTCTTCTCATAGAACACACATGGATCCACCGGTGTCATTACATGTCTTCTCTTCTCATTAACCACAGCTAGAGTCATTGCATGTCTGTTTTTTAAGAAACCACATATCACCAGAGTCATTGCATGTGTGTTCTTCCATGAACCACACATGGATCCACCAGTGTCATCGCATGTGTGTTCTTCCCATGAACCACACATGGATCCACCAGTGTCATTGCATGTCTCCTCTTTTCATGAACCACAGCTAGAGTCATAGGATGTGTGTTCTTCTCACAGACCACATATCACCAGTGCCATTGCATGTGTGTTCTTCCCAAAGACCACACATGGATCCACCAGTGTCATTGCATGTGTGTTCTTCTCACAAACCATATCATGAACCACACCCAGTGTCACTGCATGTGTGTTCTTCTCACAGACCACACATGGATCCACCAGTGTCATTTCATGTGTGTTCTTCTCACAAACCATATCATGAACCACACCCACTGTCATTGCATGTGTGTTCTTCCCATGAACCACACATGGATCCACTAGTGTCATTGCATGTGTGTTCTTCGCACAGACCACACATGGATCCACAAGTGTCATGGCATGTGTGTTCTTCCCATGAACCCCACATGGATCCACCAGTGTCATTGCATGTCTGCTCTTTTCATGAACCACATCTAGAGTCATTGGATGTGTGTTCTTTTCACAAACCAGATATCATTGGAGTCATTGCATGTGTGTTCTTCTCACAGACCACATATCACC
This sequence comes from Avena eriantha, assembly GCA_910589775.1. NCBI lineage: Eukaryota > Viridiplantae > Streptophyta > Magnoliopsida > Poales > Poaceae > Avena > Avena eriantha. The sequence goes on from OU342740.1 coordinate 21,166,289, forward strand.
TGTGTCATTGCATGTGTGTTCTTCTCATAAACCACACATGGATCCACTAGTCTCATTTCATGTTTGTTCTTTTCACAAACCACATATCACCAGAGTCATTGCATGCGTGTTCTTCTCACAGACCACATATCACCTGTTTCATTGCATGTGTGTTCTTCCCATGAACCACACATGGATCCACCAGTGTCATTGCATGTGTGTTCTTTTCATGAACCACAATTAGAGCCATTGGATGTGTGTTCTTCTCATAGACCACATATCACCAGTGTCATTGCATGTGTGTTGTTCCCAAAGACCACACATGGATCCATTAGTGTCATTGCATGTGTGTTCTTCTCACAAACCATATCATGAACCACACCCAGTGTCATTGCATGTGTGTTCTTCTCACAGACCACACATGGATCCACCAGTGTCATTGCATGTGTGCTCTTCTCACAAACCATATCATGAACCACACCCAGTGTCATTGCATGTGTGTTCTTCTCATTAACCCCACATGGATCCACTGGTGTCATTGCATGTCCGCTCTTTTCATTAACCACAGCTAGAGTCATTGCATGTGTGTTCTTTTCACAAACCACATATCACCAGAGTCATTGCATATGTGTTCTTCTCACAGACCACATATCACCTGTGTCATTGCATGTGTGTTCTTCCCATGAACCACACATGGATCCACCAGTGTCATTGCATGTGTGTTCTTTTCACAAACCACATATCACCAGAGTCATTGCATGTGTGATCTTCTCACAGGCCACATATCACCTATGTCATTGCATGTGTGTTCTTCCCATGAACCACACATGGATCCACCAGTGTCATTGCATGTGTGTTCCTCCCACAGACCACACATGGATCCACCGGTGTCATTGCATGTGTGTTCTTCCCATGAACCACGCATGGATCCACCGGTGTCATTGTATGTCTACTCTTGACATGAACCACAACTAGAGTCATCGCATGCGTGCTCTTTTCATGAACCATAGCTAGAGTCATTGGATGTGTGTTCTTCTTACAAAACATATCATGAACCACACCCAGTGTTAGTACATGTGTGTTCTTCTCACAAACCACACATGGATCCACCGGTGTCATTGCATGTCTGCTCTTCTCATTAACCACAGCTAGAGTCATTGCATGTTTGTTCTTTTCACAAACCACATATCACCAGAGTCATTGCATGTGTGTTCTTCCCATGAACCACACATGGATCCACCAGTGTCATTGCATGTGTGTTCTTCTCACAAACCACACATGGATTCACCTAGTGTCATCACATGTGTGTTCTTCCTATGAACCACACAAGGATCCACCAGTGTCATTGCATGTCTGCTCTTTTCATGAACCACTTCTAGAGTCATTGGATGTGTGTTCTTCTCATAGAACACATATCACCAGTGTCATTGCATGTGTGTTCTTCCCAAAGACCACACATGGATCCACCAGTGTCATTGCATGTGTGTTCTTCTCACAAACCATATCATGAACCACACCCAGTGCCATTGCATGCGTGTTCTTCTCACAGACCACACATGGATCCACCAGTGTCATTGCATGTGTGTTATTCTCACAAACCA